>OZ034818.1:2735627-3335627 GCA_964030455.1 Linum trigynum
AGCGTGGCCATGCATCTTTGTTTAAGTCATTTCGTGTCTCCTTGTAATTTGTCTTTTGAAAGAAAGAGTGGAGATTCTCTCTTGTTTTAGCAAAACAACGTACGGGAACAATACCAAGGAAAATAATACAACACATTTTCCAAACTGGACACACACAACTTGGAGGGGACTGCTCGCTAGCCGTAAATAACATTTACTAGACTTAACTCAGTGTAGTATGAGTGTATGATCCTTGCATGTTGAATTACAAACTAAACTAGCCCTTGTTCGCAAATAAAATTTCTTACACTCAAACCATAATCGGTGTGGTCAGGTCAGTGACAACTAAAAGTCAGATAACTTTCTTGCACATGCACTGATTCACTTTCCCCTACATAAATCCATGCAAAACAGCGACGGAAAAAGGGACGACATTATTACCTTGATGAGTTGACTAAAGTGCACGGGAAACCACTATAAAAAAAAAAGGGATTCCAAAGCAAAAGGTGAGAACTAAAAAGGAACACCACAACAACAAAAGGTAAGAAGACCCGTTCATTCATTCATGCCGACAAAGAACAGGAAGAAGACAAGTTCAGAAACGGAGGGAGTGTGAGTGTATGGTCGTCCGATAATACCACAGCCATTTAACACCCTCGCAACATCTAACCTCCACCAACCCACAAAGCAGAATTTATGAACGAATGCCCAAGTGTAAGGCTGGAATATCAAAGATCTGTGAGATTAATCCAACCGAGATGCGTATTTCCCAATAATTCGAGTTATTGGGGTCAAGTGGTTAGTTCGCTAACATGGTATCAGAGACTAGAATCGAAAAGTCATGGTTTCGAATACTCATGACGACACCCAATTTAAAAACAATGGCATAGTATAAGTAACGGTATGTACAAACTGAAAGCCTAATGGGTTTGGCAGCACAAAAAATGTATACGTACATTCAACCTGTGCAAACTGTATAAGAAAACCCCAAAAAAAGATAGGCTTTCGTTTGAGTGGGGGCGTATAAGAAGAGGTTAAAAGGGTTAACTATTCATTTCCCAACAATTCGAGTTATATTGGGACCAAGTAGTTAGTTCGCTAAATGATCTGGAACTACTACTGAACTCAATCGACATGAACTGCAAAATACCACGTCAGAAACCCTAAGAAAAACAGAGTTTGGAGAAACAAATGATACGGGATCCAACAGAATAAAACGGCAAATAGAGATGAATAAAGATCAGTTACCCAACTTGCTTTCCCAGATCTACGGGTGAAGAGAAGGAAACGTTGGGTGTGAATCTCATTAGGGAAGAATGATCGGGCAGTGGAGCAAATTAACAATCGGGGGGAATGAAGCCTGGTCCGACGTCACTATTTCAATCAATCCAGCCACAGCCACAGCCACAGCCACACAGCTTCAAACGATCCAAACCAAAAATGGAAGGAAGCCAAGGCAGAAGAAAGACTAGTGGCCTCGAGCCAGACAACAGTCCCCTCAAAAGATCTTTTTAACAGCTTTCCACCACGACCGTTTTCGCCTCACACATAACCAGAGAAAGATTTGCGAAAGAAAGAAAAAAGACGCAAAGATAGAGCTGGGAAAGAGAGGAGGGGATGAAAGAAAAAAGGGGGCGGACTGCGGACATAAAAAGGCTAGGAGAGGCGGTGATGAACGGACGAGATGCGAAAGGCCGAAAACCTAATAACCTTATTACTCACTCGCCCCTTCCCCAAAATTATTATTTATACGGTAATTATTATGTTTATCAAATCTACAAGATATATGAAGCGAAAACAAGAGTTGGGTTTGCAGGGATTCAAAATTCCTGCGCAGAGAGGGTTTTGCGGAAGGACCCAATTGTAATTTTACCCTTTAAGTTAATCTCTGTGTGTCGGCCATGCTTCTCCTGGTGGACTATATATTAGCTAAATGGGCCACGTCAATATATAGTCGGTTAATGGCCCATTATATCCGCCCGCAATCATTTGCAATGGGCCCAAGCCCTAATGTCGACACCATCAAGCAAAAGCAACACGTGAGTTCTGAGAGGCGCTGCCGTGGAAAACCATCTCCGAGTTGACTTCGTTCACCGTGTCGCCTCCGTTCCCCTCCCCTGCAATTCAACTATCCACCTATTCCCCACCTGTAATTGTGAGGGAGAGAGCTGCTTTTTTCAGCCACGCGTGCGACCAGAGCCAATGTCCTTGCATCGACGAGTCTTATGCTGTTACTACTTCAGCCTGTAGCAAAAATAGGTATGCCCCTTTTCATTTGTGTCGTCAACGTGCTAGCTTATAACTGCAACAAGTTACAAGCTTTTTTTCTTCTTCTTCTAAATAAACCAATTGGCAGACGAGGTGGTGTACAACATTAGTGGACTAGATAGGTGAATTTTGTTGTATGTAATGCTTTAATCATGATTGAACTACGATTTTAGTACAAAAATATGTAGTATAAATAATAATATATACTTTTTTAATCTCTAAAATGCAAGTCACGATAGACAAAAATTAATTTGATGTGGGAAATGATCACAAGAAAAGCCATAATGCAAAATTAGATTTTTAATTAGATATTGAATAAATACAGACGACTATATTGCATGGTGCTGTGTTGATTAGTTTTGTCTTGGGGCATTATTGTTTATAAGGGAAAAATAGATTTATCCATATTTGTATTATAACTAAGTCGTTTCATTTTCTACAGTTTATTTGATGGCTCCTGTACTAAGCACATATAAAACCTGTATAACACGTTCAATATCCGTATTCAAAAAATTAAATTGCTAACTTAATTATTATCCATATATATAATAATTAATTTTTTATATTTTATAACTATTTACGTACTATTAAACATAACATTAGTTTAAAAATGAAGTAATTCGTCGTATTTTATATGTAACATACATGTACCTTATTGTATTAACCATGGGATTGATATAATTTTTATATGAAAATTTTGAATTATGACTATGTACTAAACTTAAAATGTAGCATCTGTTAAAAATAAAGAATGTCAGACGCATGTGCCATGCCTTTTTTCTGAAAGACTTTAATATATTTGATTTATATAAATTGACCCAAGCAAGTTAAAAAGCCAAGAAGAGTATTACACATGGGCCTGCTTCAGATTATGGGCCATCTACAACCCACAATCAACTGCGGAATACACTTCCTTTCTCAAAGCAGTATGTGGAGTAGGTTGCGGCCCACATGTCCAGATTAATTGACAACCACCGTCGACTAGGTTCTTCCAACTTTTCCGGTGCCCATTTACAAGAGAAAACCAAACTCCACCACCATTCTGTTAACCAGGCACAGATAGGGATTCTCATTGCTGCCGGAACCGGGAAACAGTCGAATTCCTCCACTGAGTTGCTTTCGGTGAATGCCAATGATTGTGTATTTGAAATTGGGGATAACCACCACATCTAATCTTTCCCCCATCAGATTACTAAGTTCCGCATCCCCCTTACAACTGACTCAGGGTGCGCTCTAAGTAACCGCTCCAGAGATGTTGTTAGTCGTGGTCAACGTGGGTTCTTTTGTAACTGTCTCCACGAAAATGGTCAGGCTTTATCTACTTCAAGTTCCCCGATTCAGCTCAGTATTCATATTGCAATCTGTCAAGTTACCAAGTACCTGTTCTCCTCTAAACAACCTCCATCTGTTTTCCACCGTGAGAACAACTTAGTTCCACAGGAACATAACTATTTGCTCATGTATATTGATAGGTAGAAGATGGAATTCAATGGCATGCGAGAACTTGATTATGAGAAACAAATCTGGGCAGGACATTGTCGAGTCTCTAGGCTTTGGCTAGGTGTACATGTCACGACAGACAAAGTCCTGCATTTGAACATGATTAGGGGAATGATATACGAGTCCACATCCCACCGGTGCTGCAAGATCACCTCAAGTCACTGGTGCAGGAACAACAAGTTTACATTTTCAAGGACTATGAAATTCACCCGACCAAACTCTAATATCGGCCTATTGGCAATTCATATGTCATGTGTTTTAATCGGAAGACTATTGTCCAACATGTTCTTGACATCCCTTCCATTCCTGCCTTCAAGTTCAGTTTCACTAAAGCAAGTGAGATGCCAGCTAAATTGGGAGAAATACTCATCCTCTCAGGTTACTTCCTTGCTCATTATGCATGGCTACTGTTGCTTATTGTGATACTTGGTTCTAATAACAATTCCCTCTTTGTGTCGTAGATGTTGTCGGGGAATTGGAGAAGCACTCGAATCTCCTTACCACCACCAATATTGTTCGAAAAACCACAAGGAAGGAGCTTGATCTGAAACTGAGTGAGTAAATTCCTATCAGTCTTACACCTGGAAGAGCATGAATAAGTCTTGAATCCGATCATGAGCTATTATTGATTGTTGTATACCAGTCTAATTTCTGTTAGCATGACAAAATTACAGATAACTTATTTACACAAAACGAAGGTAGCTAGACATCCTAAGAAAGGCAACTAATTTGACTTGGTTAATTCTATTTCAGGATTAGGTGTTAGTTGCTTTTAACCCTTTGATGGCCCGCTGTTTGGTGGTGTAGACTTGATGATCTCAATAGATAAAGAGATTAGGTGTCTGATGTCATTCCAATACCTGCTGGTTGTTTGTCAAGATGCGTTTCTTTGTCTGAAAGTTAAATTGAGTTGTTTTTTAGTTTCAATTCTTTTTATGGCCCAATGTGTGGCGACATGGACTTTATGATCTTAATAAGTAAAGAGATTAGATGTCTCAAATCATGCACCTACCTGCTGGACAGTTTGTTCAACAAGAGTTCCTTTGTGTGAAAGTTCGTACATCAAACTTTGTAGTGTTGGGTGTAATTTCAGTCCATCCATTATATTGTATTCTCTTTGGCTTAGTTGAGTTATTCATTATCTATGATCTGAAACTGTTTCTAAAATTTTGTGTAGAGGTGATGTTGTGAAAGTTGTTATCTGGGGAAGAGTTGTATCTGAATTTGATAAAATAGTCAAAGCTGTTAGTGAGCAACCTGTAATTCTGGTTGTCACTGCTGTTGTTGTCAAAGTATTCCAGTGCAAGGATATGATTTCTTTCACGCATATGAGATATATGGTATGTGAATAGAAAGAAATTGACTTGACCTTTATAAGTGAGCTTTCATTTTCTTCTTCCGGGTCAACAGTTCTGTATCCTAACCTTGATATACCGGAACTGGAAGTGAAGGATTTCACAACAAGGTATTTTCTTTTACGTGATACTCAATACTACACTATATTGTTAGCTCAGTTTTCATTGAATCCTTTATTTCTTTTCTGAAAGAATGTGCAACCAGAGCAACCCATGCATGTTAAGCTGCCACCACCTGCCCCCATTCCTTCTCTTTCTCTTGCCTGAATTGCTGGAATTACATATGGATCCGAACAATGAGGTGAAATTAAATTGTCTTATTGAATCTTATAAATTTCCAACTTATTCTTAGATATTAATTCACATGTGCTAATGATTAAACCATTTTGGTGTTACATGGGTTGCCCAACCTGTGTCCTTAAACCCTTACTGTGTGAAATGCAACAAGCTGGCTCCAATTAGAGCTGCCAACTAAAGTTCCTTTTTTTTTTTAACCTCAAACTCAATGGCATATGATAACTGAAACCTACTTTAAAATAAATATACTTTCTTTCATTCCCTTCTTATCAGGTATCAGATTCAGCTTGAGGTTGAAAGCAATTCAAAGTCAGCAACCTTTATACTTTTCGAGTATGAAGGGAAACGCTTCTTTGGGCCATCTGCTAATGATCTCTTCAATAGAACTGGTCAGAACATTGAGGTACCTCCTGCATATATGCTCAAAGTAATTGGTGTCACCAAGCTAATCCATGTGAAGTTCAAGCCAAATCTATAGTGTGATGCTCAACCTGATTCCACCGCGTTAAAACTTTTGGAACCCGAATCAATGGTGAGCTTTCTTATAAAGCCTGTATATTTTTTATGGGGTTAATCTTGCATGTTTTCTGACAGTAGAACCAACACATGTCTGTTTGCCATGAATACCAATATGTTCAATAAGTTGTGCATGCCATAACTGCTTTAACTAATTTATGTATCTTTCCACCATTTCTATCTTAGTGTTCGAACTCTAATCTGCATGACAACTCCTCTTCTTTACTCAGTAGTGGGATTGAGTCCTCCAAAGCTTCATCTCACAAATCCATCTCCATTTCAACAGCCAAAGAGTCTGCTTCTATGCCCCCTGACAACAAACTCAAGCGAAAGATGCCTTTGGCGTGAAGGTTGCTTTGATGGAACTTGCCAAGCCTCTGGGTTCTTTGCTGCTAATTGGACTTGCACTTTGATTTTTAAATAGAATAGCCTTACAGAAGTTGTGCTATTTCTCCATCTCAACGCGTGGCCATTATTTCCCACAATCAACATTCCTGCTATTGGATTCCAAAGTAAAGGTTATGGTTTTGTCTTCCTTACAGTACAGAGTGGATCCAAAACTTAATAAACCATTCAATTTCATGCATGACCTGTGAGAGGAATAGACCAAACTTACAGTTATGGTGGTGGCTGGAACAGTCCCTCCAGCTGCATCAAAGCAAATCTGCGCATCTGGAGAAGAGCCAAAGTGCTGGCATTTTTGGATTCTACTGACTTTCAACTCAATACCCTCCATACCCATTGAAGATCCCCAAACCAGAATTGATGAATGCACGAACCGATAGGGTTCCTCTTCTGCCTTGCCTCGACCCTCATAACCATTGACGAACACACACCCAGAATTGATGACCGGCGTAATTGATGGCTTGCTTTTCCACCTTCGTTCCACGCTCCCCGACACCCGATGCAAGTGTGCTGGAGCTACTGAGATTCAATTTGTGAGTCTTCTTTCAGATCTAGATGTTGATAATCGAACCACCTCCCGTGGCGCAGTCGGGGGCGACCTCGGAGTCTGCATGGGTTTCGTCAGCGCGATCGACAACCCTTTGCTACACGTTCCGGGCATGAAACTGAAAAGTTTGGAAGGGAGATGGAGGAAATAAGTGTTCGACTGGTTTCCAGAGTTAATTGTTTATGGATAGAGATTGGGGAGGATGTGGGAGGTCAAAATTTGACCTGAGGTTCTGGTCGGGCGAGAAGTTTGTCCTCGATTGGGTTGAGCTACAAATAAATTCTTAGCTATTATTTATAATAATGAGTTTGCTTTAATAAATAATTTTATTTTTCACTCTCATGGTGAAATTAAAACTATAATATCAAGGGGCCATGTTTTTTTTTTCGCCGTAGATATCCCAAAGGGGAATAGTAGATACGAAGTATATAACAATAGGGCCAAGTTTTTTATTGGTGACCGAAGTACGTATTTCTAATTTGTTTTTTACGGTCATCTTACATACCATTTTTGCAACACATTACTGGTGTAATTGTCTATCCTCATGGTTTGTTTAATTTTACCTTTCTCCTATAAACACTTGAGGCACATAATTTTTAGCTCAAAGTAACCAAAAAAAATTAAACGTTTTCAATTGAGTTCATATTTCAACGTTTATCAAATAATACGGTTATGTGTAGGTTACCCGCCCAACAGGCCGGGCCCGGCGCTAGTAATGATAAGAAAGGAAAATGGAGAAAAGTAGGGCTGGCAATTTGATTCAGTACTGTTTGGTTTTATTCAAAATCGGACCGTATAACTCGGACCGGGACCGGATAGCAAACAATCCAATCTCATATTCGGGCTTAGATTTGTGGTAAAAAACCCGGATAAAGACCGGATAAGAGACCCCAACACTCAAATCCCCACAAGCTCAATTTACAATCAAAATCAAATTGGGACCGAACCGGGTCAAGACCGGAGTGTATCCAATCCAATCTTTGGTCTTTATATTCCCGAAAAGACCCGACTGAAACTGAATCAATTTGATCCAATTTAACCGGACTGGACCGTATAGCCACCCCCTAGGGAAAAGTAAACCCTTTTGGGGGGGGGGGGGAAGCTGTCTACATTCTCCAGCCCCTTATATCATAATTACCTAATCACACCATCATATTCATATCCAATACCTTGCCTTTGCCTTTCTTTCATAAGCACTGCCCACCTTCGGTCAGCAGCACTCAGCAGGCTTTTAGCTACACAGCCCCTATGTTTTGAAATGTAATTAGATTTAAGTGATTTAGTTATTATACTTAACTTCTTATAGTACCCCGGAAAAATATTCCAGTACGTATGTTTTAATCTTTGATTTACCCGTTCCTGGAGTAACTCAATCGTTGTAACTATGATCCGATCGATTTTGTAGTGACCAACGTGTTACAATCCATTATGATGCAGTTACTATGGCAAAAAAAAACGTAACCACCTATTATAATCTAACACGTGTGCAAAGTTTATTTCGTGAGTTAGTGGGCGGATTTCTAAATATTTTTGTTGAGCTACACCCTAGTGTATTGAGTGACATACGTGACTCGCTTATTCTTTTCTTTTAGTAACATGCAGATCAATGAGTTTAACTTAAAGCATTACCTTAATAAACTACAAAATTAATGGGAGATTGAATCTATAAAACTTCCGTCCAGGATTCAACAATTTTAGCTGAATAACCAGATGTAAATTTACCGTATGCGAACATATGACTAATTTGAGAAGAAATATTTGAGCAACAAGAAGGAATGTGTGTGGAGCCTTGTATATTACAATTATATGAGCATAAAGACTACTCGATCCAATGCGATCTTGCTCCTTTTGAAAGATTTAACAAAAGTTTAGTAAGTAGCGGTGTATCGATTCTGTGGTTTCTTCTCTTTTTAAATTAGGGAATATTATGGTTCTCAAAAGAAATAATAGATGAAACCAATTAATTTTGGGTTGAACCCTTCATAAGACTTGAACTACCTCATGTAGTCATGGTCTAAACCCTACTTAGACGGTCGCTATTCGCTAACTACCGTTTACAATTTGCTAAGGAGCGATGGATATTTAGTTTTGTTGACATTTCTCAAATGAGCATACTTAGTAAATACTCCGTTTAATACACGTATATGTACTTGCAAGGGAGTAATGCTGGCGTATTTAATACTCGATATCCCCAAAAACAAAACTCTGAGATCTTAATACTCACACACACGTGAGTTTCTAATTCAATCCCTTAGTAATTGTATCACATAATTTCTATCATTAATGTGATGGTAGACAAGTTTCATAATTTAAAAAGCTTTGTAATTTCTCTTCATGATCTTCCCTTTTATTAAATTTACACATATTAGTAGCCAATGGAAGCACAATCCCATCTCAAGGACCCCATAAAAAGTACTTGTTTACTTACTTTCACAATGTAACCCAACCCAATTACTTACTTTCACAATGTAACCCAACCCAACCTTTCATTAATATCACCGTTGTACTACGTATATAAAAATACATAGGTGGAACTAAAACGGAAAAACCAGCCAATCTGGGCCTGTGAGTTGGGTTGGGCTTTCTCTCTTGTCACCCACCTCGATCCACTAGATCGAGCATTCATGATAACGACGAAGAAGCCCGCCTCCAGATCTGCTCGAGCTCCCTGGCGAAGGCCCTCTGGCGGCCCACAACGATGGTGATGTGGTCTTTCCCGTCGACGACCTTGACTCGGGCGCGCGGCACCCTCCGCTGCACGTTGAAGCTGCACTCCACCGGGATGAGCTCGTCGTCGCCGCCGTGGAACACGTTGACGTGGCATCTCAGCCGGTCGCGGACGTCGTCCAGGTAGCCGTCGAGCTTGCCGCCGGTGCCGCAGATGATGTTGTGGAGGGTGTGCCACGCGGCGTTATGGGTGTGGCAGAAGAACCCTTCTAGCAGGAACGTCGGCACCCTGCAAATAATAATTAAAATTAAATAGTAATCGCCACCTTCGGTAGATTCAGTGGTGACAATACATGTAAAACCGAAAGAATTGAATGGATTTCTGCTTTCTTCGTCGGTTTTGGTTGGATGATGACTTATATAATCCATCTACATTTGACTCATTTTTTCCTGTACTTAGCTGTGATGTTGAAAGTTGCAAAAAAGGTAAAAATCAATTTACCTGTTTCTGGTGACCAGTTTGGCAAGAAATTCCCAGATCCGGTGCTGCTTGCAGATCAGCAGGCAAATCGTGCGCGAAATATGCTCGTACCAGCACGCCATCGACGCGCCAAACGCAATCGTCGGCCACACGCGCCTCGGCGCCAGCTTCCTCATCACGTACTGCGTCGCCGGCACCCCTTCCGGCACCGGGAAGTACGGCTGCAAGGGCAATGTTACAACTTCAGTCACCATGCAATCTAAAATCTAATCAAAATTAATTTTTAGGATAACGGAGTGTACTAACGGGGGCGAGGAGGGTGATGGACTTGACGGCGTCAGGGTGCCTGACAGCGAGCGCGAGGGCCAGGATGCAGCCCAGCGAGTGGGCCACGATGTGGAACGATCTCACCTTGTGCGGTGCCAGCACGGACCGCTCGATCGTCTCGAGATGCTCCCTCACCGTGTATAGTGAGTCGCTGGGCTTCGAGCTCCTCCCGAATCCCAGAAGATCCACCGCGAACATGCGGTGTGTCGATTTCGTCGTCGCGGAGAAGTTCGGAAACAACGTCTCAGTCCAGAACGACGACGAAGAGATGAACCCGTGGATGAACAACACATCTTCTCTCGCCCTGTTATGATCTATTTGTACAGTCGTGGAGTTAGATTAAAGTTATGAGCAGAGGTAGCGCCCCACTCAATTTTAAAATGTAGGCACAAATTTGGAATAGTCGATAAGCCTTTACCTCCTCCCCAAATTACGACGATTCAAGTCAGTGCGGAGTTCTAGCTTTGTTACTTAGTTTGTAATTTTTCCCGAATTACAGTTCACCGATTGGAACTTTTAAAATTGAACGAAATTGAGATTCTTATAAATTTTTTTTTTTTTACCTTTTGATCCTTGGACTCTAACAAACAAATCCTCTGTCCCAGAAAAGCTCCAACTGGTGCAGAATCTACAGTCGCAGTCGGACCAACGAGGCGAGTGTCGAATCCGATCACCGCCCCCGCCGCCGATCTTCCCCTGAAGCATTTTCACGACGGTGGCGGAGTTCACGGTGAAACTGACATCCTCGGTGACTGCAGTGAGCTTCGAAACTTCGGAGACGAGGGAAGGGCGGGAAAACAGAGTATCGGAGACCTCTTCGAGGTCGAGCTTCGTGGAGGCGAGGGAAACGATTCTCGACTCGCCCCGCTCTGATAAAAAGATCTTGCTGTCTTTCGGGGAGGTGCAATAACAGGGCTTCCACTCTGCCTCGATCAGGAAATCCAGCAGCTTGTAAACGAAACAGAGGACGAAATCCAGAAGGTCGAGGAACGAGAAGACGACGAAGCTCACTGCCTCGTGTACCATTCTGCCCGTCCAATTCAACGCCATTTTGGGTTTCCCCATGGCCAATGCAGCCAAAAAATTTTTTGGGGGGGTTAGGACGAGATTAAGCATAACAGGGGAAGGGGGTTGGGGTTATAATGAAGGAAGGAAGAAAAAATGGCCGCCTTCTTTGCAGGCCAATTAATTCGTAGAAGCCAAACTGTCATGAGCAGTAGTAGTAGGACTCTAGGAGATTTGAATATTTGATCCCTTACTTATACACTATAATGCAAATGGAAAAATGGGTCTTTGTGGGGCAGCCTCTGAATCTTGTTACGAAAACAGAGTGATGAATCTGGTTTGATTTTGCTAGTGCCAAACGCTATGTAAGCTGGAGGAGATGGGAAAGAAGGGAAATGGGAAAAGTTCCCGACATTGTAAGAAGAGGAGAGGTGAAATAAATGATTCTACTGTAGTCATGTGATTTGTTGCATATAACGTTACTTGGATTGTATCATTCGTTGGAAGAGAGAAATGGGTTTGGTTGGGTTAGGTGGTGGTTGAACCTCCAAGCGGGATACAATCTGTTAGTGTTGTGGTATATGATCCACGATTGAACCTCTTCTAACAACTCGAGTTATTGGGAGCAATTGGTTCATGACATGGTATCAGAGCCTTCTGTGACCGAGAGGTCTTGTGTTCGACTCCCGGTGACCTCCATTTGTTAAGCACATGGTATTCTTGTCTTCAGACATGTGCAAACTTCAAGCCCTTGTGAGTGGCTTTCGTTTGAGGGGGCGTGTTAGTGTTGTGGTATATGATCCACGATTGAACCTCTCCTAACAACTCGAGTTATTGGGAGCAACTGGTTCATGACACAATCGACCAAGTTTTCCTGTTGAATTGTAACATGTATATGACAATTAAGCATGTTTATAATAGAGAAAATAAGGCAAACGGTTTCTTGCACTTCAACAGATGATGACTGTCTGGCTGGCAGCCATGGAGGGGCGATTGTAAGTAGGAATGCCTACTGTGTTTTCGTTTGGGAAGTTTTCAATTGATTGATTTTCTCATCCACTTATTGTGAGAATGAATGGAAGATACTCTGTGCATTCTTTGCTTAATGGTTAACCACTAATTATCGTATTAATCAGTGGTTAACCGAACCGATTAGCACCCACCTTTTATGCATAAGTTTTTTTTTCTTTCTTTATCCGGTCAGGTACATTCTTGTAGAAGTCACGTTGAGGACTAGGGACCAAAGAAAAATCCGTCATAGAAGAAGCGTTAGAGAAGTTGAAAGGAAAAGGGATTCGGAGGAGTACAAAGTCAAAGTTAATAACATGATATGCTCTGTGGTTGTCCTCTGTACTCCAGTCTCCATGCATGTGTCGCCTTCAGAAACTTCCAAGTTTTCTACACACTCATTAATGATATTTGCTTGCACCCGTTTATGAAGCTAATTATTACAAGCTAACCGTTTCAATTTATTAGTCTGTTCCCCCTTCGCGGACTACCTTGATTCATTACAATGGACTAAATCTACTCTATTGATATTATCTGAACCAGATTCTTTGTTGCTGACTGAAAGTTACGAGCTCCCGCGGTAATATGTAATCTTATTCTTTGTCAAATTGGATTAGAATCTTTGTTCTCGGTTTGGTCTATAATCTTATTTTTTACAAGATTGGATCGGGATTAGGCTGTCTTTAAAGGTTACATATATACTTCTTAATATCTCTTTTAATATGTCTCCTCAAGTATAGTAAAACTTACTCTCTTATGTCTGTGAACTAGCTAACACCCAGTATTTTAGTGAATTCTTTACTTTCTTACATTGTCACGACTTTTCAAATTTGCTCTAACAAACTCTCTATAAAAAACCAATGACGGTTATTTGATCTGGATACATGGGAAGCATAAAATGAACACTTGGGATAGGAGCAACTCAACCCACAAGCGTTATTTGATAAAAGAACTCCATTCCAGTCGCCTCCCCAAAGTGACTTGTAAACCGTGTTTTCCCTCCTTCAAAATAATGCTTCTCACCAAATGCCCTTCTTGGGGTTGGGGCCAGTCTCAATATGTATATTGGAGAAGAGAGAATTCGAGGAAGGTTGGCGTTTCGGTCAATAGGCAAATCTCTCTTGTCTGGACCAGCAGCTAAAAATAAGTCCACGCTTCCGGAACAACATAGCATTAGCTTCAATGGAAAAAAACCTAAACTTGGAAAATAGTTTGCTTTCGATGGCTACATGCCCATCATCTAGCACATACTTACTGAATTACGAGCCTTCCTAATGGTCACCAATTAACACTTCCGGCTATGTATAGTAGCTCACGTCTGAATTTATGACCACGTACGTACTTTGAGCCAACTACGTGGGATGCAAGCGAATGCTGTTCATTGGGGGAATTGAATTTAATTTAATTAATGTACACAGATCCTAATTGTCACCTCTAGTGTTACCTACTTAATGTCAATTAGGGATGGCAATGGGGCGGGTTTGGAGCGGGTTTGCTTAAACCATCCTCATACCCATCTTCAAATACCCGAACACATATACCCGCCCCATACCCATGCGGGGAATGTTTTGCAAACCCATCCCCATATCCGTGGATTTCGGGTACCCATGGGTAATACCCATACCCGTAATCCAACATTATTATACCTAAAACTTACAAGAAAAGTTCTAATTATAACTCTAAACGAACATATTATATCATGAAGTCAACAAAACACGGGCATTTTTTTAATATGGTTCCAAGATTATGATCCTAAAATATCCATTAATACATAATATAGAGTATAATATTTTTCAAATTATTATGTTCTAACTCTGATACATCTACTAAATAATAATTAACTAACATAATCTTATTGACGAGGGGGAAAGTGAAAGAGTGAAATGAGAATTGAGAGAAATGAATTAGATTTTGATTAAGGTGGTCACTCAATTGCATTTCTACTATTTATTTTCTCAAGTTATCCTCATCATCATTGATAGATTATAATTTGATGCACATATTTTTTTTTATATGAAGAAATTATCTTGGTGGGGCGGGTATGGGGATGGGTATGGGGCGGGGGAGGCTAAAACCATACCCGCCCCATAGCCATCAAACTTTTTGCGGGTTTTACACATACCCGCCCCATACCCGGTCAAAGCGGGGATTCCCCGCGTTGACTGGGTCGGGGACGGTCGATACCTGCGGCCATGGGTTTGATTGCCATCCCTAATGTCAATTGAGTAGCATGCGGAAGAAAAGCGGGTTGGACCGTTGGAGTTTGAACCCAACAGCCCAAGCCTGGAAAAAATGCTCAATGTTAGGGCCTGGATCCAGTAACCTTCACGAACCAGAAAGCCCATACCAGCCCGCAAATCACCCACTAAGGCAAGGCAACGAACTCGCCCTACCATTTGGTACTGTTCCTGATTCTAATTAAATAAGATAAATATGAAAACTGTAAGATTCTGCGCGATTTCCCACTTTTACCCCTTAGGCATCCTCATTAACACAAACCATTCTGTGTCCAGATCCCGTAGATATGGATCAGAAGCAAACCCATTCCCGTAATATACCCTTTTTTATTTTCTTCCCGGCCTCTTGCAAATTGCCATTGCAACCGACAGCCAATTTTCTTTAGTTTTCTTTTCCCGCAGATTTCTTCACAAAAAAGGAAAATTCCAATTCCCCGTCCCCTTTCTTGCTTGCTTATCTCATTCCATTCGCATTTGTTCCTCCACAAAAAGATTCATCTTCTTCGCCATTTGAGCGAACCAGCCAGATCTTCCTTCTGGTTCTGGAGGTCCGATTCAGCCCTCCATCTCCGAGCTCTTCTGAATCTCTCTTTCAGATCCCATGGCTCGGCTCCTCCTCCTCCCTCTCCTCCTAGCCCTCCTCTTCTCCATCTCCTCCGCGGAGATCCGCTCCTCGGAGGTCCGATCCGACGACCGCCCCATCATCCCCTTCGACGAATTCGGATTCACACACTCCGGCCGCCTAGAGCTCAACGTCTCCAAGATCCAGCTCTCCAACAACAACCCCGATCTCGACCTCGCCAAGGTCGGGTTCTTCCTCTGCACCAGGGACACGTGGCTCCACGTCCTCCAGCAGCTGGAGGACGGCGAGATCACCTGCGCGCTCCAATCGGACCTCATCAAGACCGTGTTCACCTTCAAGGACATCCCCGCCGGCAGGAAGGAGCACGGAGTCGTCTACAAGGAGACCGATGCCGACCAATTCACGCTCGTCTTCGCCAATTGCTTGACCTCGCTCAAGGTCTCCATGGACGTCCACTCCGCGATGTACAATCTCGAGAGAGGCGGCGGCACGCGCGATTACCTCTCCGCCGGGAGGACGATCCTGCCTAGGGTTTACTTCCTCTTCTCCCTGGCCTATTTCGTTATGGCCGGGATCTGGATTTCCGTCCTCTACAAGAAGCGCCTCACCGTTTTCAGGATCCATTTCTTCATGCTCGCCGTTGTTATCATGAAGGCTCTGAATCTTCTGTTTGAGGCCGAGGATAAGTCTCATATCAAGAGGACTGGCAGCGCTCATGGATGGGATGTGTTGTTCTATATCTTCAGCTTTTTCAAGGGGATTGCTGTATTCACTTTGATCGTGTTGATTGGAACTGGGTGGTCGTTCTTGAAGCCTTATTTGCAGGACAAGGAGAAGAAGGTGCTGATGATTGTGATTCCACTTCAGGTTGTGGCCAATATCGCGCAGGTGGTGATCGACGAGACGGGGCCCTATGGCCAGGATTGGATCACATGGAAGCAGATTTTCTTGTTGGTTGATGTGGTTTGCTGCTGTGCGGTTCTGTTCCCCATTGTTTGGTCCATCAAGAACTTGCGGGAGGCTGCCAGGACTGATGGCAAGGCTGCAGTGAATTTGATGAAGTTGACCCTGTTCAGGCAATACTACATTGTTGTGATCTGCTACATTTACTTCACCCGTGTGGTGGTTTATGCGCTGGAGACGATCACCTCGTACAAGTATCTCTGGACCAGCGTGGTGGCGAGCGAATTGGCCACGCTTGCATTTTACTTGTTCACCGGGTTGAAGTTTAAGCCCGAGGCACATAACCCTTACTTTGTCATTGACGATGAGGAAGAGGAAGCTGCCGCGGAACAGTTGAAGCTTGAAGATGAATTCGAGCTGTAATTTTGTTGGATGAATGAGGGGAAGGTGTCCCACTGAGATGATTAAGGTTAGAAAGAATTTACAATCAGCTCTATATTTGTCTGTCTCGAATGTTTAAGGGCGTCGTTCATATGTGATTGTTAATGTGGTACTTCTTGATGTAATTTTTGAGTTAAAGGGTTACTAGGATAGCTTTTCTTTGTTATAATACTTTCTGATGTGTGGAAAAAGTAGCCATTTTGGATACTGTTGCATTACTCCAGACTGCATATTCAGTTACTAGTATCTTTGACAATTGTGTAGCCTCTGTTTTGTTATCAAGCCTTAATCGATCTTTCCCTCCTTGAATGCGAGGCAACGATTCTTGTACCTAGGAAACTAACTCTGGCTAATGGAAGGTGTTTAGTTGTAATAGCTTGTTTGCTGCTGGAATGATGTTTTACAGAACTTTACATAGCAAATCAAAGGTGTCTATGTTTCTCATTTTATATGGTAGTAATTTTCTCCATGATGGATTATTCGACTCGCGGCAATTAGTGCATGGCATTGGCAGAAAGGTCTCTCATGTTTGATACATGTAGGTTGTTATTTGCCTTGAAAAAGCTATTAATATGATGTTACGCTTTGTTGCATATCTCAGTATGATTTCAAGGTTATGTGATTGTATGTGAACTTTCCGTTGCCTTGTGTTGGGTATTGGATGGATTTATCCCGGTTAGATGCACAGAACAGTTGCAGTGTCTAAAATTTTGTCAACTGGTTTATCGCCATTGATCTTGCGGGATCTTATCTGTTCTTCCTCTGCTTATTATTCTGGTTTCACTATTCGTAGCCAGTTAACTTCTAGACATGAAAGAATCAAGGAATTTGCATCTTATATGCCTGCCACATTCATTGTGGTTGGGGATCTCTTTCTTTATTGGTAACAAGTAAACAGGTAAACCTATAGTTTAAACTCATTTGTTTCTAGGGCAAGATTGTGGTTTAGCAAGCATTCTTGCTTGTTGTTTCGTCAGAGATGCTTTCGTTGCTCCTGGCAATTTTCATGTGATTGTCTGTCACCAAATGCAGTTTCCAGGTTGCTGTTTGTTTTTCTTGTTGTTGCAAGCCAAGTCGATGAGTGCCTATCATAAAACTCAACCAGGTCAGAAACCGGACTCGTTCAGCCCATTGTCGTAGCCCAACTCCCAGCCCGCTCTCTTTTCTTCCCAGCCCGCTCTTAATTTGGGCATTTTTCCAGTCACGTGATCCCCGATCCGCCTCAAGAAGAGATGGGCCGGCCCAGCTCATCAGCCCATTCCACGTACGGCCTTCCGTTTATCTATGGTCCCATTTGAGTTTGAATTAAATTTTGGGCGCCCGATCCTCTCCTTAGTTTCAAATCTTTTTTTTTTAAAAACCCACTTTTCCTCTCTTTGAAAATTCCTCCTCGTCTTGTAGCTCGGAACTCTTTTCTTTTCCTTCTTCAGTTTTGAAGCTATTACGGGTTAACGCCAAAAATACTTTGCTTTCTTCTGCAGAAGGCAGAAATAAAGCAGAAATAAAGCAAAGCCATCCACCGACTTAGAATCCACTCTTTTGTCATCACCTTAATCTTCCCTTCTCTCCGTCCTCTTGGCCTCCATCTCTGCAACTCACTCTTTCCCTCCCTGCGCTCTTCTCTCTGCGAAAACAGAAAAAAAAAAAAAAAATGGGCTGCGTCTCCTCGAATCTGCTGAGCAACGAAGAAACCTTCACGCAGCTGGGTGGCTCAGCCTTGGGCGTCGGCCATCACATCGTCTCCCTCACCTCCACCACCTACGGCCTCCTCAACCTCGACCCACCTTCCTCCACCACCGCCACCTCTCGTCCCGCTCCGCCGCCTCGCTTGACTTTGGGCTCCGTCTTCCCCGCTTCTTTAACCGATTCGCCCGCTCCAAACCCCACCGGCGACCGATTCGGCACCGATCCGCCCCAAGAAGTCATCAATTCCTGGGAACTAATGTCCGGCCTCGACCCCGTCGAAAGCTTCCGCTTCTCTCCCCTTCCTCCTCCACCTCGAAAGGACCCAATTGGGGAAACTATTACCGCTTTCTCTAAGCCGCCGGCGCCTCCACCACATCAGAAGGAATCTCCGAGTTCGGGTTTGCTGGAGGGATTCGAGGAGCTCTGCCCACCCAACGGGGAGAACAGGGTGGTGATCTACACCACCAGCCTGAGAGGGATCCGCAAGACGTTCGAGGCCTGCAGCGTCGTCCGGGCAGCAATCGAATCGTTCGGTGTCCAAATCTGCGAGAGGGACGTCTCCATGGATCGCGGATTCAAGGAGGAGCTGAAGGAACTGATGATGATCAGATCTGGTGACGGATGCAGGAAAGGGAAAGGGGAAGGTGAAGATTCCACCGCGGCCACCGCGACTGTGCTGCCGAGGGTGTTTGTGAGAGGAAGGTACTTGGGTGGGGTGGAGGAGGTGATGAAGATTGTGGAGGAAGGGCGGATGGCGGATTTGCTGCAGGGTGTTACCAGGAGTAAAGCCATTGGCGGCAGCTGCGAAGGTTGTGGGAATGTGAGGTTCTTGCCCTGTTTTTCCTGCAATGGGAGCTGTAAAGTGGCGATGGTGGTGAAGGAGAAGGAGAAGGAGGCTGATGGTGGTGGTGGGGGATTTGGTGCTGCGAGGTCGGTTGTGGTGAGGTGCCCTGACTGTAATGAGAATGGATTGGTGCTATGTCCCATTTGCAGCTGATTGCCTTGTTGTTGTTGTTGTTGTAGTAATATGTAGTACTAGATATATATGATAATGGTGATATGAAAAGTAAGTTATCTCAACTTGCTTACTACTCTGCTGTATGTGATATGAATCTGAGGTGAACAAAGATGAGTCCATGAATCGATATTTTTAGAGCAAACCCACCATTTTGATTGAGGTGTTGCTGCTTAGATTGTTGACAGCAGAGAAGAAGATTGGCGCCAAGTGAAAGTAGTTCAAATAAAAGGGTCAGTGTTAGGTTGAGTGTTGTCGTTTTGGTTAATTACTAGATGGTCACTGAAGTCTGTCTTATGTTTGTGTCGAGTCAAGTAGTGGATCAGAAACTTGGGGATTAAGGTTGTTAAGTTGTTAGCTGGGTTTAAGGGTCATGGGGCAAGATCATGAGTTGTGGATTAGCGAGATTCCTGGCTGTGATCTGTGTATATATTGTTACCCTTTTCTTTGTTAATAAAATTGTCAGTTTGCCCCAAAGTTTGCTATCATTGTGGTATCAGAGCAACGGCTTACTGTAACCAAGCTTTCAAGAGTGAGTTAATTACAGCAACTGAGTGTTTATATCTGGGTTTGGGAAACACGAGAGGTATCTTGTGAGGTGATTATCAGGGGTGAGTGAAACAGATAAGAAACTGTGTGAGCAGTGAGATTTGAGTGAAACAGCAAGATGAGTGAGAATTCTGGGTTTGCTCAGGTATGCATACCTCGATTTGATGGAGACTATGACCACTGGAGTCTAGTCATGGAGAACTTGCTGAGGTCCAAAGAATTCTGGGAGGTGGTTTCTACAGGAGTACCAGAGCACTCTGCAGATACAAGACTGACAGCTGAGCAAAGCAAGGAGCTTCATGATTTACAGCTTAAGGATCTCAAGGCAAAGAACTATCTCTTTAGTTCTATTGACAAGACAATTCTTAAGACTATAACTCAGAAGGCTACTGCTAAGGAGCTTTGGGATTCCATGAAAATGAAATTCCAAGGCAGTGAAAGGGTGAAGAGGGCTCAACTGCAGACCCTGAGGAGAAGCTTTGAAGTTCTTGAAATGAAGACTGGAGAAGGAGTGAATGATTATATTGGTAGGGTCATGGTGGTGGCCAATGGCATGAGGAACTGTGGAGAAGAAGTAACAGATGTCAAGATTGTAGAGAAAATTCTGAGAACATTAACTGAAAGGTTCAACTACATCGTCTGTTCAATTGAAGAATCAAAAGACATAGACACCCTTTCAGTAGATGCTCTTCAGAGTTCTCTGCTAGTTCATGAGCAGAAGTTCATGAAGAAGGAAGAATCAGAAGATCAAGCTCTGAAGGTCAGTCATGAGTTTGGAGGAAGAGGTGGAAGAGGCTTTTCAGGTAGGGGAGGCTTTCGAGGAAGAGGAAGAGGCAGAGGAGGCAGATCTTGAAACAAAGATACAGTGGAGTGCTTCTACTGTCATAGGCTGGGACATTTCAAGTATGAATGTCCTGAGCTCTATGGGCAGCAGGCACACTTCACCAATACTGCAGGTCAGGGAACTCAGCATCCTGACATGAAAGAAGAGATGCTTCTAATGGCCTACACAGAAGAAGGAGCACAACAGGAGACAGTTGAGAAGGAACTGGAGACACAAGTAGGGCTGATGGAGGCATCTGATCATGAAGGCTGGTGGTTCCTAGACTCAGGCTGCAGCAATCACATGACAGGAGATAAAAGGTGGTTTACAAACCTTGATACTTCTTTTTCTTGCACAGTAAAACTTGGCAATGATACTAGGCTTGCTGTAAAAGGGAAGGGGAGTGTCAGGTTGAATATGGAGAGCCTGTCTCTCCTGGTGCAGGATGTGTTTTATGTGCCAGGGTTGAAGTCTAACCTGATCAGTATAGGACAGCTGCAAGAGAAGAAGCTGGCTTTTCTAATGCAAGACAGTGTTTGCAAGATTTTTCATGCAGAAAAGGGACTGGTATTGCAGACAAACATGAAGACCAACAGGCTGTTTGTTCTGCACTGCTATATGGATCAGGGTGAAGGAAATCAATGCCTCAAAGTAACTGCTGCTGCTGAGGAAGCTCTAAACCTCTGGCACAGAAGGTTTGGTCATCTGAATCATCAAGGTTTACTGGGGTTGCACAGAGAAGGAGCTGTGAAAGGTTTGCCTATGCTGGCTGGCAAACCAGGTGTTTGCTCTACTTGTCTGATAGGCAAACAACATAGAGCATCATTTCCAAAGAAAAGCAACTGGCATGCTACACAAAAACTGCAGCTCATTCATGCTGATCTCTGTGGCCCCATCACTCCTGTTTCAAGCAGTGGGAAGAGGTATATCTTTACTCTAATTGATGATTTCAGCAGGAAATTATGGGTTCATTTCATAGCAGCAAAGTCAGAAAGCTTTGAGATATTCAAAATCTTCAAAGCTCATGTTGAAAAGGAAGGAGACACAACCATCAAGTGTCTTAGAACAGACAGAGGTGGGGAGTTCATGTGAAATGAATTCAAAGCATTCTGTGATGAAAAGGGGATCAGGAGACAACTCACTGCAGCACTGACTCCTCAGCAAAATGGAGTGGCAGAGAGGAAGAATAGGACCATTCTCAATATGGTTCGATGTATGCTGGAAGACACCAAGGTCCCTGCAAGATTCTGGCCTGCGGCAGTCAACTGGACTACTCATATTCTTAACAGAAGTCCTGCAGCTGCTAACAAGGGAAAAACTCCACAAGAATTATGGTATGGAACTCCACCCTCAGTAGAACATTTTAAGATCTTTGGATGTGCTGCATATGTCCATACCCCTGATCAATATAGAAAGAAACTTGATGATAAGAGCACTAGGTGCATTTTCTTTGGAGTTTCTACTGAGTCCAAGGCATACAGGTTATATAATCCTGTCACTAGAAAGATTATTGTTAGTAGAGATGTGGTGTTTGATGAACAGCAAGAAGGCTGGATTTGGAATGCTGAGATCACTCCAGTACTCACTCGAATTCAGTGGGAAGGAAGTGAGGAGGAACTGGAAGAATCAGATCATGAAGAAGAACCAGAAGTTGTTGGCTCAGAAGATTCAGAACCACCAAGTCCCACTGCAACTAGTCCAGGTGCAACTGAGGCCTCAGGTTCATCATCAGCCAGTCCACAATCCAGCTCATCCTCTACTAATGAAGAAGAAGGGCCTGCTGATGCTTTGGGGCTACCTCCTAGAGTCTCAAAGCTTCCAGCTTATCTTAATGACTATGAGATGGGGTGTGTGCAACTCGACTGGGAAGCCTTAATGGCCCTGACTGATGATCCAAAGAGTTTTGAAGAAGCTGTGAAGGATGAAAGATGGAGGGAGGCAATGAAGCAGGAAATACAGTCCATAGTGAAGAATGGAACATGGGTGCTGGTAACTCTACCTCCAGGCATCACTCCAATAGGAGTCAAATGGGTGTTCAGGACAAAGCTAAATGAACATGGTGAAGTAGACAAATTCAAAGCCAGGCTGGTGGCTAAGGGGTATGCACAACAGTATGGCATAGACTACACAGAAGTCTTTGCCCCAGTTGCAAGATGGGATACTATAAGGACCTTCTTGGCTCTATCTGCTGCTCATGACTTAACAGTCTATCAGTTAGATGTCAAGAGTGCATTCCTACATGGTGATCTAGCAGAGGATGTGTATATAACTCAACCTGAGGGATTTCTGGTTCCAGGGGAGGAAGAAAAGGTGTACAAGTTAAATAAGGCCCTCTATGGACTCAAGCAGGCTCCCAGGGCATGGTACAGTCGCATAGAGGCCTACTTTGAGAAGTTTGGTTTCCAGAGATGCACTTATGAGCACACAGTGTTCATCAAAAGGGAAGGATCAGGTCTGTTGCTGGTGAGCTTATATGTTGATGATGTTATGTATGCTAGCAATTCTGATTCTATGATTGCTGACTTCAAAGCCTCGATGCAACATGAATTTGAAATGTCTGACTTGGGAAAAATGAGATACTTTCTTGGTGTTGAGATTCAACAACTAGCAGAAGGAATTTTTGTGTCTCAACAGAAATATGCCAAGGAAGTTCTGCAAAGGTTCAAGCTGCTGGAATGTAATTCAGTAAAAAATCCTATGACACCTGGAACCAAGCTGACTAAAGAAGGGGATGGTGTTCCAGTCAATGCAACTCACTACAAGCAGCTTATTGGGAGTCTTCTGTACATGACAGCTACAAGGCCTGACATAATGTTTAGTGTGTGTCTCTTGAGCAGATATATGGAGTCTCCAACAAGACAGCATATGCTCGCAGCTAAGAGGATCCTAAGATATCTTAAAGGGACTCTAAGCTATGGAATCTGGTACGAGAAAGGAGGTGAAGGAAACTGTCTAGTGGGATACACTGACAGTGATTATGCAGGCGATTTAAATGACAGGAAAAACACAAGTGGATATGTTTTCTTCCTAGCAGGAGGAGCAGTGTCTTGGGCTTCAAAAAAACAGCCTGTGGTCACTCTGTCTACAACAGAGGCTGAGTTTGTGGCTGCTGCTGGGTGTGCTGCACAATGTGTTTGGTTAAGAAGAATTTTGGATCAAATGGGCTGGAAAAAGAGTGTCAACCAACCAACCAGGATCTTCTGCGACAACAATTCTGCAATCAAACTCTCAAAGAATCCAGTGTTACATGGCAGGAGCAAACACATTGACGTTAGATTCCATTTTCTGAGGGACCTAGTGAAGGATGAAGCTGTGGAATTGGTGTATTGTGGGACTGGTGAACAGGTAGCTGATATCATGACCAAGGCTGTGAAAGGAGAAACCTTTGAATATCTTCGTGCTCAGCTAGGAGTGAAGAAGCTATCTGACATTGAGGATCTGAAAGTGAACTGAAACTGAAGCTTTCAGTCTTCAGTTCAAGGGGAGGAAATGTTGACAGCAGAGAAGAAGATTGGCGCCAAGTGAAAGTAGTTCAAATAAAAGGGTCAGTGTTAGGTTGAGTGGTGTCGTTTTGGTTAATTACTAGATGGTCACTGAAGTCTGTCTTATGTTTGTGTCGAGTCAAGTAGTGGATAGTGGGGTAGTGGATCAGAAACTTGGGGATTAAGGTTGTTAAGTTGTTAGCTGGGTTTAAGGGTCATGGGGCAAGATCATGAGCTGTGGATTAGCGAGATTCCTGGCTGTGATCTGTGTATATATTGTTACCCTTTTCTTTGTTAATAAAATTGTCAGTTTGCCCCAAAGTTTGCTATCATAGATGCCATCTGTAGGTGGTTGCTAAAGCGGGTAGGTAGGGATGACAATTTCGATCTAACCCGTTTTACCCGACTTCTTTGACCTGTTTTGGGGCGGGTCCGACCCGTCCCGTAGGCAGGGCGGGGTGGGCATGGGTACTCTCATAGACCCGACCTGTCCTGACCCGCCCCATTCTCGAACCGTTCTTGCCTAAATTACACGTAATTTTAGTCAAATTACTTAGATTTTCCTTTTACTAAATCAAATTTTAGCTATAATAAAGTTGTAAATTAGTGAAAACCTCAATTTCTCCCTATATTTATCATAATATTGTTTGTTTCCATGGTCTTATAATAAAAACAACGAACATTTCTAATATTTTTTATATAAATTGCTTACCCATTGGGTCGACCTGCCCCGACCCATAACCCGTGATAAATTACCCGATCTGAACCCGCTTTGCCACGGGATGGATCTGGGTACCAAGAAACCCGCCCCAGACCTGCCCATTGCCATTGGGGGGGTAAGTGTCAGTGACACAGCTAACAAGACATTGTTATTAGAAGTGTGATTATGTCAGTGCAAAATGTTGTCTCCTTGCAATCCCTTTTCAATTGTGGATTGCTTGATTGGCGGTCTTTTATCTTTGAATTATTGCATCAGCAGCGCTGCTGTCAACAGTAAAAGTTGGCTGCCTCACAGTTTCCCTTTCGTAAATTGGTTCTCTAGTCGAGTATCTCCATCCCGCAATTCATCCTCTTGATGTGTTTCGCTTTGGTTTTCGAGTTCTTGAAGGAAACTTAATAGTGAAAAATCAAAGAAAGACGCTAATAAAACTACAACTTGGCGCCGTAGTTTGGGTTGATATGGGCCCGAACGTCGGTAAATCCCACACAAAGGCCCATATACCTTGGCCCACTCGTACATATCCCGGGCCAGCGTCTAAATCCTAATACCTACCGGCCGGACAAGGTTGTCAAACCGGTTTAAATCATTGAGTCGGTTAAGTAAGGAGTTCGAGAATTAATGGTCTGATCGGGGTCCGACCGGTTTGAGTCGGTGTAGACGTTTTCTAAATATATATACAAATAAGATAATAATTAAAGATTTAATGCCTAAAATGAAATTTATATTTTATGTAATCTATTAAAAACGGATTTTACACGGCTTACATCTACCTAACCTCTAGTATCCACCCACCGTCTCCCTTCCTTCGTTACTCTTCCTCTCTTCCCCGCTCTTCTTCTCCCTCTTTAGGGGTCGGACCGGGGGAGCTTTCTTAAGGTCATTTTGAAGCCCGACTTAGTTCGGACCGGGTCCTATCAGGGGTACGATAGGGGGTTGACAACCTTGCTGCCGGATATTTCCTCTGTTTCATTGTCCGATTCAAATTCTCCACCCACCCTTTTTTTTTTGCTGAAAGGTTGACGCATTGCGTCTAGTGCATTAGATTAAAAGAACATTTTTCGACAATGTCCATGACATCATAATACAATCAGAATCTAAGCCCTGGGTTGCACACATCGCAAGAATGTGTACCAAAAGGGGAGTTGTGCTCAACGTACCAAGGTAGTGAGCAACACAATTCGACTCTTTATACACACAAGAGATTTTGATCTCTCAATCCCGGTTCAAAAGACTCCTAGACATAACAGCAACTTGACCGTGTCTGTGATCATCATCCGTGTGGTTGTTGATGATTGAAATATCTTTCTCCGAGTCCAGATTGAGCTCGATTTTCCTGGATCCCTCCTCCCACACAATCTTTAGGCCTTCCATTGCACCCTTAAATTTAACCATTATCACAAATTTTGGTTGTATTTTTCTTCTTCTTCTAAAGGCTCATTGAAACTACGATCAAATTTGCATATCGCAGTATGTCTAGCGATCGATGAATGATGTAGCCCAGTTCCTAGTCAAGTTTTGTATGTGGTAAGGAATCACTCTTTGCACCTGGACTTTTTATCCACCAAACATCATATGCTGCGATTCCTTTCGTGATCATTGATCACACGCTTGTGTTTAATTTTCCGCATATTCATTAGATGACCTAGTTAATCACTCTTACATTTTTCCTGGGTTTTGGGATATTTTGGAAACAGAAGCGGCCATATATGTGACACTAAAAAGTAAAAACGATCTGCAAAAGTCACCTCAGCAAGGAAAAACGTAGCTCTCAATATACAACTACTCATTAAACAAGATCTGCCATTATCTGACAGCTCAGTTTCAACTGTAATGGGAAAATTAAAAACATAAGTTTAGGGTCAAAGGAGAAATGATAGTGTATAAGTGTAAGTCATTTTTTACTCGATATAAGGTTTTTTATGATCTATTTTTCGTTATAAAGTTAATCAATTGATGAGAGAAAACAAACGGACCGTTGAGGACAAGAAAAATATATAATAAAAAATTTTGGTCGAAGGAAGAAATAAGTAATTAACATGTAACCCATTTTTTACTCTTACTATGCTTTCAAGTAAAATTTGAAGTTGTATCGTAATATTAAAGATACAAATTCAATTTGTATCATAAGGGAATTCGACATTTATCTTATGTTACAACTCCAACTTGTACCATAACATAAAATACAACTTTAGTTTGTACTATCTAAGAGATTTTACAAAAGTGTATATGTACAACTTCAAGTTGTACCATAAACGGAAAAACTAAAGTATCAATCTTTAAAGCAATGTAAAATTCCTCGAGTTGAGATATATTTCTAGAGGGTAGAGATGTGTTTTCTAGTGAGATATCTCTATATTAAACATGAATTAAATTGAGTTTGGGATATGATAATATACCGTAATCGTTAGTGAATAAAATTCAGACTCTCAATTCTTAAAATCCAAACCGGCCCGCAAATCAATTTTATAAAAAATAACGATAAACCATTATAATTTTTCGAAGTACCACGAAATTCATTCAACGACTTGACCAGATCACTTAGACTATGATACAATATATATGAAAGGTGACTGTAGTTGAGACGAGGTTCCTTCTATACGTAATTTGGGGTTTGATTGCGATAGTTGCAGTTCAACAGAGATGTTTGTTGGCGATAATATACATACATGTGGAAGGTTAGGTAATGCATGCACCTATTCATTAATAAAGTATATGTCAAAGTGTGCTGGGAGAGCTGCATCTGCAATGCATGAAGAATCAGCCACCAAACTTTGATGTGGCCTGCTAACCAAAATCATCGATCTCTATATACTGATCGAACCTAGGAGAAGAATTTTAACCGAAGAAGTGTACGTAGGAGATGAGAGTATACGTACGTAGTTAGTTTAGGTGGAGTCTTTTTCGTGTTTGTTGTATGCTGGAGAAAGGGAAGCTTCCAATGAAATTGTTTGAGGCTGCTCTATGCATCATCGCCTATATGTGGTCCGGTTTTAGTGATGGCAATCTGAACCCATTCCGCAGGTAATACCCGACTTGACCCACGCGATGGGCGGGTATTACCCGACCCGCAGTAGCATGGTGATTGGTGTGGGGCATGTGTATCTACTTCCGACCAGCCCTGCCCGTTTTAGACAAATTTTATCCAAATTTCTTATAGTATCTATATATATATTTCTCCTATTTTGACTTTTATTCAACTAGTTAGAGTCGAATTTTTAATTTGTTAGACTCAATTATCCATTCTATTATCACTATTTTCAATTATTTCCCCCCTTTGTTTTATCATTAAAAGTAAAATTTGTATGTATTTTTTTCAACTAACATATATACAAGTGTAGGTCGGCCCGCCCGCTCCGTACCTGCGCGGATTTTACCCCCCGACCCGTAATAGCGTGGGGCGGGGCGGGCATGGGAATTGAGGTACATGCCCTGCCCCATTGCCATTACTAGTCCGATTCTTAGAAGTGTTGTTCTGTTTTAAAAATTGATGTTCGATCATACAACTCTAAAAGTTGGATTCTTGAAAAATTGGAAAGTATTTTGATAACGGATTTTCTCAATCTTATGCAAAATTTGAGGTTGATGATGATCTGCGTTTTAACAAGACAAGGGGTTAGGGCTGGACACCCCAGCTAGCTACTGGTCCTCTATAAAATTAGTCTGGTTAAATATTCATATCATCATTTTGTATTTTGATTTCGATTTTGCTAAATTTATATTTAAAAGGAAGTCTAGCTAGGCCACATTTTATTTCCATAACGGAGTTAAAACGTTTCACGACCGACCCTACCAAAATGTAATTTGTGATAAACGAGACAAAACCACTTACTTATCTTTTCCCCTTCCATTCTAGGGCTCTGGATGTGTCCTAATTAGTTCCTTTATGCAAATATAGACACCAAAGGTTGCATCCGTGCATGTGATAAACTCCTCACCGACCGGCAAGATAAGAAAATAGGTAACTAGTCCAATTATCTCCGGCGGCCGACTCCATAGTCCAATTATCTCCGACCGGCAAGATAAGAAAATAGGGTTAATATATTCTTATGGTCCGAATTTTTTACAAATTAAACATTTTGATCAATTTTTTCAATCTATATATTGTGGTCTGAACTATGCATTAAAGATATGAAATTGGTCAAACCTGAGATTTGACTGTTATCTTGACTGTCAAACGCGTTGACTAACGGTCAACACGCCACATCACTGCCAAGTCAGCACAATCCACTTAAATAATTGGTTTTTTCACCTATTACCATTTATCTTTTTCAAAATAAAAAAATGTTGTCCTTTTTTTTGTTCAAAATAAAATAGATAAATGGTAATAGGTGGAAAAAACAAAAAAAATTAAGATATTTGTGCTGACTTGGCAGTGACATGGCGCGTTGACCATTAGTTTTGGCCAATTTCATAATTTTGATGCAAAATTGAGGCCACGATGTTATAAATCGAAAAAATTAATCAAAATATTTAATCTGTGAAAAGTTCGAGTATACAAATATATTAACCCTACTCACACATCTAGATCCACGGTGGGATTTTGTGGAATAGATAAACAAGCAGCAGGTACGTCGACCCTTTTTAAAAAAAATAAGAGAACGAGTACCTCGTTGACAAATAAGAAAACAAGATAGGACGTCCATTTCCCATAAAGCGATAGTTAAAAGAAAATGCCGCACCATATTTCATTTTCCATCACCCGATTCCGTTTCTTTATTATTATCTATGAAAATACATGCATGCAGCTGCTACACCACTGTCATCCAATCCTATACATACACGTGTATACATAATACATCGTATACTCAATCCTATAATAGCACCTAAACAACCAAAAAAAAAAAAAACAGCAATTAAGCACCTCGACGACTTAACTACACAACCCTAATTATTACCTATTTTTGTTTTGTCCTTGTTTTTACCTCTCCTGCCTGCCCTTGTCTCTCGTGGTATTGTAAACTGTAACGAAAAGTTTTGGGTTTAGATTTTTGTTTTTTTTGGTTGTTGTATATATACATATGCATGTTACGTGTAATAGAGTAGTAGCCATGATTACGTATATCAAACCGACAAGTGGCATAATGGGTCTGATGATGACGACGGAGAAGACGCGCCGCCCTTGACGAAATTACTCCAGAGATCCACATGCATGCCACTACCAACACCATGATGATGACCAATACGACGACCACCGTCGTCGTCGCCACCGTCGATGAAGTCGCCGTCGTCGTTGAGCAGGTCAACCTCGTCGTGGAGGTGGCCGTTGAGCTGGGATGCCACGAGACGGTCGAGGGCAGCCCAGTCATTTACCACCTGCTGCGACGACATCATCATCACCCCTCCATGTTTGTTGTCGTGACCCGAACCTGCTGTCGCATCAAAGCCGGTGCCGTGGTTGGTGCAGGAAGCTTCATTATTAATAATGATAATATTATTCCCCGTTGTCACGCCCCCAAATGATTGCTGGTGGTAGTGTTGTTGTTGGTTTTCGTAATCGGCCACCAGCCGCGGCAGATGCATGAACCTGCTGCCGCTGTCGTAGTTCTCGGCCTTGCAGTCGGGCTGCTGCTGCTTGCTCATGTAGGTGAGTATTTGGTCGAGGACTCCGTTGTCGTCGTCGCCGCCGCCGCTGGTGCGGAGGCGGGTGGCGGGTGGTGGCGTCATGATGATGTGTGATGCGTGGTGGTGAAGGATGTTGTTGGCGGAGGAGGAGGAACCGGATCTGGGGCTCTCTAGGCTTTTTTGGTAGTTCTTCTTCCTGAATACGCGGCAGACCACCCAACCTTCTTCCGAGCCTCCTTGATCTCCTCCTCCGATTATGTAGTTACCACCACCGTGATTCAATCCCTGTTCATTCACATACAGAGGAACTCATTGAGTTAGTTAATGATGTCAAATTACTCACACACAGCATGGCGACTGTTTCTACGAATTGGGGGCAACCGAAGGATCGACAGAGCAGGAGAAAAATAAAAGCAAAACAACGAAACAAGACACACGGATTTACATGATTCCCTAAATATGATGTAGGCTAGATTAGCTAATCCTTTGGCAGCACCAGAAAGTCAGTTTCACCATACTTTGAGAAAAGATACAGATGACACAAAGTAGTATGAGAAGTATTTATACAGGAGAGAGCCAACGAGATTCCCCTTGACTCGATCCAGTCGCGTCCTGATCAGTTAGTCCGTATCAAATCGTATTAACACATAGTATCATGCTAAACATCAGTTAAAGACCCCAAAGTAGATGATATATGTCAAAATCGAATATAGCTTCATTAGTATAATATTTTCTGGTTTAAATCAAACTCCCACGAATTTATATTTAGGTATTAAAGTCGGCTCCAGCTTCTAATACCATTTGTTGAAACCAGCTGAGAGCTAGCTCATTCACATTATTCCGATATTGTTCTGTTTTAAGACAAAACCCAGATCTCGTACTAATTGGTTAGTTGGACACTTATATATATATACGAGGGCGCAACTTACCGGTGAAGAGGCGGTGATGAAGGAGGTGGTGGTGTCTGGAGAAGCGGCGTCGTCGAGGCGGTACTCGTGCATGATCCAGTCGGACTTCTGGCCGTGAGGGGCCCGACCCTTGTAGAAAACCAGCGTCTTCCTCAACCCGATCCTCTTGTAGCTGCTGTATATGATCTTGTCCCTCCCCGTAGCCTTCCAGAACCCGGCCGCCGTGGCCCGGTTGGTCCGGGTCCCCGTCGGGTACTTCTTGTCCTTGTGGCTGAAGAAGTACCAGTCGTTCTGCGGCGTCGACCCTATCTTGCACCTCTCTGTAGCAACCCCAAACCCAAACATTCATTTTAACCAATAATAAAAAAAAAAAACTAAGTTTAAAGCGCGATTTTGACTGCATTGAGTAAAATTAAGTTTATACCTTGGATGTCCCAGGGCTCGAGCTTGTTGAGATCGACCTCGCGGATGACGTCGAGGTCGATCCTGTCGGAGGCGACCTTCTTGCGGAGGTAGTAGTGGAGGAGCTCTTCCTCGGTGGGATGGAATCTGAATCCAGGTGGCACCTGCGACTGCCCGTTGACCGATAGATTCACCGGATCCCCTCCTCCTCCTGCTGCTGCGGCTGATTCTCGCATGATGATGGAATCTTAAACCAGGTACCGAACTAATCAATGCTAGCTTGATTGTAGCTATATAGTACTATCTATCTTTCAATCTACATGAGTTGATGTGTCAAGTGAGAAGAAGAAGAAGAAGCTAATAATGGAAGAGAAAAGCTGCGACGAAGAAGAAGAAGAAGGAGAAGCAGAATTGAAGGGGACGCCCTGAAAAAGGGAGAAAGAGAGAGTGAGTGAGTGAGTGACGAGATGGGTGAGAAAAAAGGAATTGAAGGGTAAAGAGGATGATGAATATATATATAGAGTGGGTGTTAGTGTTGCTCTCAATCTCATCAACTTGGACGGGACCCGGAGGCGAAGCAAGTAGCCGGCGGGCCCGTAGAGAATAGAAGAGAGGAAATTGGGAAAAAGCTAACAAAGAAAGAAAGGACTGTGCATGGGAAAAAAAGGGTTCGAATTATATATGGAGAGGGGCTACGGGTATATACTGTACTTTGGCTTGCCTTCTGGGGTCAATCCCTTGTTCTATAAGACTTTCAGTTTGTCGTGTTAGAGTGTGGTATAAGATCCACATAACCTTCTTCTAACAATTCGAGTTATTGGGATCAACTGGTTTATGACATGGTATCAGAGCTGGTTTGGCCAAGTGGTCGTGTGTTCAAATCTCCACGACCCCCAATATTAATAGTTGATTAAAGCACAAGGTATGGTGGGCCTGTGCAAATTTCAAGCCCATGAGTTGGCTTTCGTTTGAGGGGGCGTGTTAGAGTGTGGTATAAGATCCAGCAGAACCTTCTCCCAACAACTCGAGTTATTGGGGCAGCTCATTGAGTAGAGCTGACTTGCGAGTGAGCATGACATACTTTTATCTCGACTAGATCCTAAAATTAAGTTGTTGAAGATCAAACGTCTTTCTTGAATTAACCCATGAATCACACTTGTGAAATAATTCAACTTATTTGTAGTCCTAACATATTTTATGCTTATTGTTTCATCAAACTCCGCAGACTGACCCTAGAATTCTAATATGAAAGGCTAATTTGTACTTACTGAATTTGGCTTGTTATCCAAATGACCATATTTGAACTTATAGGCATATTATTGTCAGGTATATGTTTTGGTTCAATTAGTAACCAATTCATTGATGCTTTCGTAGCTTAATTTCATCTGGTAAGATATATATATTGTAAATTAATTAATAAGTTGATGATCAGAATAAACATCATCTCGACACATATGCTTAATCCTTCTAGTAAAAAGAAAAAAAAAGGCGAACCATCCAACTACCTAAAATAAGAGAAGGAAAAGAGAAACGAAGAAAAAAATGGGACTAGCTAATTGGTAGGCCCACAAGTGTTGGTTACTAAACAAGTGGGCCCCATGTCCAAAAAGGTTTGGGCTTTGAGAGACTGGTGGTGGGGGCCCGGTGAGCCACCAAGCGGAGGGGCACGCCCCCCATCTCAACTGCGACCCATGACCTTAATATCTCTATGATAGTCACCCTTGAAACCCACCATTTCTTTTCTCTTTTTTTTTTTCTTTTTTCTTTTTTCTCTATCAGCTTTTTTACAACCGCATTAAAATTAAAGAATGTAATTAATTACTGATTTCCATAACTAACCTTTTTCTGGATGAATCTGTCTTCTCCTGGGCTCGTTTATGTTGTACAACGACAAGAGAGTGGGCAAAAATGATGGGGTCGGGAGGCACTGAGCTTTCGTTGGCCCATCGCTTCAACAAATTCAGCCAATTAACCTCTTTTCTCCACTCTACTCATTATCATCAGCAACCCATTAATAGTTCATATATGCGCATCATGGATGTAGTATATATAACTTGTTATAACCGTGTATGGAGCTTGGTTTATATGTTTGGACGATTATGGATGGATTAAACTGTTTTTAAAAATTGAAAAACGAAATCAGATGAATCATCTCGATTGAATTAGTCCATTGGTTTATTGTTTTAATCAAAAAAATTGAAAAAAAATAAAATAAATACTACTAAGTAAACTAAGACCATCATGGTTTAATTATTAATTTTATTTCAACTTTCTCTTCTTCGTTTTGTAGCTTCTTTGTCGATTTTATGTGGTTTACTATTGACAGTCACCCTACATACTAACTTTAATCTAGTATTTTTTTTTATTCTTTCTTTTGTAAGACTGTTTGAATGATTTGTTATAACTTTTGGTGGTGAACGACATGAATTTTTTTATGGTTAATGACAAATTCAATCTAAATTAGAGTAATATATATCTCTTACGTGTTATAATCCTATTAACATTTAACAAATGATTCAAGACTGGTTAACCATTATTCCCTGGTTCATAATTTAGTTATAGTCAGACCAATCATTCACCAAAATAATGTTTATACCGGTCGAACTTTTTCGAACAAATTACGGAGGTGCCAGGAACTCAACTGACCATGTAATGTACTTTTTATATATATATATATATATCCAACTAACTAAAAAGGGTCGATAGTAGAGGTGGCAACTGGATCGGATTCGTGGATTGGATTGGTGGATCCATGGATCAAATGGATTGGATCCAATGGATTGGTGGATTCATGGATTGGATCAAATGGATTGATGGATTGATCCATGAATCCAAATGACATCAAAGGCTTGGACCAAAATGTAAAATTTGAAAAGTTTTGGTACTAAAATGTCATAATGAAAAATTTTAGGTACCAAAATGTAATTTTCCAATGATATTTTCGTATAAAAATATAAATTTTAGGTACCAAAATGTAAAATATAAAAAATATAAGTACCAAATTGTAATTTGCCATTTGGATCCATGGATTCATCCATGAATCCACCAATCCAATTGGATTTGGATCAAATGGATTGGATTTAAATGGATTGGATTAAGTGGATAATTTTTTTTTTTTTTTGCGTAAAGGGAGGCAAAAGCCGAGAGCAAGTTACAGCAGGGCCCTACAGGCCAGAAAGATGAGGCACCACAATCCGGCGCTCAAAAGCAATACCCATGGCATCTTCTCTAACAATAGAAGCTAACTCCAGGGGCGGATTAGCAAACTCCTGTATACCGTAGGGATAGACGAGACTGTGCTTCGAGAGCCAGTCCGCGACTCTATTCCCTTCCCGATATACATGAGTGATGCTAACCAGCCAGTCCTGACTGATCTTCCTACGAATCGCCGAAAGAAGGGTAGCATGAGGATGAACAGGGTCACTTCTATTGTTGATGAGCTGAATCGCAAGCTGGGAATCAGACTCCAGGCGGACCGCCCGACAACCCTGCTTCCAAGCCATATCCAAACCATGAAACACGGCCCAAAGCTCGGCCAAAACTGCAGTAGCCGTCCCAATGTTCGCAGTGAAGCCAGCAATCCAATTACCTGTCCAGTCGCGGAGAACCCCTCCAGCTCCAGCGGCTCCCGGGTTGCCGTTAGAGGCCCCGTCCACATTAAGCGCCATCCAGCCAAGCATCGGAGGGGTCCATCCAGCCATCGTCATCGTCCGCTCGGTCACCGTCCCTCTACCATTGGGAAGAGGAGAAGGAGCTTGCCAAGCCTCATGCCAAAGCTTGCTCTTATTCATAATCGAGAACTCAAGGGAGGGAGGGGAGAGAGCAGAACGCTGACCTTTGAAACAGGTCGTGCATCTATTCTTCCAGATAAGCCAGGCTGCAGTGCTGAAGAAAGCAGACCAGGTCATGCCCGATCCCATAACCTCTGTACTCTTCAGGTTCTCGCGCAACCAGCTGTTTTCATCCGAGTTGAAGAAGTTGGACTGTCTACTCACCGGGATGTGACGGAGCCAGAAGTACCGAGCCACGCTGCAGTCCCGTAGAATGTGAATAATGGACTCGACCGGGGCTCCACAGTTGTCACAGGTCCGATTGGTAGTCACTTTCCTGGAGAAAAGAAGTGCCTTTGTCGCCAGTTTTCCCAAAAAAGAAAGCCACATGAAACTTCTGATCCTTTCTGGGACCGGAAGGCGCCAGATAATCTTCCAAATATCCTCATCTGCGTCAGGCGACCGCTGGTTTTGGAGAGAATAAGCCGACTTCACCGAAAATCTCCCATCAGACGAAGCGGACCAGAAAATGGTGTCATCATCAGTGGCCATCTTGTCGACACCAATGCTGAGAATCTTCTGGAATACGTCGCCAGGGAGCAGATCCTCGAAGAGCTCCGTTCTCCAAGTTCCATCATCCTTCACAAACTCCTCGATCGGCTCAGCTACAAGGGATTCCGGGATTTGGTCGATAGCCACCTCCTTGAGCGGAACCTGCAAAACCCACGAATCCAACCAGAATTTAGTGCGTTTTCCGTTCTTGACATTCCAAGCACAACCTTGCCTAAGGAGACGAGAAGCTTTAGCAAAACTTCGCCAGGTAAAGGAACTTCCCTGAATTGGCCGAATGAGATCTAGATTCTCCCGCTGTCGCCCATACTTAGCAGTCATCAGCTGAGTCCAAAGGCTGTCTTTCTCTTTCATCAACCTCCACCCGCTCTTAGCAAGCATCGCCAGGTTTGCTTGCTTGAGAGATCTTAAGCCAGCTCCACCTCGCAACTTGGGTTGTGTCAGCTTTTCCCATGCCACCAGATGCATCTTCGACTTATCATCCTTGTCTCCCCAAATGAAGTCCCTGTTCATCCTGTCAATACTCTTACAAACCGAACTGGGGATTAATTCCGTGTTCATGCAGTAAGTGGGAAGAGAAGATGAAACAGATTTAACCACAGTAAGTCTAGCTGCAAAAGAAAGTCTCTTCGCTTTCCAAGGGGCTAGTTTCTTCTGGATACGAAGTAGAAGGCTCTGGTAGCGACTTTGAGTGATCCTCCCATGGATGGTGTGAAGTCCCAAGTATCTTCCAAGCTCCGCTTTCAGAGGAATATTAGCTCGACTACTAAACAGGTTTGCTCTCTGCCGATCCACGTTAGGCGACACGTACAACAGAGACTTGCTGTAATTCACTCTTTGACCAGAGCTGGAGCAGAAGTCGTCTAAACACTGCCGAATGACCCGGATCTGTCTCATCTCTGCTTCGGCAAATAACAGCAGATCGTCTGCAAAAAAGAGGTGAGTGAGAGGTGGTCCTCCTCTTGTCAGGTGAATGGGTTTCCAGCTTCTGTTATTAACAGCCTCATCAATTTTATGAGATAAACGCTCCATGCACAAAACAAAAAGGTAGGGTGAAAGAGGATCTCCCTGACGAACTCCACGGGTTGGGGTTAAAGCTTGGGACAGTTCCCCGTTCCAGAGAATCCTCATCCGGTTCTGCTCCACACAGTACATGATGCAATTAATCCAGGTGCTGGGCAACCCTACTTCTTTGAGAGTGTCACGAAGAAAGTCCCATCTGAGCATATCATACGCCTTCTCCAAATCGATCTTCAAGATCAGTCCTCCCTTCTTCCCTTTCTTCCTCTCAAGGGTGTGGAGAGCCTCTTGCACTACAATGATGTTGTCTGTCGTCTGCCTTCCTGGGATGAAGCTGCTCTGTCTTGGGGAGACGAGTTTCCTCATTACCGGCTTCAATCTGTTGGTCATCGCCTTGGTGATGGCCTTTAGATTGACGTTGTTGAGAGAGATAGGCCGCAGATGAGAGACCAACTCTGGGTTCTCCATCTTCGGGATCAACACCACCGTGGATTCGGAAACAGCCTCAGGGAGGGTACCTGTAGAGAAGAAATTGATCGCCATATCGGTTAAAGCCTTACCCACCACACGCCACATCTGTTGATAGAACACCGCTTGAAATCCATCCGGACCAGGGGCCTGATACGGCTTCATATCAAAAATGGCTTTGTGGATGTCCATGACTGTGAACGGACGCAGAAGAAGCATCCAATCCGCCTGTTCAAGGCTAGGGAAAGCGTTCCTGGGCAGTCTATCTTCATAGGGTACATCATCCTGCAAGTACAACCGAGCCAAAAACTCGAAAACAAGGTTAGAAAGGGCCTGAGGGTCCTCCACCCAGTCTCCATTAGAATCCCGAAGCGCCAGAATCTTGTTGCGCCTTCTTCGAACGTTGACTTGATGATGGAAGTAGGCTGTGTTTCTCTCCCCGAACTTCACCCATTGCTCTCTAGACCGCTGAAACCACAGGAGCTCTTCCTGCTCGAGCACCTTGTCAAGCTCAGTTTCTAGCTTGGAGTGTAGCTTCGCCAGAGCTGGAGAGAAAGTGTGAGAAAGCCTGGATTCAACCCCTTTCAGTCTACCCAACAACCTCCTCTTCTTCTGCTGAATATTACCAAAAACATTCATGTTCCACTCCTTGAGCTTCTCTGCTAACGAGGTAAGGGCTTGGTGAAGCTGAGCATCTTCCTCCCAGGTACCTGCAACAAAATCCTGAAAGTTATTATGAGTAAGCCAAGCCGCCTCAAATTTAAAAGGACGAGAATCGGTCAAGGAGGGCTCCTGGGTAGCCACTGTGGTCAGAATCGGATTGTGGTCAGAGTGAAGGCGGGGGAGGTGCAGCACCGTAGTGGTGGGGAAGCACTCATTCCATTGTAGATTACACAGACTTCTATCTAGTCTGCTGGCTTTGTGAGTCTGAAACGAGTCTCCCCTAGTCCACGTGTACCTCGAGCCTGAAAAACCCAGATCGATCAGCTCGGCCATATTAATCCTGTCATTGAAATTCCGGCATTTCCTAATCGTGGCTGCTGAGGAGGGGCCAGACTTCTCCGCAAGGGAACGGATGGCATTAAAATCCCCGGTTAGAATCCATGGCTCCTCAATCTTCTTGCTCTGCTCGATAAGGCTGTCCCAAAGAGGCTTTTGGAGATGTTGCCGAGGTGAGGCATAGACGGCGGTCAAAACCCACGAACGACCCCTTCCTTGCTGCACGCGGACGGAAATATGTTGATTGCAGGCCGATAAGAGTTCAGTAGAGAAACGCCCGCCATCCCAGCAAATCCAAATACCACCTTTCCGGCCTTCAGCATCCACTCTGATGGAATTCGGAAAACCGAGTTTATCACAGACCGAATCAGCTGAATTCCCGCTGATCTGCGGTTCCAAAAGGATTACGAAATCCGGCCGATGCTGACGAATGCTGAATTTCAGCGCTCGAACAAACGCATTACTACCTGCACCACCAACATTCCACGAAAAGATTTTAACTAAAGGTTAAAAGACATAATAAAAAGTAAAGCAGAAGAAAGGAGGAAGAGGGAGCCCCGATCACAAAGGGAGCAACTGCCGCAAAACAGAGGAAGGCGACCGCTCCAATTAGACCGCTGGAGATTGCGGGTCACCGTGCGAAACCCTCTGTCCCGAAGCCGAGGCTGGAACATCACTCCCTCCTTCAGTTGGCGTGCGTTTCGTGGACGAGTGAGCTGCTTCTGTCCACGCATTAATCTCCTGGAGCGTGAGAGCCGCCATCCTCGTCTTCGATTTTGTTCTCTTGTCCTTCATCGGGGACCATATTTGGAGAGGGCGGATGGGATTCAGCTTCGCCGGCGATCCTTTTTTGGCCCGATCCTTGGAGTTCTTCTTCCCCTTCGTTCTGCTTGCCGCCGATGGGGAGGAGAAGTCTTTTCGGTGTACAGACCCTTCGCTTTGGGGGGGAACCTGGACCACCTGCATTTTGGTTCCGTTCGGGCCCTAATTGCCACCTCTAGTCGATAGTAATAGTAACACACAGACACAGGCAGGTGTAACCAAACTCTACACGAGGGGCAGACAGCTCTGAACCAAACTGAAGCGAAGGTTAGTAACTGAATATATATATGTTTCATACTAGCGGGTACAATAATTTGCCATACGACCGATGGAGTTTTGCTATTTAGATCATAAATTAATCGGAGTTTAGGATATTATACTATACCCTAACTTATAATGGGTGAACCCCAGTCCATGATTTTTTTAACTCAAACCATGAGATTCGATTAATCTTAAAATGAAAATTCATTGATAATTTCGACGAATCGGAATCGTTGATTTTCATTGCAACATTAAACGAATCTCATGCTTTGGGTTAGTGAATTAGGGACAGAAATTCATGCATTAGGGGGCGTGATAGTACGCTAACCTTTGCTATATATATAGCCATCCATCCATTCCACACTTTCCTTTTCCTGAATCTACGAATCTGGGGCTTTCCGCGAGATTGTACAACCCAACTGCTGAATCTTTCGAACGAGAAGATCGATGGATACGTCCAAACCAACTTCATATAGCAGCTATAGCGATCGATCTGCGCCTCTTAGTTCTCATAAAATCCTCTCGCAAGTCGCATCTCTTTGTCATTTGTTCTCATTCCCATAATCCGGCAAGCTTCGACTATATGGTCATCATGTAGGGTTGGTGTTAGGATGGCCTTATGCAATTGGAATATCGGGTGTTCATAAATTCTCGATTGTTTTAGCCGTGTCAATTATGTATTAACAAAATATCACATCGTTCTTCCAGGAACGGTTTTTGGTCATTGGGGAGCACATCCTGACGTCATCCTTAATTTGCAGAACAAATAAATAAATAGACCACAACACAACATAGACAAATCTATTTATTTAAGTTCATTATCCAAACTGATTTGAAAGAAGTAAGACCCTTCTTCTATTCGCTTGTATTCGATTCAACATGACCCTCATTTCACTATTGCGACTTAGACAAATACAGAATCGTTGTTGTTTAACGATGGATGAGTCATTGCGCAATCACATGAAACCTTAATCACTATACTAATCCTATATATATAGTCATTATATTACCCAAATAACAGAATTTTTTTCCTGCAATATATATTATTCATCGGATTAATGGTGGCGGGTCTTGACTAGAAATACACAGTACTTGAATCTGGGGAAAGAAAGAAAGAAATCACTCATGGATGGATGCATATATAATGATGAAGGAAAGGAGTGGGATGGGAAAATTAAGAAAAAAGTGGGTATGGTAATTACCTTGACACCCATTTAATAACGACCTTTCTTTAGGACTTTCAGCTTGGTTTATATAGTAAGTAAGTCACACTAGCTAGTACTATTAGGTAGCTCATAAAAAGACAACACACTATGGGTTCTGTTGGAGCACCTAATTAGCGGTTCAAGTGGAAGTAACATCCTCAATTGTCACAATTCCTCTCAATACTTCAACTGACTGTTAGATATTGTTAAAGTGTATATTAATTTTTGGCATCATATTAAGAGTGTTTATTGAGAGATAGGGCTGATAATCGGTTCGGTTTGGTTATAACCGGAATCGTTTAGTCGGTTCTCGGTTAACCGTTAAGCATTTCGTGCTTACCGTTAACCAGACTGTTTATATGAGTCGGATAATAGTAACCGCATAGTCGGTTCTTGGTTATTTTGTTGGTTAACCGGATAACGTTAACCAAGTGGTTTGGCAAGGTTATACCAAATAATTTATCGGTAACAAAACCAAGGAAACACAGTCTCTTTTTTTCAATTGTGCATTTTGGTAGATCTTTTTCCTAAATATGTATGTGTTATTTCTTTAAGTTGTTGTCATTGAATAAAAAAATTTAACATAGATATCAATCTATAATCAACTCAATCCAACACAATTACACAAATACACAATTATACCGTCAAATTTGATTAAAGAAACTGACAAGAATAAGAGACCCAACAAAAATTACTCAACTAATAAAGACATAAACCAACCACATTGCACGGAAGCTTAGATGTTAATGATTGTTGTTGAGCTATATAAGCAACCCCAACTTTCTAATATGCTCCTTCTAAAGCCATTTCTTGAAATTATTCACATTTGATCCTCTATTACAACTAGAATAGGCAAAGGATCTTGTAGGCCTTCAAACATCCCATTATTTTTTGCCTATGCTTGCAGCTCATCGAGACCTATTATTTGCGGCCATTACTATGAAGATGACTGTAAGCGGTTATCGGTTAATCGTTTAACTGTCGGTTATTAATTAGCTAAATTTAGCTACCGAGAACCGACTGTTTACTGTTAATCAGTTATCGGTGGAACCGTTAACCACAATTTCCGGTTTGGTTATCGGTTACATCGTTAATAAGATAACTATTTATCAGCCCTATTGAGAGATAACGTGTTCGAATCTCCATGGCTTTCAATACTAACCGTTGATTTAATAATTAATCACATGTGTAATGGTTTTTTGTTCAAACTTCAAGCATACATGTTGATTTTCGTGTGAGAGTATGTAATTGCAAGAGAATGATATGGTAAGACATCTCTCGTCCACTCGAGTTCAACCAACTAGCTAGCTCTAGACAACAGGACAAGTCACTCATAGAGTGAATAAGGGGTCGTTTGTTTCATGGATTTGTATGTGGGATTTGGTTCTTAAATCCAACACATTAAGGATTTGTCCAAAAGCCATTGTTTGTAGAGCCAAAATGGAGGGTACCAAATCCGTGGGGTCCCCTGATTTGGGGCTCCAAATCCGTGGGCCCTATGGATTTGTAAATCCCACCTATTTACTTGGGATTTGAAGAAGGGAACAAATCCTTCATGAAAAATGACTTATATATCCCTTTATAATTTATTTATTCCAATTTTACCCGTCATTAGTTATTCTTTGCACTACTACAATTGCCTTTTATAGCTACAAACTTAGTCATGAAAAGTAATATTGTAACTAATAACATGCTAATGACTACATAATCTATGCCATAAGCTATTAACATGCTAATGACTACATAATTTATTTCTCATGGCTATTTGTGAAGGTCTTTGTCACACTTTTATTTTGCCATAAACGTATGATTATTTTGATTCAAATTTTGATTTGGATGGCAAATAATACCCTTTAGCTACAAACTACATTTGTTGTTAAAATAGTAATTCTAACAAACTAATTTTAGCCAAGAATTGTAAGATTACAACTATATATTGTGATTATCTACACATTTTAATATCTCGTGGCTACTAATTTTACGAGCTTGCTATAAAATGTAAATGTAAAAGACAAATTAACAATATGACCACAAGAATAAAATTAGAAACACAAGTAAAGTTATATAAATCTAACATGAAAAAAGGTAGTAAGGTAATATACATCTTAAAGATATAAATCTATAACCCATAAATCCATGATCAAATCAACTAAGCAAACATTGAACTCTTCAAAATCCGTAATGCAACAAATCCCTAACAAATCCTTGGATTTTTAAATTAGAAAACCTTCATTTTCGAATCCGTGAAGCAAACGATCCCTACTAAATTGTTTGCTCTTAATTTTTTTTTGTCACTAGATGGACAATTATTTGATACTTGCATGACATATATATAACACAGTGAATTCGGCTGAAATGCGTCACAACATGAGGGGCTCCATGAGTAATTAGTAAAGTTGACTTGTACTCTCTTAAACAAAAAAACATCATGAAACGAGTCATCGCTAAAATGCGAAAGCACTGAAACGAACTCCTGCAAAACTAACAAATGAAAATCACCTCAATTATGATCCTCTATAAAAATATTGTATATATTCGCAATAAAAACATTCGACCAAGTGCATCAACGACATCTCAATAAATCCAATGAACCCAATAGCACAACCTTGGTTCAGCCACAGTAATTGCATCAATTCATCAAAACACCTTATTAGAATAATAAAAATAACAAGACAAAGAATAGGTTAGCAAAGCCCATTTCCCAACTTTTCGTTCATTCGCTTGTGTTGCCGCCGTACGTTGCCGTGGTCTCCCTATGCATCAATTGGATCTAACGGTATAGCACTTAACATTTTTATCATCAAATTCAAAACCCTAAATGGGAAGAAAAGAAAGGTTAGTGATGATGATACCTTCCAATTCCATTCCCTACCGGCAACCACATTCATATATTCCCATTAATTAATCTCTTTCTGTTATGACGTCTTTGTGCGTGTCAATTCTTAATCATGGCGATGGAAGTGAGATTATGTAAATTTCCCTTAGCTAAATTCCATGCCTCATCATCATGATCATCAATTTACTACTACTACTATTCCCCTCCTTCGTTCCAACAATTGACGGGGCAACCACCGCCTCTTACTTTCGCCCTTCACCCCTCACCACTCAAACCCTAGCTAGCTTCTTCAATATTACAATTAAAGGGCTCTCCTAATAACTTTGTTTGGTACTACTTGGTTGAATTTCATCATACTAATAATTCGTAGAAGTTGGGTTTCTTTTCGAATGCCCTCAAGCAAAGGTGTAGTGGCCTTTAAACGTTATGTCGGGTACCAATTTCCAAAATCTCATTAATAACCCATATGTCAAATTTCAGCGTGGGAGCGGTGGCACTATCAGTATGTAACCTCGCAAACTAGATAATTGCCTCTGGTAAGTAAGCAAATATGTCATAAAATTATCGTCGGGACAAACATGTTAGAAATGATGCACATTTTAACATCTGTTATTCAGTAGTCGGAGAATGGTTGTTGTTGTGTTGTTGTGCTTGCGCGAGTTAAGGCGTGGGGCGGAACTACCGGCCGAAATCAAATGGAGCGATAAGGCGAAGAATCTATCTTTGAACCTTCATGAAGTTCATATCCCAATTAAACAAGGTGGAGATCTTGCAAAGTTTTCATCAATTCAACATGAGTGGTTGTGCCCTTTCCAATGGAAATGCCTTATTGTCCCACAAGCTACAGCTAGTCACCCCTTCAATAAATAATGACCCTAATTTCCCCCTTATTAAAAAAAATTAATGATAATGACCCTTTCCTAAACCCTTCGAATCATTTTACTAAATAATAAAGTCCTCAAATCATTTGAAGTGTATACTTTTCATAAGTAATTCAACTATATGCTTTCAAACAGACGATGGTTCCGAATTGATACTCATATACATATGAAAATGTATGAAAAATAATTAGTATTTCAAGGGGGAAAAGGATATATAGTCTCCAAACCTATATATATGTACAATTCTCAGAGTTATGTTGACTGATTAGTCGTTTTGCTAATGAGTGCTTTACGACGGCAAATTGGTGAGGTGGGAAGTCAGACCCTCATCTACCCATGAATGAATCCATATGTATCTGTTTGTATATATCAATTTGATTCATAAGTTAGGTGATGTGTTTGGGAAATTGTAGTTCACGTAAGTCCGTAACAGATGTATCGAATTGGAAAATTTTCTATCGTATTTTAAATATGTACTTTGTATTTACTGGCTTGAAATAGTTGAATCACAGTACCATAAGTTTAACACAAAATAATTTATTGCTGACTTTTCTAGTACAATTTATGATGGCGGAGTCGGAATGAAATAATTTAGTATTTCAAGGTACGAAAGGGATTAGTCTCCAAACCTATGAACAACTTTTAAAAAAAAAAAAAAAATCTACTCATGAATTAATCCATACATACATATGTGTGTGTACTTATTAATTTGAATTGTTAGTAATCCATGTTTGTTAAATTGTATAGTACCAGCGGTTCGATTGGAAGAACTTTCAATCGATGTTTAAATATGGAGGTTGTTTGTAGTCGTATGAAATGGTACCATAATTGAACCACAAATTCATTACAAAATTCGTTCCCGTTATTTTTTATATATATAGTCTTTGATATGGTTTTATAGTCGTTGATTGTAAGTAAACGAAGAATATGATTCGGTAGTCAGACAAACAAAAAAAAAAGGAGTGGAGGGGACGGGGCATTCAGTTTGTAGCTTGTGAGTTGTGACGTAATTCTTGCATGTACGTACGTTGTCGCTCGATCTGCAAAGATTCAAAAAGGCGCTAGGCGTAAGGCGGGGGTTGAGCCTTTGTCTTGCACTTAGATCGCCTAGGCGTCGACTAAGCGTGTCTAGGCGTTGGAAGAAAAATATATATTCGCACTGCATGATGAATGAAATAATAATCTACAACACTTTCTCACTTCAGTTAAAAGGATTAATTACTTACTCAACACTTAATGACAAGAACATAGCTCACGGATTCATAGAATCATAGCTCAATAGCTCACAAAGTTCTTGAGCTATTGAAAATATTGCAATAGAAAATTAATTTCGTAGTTGATGTTAATTTTGGTCATTAATATTGACTTCCTAGCTCCATCTAGTAATGTTTATGAGAGACTTATATGTCGCCTTACTCCATTGACGTGTTCGAGTATCTAATTAGACGTAAAACCCTTAGGTGAGACGTTTTGCCATTGCCTTGCATCTAGGCGTGTCTAAGCGTAAAATTAAAATTAAGTGTGACTTTTTGAACCATGTGTGCAACGATGCAGATTTCAACAGACTGGCCAAAGCCCCAAATCGGAAGTAGGCCCAGCCTATCATCAGGCCCAATATCAGGCAAGAAGCGTGCACGCCATACAATACCTTACCAGAGTGGGCATTTGAAACGCCGGCCCGGATCCCTAATTTTAAGAATTCGATCCACAAGCTAAATTGTTTTACTTTTTCCTCTCACTTTAGCTTGATCACCAATTCACCAGCTTGTCAGTTGCTGAACTTTTAACAGTTATGGCCCAATGTCACGAGTCAGGACCGTTTTTCCTTTGTAAGCTTCAGAGATTAGGTGAAATTCTAGAGTTGGACTTGAGTTATTATGAACATATAATTTTGCGTTGATGTGATTTGAATCGGACTATCAGCCGGTACGACTGGTAATCGGGGTCTCACTGTCTGGTCAACGAGTGGGGTCCAGGGGCAACGCCCCCGGCCCACGGTGTATGGGTTCAATGTTATTTGGGTTCGGGTTCTGGATCTGGTCTGTAATCGTTTCCTTTGCCAGATTGGATTAGGTTTAGACCCACGTGGAGAAGTACTATAAATACTTCTCATACTCCTCTGTAATCTGTAATCTCCTCGATATAGTGAAACCGGCTCTCTCTCGTCCGTGGACGTAGCTAACACACATCGTGTTAGTGAACCACGTAAATCGTGTGTCTGTGTTTTTTTTTATTCTCACTTTTGTATTATTGTTGTATCGATTTCGGAGATTTCTCAATCCGTAGCATCGCGTTTATAACATTTTGAACAAATGAATTAGCTTGCAATGGGAGATAAATCAATAATACGATAAGCGTAATTATTGGAAAACATACTTACCAAGTTACCATGATGCTTTTGTTAAAAACAGAGGGTACTAGGACTACAAATACAATTAACCCTTTTTTTTCTGTGAGGAAAATTCATGAACAAATAAACATCATTACAGCATTCTGCTTCTTTTCCTTGGTATCGTTTGATTACCCTTGACCTTGAGAGTGGTTCTCGCGTGGACTGCAGAATCCAAGAATCGAGCCGTGGAGACAATAAAGAGACAGACTAATGTGATGAGGAGGTTTCGACTATCATTAAGCCGCGGCATGCCTAATCAGTAATCACCATGTTAACACATCTACACAACACATATCTGTTGCTAATCATCAATTAACAAATCACGAAACTAAAAAAGAAAAAAAAAAGGATTTTCTTCTGCGAGGAATTCAAACAGAGCAATCAATCATGAAGCAACTGCAACTCCAACCAAGCCGCTACGATCCTTCTTCGCAGAACCATTTCTGCTAGTACAACCAGACACGCCAGCAGCAGCAATCCAATCATCGGAAAACCCAACAACCGACGAAGCAGAAGAAGACTCCGACGACGACACCGCCGCCGAGCAAGACCTAGAAGTCAGGGCAGTCGAGTACCCACTGCCGCATTTCGCCACCGCGCTGACATTACGGACCAAATCGTGAGTAGAACCCTCTTGGGAAAGAATCTGCAGCAGCTGATCGGTGCCAATCACCAGCTTCACTTTCCAGAACCCTGCCTCCTCCTGATTCCGAACCTTCCCGCCGGAAACAGAGGAGGATGAAGAAAACGCCTCTGTATGCGACCTCTTCATGGCACCCTGCTTCTGGTTATGGTAATTGGAATCCAACGACATCCGGTAAGGCGTGAGGCCAGTGAGAGAGGAAGGGGAGCTCATCGATCTGACGTGGCCTTCTTTGACGGAGGAGAGCGACGCCGCCGCCACCGACGAAGGCTTTCCGGCGGGTTGCAGTTTCGGGTTTGGGAGGAGGTAGTAGGAGTGGCCGGGGCGGAGGTGGTCGGAGAGGGAGAGTGGGGTCCAGAACAGGTCGTGGGATGGGAAGATTGCGTGGCCCGGGAACTCGCCGGCGAGGCTGCCGGCGGTTATGGGAAAGTGGAATTCGAGGATGGCTCCGGTTGAAGTTATCACCCTAATCGCTTCACCTCCCCCGCCGCCGAACAAGCAGTTCCCCATTACGAAAGGGCTCGATTCGTTTCTAAGGATTGGTAACAATTGAAGTGGGTTTTTGGTGGGGAATGGAAAAACAGAGGAGGGAGGGAAAAGATATGAAAGTGAAATGAAATCGTCGGTGGGGATGGTTCTTGGTAATGGTGGGTTACTAGTTTTGTTTATTAGAAATGGATCCCACCGCATTGAAAAGAGACAAAAGGAAGGGATGGGAATTGGGAAGGCGGGCTTCTTAGTGCTACCACTGGTTTGGTGATTTGGTGATGTACGGCGTATATTATATTCAGACACGGTGACGGTGGTGGAGTTTTTTTTATTGTGAATTTGTGTGTGGAGTTGCATAGTTTATATACAAAAGATATGAGGTGAAAGTTAGGGATGATAATTTCGATATGAACTGTTTTACTTGATTTGTTTGGACTGTTTTGGGATGGGTTGCCTGGTCCGTTTTATCCGACATGTTTGGACTATTTTGGGGCGGGTCCGACCCGTCCCGTGGGTATGGGTACTCTTGTCGACCCGACCTGCCCTGACCTGCCCCATTGTCGACCTGTTCTTGCTTAAATTACATGTAATCTTAGTCAAATTACTTAGGATTTTCCTTTTATTAAATTATATTTTAGCTATAATAAAGTTGTAAACTAGTTAAAACCTCAATTTCTCCAATAACTTAACTACATTTATCATAATATGGTTTGTTTTCTTGGTCTTATAAAGAAAATAACGAATATTTCTAATGTTTTTTCATATAAATTGCGTACCCATTAGGTCGACCTGCCCTGACCCACGATCCATGATAAATTACCCAACCTGCCATGGGGCGAGTATCGGTATCGAGATATCCGCTCCGGACCTGCCCCATTGCCATTCCTAGTCAAAGTGGTGAGTTTTGCTATAGGGCTCGTAACACAATCTCTAAGAGCGTGCTATATTCGTCGTGAGTAGTTTGTAGGCGATTCATCAATTAGGTGTTTTATGAACACGATTCACAAGTGTTGTGTAAACACCATAGTCGGGTTGTAAATTGATGTGTTGACGACATTCAATTACTTACTAGTACTACTTAGGGATATCGATGGAGCAGGTTTAGCGGGTTCTCTTAAACCAAATGAACCAAAAATACTTTTGGTCGGATTCTAATCTTTATTTTTCTTTATTTTTGCTCCAGTCCTATCTTAATCCGATCTGATTATGGACTGAATCGATTGATGTCCGTCCCTAACTACGAGTAGTGTTGTAAAGTCTTTAAAGACATAGGGTTGGTTAATAAATGTTCTGGTGTTATGGGATATGGGTGGCAATTGAAGGAGGGGAAAGAGACCAAGGTTAACATCATAACCTTTTGCTCATTGTAGTCGGTGGCGGAGGGAGAGGGTAACAGGGTGGGTCCCGGGACCCACCATGGTTCGGGAAAAAATGGTTAAATTAGGTACGATAGTTAATTGATATCGAAAATAGGTCGCGTTTAGTTGAGAATAGTCTGTAGAAAAGTTTTGTGTTTGAATCTTGGCGACCTCATTTCTTAAGCATATGATATATAGATTTGTGCAAACATCAATTTCGTATAAGTTTACTTTCTTATAAGGGAGCATGGTAGTAAATTGTATAATATATTATTGAAATCTTCCAACAACTCGATTTATTGATACTAAATTTTTTTTTTAAGATCATTCGAAAGCGAACGACAAGGTAAATCATGAATTATTGGTTGGTATAAGATTTATTATTAAACCTCTATCAACAACTCGAGGTATTAACACTAACGGTTCTTAACAAAGAACACCATTTGAAACACTACCACTAACTAAATCAATGATTGTTTGGTATATATGCAGAGTGATATTCTTGATATTTTCGATTGCTAATGCATTTTAAATAGATGTATTGTTGAGAATGCATGTATAATATTATACATGTATTGTCGAATTTGATGCATTGTAGAATACAACGTTTGGTATGTGTGATTGTGTATGTCGCATAAGCTAAAAGCTTAGACAAAACAATCTCAACTCAACTATCTCAACAATCACTACTAAAAGTTGATATATAACAATCACTCAAAATGAGTGATAGTTTCTGTCACATTACAGAAACAATCCATGTATTGTTTCCGCTAAAAAAACGATGCATTGTAAACAATACATGCATGATGACAATCTCAACAAAACTATCGCAACTTCCAAACCACCCCTACGACTAACTAAATCAACGATTGTTTGGTATATATGCAAAGTGATATTCTTGATATTTTCGATTGTTAATGCATTTTAATTTATCAAAAATTTCAACGTACGATTATATTAAAAAAAATTATTTTATCATATTTATTTTTTTCGAGGTGGACCCACCGTAAACTGAATCCTGGCTACGTTACTATAAGTGGTGTCGATAGATAGACAGAGAAACATGGGAGCATTGATGGTGTTGTTACTTGGATATATGCTCCTTTTACCCTTTGTACTTTGCCTCTTGTTACCAACTTTTGATTGCTTGCCCCACCAGGGCAAAGGGCATCTTGGTGTTCAAGGTACAGATTACAGAATCTGCAGTTCAATGTGATTTTCCCGCCAACAGTATCTCTCCCTCTCTCTCTATTGCCTTCTCGTTCTCCGTTTCAATTTCAGACGACTTGCCCTCCCTTTCCTTTGGGGAAAACTTCGGTCAAGATTTTCGCGCTTTTCTTTTTGCCTTTAGATTCTTGCTGCGTAGCCAAAGGGTGGCGGGCTGAAACTTTTGCTGTTTCAATTACTGTTGGGGAGGGAACAGATTGAATGCGATGGCGACGGGGAAGCATGATTGTGCCGTGATTACAGCGTCACAAAGGGAGACCGACCGACCGACCGGAGTGCCAACTTTTCCTGACGACGACGACGGGGCTGCCGGTCTATTAAGTATTACGATCATGTTGGGCCGAAGCCTAAAATTATTCTCCACACAATCGGCTAAGCGGCGAGACCGAAGGCCCATTTCTGGCCCATCAACATCGTACACGCTTCAGCCCATTGTCAGCAGGCGTGTTGGAAGTAGCCTGGCCCACTCCCGCCGGCCCAGCCTTTGTTGCAGGAGCTGAATCCTCACCGGTCCCTGAAATTAGGGGTCGTTTGCTTCATGAATTTAAAAATGAGGGTTTTGTAATTTAAAAACCCAAGGATTGATCAAGGATTTGAGGCATAATGGATTTGTAACAATCCTTTGTTTGTTGAGATGTTTTTATCATGGATTTAAAGGTGTGGGATTTACTACTTGAAGTCCAAAATTACATTACTATCCTTGTCTATATGTTTGACATGTTTATGATATGTATACAAAACAAGGACAATACATACTAATAAGCATAATGTTGCCACATGGACAATAATAATAAACGAGAAAATTCCGTTTAACTTTTAACGTAACATAATCAATTACCAATTCTTTGTCCTCCTTTTCAAAAGTAACATATAACAACATATATTAGAATCGGGAGAACAAAGAATTACACGTTCCATGAAAAGGTCAAAGAAAACTAGAACACAAGAAATGATATAAAAAATCTAACTCATGTTTGCACATTAATTGAACGTTTATATTATTCATTTATTGTTAATTATAATGTATAATAGTTAAATTCGAGGGCAACCTTGGAATATTAAAAGTGCATGAGGGTATATGGGTAAAATCTTATCAAGGATTTATGTCATATTCCAAATCCCACATCAACATGTGGGATTTATAAGTCCGTGGGGTCCACGGATTTGGTCTCCAAAAAATGTGCAAGCAAACAACGGATTGTACCTAAATCCTTGATAGTTGGTTTTTTGGTACCAAATCCATGTACCAAATCCTTGAAGCAAACGACCCCTTAATTCCATAAGGACTACGGTTTCCTATTTATACCGTTATATGCTGGTTTAAGTTTAACACCTGATATGATACAATTAGGTTACAACTGATTTATATGTTTGATTATACCGGTCTTAACAAAACACATGAGAAAATAGAAAATCATTAAAACTAAAATAATTATGCATTTATATTATATATGTAAAGACTTAAGACAATCTACCTATAAATTATAATATCTTCATCTACGTTACATAAAATATTACATTACAAACAAAACGATAAATTATCATATTTAAATGCAACATTTAACGTCAACATTTATATGTTAAGTTAAAACTCCGCTTTAAAACTTAAAAACTTACGATTTTACGCATCTAGATCACCAAAACGTTTCTACATAGAAACTAGCTTTTGACTACATTGAGTGTACCGACTACCGAAGTAGCCACCATATATATATGTGTGTGTGGTTCATGTTGACGTACGCTAAATATTAGTATTTTGATTGACAAATTTTGACATAAGTTCTAAATGGGACGTGACAACGACATAATTTATGATTAGAAAACCAAAGCATCACAAGTGAGTGTGCTAAATATTGGAAATTTTCAATATAAACATACTACAAACTCTGTTATGAATCAATAACACAATAGAAGATCCAAAATAATTTATACATATAAATAAGTTAATTAATATAAATTATAAAATAAATCTCTCCGTTGCATCACCATTTTCTCAATTTTGGGTTTTGACTATTGTTTCATACCGATAATCTTCCAATCATTTTTTACCAATTGCACCTGTTTGTACCGGCCCGACATCAATAGTGCCAATTAGAATGTCGTGCGCGTCTTGATGATTTCATCGCCGGCGTCAGACATCACAGTCCATGATTTCTGTCAAGAACCAGTTGATCCCAGTAACTCGAGTTGCTGGGAGAGATTCAATTCTAGATCATATATCATTTATTAACACCCTCTTTTAAACTCAAGCCACTCAAATAGGCTTGGAGTTTGGACAGGCACAGGTCCGGACACCATGTGCTTAACAGAACAGATGGGGGCTACCAGGATTCGAACAAGAGACCTTACAATCACAAAAAGACTCTAATACCATGTCAAGAACAAGTTGATCCACACACTAACCATTTCGGCCATAGCTAGAGGTGGCAATTGGATCGGATTCGTGGATTGGATTGGTGGATCCATGAATCAAATGGATTGGTGGATTCATGGATTGGATCAAATGGATTGGTGGATTGATCCATGAATCCAAATGACATCCAAGGCTTGAACCAAAATGTAAATTTTGAAAATTTTAGGTATTAAAGTGTCATAATGAAAAATTTTAGGTACCAAAATGTAATTTTCCAATGATTTTTTTTTCGTATAAAAATATAAATTTTAGGTACCAAAATGTAAAATATAAAAAATATAGGTACCAAATCGTAATTTGCCATTTGGATCCATGGATTGATCAATAAATCCACCAATCCAATTGGATTTGGATCAAATGGATTGAATTTAAATGGATTGTATTAAGTGGATAATTTGGTGGATGGATTGGATTGGATTCATGGATTTGGATCTTAATTGCCACCTCTAGCCATAGCGGCCAGCCCCCAGAGCATCGCCGAACCACACACTATATAACCACCGGGCGACCGACAACCATTGCAGTTGTTTAATTGTCTAGGAGTCGGTATAGTCACGAATAACGACGTATTATATTGCTGTATTCTTGACGCGGCTACAGCTTTGAGGGATCGGAGCAGGAACATCAAACGTGGGAAAGCAATTAGTAAAAGAGAAAACCACATCTCTTTCATGATCCTTTTTTTTTTTCCAGAAAAGGAAATTAAAGTAAAGAAAACGTACAAGAACGGCGGCGGAAAAAGCACAAACGGCGGGGGAGTGAATGACCGGTGACGAGGGCCGGCGCTCATGCACTCGCTGTTCGCTAACCGACACTCACGTCATATGTAAATTTAACGTAACCATCGGACCTGCAGCTGTTGTCTTTGTTCTAGAAATACAAATTTATGATGAATACCCACACCGAGTTGGTGTGGTTGTGGAGTCCTATCAAATTAAATACCATCACGTGAATGATGATATAATACATACATTTATGTGTATATACGGTCCTAATTAATACTCCTATTACATTAATCAGCGACGGTAACAAAGATCGAGCAGCCTTCAATGTCTCTTGCCTACCACGTTGTTTGTTTTATATGAATCGAGCTGACTGGGAATTTTGCTATCACATCGTTTGTTTCAGGAAATTTTATTGCTGAACTTATTACAAAAAAGTTACCCAAATCGATAATTAACAGACTTATCATCCGTGGAGAATAGGATCAATACACTCCAGAATCGAAAGAAAATGGCATTTCGGATAAATTGCCCGAAATCTGTGATGGTACTCCTTTGGAATCTGCCAAAAATTGACCCGAAATAAATCCGCTCAAATCGGTGCTTAATGGACTCAATCATTGTTGGAGAATAGCCTCAGGCCGAATCCGTGATCTGTAGCCTTCAATATTCAAAGAAAATGGACTTTCGTCGCCCAAGAAATTACGAAAATGTCATCCGAAATTAAATTGGCCCAAATCGATGCTTAACGGACTTATCATCCGTGGAGAATAGGATAAATAGACTTCATTATCGGTGGATAATAGCATCGGCCTGATTTCGTGATCTGTAGCCTCCAGAATCGAAAGAAAATGGCATTTCCGATAAATCGCCCGAAATCTGTGATGGTACCCCTTTGGAATCTGCCAAAAATTGACCCAGAATAAATCCGCCCAAATCGGTGCTTAATGGACTCAATCATCATTGGAGAATAGCCTCAGACCGAATCCGTGATCTGTAGCCTTCAATATTCAAAGCAAATGGAATTTCGTCGCACAAGAAATTACGAAAATGCCATCCGAAAATAAATTGGCCCAAATCGATGCTTAACGGACTTATCATCCGTGGAGAATTGGATCAATAGACTTCATTATCGGTGGATAATAGCCTCGGCCTGATTCCGTGATCAGTAGCCTCCAGAATCGAAAGAAAATGGCATTTCGGATAAATCGCCCGAAATTTGTGATGGTACCCCTTTGGAAACTGCCAAAAATTGACCAGGAATAAATCCGCCCAAATCGATGCTTAATGGACTCAATCATCGTTGGAGAATAGCCTCAGGCCGAATCCGTGATCTGTAGCCTTCAATATTCAAAGAAAATGGACTTTCGTCGCTCAAGAAATTACGAAAATGCCATCCGAAAATAAATTGGCCCAAATCGATGCTTAACGGACTTATCATCCGTGGAGAATTGGATCAATAGACTTCATTATCGGTGGATAATAGCCTCGGCCTGATTCCGTGATCTGTAGCCTCTAGAATCGAAAGAAAATGACATTTCAGATAAATCACCCGAAATCTGTGATGGTACCCATTTGGAATCTGCCAACAATTGACACGGAATAAATCCGCCCAAATCGGTGCTTAATGGACTCAATCATCATTGGAGAATAGCCTCAGGCCGAATCCGTGATCTGTAGCCTTCAATATTCAAAGAAAATGGACTTTCGTCGCCCAAGAAGTTACGAAAATGCCATTAGAAAATAAATTGGCCCAAATCGATGCTTAACGGACTTATCATCCGTGGAGAATAGGATCAATAGACTTCATTATCGTTGGATAATAGGCTCGGCCCTATTCCGTGATCTGTAGCCTCCAGAATCGAAAGAAAATGACATTTTAGATAAATCGCCCGAAATCTGTGATGGTACCCCTTTGGAATCTGCCAAAAATTGACCCGGAATAAATCCGCCCAAATCGGTGCTTAATGGACTCAATCATCGTTGGAGAATAGCCTCATGCCAAATCAGTGATATGTAGCCTTCAGTATTCAAAGAAAATGGACTTTCGTCACCCAAGAAATTACGAAAATGCCATCCGAAAATAAAATGGCCCAAATCGATGCTTAACGGACTTATCATCCGTGGAGAATGGGATCAATAGACTTTATTATCGGTGGATAATAGCCTCGGCCTGATTCCGTGATCGGTAGCCTCCAGAATCGAAAGAAAATGGCATTTCGGATAAATCGCCCGAAATCTGTGATAGTACCCCTTTGGAATCTACCAAAAATTGACCAGGAATAAATCAGCCCAAATCGATGCTTAATGGACTCAATCATCGTTGGAGAATAGCCTCAGACCGAATCTGTGATCTGTAGCCTTCAATATTCAAAGAAAATGGACTTTCGTCGCACAAGAAATTACGAAAATGCCATTAGAAAATCAATTGGCCCAAATCGATACTTAACGGACTTATCATCCGTGGAGAATAGGATCAATAGACTTCATTATTGTTGGATAATAGCCTCGGCCCAATTGCGTGATCTGTAGCCTCCAGAATCAAAAGAAAATCGCATTTCAGATAAATCGCCCGAAATCTGTGATGGTACCCCTTTGAAATTTGACAAAAATTGACCCGGAATAAATCCGCCCAAATCGGTGCGTAATGGACTCAATCATCGTTAGAGAATAGCCTCAGGTCGAATCCGTGATCTGTAGCCTTCAATATTCAAAGAAAATGGACTTTCGTCGGCCAAGAAATTTCGAAAATGCCATCCGAAAATAAATTGGCCCAAGTCGATGCTTAACGGACTTATCTTCCGTGGAGAATAGGATCAATAAACTTCATTATCGGTGGATAATAGCCTCGGGCGGAGAATAGGATCAATAGACTTCATTATCGGTGGATAATAGCCTCGGGCTGATTCCGTGATCTGTAGCCTCCTGAATCAAAATAAAATGACATTTCGGATAAATCGCCCGAAATCTGTGATGGTACCCCTTTGGAATCTGCCAAAAATTGACCAGGAATAAATCCGCCTAAATCGGTGCTTAATTGACTCAATTATCGTTGGAGAATAGCATCAGGGCGAATCTGTGATCTGTAGCCTTCAATATTCAAAGAAAATAGACTTTCGTCGCCCAAGAAATTACGAAAATGCCATCCGAAATTAAATTGGCCCAAATCGATGCTTAACGGACATATCATCCGTGGAGAATAGGATCAATAGACTTCATTATCGGTGGATATTAGAATCGGCCTGATCCCATGATCTGTAGCTTCCAGAATCGAAAGAAAATGGCATTTCGGATAAATCGGCCAAAATCTGTGATGGTACCCTTTGGAATCTGCCAAAAATTGACCCGGAATAAATCCGCCCAAATCGGTGCTTAATGGACTCAATCATCGTTGGAGAATAGCCTCAGGCCGAATCCGTGATCTGTAGCCTTCAATATTCAAAGAAAATGGACTTTCGTCGCCCAAGAAATTACAAAAATGCCATTAGAAAATAAATTGGCCCAAATCGATGCTTAACGGACTTATCATTCGTGGAGAATTGGATAAATAGACTTCATTATCGGTGGATAATAGCCTCGGCCTGATTTCGTGATCGGTAGCCTCCAGAATCAAAAGAAAATGGCATTTCGGATAAATCGCCCGAAATCTGTGATAGTACCCCTTTGGAATCTGCCAAAAATTGACCAGGAATAAATCCGCCCAAATCGATGCTTAATGGACTCAATCATCGTTGGAGAATAGCCTCAGGACGAATCCGTGATCTGTAGCCTTCAATATTCAAAGAAAATGGACTTTCGTCGCCCAAGAAATTACGAAAATGCCATCCGAAAATAAATTGGCCCAAATCGATGCTAAACGGACTTATCATCCGTGAAGAATTGGATCAATAGACTTCATTATCGGTGGATAATAGCCTCGGCCTGATTCCGTGATCTGTAGCCTCTAGAATCGAAAGAAAATGGCATTTAAGATAAATCCCCAGTAATATGTGATGGTACCCATTTGGAATCTGCCAACAATTGACCCGGAATAAATCCGCCCAAATCGGAGCTTAATGGACTCAATCATCATTGGAGAATAGCCTCAGGCCGAATCCGTGATATGTAGCCTGCAATATTCAAAGAAAATGGACTTGCGTCGCCCAAGAAATTACGAAAATGCCATCCGAAAATAAATTGGCCCAAATCAATGCTTAACGGACTTATCATACGTGGAGAATAGGATCAATAGACTTCATTATCGTGGGATAATAGCCTCGGCCCTATTACGTGATCTGTAGCCTCTAGAATCGAAAGAAAATGGTAATTTAAATAAATCGCCCGAAATCTGTGATGGTACCCCTTTGGAATCTGCCCAAAATTGACCCAAAATAAATCCGCCCAAATCGATGCTTAATGGACTCAATTATCGTTAGAGAATAGTCTCAGGCCGAATCCGTGATCTGTAGCCTTCAATATTCAAAGAAAATGGACTTTCGTCGCTTAAGAAATTACGAAAATGCCATCTGAAATTAAATTGGCCCAAATCTATGCTTAACGGGCTTATCATCCGTGGAGAATATGATCAATAGACTTCATTATCGTGGGATAATAGCCTCGACCCTATTCCGTGAACTGTAGCCTCCAGAATAGAAAGAAAATGGCATTTCAGATAAATCGCCCGAAATCTGTGATGGTACCCCTTTGGAATCAGCCAAAAATTGACCCGGAATAAATCCGCCCAAATCGGTGCTTAATGGACTCAATCATCATTGGAGAACAGCCTCAGGCCGAATCCGTAATCTGTTGCCTTCAATATTCAAAGAAAATGGACTTTCGTCGCCCAAGACATTACGAAAATGCCATCCGAAAATAAATTGGCCCAAATCGATGCTTAACGGACTTATCATCCGTGGAGAATAGGATCAATAGACTTCATTATCGGTGGATAATAGCCTAGGCCTGATTCTGTGATCTGTAGCCTCCAGAATCGATAGAAAATGGCATTTCGGAAAAATTGCCCGAAATCTGTGATGGTACCCCTTTGGAATCTGCCAAAAATTGACCCGGAATAAATACGCCAAAATCGGTGTTTATTGGACCCAATCATCGTTGGAGAATAGTCTCAGGCCGAATCCTTGATCTGAAGCCTTCAATATTCAAAGAAAATAAACTTCCGTCGCCCAGGAAATTACAAAAATGCCATTCGAAATTAAATTGGCCCAAATCGATGCTTAACAGACTTATCATCCGTGGAGAATAGGATCAATAGACTTCATTATCGGTGGATAATAGCCTCGCATAATTCCGTGATCTGTAGCCTCCAGAATCGATAGAAAATGGCATTTCGGAAAAATTGCCCGAAATCTGTGATGGTAGCCCTTTGGAATCTGCCATAAATTGAACCCGAATAAATCCGCCTAAATCGGTGCTTAATGGACTCAATTATCGCTGTAGAATAGCCTCAGGCCGAATCCGTGATATGTAGCCTTCAATATTAAAAAAAATGGACTTGGGTCGCCAAGAAATTGCAAAAATGCCATCCAAAAACAAATTGGCCCAAATCGATGCTTAACGGACTTATCTTCCGTGGAGAATAGGATCAATAGACTTCATTATCGGTGGATAATAGCCTCGGCCTGATTCCGTGATCTGTAGCCTCCAGAAGCGAAAGAAAATGGCATTTCGAATAAATCGCACGAAATCTGTGATGGTACCCCTTTGGAATCAGCCAAAAATTGACCCGGAATAAATACGCCCAAATCGGTGCTTAATGGACTCAATCATCGTTGGAGAATAGCCTCATGCCAAATCCGTGATCTGTAGCCTTCAATATTCAAAGAAAATGGACTTTCGTCGCCCAAGACATTTCGAAAATGCCATCCGAAAATAAATTGGCCCAAATCGATGCTTAACGGACTTATCATCCGTGGAGAATAGGATCAATAGACTTCATTATCGGTGGATAATATCCTCGGCTTGATTCTGTAATCTGTAGCCTCCAGAATCGATAGAAAATGGGATTTCGGAAAAATTGCCTGAAATCTGTGATGGTACCCCTATGGAATCAGCCAACAATTGACCAGGAATAAATCCGCCCAAATTGGTGGTTAATGGACTCAATCATCGTTGGAGAATAGCCGCAGGCCGAATCCGTAATCTGTAGCCTTAAATATTCAAAGAAAATGGACTTTCGTCGCCCAAGAAATTATGAAAATGCCATCCGAAAATAAATTGGCCCAAATCGATGCTTAACGGACTTATCATCCGTGGAGAATATGATCAATAGACTTCATTATCGGTGGATAATATCCTCGGCCTGATTTTGTGATCTGTAGCTTCCAAAATCGAAAGAAAATGGCATTTCGGATAAATCTCCCAAAATCTGAGATGGTACCCCTTTGGAATCTGCCAAAAATTGACGCGGAGTAAATCCGCCCAAATTGGTGCTTAATGGACTCAATCATCGTTGGATAATAGCCTCAGGCCGAATCCGTGATCTGTAGCCTTCAATATTCAAAGAAAATGGACTTGCGTCGCCCAAGAAATTACGAAAATGCCATCCGAAAATAAATTGTCCCAAATCGATGCTTAACGGACTTATCTTCCGTGGAGAATAGGATCAATAGACTTCATTATCGGTGGATAATACCCTAGGCCTGATTTCGTGATCTGTTGCCTCCAAAATCGAAAGAAAATGGCATTTCGGATAAATCGCCCGAAATCTGTGATGGTACCCCTTTGGAATCAGCCAAAAATTGACCAGGAATAAATCCGCCCAAATCGGTGCTTAATAGACTCAATCATCGTTGGTGAATAGCCTCAGGACGAATCCGTGATATGTAGCCTTCAATATTCAAAGAAAATGGACTTGCGTCTCCCAAGAAATTACGAAAATGCCATCCGAAAATAAATTGGCCCAAATAGATGCTTAACGAAGTTATCTTACGTGAAGAATAGGATCAATAGACTTCATTATCGGTGGATAATAGCCTCGGCCTGATTCCGTGATCTGTAGCCTCCAGAATCGAAAGAAAATGGCATTTCGAATAAATCACCCGAAATCTGTGATAGTACCCCTTTGGAATCTGCCAAAAATTGACCCGGGATAAATCCTTCCAAATCCGTCTTAATGGACTCAATCATCGTTGGAGAATAGCCTCATGCCGAATCCACGATCTGTAGCCTTCAATATTCCAAGAAAATGGACTTTAGTCGCCCAAGAAATTACGAAAATATCATCCGAAATTAAATTGGCTCAAATCGATGCTTAACGAACTTATCATCCGTGGAGAATAGGATCAATAGACTTCATTATCGTGGGATAATAGCCTCGGCCCCATTACATGATCTGTAGCTTCCAGAATCGAAAGAAAATGGCATTTCAGATAAATCGCCCGAAATCTGTGCTGGTACCCATTTGGAATCTGCCAAAAATTGACCCGGAATTAATCCACCCAAATCGGTGCTTAATGGACTTATCTTCCGTGGAGAATAGGATCAATAGACTTCATTATCGGTGGAGAATAGCCTCGGCCTGATTCCGTGATCTGTAGCCTCCAGAATCGAAAGAAGGCATTTCAGATAAATCGCCTGAAATCTTTGATGGTACCCCTTTTGAATCTGTCAAAAATTGACCCAGAATAAATCCGCCCAAATCGGTGCTTAATGGACTCAATCATCGTTGGAGAATATCCTCAGGCCGAATCTGTGATCTGTAGCCTTCAATATTCAAAGAAAATGGACTTTCGTCGCCCAAGAAATTACAAAAATGCCATCCGAAAATAAATTGGCCCAAATCGATGATTAACAGACTTATCATCCGTGGATAATAGAATCAATAGACTTCATTATCGGTGGAGAATAGCCTCGACCTGATTCCGTGATCTGTAGCCTCCAGAATTGAAAGAAAATTGTATTTCGGATAAATCGCCCGAAATCTATGATTGTACCCCTTTGCAATTTGCCAAAAATTGACCTGGAATAAATCCGCCCAAATCGGTGCTTAATGGACTCAATCATCGTTGGAGAATTGCCTCAGGCCAAATCCGTGATCTGTAGCCTTCAATATTCAAAGAAAATGGACTTTCGTCACCTAAGAAATTATGAAAATGCCACCTGAAAATAAATTGGCCCAAATCTATACTTAACGGACTTATCATCCGTGGAGAATTGGATCAATAGACTTCATTATCGGTAGATAATTGCCTCGGCTTGATTTCGTGATCTGTAGCCTCCAGAATCGAAAGAAAATGGCATTTCGAATAAATCGCACGAATTCTGCGATGGTACCCCTTTGGAATCTGCCAAAAATTGACCCGGAATAAATCCGCCCAAATCGGTGCTTAATGGACTCAATCGTCGTTGGAGAATAGCCTCAGGCCGAATCCGTGATCTGTAGCCTTCAATATTCAAAGAAAATGGACTTTCGTCGCCCAAGTAATTACGAAAATGCCATCCGAAAATAAATTGGCCCAAATCGATGCTTAGCGGACTTATCATCCGTGGAGAATAGGATCAATAGACTTCATTATCGATGGATAATATCCTCGGCCTGATTCCGTGATCTGTAGCCTCCAGAATCGAAAGAAAATGGTATTTCAGATAAATCGCCCGAAATCTGCGATGTTACCCCTTTTGGAATCTGCCAAAAATTGACCCGGAATAAATCCGTCCAAATCGATGCTTAATGGACTCAATCATCATTGGAGAATAGCCTCAGGCCGAATCCGTGATTTGGAGCCTTCAATATTCAAAGAAAATGGACTTTCGTCGCCCAAGTAATTACGAAAATGCCATCCGATAATAAATTGGCCCAAATCGATGCTTGGCGGACTTATCATCCGTGGAGAATAGGATCAATAGACTTCATTATCGGTGGATAATAGCCTCGGCCTGATTCCGTGATCTGTAGCCTCCAAAATCTAAAGAAAATGGCATTTCGGATAAATTGCACGAAATCTGTGATGGTACCCCTTTGGCATCTGCCAAAAATAGACGCGGAATAAGTCAACCCAAATCGGTACTTAATGGACTCAATCATCGTTGGAGAATATCCTCAGGGCGAATCTGTGATCTGTAGCCTTCAATATTCAAAGAAAATGGACTTTCGTCGCCCAAGAAATTACGAAAATGCCATCCGAAATTAAATTGGCCCAAATCGATGCTTAGCGGACTTATCATCCGTGGAGAATAGGATCAATAGAATTCATTATCGGCGGATAATAGCCTCGGCCTGATTCCGTGATTTGTAGCCTCCAGAATCCAAAGAAAATGGCATTTCGGATAAATTGCCCGAAATCTGTGATGGTACGCCTTTGGAGTCTGCCAAAAATTGAACAGGAATAAATCCGTCCAAATCGGTGCTTAATGGACTCAATTATCGTTGGAGAAGAGCCTCACGGCAAATCAATGATCTGTAGCCTTCAATATTCATAGAAAATGGACTTTCGTCGCCCAAGAAATTACGAAAATGCCATCCGAAACAAAATTGGCCCAAATCGATGCTTAGCGGACTTATCATCCGTGGAGAATAGGATCAATAGACTTCATTATCGGTGGATAATAGCCTCGGCCTGATTCCGTGATCTGTAGCCTCCAGAATCGAAAGAAAATGGCATTTCGAATAAATCACCCGAAATCTGTGATAGTACCCCTTTGGAATCTGCCAAAAATTGACCCGGGATAAATCCGTCCAAATCCATCTTAATGGACTCAATCATCGTTGGAGAATAGCCTCATGCCGAATCCATGATCTGTAGCCTTCAATATTCCAAGAAAATGGACTTTAGTCGCTCAAGAAATTACGAAAATATCATCCGAAATTAAATTGGCTCAAATCGATGCTTAACGAACTTATCATCTGTGGAGAATAGGATCAATAGACTTCATTATCTGTGGATAATACCCTCGGCCTGATTCTGTGATCTGTAGCCTCCAGAATCGAAAGAAAATGGCATTTCGCACAAATCTCGCGAAATCTGTGATGGGACCCCTTTGGAATCTGCGAAAAATTGACCCGGAATAAATCCGCCCAAATCAGTGCTTAATGGACTCAATCATCGTTGGAGAATAGCCTTAAGCCGAATTCGTGATCTGTAGCCTTCAATATTTAAAGAAAATGGACTTTCGTCGTCAAAGAATTTACGAAAATGCCATCCGAAAATAAATTTCCCCAAATCGATGCTTAACGGACTTATCATCTGTAGAGAATATGATCAATAGACTTCATTATCGGTGGATCATAGCCTCGGCCTGATTCCATGATCTTTAGCCTCTAGAATCGAAAGAAAATGGCATTTCGGATAAATCGCCCGAAATCTGTGATGGTACCCCTTTGGAATCTGGCAAAAATTGACCCGGAATAAATCAGCCGAAATCGGTGCTTAATGGACTCAATCATCGTTGGAGAATAACCTCAGGCCGAATCCATGATCTGTAGCCTTCAATATTCAAAGAAAATGGACTTTCGTCGCCCAAGAAATTACGAAAATGCCATCCGAAATTAAATTGGCCCAAATCGATGCTTAGCGGACTTATCATCCGTGGAGATTAGGATAAATAGACTTCATTATCGGTGGATAATAGCCTCAGCCTGATTCTGTGATGTGTAGCCTCCAGAATCTAAAGAAAATGGCATTTCGGATAAATCGCACGAAATTTGTGATGGTACCCCCTTTGGAATCTGCCGAAAATTGACATGGAATAAATCCACCCAAATTGGTGCTTAATGGACTCAATCATCGTTGGAGAATAGCCTCAGGCCGAATCCATGGTCTGTAGCATTCAATATTCAAAGAAAATGGACTTTCGTCGCCCAAGAAATTACGAAAATGCCATCCAAAAATAAATTTGCCCAAATCGATGCTTAACGGACTTATCATGCGTGGAGAATAGGATCAATAGACTTCATTATCGGTGTATAATAGCCTCGACCTGATTCCGTGATCTGTAGCCTGCAGAATCGAAAGAAAATGGTATTTCGGATAAATCGCCCGAAATCTGTGATGTTACCCCTTTTGAATATGCCAAAAACTGACCCGGAATAAATCCGTCCAAATCGGTGCCTAATGGAATCAATCATCGTTGGAGAATAGCCTCAGGCCGAATTCGTGATCTGTAGCTTTCAATATTTAAAGAAAATGGACTTTCGTCGCCCAAGAAATTACGAAAATGCCATCAGAAAATAAATTGGCCCAAATCAATGCTTAACGAACTAATCATCCGTGGAGAATAGGATCAATAGACTTCATTATCGGTGAATAATAGCCTCGGCCTGATTCCGGGATCTGTAGCCTCTAAAATCAAAAGAAAATGGCATTTCGTATAAGTCGCCCGAAATCTGTGATGTACAGTTTTGGAATTTGCCAAAAATTGAACCGGAATAAATCCGTCCAAATCGGTGCTTAATGGACTCAATCATAGTTGGAGAATAGCCTCATTCCGAATCCATGATCTGTAGCCTTCAATATTCAAAGAAATTGGACTTTCGTCGCCCAAAAAATTACGAAAATGCCATCCGAAAATAAATTGGCCCAAATCGATTCTTAGCGGACTTATCATCCGTAGAGAATAGGATCAATAGACTTCATTATCGGTGGATAATAGCCTCGGCCTGATTCCGTGATATGTAGCCTCCAGAATAGAAAGAAAATGGCATTTCGAATAAATCACACTAAATCTGTGATAGTACCCCTTTGGAATCTGCCAAAAATTGACCCGGGATAAATCCGTCCAAATCCGTCTTAATGGACTCAATCATCGTTGGAGAATAGCCTCATGCCGAATCCATGATCTGTAGCCTTCAATATTCCAAGAAAATGGACTTTAGTCGCCCAAGAAATTACGAAAATATCATCCGAAATTAAATTGGCTCAAATCGATGATTAACGAACTTATCATCCGTGGAGAATAGGATCAATAGACTTCATTATATGTGGATAATTCCCTCGGCCTGATTCCGTGATCTGTAGCCTCCAGAATCGAAAGAAAATGGCATTTCGCACAAATCTCACGAAATCTGTGATGGGACCCCTTTGGAATCTGCCAAAAATTGACCCGGAATAAATCCACCCAAATCGGTGCTTAATGGACTCAATCATCGTTGGAGAATAGCCTTAAGCCGAATTCGTGATCTGTAGGCTTCAATATTTAAAGAAAATGGACTTTCGTCGTCAAAGAATTTACGAAAATGCCATCCGAAAATAAATTTCCCCAAATCGATGCTTAACGGACTTATCATCCGTAGAGAATATGATCAATGGACTTCATTATCGGTGGATCATAGCCTCGGCCTGATTCTATGATCTTTAGCCTCTAGAATGGAAAGTAAATGGCATTTCGGATAAATCGCCCGAAATCTGTGATGGTACCCCGTTGGAATCTGGCAAATATTGACCCGGAATAAATCCGCCGAAATTGGTGCTTAATGGACTCAATCATCGTTGGAGAATAGCCTCAGGCCGAATCCATGATCTGTAGCCTTCAATATTCAAAGAAAATGGACTTTCGTCGCCCAAGAAATTACGAAAATACCATCCGAAAATAAATTGGCCCAAATCGATGCTTAGCAGACTTATCATCCGTAGAGATTAGGATCAATAGACTTCATTATCGGTGGACAATAGCCTCAGCCTGATTCTGTGATCTGTAGCCTCCAGAATCGAAAGAAAATGGCATTTCAGATAAATCGCACGAAATTTGTGATGGTACCCCTTTGGAATCTGCCGAAAATTGACCCGGAATAAATCCGCCCAAATTGGTGCTTAATGGACTCAATCATCGTTGGAGAATAGCCTCAGGCCGAATCCGTGGTCTGTAGCATTCAATATTCAAAGAAAATGGACTTTCGTCGCCCGAGAAATTACGAAAATGCCATCCGAAAATAAATTTGCCCAAATCGAAGCTTAACGGAATTATCATGCGTGGAGAATAGGATCAATAGACTTCATTATCGGTGGATAATAGCCTCGACCTGATTCCGTGATCTGTAGCCTGCAGAATCGAAAGAAAATGGTATTTTGGATAAATCGCCCGAAATTTGTGATGTTACCCCTTTGGAATCTGCCAAAAATTGACCCGGAATAAATATGTCCAAATCGGTGCTTAATGGAATTAATCATCGTTGGAGAATAGCCTCAGGCCGAATCTGTGGTCTGTAGCATTCAATATTCAAAGAAAATGGACTTTCGTCGCCCGAGAAATTACGAAAATGCCATCCGAAAATAAATTAGCCCAAATCGAAGCTTAACGGAATTATCATGCGTGAAGAATAGGATCAATAGACTTCATTATCGGTGGATAATAGCCTCGACCTGATTCCGTGATCTGTAGCCTGCAGAATCGAAACAAAATGGTATTTTGGATAAATCGCCCGAAATTTGTGATGTTACCCCTTTGGAATCTGCCAAAAATTGATCCGGAATAAATCCGTCCAAATCGGTGCTTAATAGACTCAATCATCGTTGGAGAATAGCCTCAGGCCGAATTCGTGATCTGTAGCCATCAATATTCAATGAAAATGGACTTTCGTCGCCCAAGAAATTACGAAAATGTCATCCGAAAATAAATTGGCCCAAATCGATGCTTAACGGACTTATCATCCGTGGAGAATAGGATCAATAGATTTCATTATCGGTGGATAATAGCCTTGGCCTGATTCCGTGATCTGTAGCCTCCAGAATCAAAAGAAAATGACATTTTGGATAAATCTACTGAAATCTGTGATGTACCCCTTTGGAATCTGCCAAAATTGACCCGGAATAAATCCGCCCAAATTGGTGCTTAATGGACTCAATCATCGTTGGAGAATAGCCTCAGGCCGAATCCGTGATCTGTAGCCTTCAATATTCAAAGAAAATGGTATTTCGTCGCTCAAGTAATTACGAAAATGCCATCCGAAAATAAATTGGCCCAAATCGATGCTTAGCGGACTTATCTTCTGTGGAGAATAGGATCAATAGACTTCATTATCGGTGGGTAATAGCCTCGCCTGATTCCGTGATCTGTAGCCTCTAGAATCAAAAGAAAATGGCATTTCGTATAAATCGCCTGAAATCTGTGATGTACCCCTTTGGAATCTGCCAAAAATTAAACCGCAGCAAATCCGTCAAAATCGGTGCTTAATGGACTCAATCATCGTTGGAGAATAGCCTTAGGCCGAATCCATAATCTGTAGCCTTCATTATACAAAGAAAATGGACTTTTGTCGCCCAAGAAATTACGAAAATGCCATCCGAAAATAAATTGGCCCAAATCGATGCTTAACGGACTTATCATCCGAGGAGAATAGGATCAATAGACTTCATTATCGGTGGATAATAGCCTCGGCCTGATTCTGTGATCTGTAGCCTCCAGAATCGCAAGAAAATGGAATTTCGTGTGAATCGCCAGAAATCTATGATGGTACCCCTTTTGTATATTCCAAAAATTGACCCGGAATAAATCTGTCCAAATCGGTGCTTAACGGACTCAATCATCGTTGGAGAATAGCCTTAGGCTGAATCCGTGATCTGTAGCCTTAAATATTCAAAGAAAATGGACTTTCGTCGCCCAAGAAATTATGAAAATGCCATCCGAAAATAAATTGGCCCAAATCGATGCTTAGCGGACTTATCATCCGTGGAGAATAGGTTCAATAGACTTCATTATTGTTGGATAATAGCCTCGGCCTGATTCCGTGATCTGTAGCCTCCAGAATCGAAAGAAAATGGCATTTCGGATAAATCGCCTGAAATCTATCATGGCACCCCTTTGGAATCTGCTAAAAATTGACCCAGAATAAATTCGCCCAAATTGGTGCTTAATGGACTCAATCATCGTTGGAGAATAGCCTCAGGCCAAATCCGTGATCTGTAGCCTTCAATATTCAAAGAAAATGGACTTTCGTCGCCCAAGAAATTACGAAATGCCATCCGAAAATAAATTGGCCCAAATTGATGCTTAGCAGACTTATCATCCGTGGAGAATAGGTTCAATAGACTTCATTATCAGTGGATAATAGCCTCGGCCTGATTCCGTGATCTGTAGCCTCCAGAATCGAAAGAAAATGGAATATCCGATAAATCGTTTGAAATCTGTGATGGTACCACTTTGGAATCTGCAAAAAAATTTAACTGGAATAAATTTGCCCAAATCGGTGCTTAATGGACTCAATCATCGTTGGAGAATAGCCTCAGGCCAAATCCGTGATCTGTAGCCTTCAATATTCAAAGAAAATGGACTTTCGTCGCCCAAGAAATTACGAAAATGCCATCAGAAAATAAATTGGCCCAAATCAATGCTTAACGAACTAATCATCCGTGGAGAATAGGATCAATAGACTTCATTATCGGTGGATAATAGCCTCGGCCTGATTCCGTGATCTGTAGCCTCAAGAATCGAAAGAAAATGGCATTACGGATAAATCCCCCAAAATCTGTGATGGTACCCCTTTGGAATCTGCCTAAAATTGAATCGGAATAAATCCGCCCAAATCGGTGCTTAATGGACTCAACCATCGTTGGAGAATAGCCTCAGGCCGTATCCGTGATCTGTAGCCTTCAATATTCACATAAAATGGACTTTCGTCGCCCAAGAAATTACGAAATGCCATCCGAAAATAAATTGGCCCAAATTGATGCTTAGCAGACTTATCATCCGTGGAGAATAGGTTCAATAGACTTCATTATCAGTGGATAATAGCCTCGGCCTGATTCCGTGATCTGTAGCCTCCAGAATCGAAAGAAAATGGCATTTCCGATAAATCGTCTGAAATCTGTGATGGTACCACTTTGTAATCTGCAAAAAATTTACCCGGAATAAATTCACCCAAATCGGTGCTTAATGGACTCAATCATCGTTGGAGAATAGCCTCAGGCCAAATCCGTGATCTGTAGCCTTCAATATTCAAAGAAAATGGACTTTCGTCGCCCAAGAAATTATGAAAATGCCATCTAGAAAATAAATTGGCCCAAATCAATGCTTAACGAACTTATCATCTGTGGAGAATAGGATCAATAGACTTCATTATCGGTGGATAATAGCCTCGGCCTGATTCCGTGATCTGTAGCCTCAAGAATCGAAAGAAAATGGCATTACGGATAAATCCCTTGAAATCTGTGATGGTACCCCTTTGGAATCTGCCTAAAATTGACCCGGAATAAATCCGCCCAAATCGGTGCATAATGGACTAAACCATCGATGGAGAATAGCCTTAGGCCGTATCCGTGATCTGTAGCTTTCAATATTCAAATAAAATGGACTTTCGTCGCCCAAGAAATTACGAAAATGCCATCCAAAAATAAATTTCCCCAAATCGATGCTTAACGGACTTATCATCCGTGGAGAATAGGATCAATAGACTTCATTATCGGTGGATAATGGCCTTGGCCTGATTCCGTGATCTGTAGCCCCAAGAATCGAAAGAAAATGACATTCCGGATAAATCGCATGAAATCTGTGATGGTACCCCTCTGGAATCTGCCAAAATTAGACCCGGAATAAATCTGCCCAAATCAGTGCTTAATGGACTCGATCATCGTTGGAGTATAGCCTTAGGCCGAATCCATGATCTGTAGCCTTCAATATTCAAAGAAAATGGACTTTCGTCGCCCAAGAAATTACGAAAATGCCATCCGAAAATAAATTTGCCCAAATCGATGCTGAACAGACTTATCATCCGTGGAGAATAGGATCAATGGACTTCATTATTGGGGGATAATAGCCTTGGCATGATTTCGTGATCTGTAGCCTCCAGAATCGAAAGAAAATGGCATTTCGGATAAATCGCCCATAATCTGTGATGGTACCGCTTTGGAATCTGCCAAAAATTGATCCGGAATAAATCCGTCCAAATTGATGCTTAATGGACTCAATCATCGTTGGAGAATAGCCTCAGGCCGAATCCGTGATCTGTATCCTTAAATATTCAAAGAAAATGGACTTTCGTCGCCCAAGAAATTGCGAAAATCCCATCCGAAAATAAATTGGCTAAAATCGATGCTTAACGGACTTATCGTCCGTGAAGAATAGAATCAATAGACTTCATTATCGGTGGATAATAGCCTCTGCATGATTCCGTGATCTGTAGCCTCCAGAATCGAAAGAAAAAGGCAATTCGGATAAATCGCCCGAAATCTGTGATGGTACCCCATTGGAATCTACAAAAAATTGACCCGGAATAAATCCGCCCAAATGAGTGCTTAATGGACTCGTTCATCGTTGGAGAATAGCCTTAGGCCGAATCCGTGATCTGTAGCCTTCAATATTCAAAGAAAATGGACTTTCGTCGCACAAGAAATTACCAAAATGCCATCCGAAAATAAATTGGCTAAAATCGATCTTAACGGAGTTATCGTCCGAAAAGAATAGGATCAATAGACTTCATTATCGGTGGAGAATAGACCCGGCCTGATTCCGTGATCTGCAGCCTCCAGAATCGAAAGAAAATGTCAATTCGAAAAAATAGCCCAAAATCTTTGATGGTACCCCTTTGGAATCTGCCAAAAATTGACCCAGAATAAATCCGCTGAAATTGGTGCTTAATGGACTTAATCATCGTTGAAGAATAGCCTCAGGCCGAATACGTGATCTGTTGCCTTCAAAATCCAAAGAAAATGGCATTTCGTCGCCCAAAAAATTACGGAAATGTCATCCTAAGATAAATTGGCCCAAATCGATGCTTAATGAACTTATCATCCGTGGAGAATAGGATCAAAGACTTCATTATTGGTGGAGAATAGCCTCGACCGGAATCTGTGATCTGCTGCATCCGGAATCGAAAGAAAATGTCATTTCGGAAAAATCGCCCGAAATCTGTGACGGTACCACTTTGGAATCTGCGAAAAAATTGACATGGAATAAATCCGCCCAAAACGGTGCTTAATGGACTTAATCATCATTGAAAAATAGCCTTAGGGCGAATCCATGATCTGTAGCCTTCAAAACCCAAAGAAAATGGCCTTTCGTCGCCCAAAAAATTATGAAAATGCCATCCTAAAATAAATTGACCCAAATCTATGCTTAATGAACTTATCATCCGTGGAAAATAGGATCAATAGACTTCATTATCGGTGGAGAAAAGCCTCGGCCTGATTCCGTGATCTACAGCCTCCAGAATCGAAAGAAAATTACATTTCATAAAAATCGCCCGAAATCTGTGATGGTCCCTTTGGAATCACACAAAAAGTGACCGAGAACAAATCCGACTAAATCGCTGCATAATGGACTTAATCATCGTTGAAGAATAGCCTCAGGCCAAATATGTGATTTGTAGCCTTCAAAATCCAAATAAAATGGCATTTCGTCAACCAAAAATTTACGAAAATGCCATCCGAAAATAAATTGGCCCAAATCGGTGCTTAATGGATTTATCATTCGTGTAGAATAGGATCATTAGACTTCATTATCGGTGGAGAATAGCCTGGGCCTGATTCCGTGATCTGCATCCTCTAGAATCGAATGAAAATGACATCTCGGAAAATCGCCTGAAATCTGTGATTGTACCCCTTTGGAATCTGCCAAAAATTGACCCGAAATAAATCCGCCCAAATCGGTGCTTAATGGAATTCATCATCGTTGAAGAATAGCCTCATGCCGAATCCGTGATCTATAGCCTTCAAAATTCATGGAAAATGACATTTCGTCGACCAAAAAAATTACAAAAATGCCATCCAAAAATAAATTGGCCCAAATCGGTGCTTACTGGACTTATCATCAGTGGAGAATAGGATCAATAGACTTCATTATCGGTATAGAATAGCCTCGGCCTGATTCCGTGATCTGCAGCGTCCAGAATCGAAAGAAAATGGCATTTCGGAAAAATCGCTCGAAATCTGTGATGGTACCCCTTTGGAATCTGCAAAAATTGACCCGGAATAAATACGCCTAAATTGGTTCTTAATGGACTTAATCATCATTGAAGATTAGCCTCAAGCTGAATCCGTGATCTGTAGCCTTCAATATCAGAAGAAAATGTCTTTTCGTCACCCAAAAAATTACGAAAATGCCTTCTGAATATAAATTGGCCCAAATCGATGCTTAATGAACTTATCTTCCGTTGAGAATAGGATCAATAGACTTCATTATCGGTGAGATATAGCCTCCGCCTGATTCCGTGATCTGCAGCCTCCGGAAACGAAAGAAAATGGCATTTTGGAAAATCGCCTGAAATCTGAGATGGTACCACTTTGGAATATGCCAAAAATTGACCCGGAATAAATCCGCCCAAATCGGCGGTTAATGGACTTACCATCATTGAAGAATAGCCTCAGGCCGAATCCGTGATTTGTAACATTCAAAATCCAAAGTAAATGGCCTTTCGTAGCCCAAAAAATAACAAAAATGCCATCCTAAAATAAATTGACCCAAATCAATGCTTAATATATTATCATCGGTGGAGAATATGTTAAATAAACTTCATTATCGGTGAAGAATAGCCTCGGCCTAATTTCGTGATCTACAGCCTCCAGAATCGAAAGAAAATGGCATTTCGGAAAAATTGTCTGAAATCTGTGATGGTACCCCTTTGGAATCTGCCAAAAATTGACCTAGAATAAATTCACTCAAATTGGTGCTTAATGGATTTAATCATCATTAAAGAATAGCCTCAGGCTGAATTTGTGATTTGTAGCCTTCAAAATCCAAAGAAAATAGTCTTTCGTCGCCCAAAAAATTACAGAAATGCCATCCGAAAATAAATTGGCCCAAATCGGTGCTTAATGGACTTATCCTCCATGGAGAATAGGATATATAGACTTCATTATCGGTGGAGAATAGCCTCGGCCTGATTCTGTGATCTGCATCCTCCGGAATCGAAAGAAATTGGCATTTCGGAAAAATCGCCCAAAATCTGTGATGGTGCCCCTTTAGAATCTGCCAAAAATTGACCCGGAATAAATCCGCCCAAATTGGTGCTTAAGGGACTCAATCATCTTTGAAGAATAGCCATAGGCCGAATCCGAGATCTGTAGCCTTCAAAATCCAAAGAAAATTGTCATTCGTCGCCCAAAAAATTACGAAAATGCCACCTAAAATTAATATGCCCAAATCGATGCTTAATGAACTTATCATCCGTGGAGAATAGGATCAATAGACTTCATTATCGGTGGAGAATAGACTCGGCCTGATTCCGTGATCTGGAGCCTCCAGAATCGAATGAAAATGTCAATTCGGAAAAATCGCCCGAAATTTGTGATGGTACCCCATTGGAATCTGCCAAAAATTGACCCGGAATAAATCCACCCAAAACGGTGCTTAATGGACTTAATCATCATTAAAGAATAGCCTCAGGCCGAATCCATTATCTGTAGCCTTCAAAAACAAAAGAAAATGGTCTTTCGTCGCCCAAAAAATTACGAAAAATCCATCCTATAATAAATTGGCCCAAATTGATGCTTAATGAACTTATCATCCGAGGAGAATAGGATCAATAGACTTCATTATTAGTGGAGAATAGACTCGGCCTTATTCCGTGATCTGCAGCCTCCAGAATCGAAAGAAAATGTCAATTCGAAAAAATTGCCCGAAATTTGTGATGGTACCCGTTTATAATCTGCCAAAAATTGACCAGAAAAAAATCCGCCCAAATTGGTGCATAATGGACTTAATCATCGTTGAAGAATAGCCCCAGGCCAAATCTGTTATTTGTAGCCTTCAAAATCCAAAGAAAATGGCATTTCGTTGCCCAAAAATTTACGAAAATATCATCCAAAAATAAATTGGCCCAAATCGATACTTAATAAATTTATCATCCGTGGAGAATAGGATCAATAGACTTCATTATCGGTGCAGAATAGCCTCGGCCTGATTCTGTTATCTGCAGCCTCCAGAATCGAATGAAAATGGCATTTCGGAAAATCGCCCGAAATCTGTGATGGTAACCCTTTGGAATCTCACAAAAATTGACCCTAAATAAATATGCCCAAATTGATGCGTAATGGATTTAATCATCGTTGAAGAATAGCTTCAGGACGAATCTGTGATATGTAGCCATCAAAATCTATGGAAAATAGCCTTTATTCGACCAAGAAATTACAAAAATGCCATCCGAAAATAAATTGGCCCAAATCGATGGTTAATGAACTTATCATCGGTGGAGAATAGGATCAATAAACTTCATTACCTGTGGAGAATCGCCTCGCCTGATTCCGTGATCTGCAGCCTCTAGAATGGAAAGAAAATGGCATTTCGAAAAAAATCGCCTGAAATTTGTGAATGTACTCCTTTCAAATCTACCAAAAATTGACTTGGAATAAATCCGCTCAAATTGGTGCTTAATGGACTTAATCATCGTTGAAAAATAGCCTTGGGCTGAATCCGAGATCTGTAGCCTTCAAAATCTAAAGAAAATGGCCTTTCATCGTCCAAAAAATTACGAAAATGCAATCTGAAAATAAATTGGCCCAAATTGATGCATAATGAACTTATCATCCGGGGAGAATAGGATCAATGGACTTCATTATCGGTGGAGAATAGCTTCGGCCTGATTCCGTGATCTACAGCCTCCAGAATCGAAAGAAAATGGCATTTCGGAAAAATCGCATGAAATTTGTGATGGTACTCCTTTGGAATCTGCCAAAATTGACCCGGAATAAATCTGCCCAAATCCGTGCTTAATGGACTTAATGATCGTTGAAGAATAGCCTCAGGCCGAATACGTTATCCGTGGCCTTCAAAATCCAAAGAAAATGACCTTTCGTCGTCCAAAAAATTATGAAAATGTCATCCGGAAATAAATTGGCCCAAATTGATGCTTAATGAACTTATCATCCATGGAGAATATGATCAATAGACTTCATTATTGGTGGAGAATAGACTCGGCCTAATTCCGTGATCCTCAGCCTCCAGAATCGAAAGAAAATGGCATTTTAGAAAAATCTAACGAAATCTGTGATGTTCCCCCTTTGAAATTTGCCAAAAATTGAAAAGGAATAAATCTGCCAAAATCGGTGCTTAATGGACTAAATCATAGTTGAAGAATAGCCTCAGGCCAATGCGTGCTCTGTAACCTTCAAAATCCAAAGAAAATGGCCTTTGGTTGCCCAAAAAATTAAGAAAATGTCATCCAAAAATAAATTGGCCCAAATCGAAGCTTAATGAACTTATCATCCGTGGAGAATAGGATCAATAAACTTCATTACCTGTGGAGAATCGCCTCGCCTGATTCCGTGATCTGCAGCCTCCAGAATCGAAAGAAAATGACATTTCGAAAAAATCGCCCGAAAATTGTGATTGTACTCCTTTCGAATCTACCAAAAATTGACCCGTAATAAATTCGCTCAAATTGGTGCTTAATGGACTTAATCATCGTTTAAGAATAGCCCCAGGCCGAATCCGTGATCTGTAGCCTTCAAAATCTAAAGAAAATGATCTTTCGTCGTCCAAAAAATTATGAAAATGCCATCCGAAAATAATTGGCCAAAATTGATGCATAATGAACTTATCATCCGTGGAAAATAGGATCAATAGACTTCATTATCGGTGCAGAATAGCCTCGGCCGGATTCCTTGATCTGTAGCCTCCAGAATCGAAAGAAAATGTCATTTCGGAAAAATCGCCCTAAATAAGGGGGTGGGATACGGTCACATCCCCTAAGAGGGATGTGAGATTCACATCCAAGGGCAATTTGGGTATGAAAAAAAACAGAATTTATTATTTATTTATTTTTGTATTAATTGCAGATTGTGAATTAAAAACCCAGATTAAATACTTTTTTAATTCAAATCCTACAATTAATACGCTTATATATCTCTCTCTCTTTCTTTTCCAGCAACCTCTTCACTCCGACCACCAAAGTTTCTCTGGCCGACGAATTTTTCCGGTGAAATCCTCCATTCAGACTCACTCCGGCCAACTGCAAAAAAACCACTCCGTCAGTGTGCTAGTGGTACTGATTTTCATCTAGTGGTATGCTACCAGTAGTTGTGGTACGTACTAGTGGTAGTGGTACGCTACAAATACCACTCGTACCGCTACCAGTGAGTAGTGGTACGCTACCACTACCACTGATACCGCTACCAGTGAATAGTGGTACGATACCACTACCACTGGTAGCGTACCACTAGACAGAAATCAGTACCACTACTCACTGGTACCGCTACCACTGAGTACTGGTATGCTACCACTACCACTGGTAGCTTACCACTAGACAGAAATCAGTACCACTAGAGAATAACATAAAAAAACAAGATCTGGAATCTGGAAAATCCCAGATCTGGAAAAAAATTAAGGAATGAGGAAAGGAGAAGGAAGGGGAGAGGTTGTTACCTAGCGCCGGCGGCTGAGGAGGACGGCGGGAGAGAGATGGCGGTGACAGGAGTTGGAGGGATGAGAGAGGGCTGCGATGGTGGGAGGCGGAGGACGCGACGACTGCGGAGGGAGGAAGAGATGGTGGCGGTGGCGACGGGAGGGAAAGACGACGATGGTGGCGACGGGAGGGGGCGGCGGCAGCGGCGACGACGACAACGGGAGGGAGAGACAGAGAGTAGTTAGGGTTCTCGGGAGAGGAAAGAGAGAGGGGAGAGAGGAAGAGTTTTTTTTTTTGGAAATCAGATTATATAGAAAATGAGAAAGGATCCTGTGTGGTAAATTTTTCTCTTCCAAAAATATCCTTCATTTAATCTAAACCGTTAATTTGAAAAACCAAGAGAGAGGGTGGATCTAATGACTGCGAAGGAGGAAGTGAAAATCACAACCCCCATGAGGGTTGTGACGCTATCTAAACCCCTAAATAAGTGTTGGCACCCCTTTATAATTTGCCAAAAATTTACCCGAATAAATCCGCCCAAATCGGGGCTTAATGGACTTAATCATCGTTGAAGGATAGCCTAAGGACGAAACCGTGATCTATATCCTTCTAAATCCAAATAAAATGGCCTTTCGTCACACAAAAAACTACGAAAATGTCATCCGGAAATATATTGGCCCAAATCGATGCTTAATGAACTTATCATCCGTGGAGAATAGGATCAATGAACTTCATTATCGGTGGTGAATTGCCTCAGCCTGATTCCGTGATCTCCAGCATCCAGAATGGAAAAAAATGGCATTTTGGAAAAATCGCCCTAAATCTGTGATGTTACTACCTTTGGAATTTGCCAAAAATTAACCCGGAATAAATCCGCCCAAATCGCTGCTTAATGGACTTAATCATCGTTGAAGAATAGCCTCAGGCCGAATCCTTTATCTGTAGCCTTCAAAATCGAAAGAAAATGGCCTTTCGTCGGCACAAAAATTACAAAAATGTCATCCGAAAATAAATTGGCCCAAATCGATGCTTAATGAACTTATCATTCGTGGAGAATAGGATCAATAGACTTCATTATCGGTGGAGAATAGCCTCAGCCTGATTCAGTGATCTGCAGCCTCCAGAATCGAAAGAAAATGGCATTTCGGAAATAACGCGCAAAATCTGTGATGGTACCCATTTGGAATATGCCAAAAATTGACCTGGAACAAATCCACCCAAATCGGTGCTTAATGGACTTAATCCACGTTGAAGAATTGCCACAGGCCGAATCCGTGATCTGTAGCTTTTAAAATCTAAAGAAAATGGCTTTCTGTCGCCCAAAAATTTACGAAATTACCATCCAAAAATAAATTGGACCAAATCAATGCTTAATGAACTTATCATCCGTGGAGAATAGGATCAAAAGACTTCATTATCGGTGGAGAATAGCCTCGGCCTGATTTAGTGATCTGCAGCCTCCAGAATCGAAAGAAAATGGCATTTCGGAAAAAAAACACACAAAATATGTGATGGTACCCCTTTTGAATCTGCCAAAAATTGACCCGGAATAAATCCTCCCAAATCGGTGCGTAATGGACTTAATCCTCATTGAAGAATATCCTCAGGGCGAATCCGTGATCTGTATTATTCAATTCCAAAGAAAATGGACTGTCGTCGTCCAAAAAATTGCGAAAATGTCATCCAAAAATAAATTGGCCCAAATCGATGCTTAATGGACTTATCATCCGTGGAGAATAGGATCAATAGACTTTGTCGGTGGAGAATAGCCTCGGCCTAATTTCGTGATCTGCAGCCTCCAGAATCGAAAGAAAATGGCATTTCAGAAAAATCGCCTGAAATCTGTGATGGTACCCCTTTGAAATCTGCAAAAAATTGACCCAGAATAAATCCGCCCAAATCGATTCTTAATAAACTTAATAATCGTTCAAGAATTGACTAAGGACGAAACGGTGATCTGCAACTATCAAAATCCAAAGAAAATGGCCTTTCGTCGCCCAAAAAATTAAGAAAAATGTAATCCGAAATAAATTGGCCCAAATCGATGCTTAATGAACTTATCATCCGTGGAGAATAGGATCAATAGACTTCATTATCAGTGGAGAATAACCTCGGCCTTATTCCGTGATCAGCAGTTTCCAAAATCGAAAGAAAATGGCATTTCGGAAAAATCGCCTGAAATTTGTGATGTTACCCCTATGGAATCTGCCAAAAATTGACCCGGAATAAATCCACCCAAATCGTTGCTTAATGGGCTCGATCATCGTTGAAGAATAGCCTCGGGCCGAATCCATGATCTGTAACCTTCAAATTCTAAAGAAAATGGCATTTCATCGTCCAAAAAATTACGAAAATGCCATCTGAAAATAAATTGGCTCAAATTGATGCATAATGAAATTATCATCAGTGGAGAATAGGATCAATAGACTTCATTATCGGTGGAGAATAGCTTCGGCCTGATTCCGTGATATGCAGCCTCTAGAATTGAAAGAAAATGGCATTTCGGAAACATCGCATGAAATCTGTGATGGTACTCCTTTGAATCTGCCAAAATTGACCCGGAACAAATCTGCCCAAATCCGTGATTAATGGACTTAATCATCGTTGAAGAATAGCCTCAGGCTGAATACGTTATCTGTGGCCTTCAAAATCCAAAGAAAATGACCTTTCGTCGTCCAAAAAATTATGAAAATGCCATCCTGAAATAAATTGGCCCAAATTGATGCTTAATGAACTTATCATCCATGGAGAATATGATCAATAGACTTCATTATTGGTGGAGAATAGACTCGGCCTGATTCCGTGATCTTCAGCCTCCAGAATCGAAAGAAAATGGCATTTCAGAATATCGAACGAAATCTGTGATGTTAACCCTTTGGAATTTGCCAAAAATTGAATAGGAATAAATCCGCCAAAATCTATGCTTAATGGACTAAATCGCCGTTGAAGAATAGCCTCAGGCCAAATGCGTGATCTGTAGCCTTCAAAATCCAAAGAAAATGGCCTTTGGTTGCCCAAAAAATTACGAAAATGTCATCCGAAAATAAATTGGCCCAAATCAATGCTTAATGAACTTATCATCTGTGGAGAATAGGATCAATAAACTTCATTACCTGTGGAGAATCGCCTCGCCTGATTCCGTGATCTGCAACCTCCAGAATCGAAAGAAAATGGCATTTCGAAAAAATCGCCCGAAATTTGTGATTGTACTCCTTTCGAATCAACCAAAAATTGACCCGTAATAAATCCGCTCAAATTGGTGCTTAATGGACTTATCAGCGTTTAAGAATAGCCTCAGACCGAATCTGTGATCTGTAGCCTTCAAAATCTAAAGAAAATTACCTTTCGTCGTCCAAAAAATTATGAAAATGCCATCCGAAAATAATTGGCCAAATTGATGCATAATGAACTTATCATCCTTGGAGAATAAGATCAATAGACTTCTTTATCAGTGCAGAATAGCCTCGGCCGGATCCCTTGATCTGCAGCCTCCAGAATCGAAAGAAAATGTCATTTCGGAAAAATCGCCCTAAATAAGTGCTGGTACCCCTTTATAATTTGCCAAAAATTTAGCCGAATAAATCCGCCCAAATCGGGGCTTAATGGACTTAATCATCGTTGAAGAATAGCCTGAGGACGAATCCGTGATCTGTATCCTTCTAAATCCAAAGAAAATGGCCTTTCGTCACACAAAAAACTACGAAAATGCCATCCGGAAATATATTGGCCCAAATCGATGCTCAATGAACTTATCATCCGTGGAGAATAGGATCAATGGACTTCATTATCGGTGGTGAATTGCCTCAGCCTGATTCTGTGATCTCCAGCATCCAGAATCGAAAGAAAATGACATTTCGGAAAAATCACCCTAAATCTGTGATGTTAACACCTTTGGAATCTGCCAAAAATTGAACCGGAATAAATCCGCCCAAATCGCTGCTTAATGAACTTAATCATCGTTGAAGAATAGCCTCGGGCCGAATCCTTTATCTGTAGCCTTCAAAATCGAAAGAAAATGGCCTTTCGTCGGCACAAAAATTACGAAAATGCCATCCGAAAATAAATTGACCCTAATCGATGCTTTATGAACTTATCGTCCGTGGAGAATAGGATCAATAGACTTAATTATTTGTCCAGAATAGCCTCGACCTGATTTCGTGATCTGCAGCCTCCAGAATCGAAAGAAAATGGCATTTTGGAAAAATCGCACAAAATCTGTCGTGGTACCCCTTGGAATCTGTCAAAAATTGACCCGGAATAAATCCGCTCAAATTGGTGCTTAATGAACTTAATCCTCTTTGAAGAATAACCTCAGGTCGAATTCGTGATCTGTAGCTTTCAAAATCCAAAGAAAATGGCCTTTCGTCGCCCAAAAAATAATGAAAATGCCATCCAAAAATAAATAGGCCCAAATCGATGCTTAATGAGCTTATCATTCGTGGAGAATAGGATCAATAGACTTCATTATCGGTGGAGAATAGCCTCGGCCTGATTCTGTGATCTGCAGCCTCCAGAATCGAAAGAAAATGGCATTTCGGAAAAAACGCGTGAAATCTGTGATGGTACCCATTTGGAATATGCCAAAAATTGACCTGGAATAAATTCGCCCAAATCGGTGCTTAATGGACTTAATCCACGTTGAAGAATACCTCAGGACGAATCCGTGATCTGTAGCTTTTAGAATCCAAAGAAATTGCCTTTCGTCGCCCAAAAATTTACGAAATTACCATCCAAAAATAAATTGGACCAAATCGATGCTTAATGAACTTATCATCCGTGGAGAATAGGACCAAAAGACTTAATAATCGGTGGAGAATAGCCTCGGCCAGATTTAGTGATCTGCAGCCTCCAGAATCGAAAGAAAATGGCATTTCGGAAAAAACGCACAAAATCTATGATGGTACCCCTTTTGAATCTGCCAAAAATTGACCTGGAATATATCCTCCCAAATCGGTGCGTAATGGACTTAATCCTCGTTGAAGAATATCCTCAAACCGAATCCGTGATATGTGTGGTAAATGCTTAGACAATAAGGTGGAGATCGAGTCAAATGTATTTGGTCATAAAATATGGGTCTAAAATGGTTGTTCTCTTCAAAGTTCAAGAGTTCGACTTCTCTCTATGAAAGCCGAACTCAAATTATTAGTATAATTAATTGGCAAGCATACTTAAGGGGTCTAGGCATATACGGCAGGGTTCACCATAAGCTTACTTACACCCTCTTTTTTCCGTCCCGATATTTCTCCGGCCTCCGCTTTTCCCCTTCGATGATTCGCTGGCGGCTGAGCAAGTATCCATCCCCTCTTTTATTCTCCTCTTTTGCCCCTCCGACGATTGGCTTGACGGCTACCCAAGTGTCGGTCTACTTCCCTCCTTCTTCCCCTTCGTGAAACCCTCGGTCGAGGATTGCATTGGGCGGACAAACAACCCATGAAATCCAAATCGACAAGCATCCGCGGCACCGATACTTCCGTTATTCCTATCAATGAAACAAACCCTGAAATCAAAATCGAGAAGCTGAATACCTTATCGAACATAGCTTGGAGGTGACAATGGTGAGGTGCTGAATCGTTAATCAAAGCCCACCGAGAGCGAACAAAACCTCAGCCAGTTCATGGAAAATAACAGAAGGGAAGAACAGGGACTGCCGTCGATTTGAATCTTATGACAGACACAACTCCAGAGAGCTAACAAAGGAAACAGTGACGAAGAGCCGATGTAGTGATTTTCCTCCCTACAATAGTTCTGTGTCATCCAATTTTCTTCAATCCTTTAGCACCCATTCCACCACTCACCTTGATTGCATGCCTCTTAATCAAGACTCTTCCAGGAAATTGGAATTCTATCAAATTTCAGTTCTGCTACTTCTCTAGCTAGCCAAAAGCTCAGCAAGGTTTCCTGCTCGACAATTTCATGGCTTGGGAATTGGGATCTCTGCCATTGAGGTTCTGGCTTTGTGATTATTATTTTGGTTTTTGTCGTAGCTTTGTGGATGATAAGCTAGCCAAATTATTGATTTCTATCATTTTTGCATTTTATCATCCATATATATATATATATATGAGACAGGTGTTTACTTCAAATTGAAACCATGTCAGTGCTTGAGTCCAACACCATATATACTTTATACATTCTAACAGATTCATTTAATCGTGTCATACCATTAAAAATTACCTTTTAATTTAGGCTTTGATATGAAATTTTTCATGTTCGAAATTCCGATATGATACGATTTCACAAACATTATAAAAATTAGTATAGTTAATACGCATACAATGTTACATATCAAAGCACTTTACATTTATTTATATTCATTGTTCTTCCAATCAATATTTGGAATCGAGGGCATTAATTATGTAGGGTGGTGAACATTAAGTTATGAAGAAATGTGTACCTTAAAATGTGATAAAAAGCTTCCGTATGCAATATATCATACGTCACCGGAATCACATCCAATCAAGGTTGTCGACCCGCGGGTTAACTCACTTTGACCCTGACCCGCTGAGAAAAATGGGCCGCAAGCACCCGCCGGGTCGACCGCTACAAGGTATCGGGTTGGAGGTCAAATTGTGTTATTTTTTCTTTTGTTTGCGAAATGCGCCTATTTTCCAATTTTTATTTTCGCCTAACTCAATCTTTGGAATCCTTAGTCGAACATTTGAACGCTGATGTTATATAAATGTGTGTGAATTTTCACTATATGTTGGATCTAAGTATGACTGTTACTTTGGTGTAATGTTATATGTTATTACTCATATGTTAGATGAGATTTGATATAATTTATCAGGATAAGTACAATATAATATATCTTTCCATATTTCCGGGCTAAAACGGGTACCCATTAACCCTTGACCCACTAGCTCAATCGGATCTGGGTCAACCTGCGGGTCGACAACTTTTCATCCAATTATGTTTAGTAGTCGAGACTGAAATAGGAGAATGTGAATTAACCTAACTATTAAATTCAAAATCTTATTATTATCCCCAAGATTAAAAAATTATAAAAGGTTTATTAAAATCTCTAAGACTAAGAACATATTTGATTTCATCATATGGGTTGATTTGGTTTGGATTTTTCATTGTTTTAAAGAGAATCCATTATATAAAAAAGGACATGAATTAACTATCTAAACATACAATTTGATACACTCCAATCAAAATTATCTACTTAAATTCTACCAAGTCAGATGCCTAATAGATTGTTTAGCATTCCCGCCGCAAAACGCGGGCCAATTATCTAGTAATTAATTAAGACGCTTGTTGCTCATTGAGGTCCCTTTATTAAAATGCTAGGCTCGTAGAGTTTGGCTCACTGACGAGCTATAATCGAGTCAAGGTAGAGTTGATCACAGGGAGCTCGGGCTTGATTTATAACTTGTGTTGTGCTCAAGTCGTGCCCAATCTAAGATATTTTATGTCGAGCTCGAGCCCAACCTACAGAAAAGCTCGAATAATCAGTTTATCTCGTTTGTAATCCTAAATTGGGGAGTTTGAAGGATGGGGTGAATTGGACTTTTTATTTCTCCACATTCATTTGCTCCAATAATCCGACTATTACACTAACAACTCGCCCTTACAAAATTATCATCGCGTTAATCTAATGACTACGGCCATCGACGTATTCGCATGGAACTTGATTCCAGATGTGCGATTCAGCTACTCCAGAGTAGTGAGGCGATGAATCACCATGAGGCCGCTATTATTGGCCGTTTCCAGGACCTTCTTTCTCGAGACTGGGTAGTCTCGATCTCCCATATCTACAGAGAGGGGAATAAATGCGCGGACTATTTGGCTAGTAGGGGTCACACTCTTCCCTTGGGGTTTCACGATGTGTCAGATTCTGATCCTGGGTTATGTAATTTTCTCTTGTACGATTGTCAAGGACTCTCTGAGTCCCGTTGGTTGTGAATGAAAGCTGACATGCGCTGCATCCATTTACCAAAAAAAAAAACTATGCACCCTAAAAAAAATCTTTAAAAAAAAAACCACGATGCACCCAAAAGTCTTATCTAGCGTCCGTAAGCATGTGCTCATTGATCGTGTCGTGATCACCGTTTTTATTGCATCTGCCCAATAAGACAGCAATGAGAGTCTCCATCTATCCAATATTCAATGTCACACTCTAAATATAGAGAGCCATATTAAATTCTGCAATACGTCCTCCCAACTAACCCATCTATTATATTAGTCGAGGTGATGAGCTCCATTGTTGATAGCCAAAAAAAATTCTGGAGTAGCAGTGTTACCTTGTCACCCACGGTAACCCTTCCCGTCTTCCTTCCGCCTCCTCCGCAAACACAATATGACTACGGCAGCCGACACCACCACCGCCGCCGCCTCTAGCAATGCTACCGCCGGCAAGGTCATCACCTGCTACGGTACGTAGTAGTTGTACGAGTAGTATTATTTCATACTATTAGTATTATTGTTATGTTATTTGATAGAGTTATGTTTAGCTGCGGTGGCGAGGGGTCCACACGAACCTCTGGTTCTGGAAGAGGTAGAGGTGGACCCGCCGCAGAAGATGGAGGTCCGTCTAAGGATCCTCTACACCTCCGTCTGCCACACGGACCTGAGCGCGTGGCGTTCGGAGGTGCCCGAGGGACAGCGAGCGTTCCCTCGGATCTTGGGCCATGAGGCGGTTGGCGTCGTGGAGAGCGTCGGCGAAGGGGTGACCGATGTCGGGGAAGGGGACTACGTCATCCCCATCTTCAACGGCGAGTGCGGCGAGTGCGCCTACTGCAGGTCGCCGACGACGAATCTCTGCCGGCGTTACCGGGTCGACCCGCTCCGGTCCGTCATGAGGAGCGACGGCGCGTGCCGGTTCAGGAGCCGGGCCGACGGCCGGCCCATCTTCCATTTCCTCAACACCTCCACATTTTCTCAGTACACCGTCCTCGACTCCGCTTGCGTCGTCAACATCCACCGTTCCCCCGCCGCCTCCGACCGTGCTGATGCCGACGTTCCGCCGCCTCCTCCGCCGTCTCCGCGTCATCTCAAGATGATGAGCTTGTTCAGTTGTTGCGTCTCCACTGGTTTGTTTGTGTACACACGTTTTATTAATCAGATTGTTTTGTTTCACTAGTGACTTGAAGAATCGTACGGTTTAGTTAATGATTATTGAATTAATGGTGTGTTTTTAAGGTGTCGGGGCGGCATGGAATGTTGCAAATGTGCAAGCTGGATCAAGCGTCGCCATCTTTGGGTTGGGAGCTTTGGGACTCGCTGTGAGCTTCCTAATTAATAAGTTGACCTACTTCTTTGTTTGCTAGCTAGTGGAAGCTTTTACGATATGGCTGACTATGGGATAACTAATTGGCTAAGTGATGATTTGGACCCTTAACATTTTCTTCAAATAATAGTATATAGGAATTGGTTGACCTATCGAGAACGTACCTACCTCATTTTTGGTGGGAGACCGTTACGGGTATTAAACTTAAAAAATACTCGCACCACCCCGAGCCATTGTCATCTCTAACAATACGCTGCACTTCAGGCAGCACAAGGAGCGAAGGTGAGAGGAGCTTCCAAAATCATAGGGGTTGACATCAATCCCCAGAAGTTCATCAAGGGTACGCACGTATACGTTATATTATAGAGACATACGTTTATGAAGTAAGGAAATTAAAACTGGATTTCACTCCACCTAATTGGGTTGTTTCATGTTTCTTGATCATCAGGAAAGGCAATGGGAGTGACAGACTTCGTAAACCCAATGGATAGCTCAAAGCCTGTCCACGAGGTTAACTCGATCGCCCTCATCATCATCATCCCACCATCTTCTTTCTTCAACATTCACAAACCCAAAAAGGAAACTGAAAACGGTTTGTCACTGCAGAGAATCAGGGAAATGACAGGTGGCGGTGGCGTCGACCACAGCTTGGAATGCGTAGGGAACCCACAAGTCCTCCGAGAGGCCTTCCTGTCCACCCACGATGTAATTCCTCAAATATATTAAGCTTAGCTATCTCTACTTACTAATGGCTGAAACTCTATGCATGTCTTCACGTACGTATCCTATTATTGTGCAACACAGGGATGGGGGCAAACAGTGCTAGTAGGGATTTACTCGACTTCCCAACTGTTGCCTCTCCACCCGATGGAACTTTTCGACGGTCGGAGCATCACCGGGACAATCTTCGGCGGTGTCAGGGGGAAATCCCAACTTCACCACATTGCCCATCGATGCCTCCAACCTGTAATTACCTTCTTCCCTCCTCCATCGTTGGCTTACAGTATAAGAGGTTAAAAGGTTTAACTATTTATTTCCCAACAACTCGAGTTATTGGGGCCAAGTGGTTAGTTCGCTAACATGGTATCAGAGCCTAGAACCGAAAGGTCGTGGTTTTGAATCCTCATGACGACCCCCAATTTAAGCAAACAATGGTTTAGTACAAGGAATGGTATGTCCAACCTGTACAAACTGAAAGCCTAATGGGTTTGGCAGCATAAGGAATGATATGTTCAACCTGTGCAAACTGTATATAAAAAAAAAACCCAGACAAAGGTAGGCTTTCGTTTGAGGGGGCGTATAAGAGGTTTCGTTTGATGGGGCGTATAAGAGGTTAAAAGGCTTAACTACCCCTTTTCCAACAACTCGAGTTATTGGGGCCAAGTGGTTAGTTCACTAACATATAGTTCTCTTACAAACTCAAATTTTGCATGTTGCCCTGTAGTGTATTTCTAATCACTCATATTTTTGTGGACAGGATATGAATATGGAAGAGCTTATAACCCACGAGCTTCCCTTCGAAAAAATCAACGAGGCAATGCATCTGCTCGCAGATGGGAAAGCTTTGAGATGCATCATGCAGTTGTGAGTTCTAAAGGTATACAAATGTGTAGTGTGCAGAGAGATAATTAAAACAGAATCAGAGATTGCAACATGGGATGAAGTACTGAAACAAGTTGCTTAAAAAAAAAAAATTTAGGTCTCGTCCATCTCTACCACAATGTCTCCATGATTACAAATGCCAAAAAGGGACTATAAGTAAGCTATTTAAAACCTTTCTATCGCCTATGAGGAAGACTAAGAGCTCCGACTATAATATATATGGTGCTTTAGTTCAGGGGCAGGCGAGGTGAACGTGGCCGGACTGGGGTCTTCGATGGGCTCACCCTGCGTTTATAAAGACCAGCCAAAATTGTGAATTAGGGCTACAAAATTTAGAGGTGGCACAATTTAAATTCATTGCATGAGACATTACAAGCAAGAGTAATTGCTCTCACGTACCTTATGGGCAATAAACCCAACACCACGCCGCTGCAATTCAGTGCAGTTATTGCACTCTCAGCCTGCAGATCGTGTCACAAACTTTAGACTTCAATACCACATATGATAAAAACATTCAATGACTTGTAGAAGTCAAGACTTTAAAAGTTGGGATGAAAATGAAAAGTGTTCCCATTTCAATCTACTCCTCTAAAGCCTTGGCGATCTAGTTTATCCTCATTCTTAAATCATTTTTTGCCAGGAAATAAAGGGTATAGAAACAAATCAAAAAATGCATAGATAACATACTATTCACATGTTTTCCATGAGATTACAACTAAGAAACCTTTTTAGAAACTAGTCAAGATTCTAGATTGCACAATTGTCCTCTTTACAAGTCCATGGAACATAAATAAGTAAATACCTGCACAAACTCCACAAAAGCAATGCGAGTAGAGTGGTGATAGTCCCCAAGAAGCCTCAGGCGATAAACCTGTACCAGACCACATGCCCCGAATAAATAAGATCCTTCAGAGTATTTATGTATCTTCAGAGCAACAAAAAAAAAATGCTTCTGGGCGCTCATAACACGAAAAGAACACAAACCTCTCCACATAAAGATTCAAAAAAGAGCTTAACATCGGCTTGAGTCACCTGCAGAAAACTCGGTAGAAATTGTAAAGTTGATATGCAACAAAGGATGCTAACATACTTGGGAAGAGTTAGATACTTCCGCATGAATATTGTCACCTTCTTATCGATATTTGTGCAGTAAATAGTTCTTGAGCACATCTCCCGTTCATCATCATTCTGAAATCCCAGAGTACCAAATGTAAGAACATGCAATTGAGAATTATTCACTTAATCAACCCTACTCATTTTGCAATGTTTGATTATGAGACCCCGTAACACAACTTTCTCACCCTAGGCAGAAAGGTTGGGTTAACTGGTGCTATGGCAGTCTTGGAAGGAAGCACCCTCACCGGGTAGTATCCCAGCATTGTTCCAGACAGATTTAGTGCAGTCCGTGCACCATCTGCTTGAGCACAACCAAATGTAATTACCGCAGGAGTAAGGCACATGAATGGTAAAAAAAGGAAAAACTTGCAAAATGAAAAACGTATACAAAGAAATGATTTTTTTTACCCTCATCAGTGAACTCGATAAAGGCAAAACGCAGTATGGATTTGGGATCACCACAGATGCGACAATCAACAACCTTCAAAAGAAAATAAGTAGGTAACTTAGAAGTGCTCGATGGGAAAATCCAGTTACTCAACTGACCCAACACAACTAGATATACGACCTGTCCACAACCAACAAATAGAGCTGCAAGCTGCTCCTCAGTGACCTAGTTATGCAAAAAAAAAAAAACACGTAAACACATTGCAAAATTACATTGCCCAAAACACACTAACCGACAAGTCAGAAGATAGAATGCAAGTACATGAAGTTTGTATACCTGTTGATCAATGTCAGACACATAGACAGTCCGACGAATTATCTCCTCCCTCTGAGCCATGCTTGTTCTAGTGTTCATTCTACGCTTTACTTGACCAAAGTTTTTCTTCTAAGAGGACAACACAAACACCATGAATCAATGCATGAAACCACACAGGCTAGTTAGTTCTCCCAAGAGTGGAAAACGAATTACTTCCAATAACTCGAAGTTATGATTTTCCACCACTTCGAGAGTTGTACCTTTCCATTGAGATGACCATTCTTAGAGACATCGAATGCCAGGACGGGATTGTTGTTGTCGTTGTCGGCATTGTCGGGGTAAATAGTAGGGCCGAAAGCTTGGAGTGTGGCAAGGGCCGCAGTGAGCAAGTGATTGTTGTTGGCGTTTGCTTTGGTGGTTGGGTCGTAATGGTTATTAGACAGGGAAGGGGGAACGAATTCCTTGGCCATGGGATTGAGCTTGGAGAACAATTCTTGCAATTCCCTCATGTTCCTCTCGTAGTCACGTGCCTCCTCAGCGTCGGCATCAGCACCAGTGGAATTGGATTGGCGATGGTCGGTAGGTTGGTCATGATCATTGGCGATAGAGGAGGCCGATGATGCATTCGAGGAGGAAGATGAGTCTTGAATGGAAGAGGTGAATGACGGTGGCGAAGTGCTTAAACCGACACTAATTTCGACCTCTTTGGCGGTGTCAACAACAACCATCGCGTCGCTTTGGTAATTTTTGTCTCAGCCTCCGGCTCCGGTGAGTCTATAGTGGATCAGCATTTGTACAAGGAGGGGGAAAAAACGTACAACACTAATTTAGTAAATTAATAATTAGATATCAAGATTTAATTACGAAACATAGTATAAAGAACACATAAATCCAATGAAAAATAATGGTGGAGAGAGAAAAGAAACAGAAGAAAAACCAAGGTGCATAGTTAAGAACATTGTATCCATGTTTTTTTAATAACAAGTACATTTCATTATTTATTTGTAAAAGAAGATCGCAATGTTTGAGAGGAATGAAACCCCCCATATTTCTATGAGTGAAAGCAAGTTTTCAAACATCAGATGATCAAAAAGTGAGCATGATGAAATTGGCAACGAATCCACGCTATCCATCGAATTCAAAAAAAAAAAACCAACCAACAACCACCTGATGTTTTACTTTACTTCCAGCATAACAATAATTGAATAAAGTTTATTACTTTGTTACTTTTATATCATTTCCTCCTCCCCCTAATCATACCTGTGACGACGGCGAGGTAGATTTGCAAAGAGAGAAGGTAGGCGATGGCGGCGGCTGTTAATTGTGTGTTTGTGGATGTGATCTGTTTCCGGTTGGAGCAGGGAAACTTGAGGGAAATATGGGAGTGGAGAAAGGAATATTGAGGATTCTTAGATTTGGTATATAATCTAATTAATGGGTCGAGAAAGATTGCATACTTGCTAAAAATGGCGCGAGAGAATAGCGGGGAGAAAAAAGCCTCCTCGTGGATTTTTGGGTTTGATTTTTTCCAACTTTAAACTGATTATATCCCCCTCCCTTCTCCTCCTCTCTTGCTCTCTTTCTTCCCTCCAACAACAACAAATCCAAATCGGGGGAGAACTGCCAAGTGGCAGCCCGTAAATGGACATATCACTTCCTATGTTTTTTACCCATTGTAAAAAAAAAGCCTCTTTTGTGCTTCCACCATGGTTAGTTTTTCTTACCGTCTTTTGCCACTACTTCTTGTGTCTCCGTTTTTAGTGAATAGGATAGGAACGAAGTCGATCGGGCCATTAGTTTAGAAACCGGATAAGGCTGGATTGACATTCTCATGTGGAATTAATACAACTTCCGACTCGAGGTTTAGGGGTCTTTAATGGGATTTTGGTACCAAAATCTCACTCACGAAGAATTTATCAATATTCATGGCTCTGTTTGTTGAAAAAATGTGACTTGGCCAAGTTGATGATCCTTTAGATTTGGAAAATCCACCTTTTGAACTGGGATTTTCACAAAATACCAATTCCTTTTTTATTTCAATTTTCAGTGATCATAAAGTAAATTTGTTTTTGAAACTTGTGAATCTAGTTCGACAAAATTATCCGTCAAATCCAAAAAGTAAACAACAATTATTTCAAATCCACGTGAACATAACTTAATCAATCACCAATAATGAACTCCCAAAGTTAAGAAAAATGATGAACTCATAATCACTTATTCGGTGTGCATATTACTACTGTCAAAATTATTAGTAACAAGACACTATATCATTATTTAACGATGCATGATATCATTACTTCTTAGTAACCACCACATCTTAAACTAGGAGCGAAATTGGTGCCACCTCTTATTCATACGTGAACCTCATTTTTTGATGAAGTAGGCAGTTTTGATGGTTGTTGATCGCTACAGAATTCATTCATAACACATGCCAAGTGAAATCAATGAAGGGTTGCAGTATGCCGACAAAAAATAAATATCGAATTTACGGGTCTTTGAATTTAGGGCTAATTCCATTAGGAAGTCCAAACTATTGAAAAGTGTCATTTGTGTTCTAAACTATTTAATATGACAAATCTAAAACAAACTATTTTTTCGTTAATGTTGACCGGCGTTAACCGTTAGCATTTAACAGAAAATCTAGTAAGCATTTATGTGGTTTGTGCCATATTCGTCATATTCAATAGTTTAGGGCACAAATGTCACGAAACGCATATAATTTGGGCCAGATTTGTCATATTGAATAGTTTAGGATACAAATGACACATTTTGGATAGTTTGAACTTCCTGGTAGAATTAGCCCTTGAATTTAGTGTTACTCAACTTCAATTTATTATCTAACCAAATTAGACTCCACAAATTTTTACTATAAACAACTAAAACTATTATAACAAACAACAAAAAGATTAAACTAAATAAACAAGGTAGAAGGGTTACTCAAGTGATGGTTCCCCCAAACCAATAGTCGGATTGATGGTTCATGATTCTCAAACTTCTTGAACTCTTTGCTCATAGACTCATAGTGTGTGGATAGTCTTTGACAAGTTTAAATATCGATTAAAGCAATCAAAGCTCTTTTGAGTTGGTTGCTTAGGAGGACACTATCCCCAACTAAGACGACCGATCAAGGCAATTCACACTAGACTCCTATTAGTTGATTCTCACTCATCCAAACGACTCATTAAAAATAACTAAAATGGATGCACTTTAGAATATATATATAAGATAGTAAAAAAATCCTATTAAAAGGTAGAGTTAATTCCACTAGAAAGCCCAAACTATTCAAAAAGTGTCATTTGTGTCCCAAACTATTAACATGACAAATGTGGCACGAACTACTTTGTGTTAATGTTGACCGGCGTTGACCATTAGTATTTATGAGAAAATCTAGTCAGCATCTATGTGGTTTGCGCCAGATTTGTCATATTGAATAGTTTAGGACACAAATGTCATGAAACACATATAGTTCGTGCCAAATTTGTCATATTAAATAGTTTAGGTCACTAACGACATTTTTGCGATAGTTTGGACTTCCTAGTGGGATTAGTCCTATAATGTAAGATAATAATAACAAGGGTGTTTATGTTTGTCTAAATTAGCAGCAACTTGGACAATATTTTTAATTTATTTTGTTAAAAAACAAGTTGGGCAATAGTACCCATATGGGTAGAACTTGTTTGTAAACATTTGATAGTACATGCGCCAGAATAGGAATTAACTCAGTGCCTGACTGACAAAGTTTAAGGACCAAACTGTACGGCTTACCTATTTATTTTTAGGGTAAATACAATATATTAGTCACAACTATTAAGAAGCGGGAAATTTTAGCCACAATTATCGAAATACAATTATTAGCCAAACGTTAAGTCTTTGTTAGCAATTCTGTTAGTAATGTCGACTAAACATTTACGATACTGAGCTTGCTCTCACGTGGCAGTCAGTATATCATATTTTAATTTTAAAAAATAAATTATTAAATAATTAAGAAAATGAAAGAAAAAAAATTCTTCTTCTGTCCTCCATCTCACCGTCGTCGTCGCCTTCTCTCTGCCTCTGTCATCGCCTCCGCCGCCATCCCTCCATCTCACCAACTTCGCTTATCCTCTCTATCTCTATGACAAACTCTGTCGCCGATGCTTAGCTCCAACCCCTACCCGAATAGGAGCAGTTCAAGCCGATGTCTCCTCCACGCTCAAAAGAGAGAAGAAACTGCGCTGCTCGTGGTCTCCCCCCTCCCTTTCTTATGAAACCACACCTTAAAAACCCAACAGATATGGAATCTGCAGATCTCGACGATCTCGCAAATTCCGTCCAAACCACGACGTCATCACAAATGGCCAGCATCCTCGACTACAATTGGAAATTAGAGACGGCGGTCACGATTTTACCTTTTCTTCTTTCCCTCCCGTCTCCATCGATTGGAAAACCCACAAAAATTACAATTATGGAAAACCCAAAATCAAAGATTCACCTTTGTTCTTCTCTGCAAATTGGTCATTCGCAGTCGGCCTAACCTCCGCCCTAATTCCATATCTGCCTTCTCTAAACCTCTTGATGGAGAGAGATGCGAAGCTTCTCAGTCACAAATGTGTGAGGCGAGAGGGATTTTCAAAGTGTAATCCCACCGCCTAGGTCCGATGCAAGAGAGTTTCCAGCTCCCCATCACCATTCTCGTTCATCCGTCGCCGTTTGAGATGACATCTACAGCTCCCCATCTCTTCTCCATCGTTGCTGCTGTCAGATGCCATTTGTCGTTGATTCTTCTCTTTCCGCTCCTGTGAGGCCGAGGGAGGGAGGAAGAGGTTCGCTTGATTGGAGAAAGTGGGGACATGGCTGGTTTGAGAAGAATGAAGAAGGAGAAGTCGTCTGGTGAATGAGAGGTGAACTGTGACGGAGAGGTACATGAGATTTGTTTTTGACAATAGACTCTGCATTAAACCCAAAAATTCAAACCAAGGTTATAAAAGTGGTAACAATACATTAAGGACAGAAATCCAGTCGAAGCTGGTTCTTTACGCGCGATCGCGCTACCCAGTTCGCCAAAGCATTCTGATCTCTACGCACAAAAGTCACATGAACATCCTGCAGACGAACCAGGATAGCTCTAATAGTGTCTATTCGCGCGACAACAATCCATGGCCATCTGTGTCGAGGCCCACAAATTGCATCAACCATCACCTTACAGTCAGATTTAACCACAAAGGGAGAGGGATGGCAACACAAACAAGTATCCTTCATGTATTACTACTGCTTCCAAAGCTGAATCACAGAGGAGGGAATCGGTCTTTCCTTCCCAAATCTCGCCATGGGAATTAGTGACAACAATCCCATATGCCGCCTCTTGGGAATCGTTAAAAAACGATCCATCACAGTGAATCTCTCCAAAGAGATTGCTTGGCAGTGGTGAGGGATGAGAAGAAGGTGGAATAGGTCGATTAATCTGGAGAGACCCCTCTCTTTTTTCATAGGGCAATTTTTCCAGAGCTGAAACTCATTCATAGCCTGGAAAATGGTCCAAGGGGGCCACAGAGGGAGACTTCTGAAGATCATCTCATTCCGTGCTTTCCAAATATTCCATAGAATAAAGATAGCCATCTGAGGACCTTCCAATGGGCACACTTCTCCAACTTCCCATAGCCAAAAGTTTACCTTAACGGTGGGAGGTGGGAGAGAAAGGGTGGGGGTGAATCTACTCCAAGTCTCCTTTGCGCGGGGGCACTCAAACAGAACATGGGATATGGACTCCTCCCCATGATCACACAATGGGCAGGCCTTAGAGTCAGAGCAGTGTCTGGCGAAGAGATTCTCCTTAAATGCAAAGGCACCTCTTGAAGCTTTCCAAATGAAGAAAGTGACTTTCGGAGGGAGAGACAAACTCCAAAACCATTTCCACTTATCCTTCTTAGCTTGTGAAATTCCAGAACTCCCTGAGCTTCCAAGTCTAACACTATCATGAAAAGCATGGAACGCCGAGCTTACTGTGAACTCACCATTAGATAGTTGAGGGACATGGTTTGGGAAAGTAGGATAGAAGAAAGACGAGAGGGAGGTAGGGTTGTATGTTTTCTAATTTATTTTAATAATAGTGATTACTTAAATAAAACAGTAATATTATTCTAATATTTTCTGACATGGACGCTAATATGAACGTTGACGTGGCAGTCTCCGTTATAAAATTTATAACAGTAACAGACCGTTAGCCATTCCATAATTTGCTACAATAGTTTTGACTAATAGTTTGTATTTCGATAATTGTAACTATAATTTCTCGTTTTTTAATAGTTGTGCATTTACCCTTATTTTTATTTTTAAAAATAAAATAACCTACATAATGAGGAGCCGAGCCGCAAAGCCAGAGTGAGCAGGATTCGGACGCCAAATCAACCCTTAACTCCTTCCTACCCTCTGCACTTCCGAGTTTTGTCCCTCTTTGAGTTCCGCACGTCGGCACTCGTCGTTGGTATGTATGTAACAGAAGCAGAAGAAAACCCAACTGTGAACCCATTTTCTTTTCTGCTCCCGCGGCCATGGTGGATGCAGTAGATACTAGATAGATGATAGATTGCTACTGGGTTCCCAAAACAAAAGAGAGAAAAAAACCCAACTCCCGGAAGAGAAGTCTCTCGGCCGCGCTTCATCTTTCAATTAATCGCCGGTAGCGAAAGGGAAAGCTTCATCGTTTGCCTATATCAGGTACTCCTCTCGCTGCTCCGCCCACTATTCTCTCCTTCAAACTCTGCTCATATCCCCAACAATCACGAGAATTATTCAACGTTGCTTTAGCCGGTGTGAATGCAACGCGGTCAATCGCTTTTTGTGTTAGCATTCTCTACTACCATCATTGAAAACAATTAGGACTTTCTAGGGCTTAGATTTCCCCCTTCTCTCGCTAATATTCGGGATTTTGTAGCTGGTTAGGGTTGTGGGGACGGTGGAAAAGGAGATGAAGGGGCGGTCTCACCGTCTGCAGAGCCATGACCAGCACGAGGACTGGTTGGATGGCTCCTGGACGGTTGACTGCATCTGCGGTGTCAATTTTGATGATGGCGAAGAGATGGTCAATTGCGATGAGTGTGGCGTTTGGGTCCATACCCGCTGCTCTCGGTATGTCAAGGGAGATGACTTGTTCGCTTGTGATAAGTGTAAAGCCAAGAAAAATCGATACAGTGATGCCGAAGAGACCGAGGTTGCTCAGCTGCTGGTTGAATTGCCCACAAAAACTATCCGGATGGAGAGTGGTATTGCTAATGGTGCACCACCTCGCCATCCATTGAGGCTGTGGACTGAAATGCCGCTGGAGGAGAAAGTCCATGTGCAGGGCATTCCTGGTGGTAACCCAGCCTTGTTCCGTGGTCTTTCTTCAGTTTTCACACCCGAGTTATGGAAGTGTACTGGCTATGTCCCAAAGAAGTTCAATTTCCAGTACAGGGAGTTCCCCTGTTGGGAAAAGGATTGTGATGATAAGAATCAGGAAGATACTGAGAATAATGTTGATAAGGGTGCTGGTGTGTTGTTCTCGTTATCAAAGAAGAGTGTGTTTGCTGCTCCGATGGCTGCAATAGGTGGGTTGAGACAAAGAGAGGACTGCGAGAAGAGTGTGCTCCGCAAAGAGTCGAAGAAGCGTGATCATAGTTCCGGAGAACTTAGGAACTCCCAAGTTGGGCATAAGAAAGAGAGAAGTTTACTTCAGCCAGTTCTGATTCATTCAGGCAAGAGGAAGAAAGAAGATGTGGCTATTTGCAAAGACCGGAGTGGGAAGAAGAAAGCTAGGGTTTTAGACAAAGAGGTCGACTCAAAGAAGAGAGGTCTGCAAACTTCAAGAACAGGTACATGCTTTCGTGTTTCTCTGTGATGCTGAATCCATCTTCTTTCTTTATGCTTGTATCTTTTGTTAGCTGAATAAAATTTAACCCCCAAAAATCCTCCAAATGGTATGGACATGATAGCCTGGTGATATCTCATAGTGGTAGACATGCACTTGTTGACTCCAACTCTTTGCTTTTTTCTTTTTATTCTTATTAGTGGCATTTCCATCCACCAGCAGTGATGCCAAAACCTTGGGAACGAATGTTGGTAGAGATCTACAATGTCATGGGGATGATGGCCCGGACACTAACAATGGGATTGTGAAGCAACAAGAATCTGAAAAACATGAATCTGGTGATCATATTTCAGCGTCCAATAGTGTGGATGATTCCAAGGCCAATGCGTTTATGACCGCTCGCTCCATGAAAACACCAAGTGAACCAAGACTCAAGGAAAGAAAAACTATTCTCGGAGTTCCATCATATCCTTGTAGTTCTCTAAAAATTGATAAAATGGATGTGGTAGCCGGGGAATGTGGTGGTGTTGTGAGAAATCCAGTGCAATCCGAACAAGAGGTATGTCTTGGTGCTTCCAGATTTCCTATTATAGTATATTTGGTCGATTTTACTTGTTTTCCCTCACCTCCGTGTGTATGAGTGAAAACTGAGGTGGTTTCAAGATCTTCCGTAGGATGCTAATACTTAAGATGGCTAGGTGCTAGGCATGTGCACATTGGACAGGTTCAATCTGCTAATGAGTAATGACCCAGAAAAAAAATGTTCAAAAAGATTTGTGAGTGCAGCAGGTCCTTTTCCTTTTATCAAAAGTCGTGGCAAACTTACCCTTGAGTTACTAGCAGGACCTGCTAGCTCTTCAGCTTCCGCTCTGCTTTTCTTTGTAGGATTCTCCATTTTCAGTATCTTTTTTTAACCAAAAAGAAGAGAGAAAAATACAGGGTGCAATATAGGCTTTTGTTGGAAGGAAAGTAAGTTATAAAATCTTTTTTCGGTGTGAATTCTTTCAGGAGGGTAAAGGATAGCGCAAAATTTGTTGCCTTTTCATTCACGTATACCTGCTAAATCTATCAGCCAAAAACTATTGAATATTGCTACAAGTTAGATGCATTATTATTTAATCTTCCCTTCCGATAGTCCATTTTTATTACCTAAGATGGTGAAACGAAATTACCTTGCTGTCCAGTAGCTTCCTTTCCGTTTTGATCTCAAGCTGGAGAGAATATCTATGACTACTGGATCACCTTAGTTCTCTGTCTATTTATGTGCCGCTTCATCTTTGTGCATATCATTGTACTTAATATTAGGGCTTAAGGATAAAGTTAAATTTGCAACGGGAAAGATGGATCTATAAAACTTGGAAAGAGCTTGAACCTGGTGCTTATGAAATGACAGGTTAGTCTTCTGTCATCATATGCTAGCAATAGCATCATGTACCGCAGAATCTGAAAAGTATTATACTAGTGCCTATAGCGCAGAAGCATCATTGGATACTTGACTATCTTTCAGCAAAACATTGAATTCTGTGATAGCTATGGTCTCATGTTGGATCTGATTATGTATTTTTACTGCCTGATTTCTTGGTAAAGTTCTTGGTTCTAGCACTTGATTTCAACTATTGTTGGGCAAGTAATGCCTAGGCCTTAGTTCTGAGAGATACTCTTGTTGAATAGGAAACACTAACTGTGATGTGACTGCAGGATGACAAAGATCTAAATGAGCGCTCTGGTGACGAGATGGTTCCTTCCTCTGCTGGGAGTGGGATGAAGCATAGAGATGGACAGGTTGAGAAGGTTAAACTAGAGGCTAATGTCAATCAAATGAATGGTGCTTGGCCACATTCCATCCCAGTTCCTGTTAGAGTAGAAGTTCCTGCTGACAGTTTTACGGGGATGGATTCCCCTCTTGCTTATTCTGGAGCAAAAGATAAGGGAATATCTTCCAACAGTGTGCCTGAAAACATTAAACTTGATGACGCGACACCATCCACATCTTTGACGAGGGGTATGAATGCTCAAAAACTTGAGAGGACTTCAGATGCAAAAGAGGCAGTAAATAAATATGGTGCGGAAAAGCTAGTAGAGAATAACTGTCAAGCAGAAGAAGTCAAAAAGTTAGCTGGAGGTCCTGGTGAGCTTAGTAGAGGAGAACTTAAGCAGGATTTAAGCTCAGTTGGAGAACAGTCCACATCCAGCAAAACAATCACAACCCAACCTACATTACATAGTCAATGCAAAATGATTCCGACTGGGGGCAAGTCGTCATCCAACTCATCCACTGACATGATCCCAAAGACAGCTACTTATGATTGCTCTACATCTACTGATGCTCTGAATGAGATTGCCGATGTTAAGCAACCCGTGTCTTCTGATTCCTCGGATAAGAAGGACCGAACAACAAATGACATTGTTAATGAGAGGGATGGGCATAGTCCATCAAGAAGCAGGTCAAGGGATCGTCCAAAATCGTCTCTAAACTCTAGTTCAAAAGCATCCACAACCAAGCTCTTGCATGCATCCGCTTCTAGGAGACCGGCGTCTGATTCAAAAGATTCCACAAAGCACTTGTCTTCTAAAGTGTCTCTTGCTCAGGATTCTTGTAAGACAACTGGGTCGCGGCAAAGTGACCGTGGTTCAAACTCTCAAAGCAAGACATCAGGTCTACCTTTGCGGGGTGAAAAACTACATCAATCTTCTAGCAGTCAGTGTGCACCTAAATCAAGTCACTCACCATCCATGAATCCTGCTGTCCCACCCTCTTTGATTTCAACACTCAGTGATGAAGAGGTGCAGTAAACAGACTGCTTTCTGTTCTAGATTTTCATCATATGATTTTCCTATGCAGCACCTGATTCTTTCTTTTTCCGATCAAATTTGTCTTTCTGTTTATCCAGCTGGCTTTGCTTTTGCATCAAGAACTCAATAGTTCTCCTAGAGTACCTCGTGTTCCTCGTGTTCGCCAAGCTACCCAGTTGACTTCTCCAACTGCAACGAGCTTGCTTATGAAGCGTAGCACATCGGGCTCTGGAGGGAAGGAGTTCAGTTCGGTAAGAGACTCTTTGTTCAGACTGGACTCCCATCACAAAGTTTCTCCTTTCCTTTTTTTTCTTTGCCTTGCTCTATTTCCTTATACCATGTTCCCTACAACATTTCAGTTTTCTAGGAGGAAAGGTAAAGATACTTCCAAAGATGGCCATCATCGTGCTCATCAGCTTGATGATGAACCTAGAAGAAAAGATAGACTCCTCTCGCCACCTGACCCAAGGAGACAAGATACTGCACGTACTGCAGATTTGCTGTCAAAGAGAGATAGTGGGGGATCTTCCACCAAAACTCAGACTCTTAAGAAGAAGAACACCGCTGCAGTCTCCACCTCAACAGCCAACAGTGGTCGTTCTTCATCTGCTGAGGTTAATGATCACAATAATGAGTCATCCCTGAGAAATTCTCCCAGGAATATATCCGACGAGGAAACAGGACCTACTAGCGGTTCTGTACGTCGCACCTTACCAGGTTCAGTTAGCTTCTTATTTATGTATTGGTGTGTTTGTTTCAGCTTCGCTAAAAGATGAGTAACTTCGTGAACAAATCTAGTAAATGGGGTGGAAAATGTGTGCTTGGTAAGGTTTTGGAAATGGAATAGTTGATTGAAAGAGATGTTTATTTATTTTTAGCATTCATTGGATAAAAATATTTTTCTGTAATATATTAGGTATTAATAGAATGATAGATCGTTTGTTTAATAATGAAGAGATGACTTGGCTCTAAGGAATAACTACTATGCATATAAATCTAAGAATAGATTCTAAGTCAAAAGGGACAAAGTCGAAGATTAAGGTCATTACTGAGTTGACTTGTAAAAATAGATTAGATGGAAAAAGTATCTTTGTTAGGGCTTTTCCCCACCGAAGCTTTAGATGAAAAAACACTGCCATATATACACGTATAAAATTAATTGTTGGCATAAGGTAGTAAATTAACTCATGTAATCATCCTTCGTCTCTCTCCTTATTTTGCGTAGGCCTAATCAATGAGATCATGAGCAAAGGCAAGCGCATGACATATGAGGAACTCTGTAATGCTGTTTTGCCGGTATGTTTACTTGCACCAGATCTCTTTATCACCTTTTGCCGATAATTGGAGCAAACTATCTCTTAACGAAGTATTGGTGAGCTTTTGCAGCACTGGAGCAACTTGAGGAAGCACAATGGTGAACGATATGCATATTCTAGCCATTCCCAGGCTGTTCTTGATTGTCTCAGGAATAGACATGAATGGGCTCGGTTGGTGGATAGGGGTCCCAAGGTAGGAAATACACTTGTCTGGAAAGTTATAGTCCATCACCGTGATGCTGTAATTGCGGGTGTGTGATTGTTGAAACTATTTGCAAAACTGTCTGCCTCTTGTATTCCTGAATCATTGCGTGCAAACAAGGGATGGGTTATGATGGTATAGGCTATAGTCACTAGAATGAAAACATGGTTTTTAACTTTTTTAAAAAAGGTAAAAAAAAAAAAAGTCTATCATACTTGTGGAGTCAGCACTGCTCTCATGTACCAATAGGGATGTAGCCCCCTTGATACCATTATGCAAGCGTCCTTCCTGTTGCTGCTGGTTAGGGTGTATTTGTGCTCCATTTCCTTGTCGTCAAAAGTTGACACAGGAGGTAACTATATGGTCAACTGTCTGCTTCTTATTATGTTCTTTTCTCCTATTCGAGATAAGTGAGGTTCTGTTTGATGTTTTCCCTGCTTCATTTTATATTTGCTGCCCTCAATTAGAAGTTCCTGTTTGTTTCAGCGGTGTGCTTCTGTTTGATGTTCTTTTCTCCTATTCGAGATAAGTGAGGTTCTGTTTGATGTTTTCCCTGCTTAATTTTAGATTTGCTGCTCTAATTTCGAGATAAGTGAGGTTCTGTTTGATGTTTTCCCTGCTTCATTTTAGATTTGCTGCTCCTCAATTAGACTTTCCTGTTTGTTTTAGCGGCGTGCTTAAAAAAGGACTTGTCTGTAAGCTTTAGTGAAAAGGGAAAAGTGTGTTCAGTCAGAGGTTTTAGAAAAAGTAGAGCTAATGTGTGGTAAGAGATTGTTTAGGAATGAGAGAATAGTTAATGAAACTGTACATAGTATGCTTAATAATTGAGAAATGAGTGGATTCTGGGAAATGGCTATTATGTGTGAACTTTGACAGAGTCGTGCAAAGTTGGATCTGACTTTTTTTGTTACTGAAGTGGGTTTTATACAAAATATAATTTGTGTGGTGGTTTAGGGTGAATAATATTCGAAATAAGTGATATAGAATAAGTGTGTTTATGTTTTAGCTGTATTCAATTCCTTTTTTAGTAGCTTTTTTCTTGAGCAATTCATTCTGTGATGCAGACAAGTACGAGTAGGAAAAGGCGGAAGCTTGATGCAGATGAATCAGAAGACAATAATGAGAGCGGGCAGGGGAGAAGTAGGAAGGAGAGAGGAGGGAAGAGCGTGGAGTCACAGAGAGATCAGGAATTTCCAAAGGGGAAGCGGAATGCCAGGAAAAGGAGGCGACTTGCTCTGCAAGGAAGGGGAATCAAGGATGTCCGGAAGAGACAAAAGACCGATTCGTCGAGCGACGAGGAGGACAGTGCCCCGTTCTCTAATTCAAGTGAGGAGAGCTCGTTCAGCGACGAGGAGGAGATCGAGGGCAATGCAGCAGCTGGCCCTTTCAGAAGTGATGACTCCGATAATAGCTCTGACGAGAAGTGAACAGTATGAATTATGAAGGGTAGTGATGGTGTTGTGTTTAGCTTTTGGGAGTTTGGGAGTCAGAAGTAGCCGGCTGAAGTATGTGAGTTGGTGATTAGCTAGTGTATAGTAGTAACAGCAGCAGAACAGAAGAATCCTAGTGATGTTTAAACTTTAAATTTTGGAAGCTAATGTGTAGCCTGTAGGTGTTTATCTGGTGCAGCTGCCTTGGCATTGCACAATGTAATGTAGGGTTTTGGCCGTTTTGGGGAAAGTGGTTGATTTGGTGGCTTGTCGCTACTTTTGTCCATTCTCTCAAACTAATTTGTGCCGAGTGTAGTATGCTAATAACAGTAAGAGAAAGTGGTTGAACAAGTGGTTGAGGATGATGATTCTTTATAGATTTGAGCAGACATTGGAATCTCTCGAGACCAATTGCCTATCGTCTCTTAGATCAACGACGAAGAGAATGATATGACTTATCATTCGAGGAAGAGAGATTCTGCATCAAATCATAGCAACATTACTAGAAAATATGTATCAAGTATTGGGAAGCTTTGAAACATGGGTCGGATGTGGCGGGATAAGGTGAGAATCGACGAAAGTAAGATTCATGTCTCATCATAGTCGAATGATAAATAGTCGAATAATGCTTGTTTAGATAAACTTGAATTATATTAAGTCGGACGAGAAAAGTCGAATGATAAATAGTCGAATAATGCTCGTTTAGATAAACTTGAATTATATTAAGTCGGACGAGAAAAGGTAAAAGCTCCTTGAAATAGAGCTAATAGCCAATTTGTGTTCGGTGGCGAAGTTGCAACTTTTCACTGGGGTAGTTGAATGAAGCTGACTTGAGAGACAGGAAACCCCAATATGCTTTCCGAGTTTCCACAGGAATAGAATAGGAAGAAAGGGTTAACCTGTAAATACGTGTGGTGCTTGCTTGCGGAGGGAGTTGTGGATTCTTTCGGCCCTGCCGATTGATTATCGAGAATAAGAAGAAGTTGAAGCTTGTAACTTTCTCCCTTTCCTCCCTTCTTGGCTTGTTGAACATTTGTATTTCACGCTCACTTTCTCCAATCTAGGGTTCCTGAATCTTCTCTCGTTCTCTATTTCAGTATTTCCTCCTTCCCAAATACGCAGGGTAGCAGCATACGGCCAGTTCGATTCTCCATTCTCCGCGCAAGTGGTAAGAGAACTCCCCCTCAATTGGAGCTTTGGTATCTCGACATGATGATTCTATTTGCTCTTCATTTTGATTGATTTAATCCTCTCTCTTCTGGTTTCCAATGTCTGTGCGGCGCGCAGGGATCAGATGGACAATCAAGCTGCTACCAGCTGCTCCGCCTGCAGCCCCGACCAGGAGAAGCAGATCGTAAAGCAATTGACACGCGAAGCTGAAGCCTCTTTGAAGGAAGGCACTTTGTTCTTTGTCGTCTCCGCAAGGTAACGGAAGATTCGTGTATACTTCGCATGCGCTTCGTTCTGCTTCATCGTCTTCCCCATTGTTCTGAACCCATCAATTGGATTTTTGTCCCTGTTCTACAATTGCGATTTGTTTTGAATCTCCATCAGAAGTCCTGGACTGTTCCTATTGGTTCCTTGGTGCCCCACTTCCCTTACAAATATCAATGCCTGATGTTGAATGGTTGGAATCCAGCCAGCCAAATGGTTCTCCTTCACTGGCATTTCTGTTCGCAAACAGTTGACCTTGTTACTTATGGCGTCTGCCGTTTGCTTCTCCTTCTCTCTCTTGCTCTTTGCATCTCCTTCTTTGACTACTCTATGGTTTGCTTGCTCAGGTGGTTCTCGGGCTGGGAGAGGTATGTGGGTCGAAGTGCCACTGACTGCTTATCTGACTCGCCGTCATCTGATTCCGATGAATCCACTTCCAAGCCTGTAGATAGACCTGGTCCAATCGATAACTCCGAGCTAATTGAGAATGATAGTCAATCTGAGGGTGGCGATTTCGATCTGGTCAGAACCTTGCTTGAAGGCAAGGACTATGTTTTAGTGCCGCAGCAAGTTTGGGAAAAGCTTATGCAGTGGTAATGACTTCTCCATGCTCTTAAGTGTTATGATCAGGAAAAAATCCCATCTGTGATTCTAGCAACATGTAAGATGATGACTGTCTCAGTCACCGTCAGAATCTAACATGGAGAAACTTGGAAAAGTAGAATTTCACACTGGCTTGCTTGGGTTCTAAAGATACTATTTTTTTTCTGCCTCTCAACCTTCTTGGTATGTCTTCAGGTACAAGGGAGGTCCAGCACTGCCGAGGAAGGTGATTTCGCAAGGTGTTTCCAATAAAAAGCAACTCAATGTTGAGGTTTATCCACTTCGTCTGAAGTTGATTGATTCTAGAGACGAGAGCACGCACATAATCAGGTTAAGCAAAAAGGTAGGCCAATTTTGCCATGTTTCTCCTGTTAAGTATTTCTTGTGATATTTTGACCTTACTGTATTGATTTCTACATCTAGCTGATAGCTTTAACAACTTCAATGCTGCTTTACATGTCACATTATATTTTTTAGATATGCATGGAGTTTTGCTTTGATATATTCAATTGTTTGTGGAAGATGATTTTACTACTTGCTACTGTTCCAAGAAATTTCCATGCTGCTCTTTTTTGTGTACGTGTGGCATATCAGTTACTTATGCATTATAGGACACTAAGTTTTTTTCTGAATCTAGTCAGTCCTGCCATTTAACTAGGTTCAGTGATAACCATCTTTGGTGGTTTAAATATGGATAATGATGTGACATCTCAAGGGTTTGATAACTGGCGATTCAGTGAATGGACTTTGGAGTTTCTGTTTTAGTTAGTTCTCATAATTTGCAGGTTTGGGTGCTGAAGTTGCCGAAACTGTAGAATGTGGGCTTGATGCATTGGATACGTTACTACATATCTTATGAATCTATTCAGATTTGAAAAGCTGAACATCATGGATGAATTTAGTATATTCGCAGGACTTTAATACTTTTTTCTTTTTTTGCATTTATCTTTTCAGGCTTCTTCACATGAGCTGTATGAGAAGGTTTGTGCACTTAGAGGAGTAGAGCGTGAAAAGGTATGCTTTGACATTTCTGTTATCATTTTTAAAGTATTTTCGTGCTGTCCGGACCTCTCTTACTCCCTTCATTTGGTTTCTGTATCTGTTTCCAGTGCTTGATTTGGGACTACTTCAACAAACGAAGACATTCACGACTGCTTTATTCCAGTCATACCCTTGAGGAATTGAACTTGCAGATGGACCAAGAGGTTGTTTGTCTTGCAATGTACACATCATAGAATTTTTTTTTTTTTTTCATATTTAACCAATAAGTTGAGCCCACGTTTGGCATTTCACTGCGTAGGAAAAGTCAAATGATTCTTATGGTGTTTGTCTTATCCAGAACCTTAACTTTGTATAAGCAGCTTAAAATTCCATTTTGTTTGGCTGATGCATTCTCCTGTGACAGATTCTTCTCGAGCTACCAGTAGATCGATCATACGCTTCCCAACATGGAAGAGATTCAACTGGTAATGAATTAGCTGTGGTACCCATGGAGCCTCAGAGGTCCCACCAGTCAATTGCTGGGGGCTCAAGTGTGTCAAATGGCCACTCAACCTCATATAGCCTCGACATCAAGCCAGGAAATGTGGACTCTATCTTTAAGGATGCGGATGAGGGTCTTGGTGGTCAGAGCTCTTCGGGGAAGGGAGAGAAGGGAGGTTTGGCAGGATTGCAGAATTTGGGGAATACGTGTTTTATGAATAGTGCGTTACAGTGCTTGGTCCACACCCCACCTCTTGTTGATTACTTCCTTAAGGATTATGCTGCAGAGATCAATAAAGAAAATCCATTAGGAATGCATGTAAGTGGTTCCCTTTTTTGTCGCCACAAGATAATGGTTTTCCAGTGATCTCTTAAACTTTTGTTTCTAACTTGTGTTTTAGTTGTGTAGGGTGAGCTTGCACTTGCATTTGGAGAGTTGTTGAGGAAATTGTGGTCGTCAGGGCGGACCTCAATTGCACCTCGTGCTTTTAAAGGGAAACTAGCACTATTCGCTCCACAGTTTAGTGGATATAATCAGCATGATTCCCAAGTGAGTACTTATAAATATCCTTCATGCTAAGCTATTATTGTATACCATTTTAAGTTATTTTTCTGGAAAAGGTTGAGAACTACATGTTAGTGGATGCAATTGAATTTGATATATTGCAAATATAAAAATTTCAACGGTGGCACGATAACTCTAAACAAAGGTTGTGGCACAGACTGACAACATAAGTTATTGGATATTTCTAGGAGCTCCTTGCTTTTTTACTGGATGGCCTACATGAAGATTTGAATCGTGTGAAACGGAAGCCTTACCTTGAAATGAAGGACAGGAGTGGTCATCCGGATGAGGAAGTTGCCGACGAGAGTTGGCAGTATCACAAGGCCCGGAATGATTCTGTGATTGTCGATGTCTGCCAAGTAAGAATATGCCATTGGATTACTCTCACGGGGATGTGAATACCATCGTAGTTTTGAAACTTGTCCTATCTCAACATTTGTGCCTCAATTTACTAACTTTGAATATCTATTCAGGGTCAATACAAGTCAACTTTGGTCTGCCCAGATTGCAGCAAAGTCTCTGTTACTTTTGATCCACTCATGTACTTGTCATTACCATTACCTTCTACAGTCACTCGGACTATGACTGTGACAATATTTTATGGGGATGGAAGGGGTCTCCCAATGCCATACACGGTGTCAGTGTCCAAACATGGCCAGTGCAAGGATCTTATCCAGTCACTGGCTGTCGCATGTTGTTTGAGAACTGATGAAAGCCTTCTGTTGGCAGAAGTAAGTGTTATCTGTCTCTGGTTGTTTTTTGTGTCATTTGAATTTTGGGATCTTCATGACAAAGACTAATTTATCGTATACTCCTTTGCCAGGTCTATAAAAATGAGATTTCTCGTTTCTTTGAAAATCCTTCTCTGCTGTTGACTTCTATAAAAGATGGAGAACATATTGTGGCTTACCGTTTTCCTGAAAAGGCGACTGGGAAAAAGAAACTAGAGATTCTTCATCGAGAAAGGTAAGCCCAGTTCTGACATTTTATTGTTAATTGTTCGTGTGCAGACATGCAAAGCTCTAAGATTGTTGTTAATATTGATGGATGATACTTTTCTTATAGGTGGTTATGTATAGTCAGTTTATAGGTGTTCAGGTATGCTAATAGTATCTAGGCTGTGGTCATACTGATGGCTTCTGAAAACAGTGTTTCCCATGTTTGCTTGTGATTTCTTGGCAAAATAACATAGGTTTACAGAATTTTTTTTTGTGCTTGGAATTGGCCATGGATCTGCCATTTTTTTAACTTTCCTAGAATTGCTCAAGCTCAAATTCGCTCACTGTCACTGTAACTTAATTTAATTTTGTAGTTCTTCAGCTGGCATTAGAAAGTATTTTGGAGCACCTCTGGTTACTTATTTGGAAGGGGAGCCACCAACTGGAGCTGATATTGATGTTGTTGTATCAAGATTACTCTCACCCTTAAGAAGAACCAGTTCTTCTATGATTGCGCACAGTAATGGTGAAATGTCTAGTGGATGCTCAGTTGAGTGCGAAACAAAGGATCAGCCAATGGATGATGTTGTTGATGAGCAAGATGGTCCCAGCCAACAACTGTCAAACCAGCTCTTCTTATTTGAAGATCGGGGCTCAAGTGGCAAGCCTATCTTTAGGGACACTGTCATCAAAACTGGAAACCACACAAAGATTTGCCTAGACTGGAGTAAAGAAGAACACAAGTTATATGATTCTAGTTACCTTAAGGATCTTCCTGATGTGTATCACAAGACTGGATTCAGTGCAAAGAAGACCCGGCAGGAAGCCATCTCTTTGTTTTCGTGCTTGGAGGCATTCTTAAGGGAGGAACCTCTAGGGCCTGATGACATGTGGTGAGTGAAAAACATAAATGGTTCGGTTTTTGGTTCTGTACAAAATCTTTCAAAGTGTTGCTTATAGTAATAATAAACCTGAGTTTGTTCTTTGGGTTTATGCAGGTATTGTCCCAACTGTAAAGAGCATCGTCAAGCTACCAAGAAACTGGATTTATGGATGTTGCCGGAGATTCTTGTTGTTCACATGAAACGGTTCTCGTATAGTAGATGGTTTAAGAACAAGCTGGATACTTTTGTGGATTTCCCGATTCATGATCTTGATTTGAGCAACTATGTGAAGAAGAAGGATGGGAATTCATGTACATACGAGCTTTATGCCATCAGTAATCATTATGGTGGCCTAGGTGGCGGACATTACACAGCATATGCCAAGGTAAAATAAGTAGTCTCTAATTGTTATAATCTAATGTAAAGCGTGTTTGTTGAAGCTTTTGCTGAAAAAGATAAATGCTTTTAATCAGCTTGTGTAGGAGTGAAGAGAAATGAACTTTTTTGTTTGGTTGGTTGTTGGAGAAAAACATTGAATGACTCGCATATACGCAAACACACCCATATATATGCATGTCTTCAGTTAAAAGCTGCAGTCCATATAATGGAGGTTTCCCCACCCTTTCTATTCTTTGCTTGTTATTGCGAATGTCTGTTGTTTAAGGTGATGCTTCTGGCTTCTGGTAAGCTGATGTTTTTCTTTTTGGTTTCATTTCTCAGCTAATTGACGAGGACAGATGGTATAGCTTCGACGATAGCAGGGTATCTCCAGTTAACGAGGAGGAGATCAAGACTTCGGCGGCATATGTATTATTCTATAGAAGAGTGAAACCTCAAGATAAGGGGGAGAAGACATCATAACGGTTGTTGCAGTTTTCTCAAAGGTCAGGATCTATACCATAACAGCTTGAACCTTTTCTCGTCTATCCATCGAATAGAAATCCCAGAAGGCATTCCTTAAAACGATTTTATTATCGGTCAAAGTTTAATTTGGTGGGCAAGAGACTGAGAGTTTGGTCCTGAGTAAAAGGATGGCCTTTCCATTTTCTGTGGGGAGGGTGTTCTGATTGGATGATATAAAGCAGAGCCGCCACAGTATAAGATTCCCAGCGGCCGAATGATGGTGGGAAGAAAGCAACAAAGATGGATATAAAGGAAGGAGGAGGGGTTCGGTTAGCTATGTTGTAGCCAAGTGCTTATGTTGTGGACTGACAGAGGCACTGAGGCAGGCAGGTAAAATTAGCTGTAGCTACGGAAATAGTAAGGTAAGATAGGAGGTTTATTTCTTTCTGCCTGCGGCAATGAACAAATTGCTGTTTCTGTGTTGGGGAGAGGTGTAGTGACAACACATTGTCCCACCAATTTTTCAACGAAGTTTATTGTTATTATTACCTAGATTTATATCACGGATTCATTTTGCCTTTCCTCCTCAAATTATGTTCACTACTTGATTGTTCTTATCAGACTTAATCGTTCTTATCAGTGTTAATGGTACCATATCGGCTTGACTGAAATCTTCAGTCAGGCTAGCATGGTATACATAAAGCAGAAATGTGTGTGCTTGAATTGTCGACCCACGGGCTTGTTTCGATCGGTTCTAATGGATTGATGGATGTAACGAGTACGTTTGTTAGGCAGGCATAGCTTAGAGTAGCTGGATGGAGCACCAGTACAGACTACAACAAACGTGCCTTTAATATTCCACAGAATTGGATGCTCTAACAGTTGTTTCTGAGAAGTGAAGTGGGGGAAGAATTCCCCAATTGAGGATAAAGCCACCAAAGAAGGATGCTTTCCTGTCTCTCTGTATAGATTTAGATTCTTTAGCAGTTTGCAGCGTACGAGCAAAGGCAAAAGTGAACCTTTCATCAGCTTTCTCCTCTCCTTTCTCTCTTGTTTAGAGCTAGATTCGTTAGCCCAAAACAATCCCTCACCTCCTTTGTTCATAATGAAGATCTCCACCTTTTCTTCCACAGCCAATTATAGCCGTTAAACGAAACATCAAAAGACAGAAGAACTGAAACCAGCGTGCGTGAATGGATCTAAAAACAATATGATGGCATCCATTATAAATTCATCCCAAAAAAATAATAATAATGATCTGATGACATCAATGCAAGAAGTGCAACTACACTACTCCAACCATAATCCAACAACAGTATCTCTCTCGTCTTCTCTCTGCAGATCGGCTGGACGGATCTTGGTCCTGCGACATTGCCGCACATGCCCACATGAGCAAAAACAGGTCGCAAATTCGGTCCTCCCCAGCAAAAAAGAAAATGGTGGTGATGGGAACGACAAATCAACAATCAAGCCGCCTCAAGCGGACAAAAGGCGAGCAGCAAGCAACAATATTCCTCCCACCAATGTGAACGACAAAGACGACAGGCTGCTTCTCACCTTCGTCGTCCCGCTCGAAATCGCCAAGTACCCACTCGGACCATTATCCGGCGCCGACGGTGGACTCCCGGAGCTGCTGCTTCCTCCTCCGGCGGCAGCGGGACTGGTCTTGTTCCCGCCGCCTCCACCGCCGCTGCCAATCGACGACAGGTCAATCCCGATGTTGTAAACGGGCGTCCTATCGGGCTTAAACAGGCCGTAATTCCGCTCAGAAGTTGGGCCGGGCTTCATGTTCTCGTTAAACAGCGCGAACACGTAAATGTTCAGGCCCATATCGGGCTTCATTGGAGTCCCCTTCCTATTGCAGACGGTCTTGATGAGATTGCCGTTGTACTTCTTGGCGTTCTCGGGGGTCGCGCCGGCCTCGTCGGCGTCGCCTTTCGACGGCCACCCGGTCTCCGAGATGTGAACCGGCATGTTCTTGAACCCTAGGGCAGCAACGGCGTAATGGACGGCGTCGATTTGGGCGAACAGCATGTTGTCGTAGTGTAGGTTCGACCCGGGGTCGACCACGCCCTGGTTCGGCTGGAACAGGACGAAATCGAGCGAGACCTGCTTGGGGCTGTCCTTGTAGGCGAAGTAAGGGTAAGCGTTGATTAGAAAAGGGGAAGATGTGTTGGCGTGGAAATTGAGGATCTGGGTGATGCAGCCGGTCAGATCTCGGCGGAACACGCCGGAGGAAGGCGGGTAGGAGGATTGGAGGACGGCGAGGGAGTGAGGGGTCGTGACGGTGACCTGGTTCTGGAGGTTGAGGGAGACGACGGCGGCGTGGATGGAATAGAGGGCTGGGACGAGGTGCGGGATGTAGGATTCGTCGGTCATTGTGAGGACCTCGTTGCCGACGGTGATGCAGGTGATGTTGGTGGCCGGGAGGTAGGTCTGGACGTTGGATTTGACCCAGGTCCGGGCGTTGTCTGGATCTCGCATCTTGGCGAGATACTCGTTGCCCAGGCCGACGACGAATTCGACGCCGGTGTGGGCGAAAGCGCGGAGGACCGGAGCGCTGGCGTCGTAGAGCTTGACTTTCGTGGCTCCGAGGGCTTTGATTAGCGGGACGGCGTCCTCTGGTTTTGGGAGGTTGTTGCCGATTTGGCCGTAGTTGATCCCCATCGAATCTACCAGGGTGGCTACAGTTTGGGAAACGACATTTGAGTTAAAATTTAGCAAGCAGCACAAGAGATGAGAAACAGCAGAGGAATGGCGGGTGGTAGCTTACCTGATACTGAGAATAGCAGAAGAAGCAGAGCAGCAGAGTGGGAGAGGAATGTATCGAGCTTCATCTTCGTCTTGAAGTGAGCTCGATTGCTTGCTCTCTCTCTCTGGTGGGTGAATGTGGGTTTTGGCGAAGAAGAAAGTGGAGATCGGAGAAGGGGAAGTGAAGTGAGGGAGTGAGTGGTCTGAACTCTGATTAGGGTATGGGAAGGTAAAGTTGGGGAAGGAGATGAAGAAGAAGAAGAAGAAGTGGAGAAAAGGAAAGTAAAAAAGAGAAATCAGTTGAGGGATATTATTATTTTATTATTTATCTTTTGGTGGTATTCGTTACGGAGGGATATTTATAATAGACAATAGTTTACTATTATTGAGTGAGAGCCAATCTGCCGGGTGGGGGCGCGAGGTCGGCGCTGATATAATTTGTTTGGGCCCAGTGAAATGAGGCGGCCCAGCCATTTCACTTCAGATTGGGCCGGATATCACAGTGATGGTTATTTAGAGAAAAGTTAGTTAAGTCTTGCTTAGCCCTGCTACCCTACTTCAACTAATTCTTTAAACAGAACATTCTCCTCTTTTGTCACTAACCGCCGGCGATCACCTCCTTCTCCGACGACTTCCAACTTATTATGAGGGAGCCGACATTCAAGGAGTGGCGACGTTTTCCTTGGCAAGGGGTGCAATCTCGTCACCTTCAACGCCGGCCTCACTCCCGGCGGCTCCCAAACCCAACAGCATCTTCTCCCACAGCCTCGCCGGCCCTTTCCACGACAGATCCTGAGCCATCCCGTTCTGTATCATCTCTTCCAATGCCGGTGTCCCAAATGTGGAAATCACCCTTTTAACAGCAGTCACTATTTTCTGCACGTCGGCTGGATCCACTGCATCGCATTCCACGCTGAATTCCCCCATCTGGAATCCGGTGTAACCTTCTTTCACCGTGTCCACCAGCCCACCGGTGGAAGCTACGCAAGGGACCTGTTGGGACCATATTATCAGTTGATTAGTGAAATGATCCAGCAGAAGATGTAAAGAAGAACTGTAATGAGTGGCGAATTACCGTGCCATATCGCATGGCGTGCAGCTGGATGAGACCGCATGGCTCGAATCTACTGGGGACCAACATGAAGTCAGCCCCAGCTGTGATCATATGGGCCAAGGGGACGTTGAATTTCGCCACTCCCCTGACTTTATCAGGGTACAGTTTCTCCAGCTGCTGAATCTGCTCCTCCATGTACTTCTTCCCCGTACCCTGCACGCAGAAGTCATCGTCACAAATCAATTTGAAGCAGAAGCTTCACATGGGTTGCAGAATCCAGCAGTTTGAATATGAGAATTAAGAGATGCTTACGAGGATTATTATCTGCACATCCTCGTCGATCAACTGAGGGATAGCCTCACATAGAATGTCTGAACCTTTCTGTTCTTCCAGTCTGCCAATGAATCCAAACACGGGAATGCTCCTGTCCACGGGCAATCCGCACTCTGCTTGGAGTGCTTCTTTCAACAGTGGCTTTGCATCCGTAACCTGAAAAGTGAAACCCCACAATATGATCGTCAACAATCAACATCACCACCATTGTTGTAGTGGTACAGGGATGCAATTATATACTTGGTGAAATCAAATCACACGTACCGTGGTTGCATCGTATTTAACATCAATGTACTTGTCGGTAGCAGGATCCCACTCTTGAACATCCATGCCGTTTGCAATACCCGAGACGGTTTTGGTGCGAAGGACGTTGTCCAATTCGACACCTTTATCCTCTCCAGAGACCAGCTCCTGGGCGTAGTATGGGCTCACAGTTATTACCCTGTCGGATTCCAATATCCCAGCTTTCATCCAGTTGATCTTCCTTCCTTTCACTGGCTTATCGTATCTGCATATCAGTGGAAACCCTTATCAGTATGGCAAACACATAAGTGGAGTAAACATGGCTGAGTGAAAGCATCCATACCCATCCATGAAGTCGAAGGAGCTCTTGAATGAATCTGGCAAATTGAGGAGAGAAAAGTCTGCAAAGGCAAATCGTCCTTGATAAGCAATGTTGTGGATGCAGAAGGCAACCTGTCATTCATCAACATCCACACAGCACACAAAGCCAGTCAACAACTGAACAGTCCCCTATCTGAATTCATTGATAAACTTGGAACGTTCACCATACCTTAGCATTTGTGTAGAAGCCCCTTGGCTGATACATGGTTTTCAAGTAACAAGGGAGCAGAGCCGTGTGCCAGTCATTAGCAATGAAGAGAACATCTTCCCCTGCATCCCAATAAGAGAGTTGAGCAGCAGGTCAAATCTCATTTCTTGGCAATCAAACTATGAAGCTTGGAGGAGACACTGTGAGAATCATATAGAAAAAAACACACCATACGGCCCGGAGAAATTCTTGCTGCTGTTTAAGTTCAGAACCCTTGGTGCTTCCAAAGCAGCCTGATAAATTAGAAAAAAGGCTGGCTGTCAGTATCGAAAGACTGTCTTTCCTTGCCGAGTAAAGATTCAGAAAATGAAACTAGAAAACGAGAAAAGTTGCACTCACTTGGCACAGCAAGCTGAAACGCAACTGGTTGTCCCTGTAGTCAATTCCTGTAGTAGGGCCATAGATCTTGGATGCAGTTTTGCCCCATACCTTTTTACACAATTGCAAAGGTAGTTTAGTTTACATGAGACTAACTATAGTTTTCGTACCAAAGATTCCAGACAAATAATTGCCAAACAGTGAGAGGCGTGGGGATTAGGAACCTTCTCAAGGAACAAAGGGTGATCAACGAAGACCCGGTCTACTCCCCTTTTGTGGCAGTGGAAGAAGCGAACTGTCTCAACTTTATCCCCAACTTGAATCTAAAAACCCTAGAACATTGTTAAATCTCGCCTGACTGCAACCTCAGAGAAGAATAATTGAAAAGCAAAATTGGGGCCGGTGTTAATTTACCGCGACGAAGACGCAGGTGTCCCAAGCATCTTTGTATTGGTCATAACGAGGGCAGACCGTCATTACCCGATGTCCTCTGGCCTGTAAATAAATAGTCGCCAGCACAAGTATTCTCAGATCGCCATTAAAACTGAGGTTTAAAAGGAAACAGCCGTGAATAGAAACTGACGGCCATTGCAGGAGGGAGTCCACCGAGGACGTCACCTAGACCGCCGGTTTTGCTCCACGGCCCACACTCGGAAGAGACGAACACCAAATTCATCCCTGCTCCGCACACAATTTTGGCGGACGAAGGCGATTCAGTGGCCGCCTGAGAATTCCTCACAGCTCTTCTCCCCATCGCTTTCGCCGTGGTTCGGATTTGCAGCTTGTCCACCGCCCTGAGACCGTGGTGGCTGAGGCTCTGTGCCTGGAGTCCCACGGGAACCGTCTTGGCCTCCGAGCTGACACGGGAAGTTCTCGACACGAAATGCGCAGCGGTGATGGTCGCCATTGATGAATTATGATAATGTAACAACTGCAACAAATCCCCCTTTTGATTGGGAGAGAAAACAGTGAATCGGATGGAAACAAAGGGCCGTAGCGGGTGGAATCGGCAAAACAGGAAGGAGAAATCAGAGTGAGGGAAACTTTTTACTGCCTGTCCGGTGGAAGAGTAGGAATCAGTAAGAGTGGAGTGAAGGGCTGAGAGAGGTTGCTGGCTGCCACGGAAATGGGAAGGGGAAGAAGCAATTCAGTGGGAAATTTGTAGGGGATGGTACGAAGGAGAGTACGTGCTGTATGACACGTGGCGTGACTGCAACGGTTGGTTCACTCACCGCCTCAGGCCGCCTTTTGCTAATTGTATTTGTGGGGCTTTGGGGAATCGAGAGATCACGGTTCATAGAAAGCTGGGCCCGCTGAGGCCTATCTGGGCTCCACCGAGTGGGCCGGATCAGCAACGAGAAAGACATGCTTAATCGCCAATAGCCTTCCACTGGATATAAAGAAATCAAAGTTGGAGTTGTGTTAATTAGAATGGTGGCAAGTGTTTTGGGGATTGGTGGCTCAAGACTGCTTAAACGTCCGTCCCACAGCGACATTCTCAATCTCAGTCGAGCTTGCTGCCAGGGAGATGGGTACCCGAGAGGAGAGGAGAGGAGAGGAGAGGAGAAGGCGTCCTTTATTGGAGGCCACAATTTGACAAGTGGGCCGAGACTGGGAAGATGAGGACCAAAGCCCAAACTGCTTAACTTTGCCTGCCAACCAAGGCCCACTCATTTCCAGCCAGCATCAGAAACCGGAAACTGGCTCTGAATCTCTGATCAAGCGACCTTCACCTGTCTGTTCAGTGTTCATCAGCTGTTAGTTCGAAATTGTGTAATCTAAATTTAGATTTACATAAAGTTAGTTGCACTTGCGTTCTGTTGAAGTTAGCATATTCTGGCAAAAGAGAAGTGAACTCTGTCAATCTTATCCAGGGAAAGGTCCTTTGAAGGAAGGATATCAAAGAAGGAAAGATGACCTCCTAACCAAGTTCTTCAGAATTGTGAAACCAGAACCAAACAAACCCAAACGCACCCAATTCCAATAATTCCTTCACCATTTAATCCCCTGACAAAGCTTCAAGAGCTGCGCTTTTCGTCCTCCACATAACACAGCAGACAATATATTTGTAAAGAAAAATCGATGATGCAATCTCATTATCTGAAGATTGTGGTGTGGAGAAGCTGGCTTCCCCACATTACACACATATGGTCTAGACTGATCTCATGGCAAAAAAACAGAGAGAAACCAGAACCAAACCTATAAATCGTGAAGCAAACAAAAACCAATAGAATTCAGGAATCAGGACCAATAACAGAGAGAAAGAGATCCGTAATGGAGGATTGCAGGAGATTCAAACCTAGTAAACTAAAACTAATTCCCTAAGCACTCATTGTTGCTGCAGAGAGTTTCATCTGTGAGCGGTGACCAATGTCTCTATAAACCTCAACCCGTCAAATCGAGGAACGAATTTCCCCTGCTTCTCCTCTTGTTCTTGTTCCCGCGCCGAAGATAACCTCGATCCCTAATATAACAGCAGTACCAACGTTAAAATCTTTGGACTTCGACCAACCTAATAACACACACACATTTCAAACAAAATCTGAAATTTGTCTCGTCGTGGGCTGAGAAATAATAAACAGATCTGATAGCTTTTCTCATTTACATGATCCATAGATTACAAACAAAATCCCAACAAATTCCAAAAAAAAAAAGGGGGTAGAAGGAAAAACAGCGGCAATTAATTAATTAATACCTGGTTGACGGTGGGATGTACAGCCACGACCTCACGGTCGCCGGCAGAGTTCGGCGGCGCGGCCGAGGAAGAGGAGAGGGCCACGGTGGAGGCAGCGATCATTGAAGCCACGAGAGTGCAGGACCCCTTCATCTTCTTCCTTTTTTTTCTTGTTTGGTGCAGGATCTGGCTTGACTGGAATGGACGAAACCCGACGAAACTTAGCTCGTCGGATCTCAACCACCGGAGCAATTGAAATCGGATTTCGCAGGCATGTAATAAAAATGCGAAAGAAGGATAAAAGTTCTTATCTTTCCTGCATATATAGGATAAAATTGAATTTGGGAGGCCGTTGGTGGTGGAACGGAATGAGGAGGATTGGAATTTTGTTTTAGATCCGCCCCGTGACCTCCGGACGGCAGGCGATCAACAAGGAAGAAGAAAAGGGTTTTGGTGATGATGAGATGAGATTGGTTGCCTAGAGAGCACGAATTGCCGTACGACACGTGGCGAGTGAAAGGATTTGCTTGGACTCGATGCCGCGCCGCTAGTTAACGCTAAGCCTCGGCACTGTGCGCGCCTCGATCAGTGAGTCCCCGTGTGAACAGTTAGTCAGGCGGTAAAATCGAAAAGGTCAGAAAAATACAACCAAAAGCAACGACGGAAAAAAGAAAATTTCAGCTCGTTAATAAATGAGTCGAGCTCACTTGTTTACTAGAGTTAGTGTTTTACTCGAGCTTGACTCAAGTTTGACTTGTTAATGAGCTCACGAGCTCTACTCGAGTTTGGCTCATCAATCAGCTCGCGAGGTAAGCTCTAGTTTGGGTATAAATCATTTAGTTCATAAACTTTAATTTTTCATATGATCTTATTTGATAACAATTAGTATTTAAATAATTTATGATGCATAATATTATTTTAAAAATATAAATGAGACATATTTGGATCATGTCTTCGTAGTCTTAAAACATTATATATGCTAATATATGTAATTAAACAAAACTATGAATTATCAACAAGCGGACTGGTGAGTTATTAATCAATTCGCCCTTAAGTTGCTAAATGAGGATGCTCGCTAACTATACTATCGAGCTAACTCACAAGTTGGCTGGCTCAACATGTCACCGAGTCGAGCTGGCTCGCCAGCCTTACAAGCTTAACAAGGCCTAGTTTGAGCTCGGCTCATTAATAAACAAGCCGAGTCTCGAAACAAGATTTTTTCGAATCGAACGTTGAGCCACTCGTGAATAATTTGACTCATTTGCAGCCCTACGTGTATGGAAAGCCAAGTAGAATCCCTAGAGTAAAACGATTTGTTGGGATTGAGTTTGGTCCATCTGGACTCAAGCCCAAGACTTCTCTATAAGCATGTTTTGTTCATCTAGATTAGTTAATGCTTTTTTTCAGTTGGGTTGTCAAAATAACACATATCCGCCAAATTTCGGGCAAACCTCCACTTTGTGAGCGGAGGAAACCAAATAACTACAGAAAAACAAGTAACTCGTTGTTAACATGACACGTGAATATGAATGTGCCCGCCACTAAACAATGAAACGTGCTTCTAATTCTAATCCTGCCTGTTTACACACGGTCTTGTGTTGTGACTTGTGAGTGACACAGCAAAACGTGTAGTCTCTGCGCTAATTTGCAGCTCTCCATTATTATATTTTGCATTAGTAGCCATGAATTACATGGTATCATCAGCCGTTCATCCCAATAGATTCTCATCCACTCTCTCTTGGTAATTAGGGTGGTTATTTGGTTCGGGCTTTTTGGTTTTACTCGAAATTGAACCGGGACCGTATAGCAAACAATCCAATCCCACTTTTGGACTTAGATTCGATGTAAAAAAATCATTCAAGATTGGCGGAAATCGGATAAAAACCGGATAAGAGAACCCAACAACCAAAATTCAACCTTTTCACCCTTCAGACCACAGACCGCTCAAATCCCTACTAGCTCAATCTAAAATCAAGAGCAAATTGAGACCGGCCCGGATCAGACCAGACTGTATCCAATCCAATTTTTGGTTCTTATATTCACGAAAAGACCGGACAAAAACCAGATCAATTCAAGTCAATTTAACCGAACCGGACCGTATAGCCACTCCTATTGTCAACGCAGAACAAGAGCCAAACCACGCCTACCAAAACTCAAAGGACAAGGCAAACAGAGAATCAGAGACAGCAATGAATGGCCTGCATTATTATATTAGGTGACCCAAAATTACAGAGACAGAAACCTCTCCTTTCCCACCCCTCCAAACATATTCCCAATTTCCACCTCCAACCACCGGCAAATCCCACAACTTTGATCGCTATCTGCTGCTCCTGCTGTATCACAATTGGAAAGAATGCACGCATGCCTGAAATCTGAAGTAGACAGTCCACCTCCCGTTACATCAAACCCATCAAAGAGGTTAACAATAACAATAGTGATCAGTGAAGCGGCAATCCACCAAGAAAAAAAGAACTGGTCATTGTTCTCTTGTTATTTTGTGCATGCAGCTCTAGGGTTTTCTTCATTTGCTTCATCACAACTTGTTAAGACCTTTGTTGTTTCTCTACTGTATACAGCTATCCACTACGTATTATGTATCATCATCCACTCCTTCCTGAAAAGCTGCAACAGCTCCAAACCCAGAACGCATGACAGAACCAAAAATGAAAAGGAAAAGAATACAATAAAATCTTCATCATCTCCCCTTCTTCAAATAGGGTGGGCAGTCCAAGGACAAAATTCCCGTCCCGGATTGCACCTTTCCCCCCTTCATTTCACCACAGCTCATGACTGAATGAAGCAAAATGAAAGAAATTTTCTCCATATCATAATCTCTTCCCGATATTAGCAAACCTTCTTGCTACTCCAAATATGAGTGCCTTTGTGAGGAGCCCTCTGTCGAGTGAACATGCTACAGCAATAGCTCCACCTACTACAAGAACCTTGGGTATGCTCCCTCTTCCTTGCGCCTTCTCGGAAGAACCTTTGGAGGTTTCAATCTCGGATTCGGATGAAGTACCAATGCTGCTGCTGCTGTTTTCCAATGTTCTCAGGTAGTCTATACTGACTTTGGAGTTGATCTGAGCCATGTAACCCTGACGCGAGAGTGGAGCCCCAGATCCTCGCTCTTTCTGATACAATCTTAAACCGGGCTCAATCTTCTTCACAGCTCCCCACATACCTTGTCTCACTCCAAGCTTTGCAATCTCCCACGGGATTCCCATGTCCTCGTAGTGGAACAGTAGCACCTCACATGCAGTTAGCTGTCCGTCTCTCTTTGATGCCGCTGAAAACACACAGAGGTGGGACAGGCTTAACTTTGTCATTCCACATTGGTAACGTAGAAAACATGCATGAATGATCAAGTTGTTAACTGAACCACAGAAGGAAACCAGGTAGTCAGTTACCTGCACGGATGCACCAGCTAGAATAGTACAAATCAACACGGCGTGGTTTGTTGCGCCTTGGAACAGAATTGCTAACTCCCTGGGGAAGAACACAATGCAGGCTAGTTAAGATACTACATCATCAAGATGGTAAACTAACTCCAAAAGATGATACTTGCATCACAAAACAGAACAATTTCACCGCCACAGACTTATAAATGATACTCGAAAGGGAAAGCTTAAAACTTTCTCTTTGAGAATGACACGAAATCATTTGCCCCTTTGAAATCTTGCGTTTCCTTTAATCACAAATAAACCAGACAGGTGCGACTCTAGTGAGATGTTGATGGCTAGCTCTTCATTAATTCTATGAGGTGCGAAATAGGCAGATAATTGGAGGGTTGAACATGCAAGACAGGAAAGTAGATCAATAGCTCCCTCATCAAAACACTGTAAAAGCCATAACTTCAGAAACAATTGGAAAATCTGAAACTTGCTAATACCTTAGTAACACAGTAGTACGTTCTGCCCGATTCCCAAATCCGGCGACCAATGATATACTCTCTGTCGCTACAGAAGAAAGGAAACTGCAAGAGAGAAATGAGGCAGCTGAGATAAGAATCCAATCGCCGGTGTGAAAATGGACAGCAGCACACAAAAAGAGCAAAATGTAAGTTTCTGTAAATACCTTCCGAACCCACTGGACCATCATGGTTCCAGTAGTTGGGCACTCCTCCAGAGTCTCAGAATGTATGAGCATGTCATCCCACTTCTTTCTGAATTCATCATCCCAAAAGAAATCCCTCAACATTTCAGGAGTAGCATCCTCGTAAACAGTTCTGCTACGGTATTGGGGAGGGCCACTCTAGCAAAGCCACAATTCAATCACAAATCAGATTGTTTCCTCCCCTAAAACTTGTCAAAAGACCAACGATTGACAACAGTAAGAAACAAAAAAAAAGGGGGAGGAAAGCTTTACCTCAGGATCTCTCCTCCAAGCTTGGTAGCTCATGGTAGGCGTAGAACGGTCCATCATCTGAATCCAAGCAGGGCCGCCATCTTTGACTTCAACAAGCTTACACAAGTACTGCAAATCATCCGTTGACACAATACTCGTTTTCCCCTTTCCCAGCTGCGAGGAGCTGTAATCACCCAGAAGACTTGAATTACAATTGGGTCGACAATAAAACAGCCGAAATTGAAACAAAACCCGTCAACAAAAAAACCCAATTCAAGGAATTGGAGCGCGACTGCAAACAAACCTTGAATCGGAAGCGAGGGTAGTAGGTGGGGGAGGTTGACTGGAAGAATCGTCACTGGAAATCCAGGAGATACAGCTGGGCAGCTGAAGCTTGAAGCTCGAGGACACTGGAGCAGTATCGGATTGATTAGCCAAAACTGCCCACTTGGGCCGCCATGACCATCCAACGAGAACGCCAACAAGAACCGCAATCCAGAGAGGAGCTACCAGCATGGAGAGCTCGGCCATGACAGCAAAAGGGTTGGGCCTCTGGAGAATGTCGAGCAGTATAGACCACAAAGCCATTAGAGCATACAACGAAGTAGCTCTAACTTCTTGGAAAGGGAACCCTCGATTGAATCAGGAGAGATGTGGGGGAAAAGGGTTTAGAGAGCAGCGACCAGTCGAGGGTTCCGAGAGGAAGAAGTGAAGAATCTCCCCAAAGTTAAAAAGGAGAGGAGGAAGGAATGCGGGGATGAGGATGAGGGGAGTAAGCTGGCAGCAGAGAGGAGGGAGAGAGAAAGGAAAAAAGACAAATGGTGGAAGAAGAGAGGGTGAAGGAAGCTATGGCTTGGCTGGGAATTGGTTTGATACGGATAAGGGACTGAGAAATCAGCTGGTAGGAAGGGTGGTTTTAAAGATTGCCGTAGGGCCCCCTTTTTAATTTTTCATATTATTTTTTTAATATTTTGTCCTTACATTTTATTTGTTTTAGTTTCATATATAGTCATATAAAATCTAATACATTTCTATATTCGATTTATTTGAAGACCACAAATATTTCCTTTACAAAATGTATTAAATTAGGGTAGCTTGGATTTATGCCTTGGAATGGAAATTGGAATATGTGATGAATGAAATGGTTATATTTGATTCTGTTGCACTCCTAGAGATAAAAGACTATACATATGTTCCAAGGGAGGATATACAAAAACAAGGTTTTAATAACTTAAAAATTAAAATAGTGGTTACGAAGTGATTTAGACGAAAAAGAAATTACAATAGTGATTTATGTAGTTTTCTCAACTTAAATAAATATTTCAAAATATTTCAGATATCTTATATCTATAAAGGAAGAAGATATTAACCAATTTATTTTTCGTCTTCTCAAATATAAGGTTGCGGTAAATTTTAAAAGGAGGGACAAGTGAAACTAGTCACATACTCACATATCCATTTTTTGGATCCTAGTCAACTAGTTCAATAATAATTTTTCTTAATATACATAGTCCCCTATTTGGTTAATTAAGACTAGAGCAAGTATTCCAAATAAATAATGTCAGCAATTCACTACATCAAAGTTTAACGCTTGAATAAATAAATGGTGATGAGATGGATGAGAGTGAACTACGTAATTTGATCATTATGATATGTCCAGGGGCGGACCCAGGGGCATTTAGGGGTGTCCCTGGACACCCCTAAATTTTGGAAGATCGATTATCCAACCCTCGGTGTTAATTTACGTATAGACAAAAAAAATTATAACTAATAGTCTGGGACACCCTAAAATTTGAAAACGATTATACTACTTTCGTTTGTAGTTTGCGTATGAGAATATAAGTGGTAGTTTGGGTAATTCAAACCCGGGACACTACTATTACTAATAAATATAATTTCCATTAGACTACAACTTTTTTGTTGCTATATTCTAAACACTGTGTAATAGCAAAACTCTATTCTCTATCTTTCATTATTTTCAAAACCTAACAATTAATCTAATTACAAGTTACCCTTAATTTGTATTGATCTTATGGTTGTACGACACGTGTTGAAAGTGTTTTTTCAGCTTTGAGTTACATCATGAACAAATTAAGAATTCAAATATGCGTAAGCTCGTGAATGATCGTCTAGTAGGATATACCGAGACAAATTTGTTGAGCAGTGTATACACCAAGTATTTTTTATAATTTGTTTAGAATATGAAAATACATCATTGACTTTTTTTTAACTTGTACGAGTTGGGTATTTTCTTACTAAATAATAATATAATTTTTATTAATTATTTAATTTTTATTTTACTTTATTTTTTGAAAGAGGACACCCCTATGTAAATTTCCTGGGTCCGCCACTGGATATGCCGTATGCGAAATTATATTCATTTTGATATTTGATGGTTATAGAGTTTGATCACAGTTTCACAGATTTATTTATTTAGTTTAGGAGCATAATAGTTGTTCTAAGACCGAAGTAGTAGCTAACAAACCAATCAAGTGACATGCGATTGTATTATTTTAACGGAGTTAAAGCATAAAAGGCACAATAATAATAATAATAATAATAATAATAAAGTAGGTTGGAGGGGAAAACAGTGGAAAAAAGGATCCGTCAGTCTACTCCGTTGGCGAGTGGCGATCAAATGTATGACCGGCCACCGCGTGCTTCTCCCTTTTCATCACTCTCGTTTATCACGAGTTCATCTTCCTTCCCCACCTGCTTCCTCCCTTCCATGTTTTTCTACTCGGACGTCGCGTTGACTTGAGCAATGTGGAAATAACTAATAACATATAAATTTATAAATGTCACCTGAATTTTTGATGAACAAAGAAATCGCAATATTATTCTTTCTCAAAACTAAAATGTCACACCTCCCCCACACACACCAAAAGCTCATGTACCATCGAGAGAGAAAAAAAAAAGAGATACAAAAGCCACAAACTAAAATCCAATTCCATTAGAATAAGATAGGAAGAAATGATTTTTTTCTTACTATTAATTGAGCAGTGGCGGATCCAGAACACAATAGAGCACTGAGCCACATTTCATTGGAAAATTAGATATCGTATATAATATGATCATAGTTTTCAAATGTTTGTTGCGCAAATTCATAGCTCATTTTTTTACCCAAATCAGTTTTCATATGTTTCATTGATGGAAAGCTTCTCTTCGTAGTAGCCGTTGAAACGGGCAGCATCAGTACTAGACAAATCAACCGATTAGTCGATTTGCATTGTGTGTCATCCCTATATCCACCAACTGCTCTAGTTTTTTTTTTCAAGGAAACAAATCTCATGTTTCTTTAAGTCCTTTACGCTTTAGAGTTTTTAGAATTTTAGGTTTTATTATTATTTTTTTAGACAAAAACCTTTGGAGCCAGAATTTCTAGGCTAAATTTAGAGTAGTGATTTGAATATGTTCATCTGAGGCGTTTTTCTAATTACACACAAATCTTATTATAAAATAACACGGGAACGAATGTCTAAAATTGAAAAAATTTATAAGAGCTACACTAGTTCCAAATTCAAAGAAGCACTACGCCTTGACTCGAGGTGACCACCCACTAAATCAGCCACTGCAGACTGCAGAGGGGAAAAGTTAATATGCTAACTTGAAGATTCGTTAGCAGATACTAACTGATATCCAAAATACATGAACTAGTATCCAAGTACTAAAATATCTAGAGAGCACATACTAGTATTTAAAGTTTGCTAACTGATATCCACCATGAATCAACTATTATCCCAAATTCACAAACTAATATTTAGACAACACATAATAGTATCCATATAGCACATAATTAATATCCAGATAACATATAAGAGTATCCATATTGAATACAAGTTGGTTGTTTGTGGATATTAGTTGGTATATGCTATTTGGATATTAGTTTGTGATGTTTTGAATACTAGTCTGTGCTATCTAGATACTCAGCAGACTTGAATATTAGTTCATACATTTTGGATATTAGTTAGTATATACTAACGAATCTTCTAGTTAGCAGAATAACTAGGCTGACTGGAGAGAACGTTCAATGAATTCAACAACGAGCTGGTGTGTAAGTAGAGACAAAAATCGAGAAATCTCTTCCAACAGCGGATCAATAGTGAGTAACTCTCTTTGCTTATGAATCCTCCAATGTCATGCATTAAGAAAGTCAGCATTCCCCGTCTCTTTCCCTCACCAACATTTGATTATCTCCACCCACTATTGCTGATCATCTCCGAGTTAGACTAAAACTATTATTAATCACATTCTTCCCCCAAAACAAGCACAATTAACTACTATATATTATAACTACGAACGTATACACAAAGGCAAGTCAGCAATTTTTCTTGCATCGATTCTTCGTTAATCATCATGTAGGGTGCGGAGTTCAATTTCGGGGCTAACTAATCGAATTGAATGGACGTAAACGTACATCATTATTTAATAACAACATAAATCAAAAGGTATCAGCTGGAAAAAAACGTTAGGTTGTGATCGGATTGGGAAGTTGGTCAAACTTAAAACTGTCGTCATAAGCTCTTATTTATTTCACATCGCTAAGCTTTCGATGTATGAATAGGTAGAACGGCATCGAAGGGTTATTAGCGAATGCCGGCGGTGGTCCGTCCGCTAGTCAACCGACCACCATGAAAAAAGCAAGCTCCGTTGAATTGAAAGAAAGCCATTAAGGAGGGAGAGAAGCCAATGATTAGTTTGACTTCTTCTTCCACTTCCTTTGCTACAGTAACTTCAAGTTAATTCACCGGCCATACTGATAATACGTACGTAAACTTGCTAGTAGTACGAACTATAAACAATACGTGCATGCACGCATGCTTTCCACATGCAAAATTCAGTTCTCGGCGGCTGCTCTCTCGTCGCCGGCCGCGCCACCCACCAGTGGAAAAAAAAGTGGCGTCACGATATCAATCTCTGCCTAATTTTCCTCCCACTTTAAGATTTTCTAGTTTACAGAGTAAGCTGCAATATTGCCCTTTTCAGTTTTCAGTTTCCAGTCAAACCAATGACTTTCCGGCCATCATTTATAGCGGCGGGCGGCCAGGCATGCGCTGAATCCCGTCCGACTAAATTGTTGCCTTGTGTTGGATCGAGTTTCCGCCCAAATCACGAATCATTTCCGCTTTTCTGTTCGGCCCATGGGCCACGGCCCAACGCGAAAGCCACATCCAAGTCCTAATCGAGAATCCAAAGCTAAATAAAGCAAAAGTTAGTCAAAGTTCTAATACACATGGTCGTTCTCGGCTTCTCGCTATTGGACTTTTTTCGTTTGGATGTTACACCTTGCGACCAGTAGGCCTGTAAATGTAATAGAGCACATGCAGGGGATTAGACCTTCCTTAAAGAACCAAATGATGGTCTTTCTTCTAGTAGGAGCATATTTTGATTGTGTTACACAATGGGTTAGATTATTATATATATGGTTACCGGTTATATAACATAAACTTGTTATATATAACTCATATAATCATCATTATGTGAACAAGTTTCTAATTCAAAATAATCGGATTAATTGTGATACTATGTTATATGGTTATCTAAGCCAAATGTTATTTGATTAAATTTATTCACCAATGCAACACTACATCACTTCCATGTTGGAAACACTCTCACGGGCCTGAGCATCGGCACGGGCCTTGTACTTGGCCCAATTTACATTGCTGAAATCACATCGTTGAGAGTTGGAAAGACGTGGCTTCTTGAAAACTTTACGTGTCTAGCCATAGGAGAAAGAGAATCACATGGTACCTGGAAGACTTGGTTGCAGCTAAAGGTTTCACTGGAAGCTTGCTCATCATCTTGAGTCTGTTCTTTGTCCATGAGTTTTCATGTACGTGATGAGTAACCCGTGAGTTATGTAGGAGTAAGACTCCTCTCAGCAATGGGCTTGGCTACCTACACTATCACGGGCCTGAGCATTGACATGTTCCTTCTATTGCTCGGTTTAGTTTATATTTCTAAAATCACACCCTTGTAAGTTGGAAATACGTGGCTTCTTGAACTTTTTCCATGTCTTCCCACAGGGGAAAAAGGATTACATGGTACATGAAAGACTTGTCTGCAGTTATGGGTTTCAATAAAAACCCTTGTAAGTTGGAAATACGTGGCTTCTTGAACTTTTTCCATGTCTTCCCACAGGGGAAAAAGGATTACATGGTACATGAAAGACTTGTCTGCAGTTATGGGTTTCAATAAAAACTTATTTGTCATCTTTAATTTGTTCTTTGTCCATGAGTATTCATGCGATGAAGAAACCGCGAGTTTTGTATGACTCATCTTTTAAAACAATGGGTTTGGTTAGCAAGTCCCTATAGTAGCTACCTTAGTCTAGTGTGCATCAAGTGATGGGAGCTTTTTTTTTTCTTGTTCACGACCAAGGCATTGAGATGTCGTAGAATTATGTTGCTTGTGAGCACTAGATCGACAAGGGTTTTCCTAGCAGCCCTTGGAGATATGGGGTTGGTTGATTTTCGTGTTTAGGTTTTGAGTCATGTTATGGTGTTTACTGGTATGGAGGTGTGTCCTACAGTTGGTTTGGGAGCCATTCCATGGATGTATGGTCCGTGTGCTTTCCCACTTCTAGTTTGGACACCCTCTTTCGCCTTTGGAGACATTATCAGGAAATACGTCCTTATGTAAAATGCATTGATTGATAGTAATACTTCAAAGAGACGAATCATTGATCTTTTAGGACAAATGAAGACATAAATGATTTCCCCTCAAACAATTGATTTATGACGCTCAAGCAAGTAAGCTAGGGTTATGACGTGCATACGTAATTAAACTATTTATTCATGTATGTAAACCATTTTTCTTCAAGATTTTTCATTGAACTGTTTCACCTAAACTTTCCATTTACAGAACATCCAAATTCATATACATTCTACTTTCCAAATGGAAAATATCATATTTGTTGATTACAGTTAAATCTCCACACTCTGAAAGCTAATTTTTTTACAGGTAACCACAATTAAATTGCACCATGCCTTACTATATATAGTGGTTAACCGTCAACCAACATGATAGATTTTATAATTAGCATTATCATAAAATATTTCGTGTTAATCACAAAATGTAAGGTGGCAACACCTGTACCAATTTCTACCGTAGTAGCAGGTCTCGTACTTCACTTGGCAGAAAAATTAGACAAAATCCATTAGATACATAGGTTTTAGCCGATTCTTCAAATTTAGGACTTCATACTCTCACTAATTTTAGCTATACGTAAGGATCCTAGTCACCACAAACTTCATTAAAGACAAATTTCAGCATTATCACGTAAACAGCAAAACTAAGCAAGTCGTTGGGCCTTAAGCTTAAAAATGGCCCAATCTAAAGCCCGAAACTTCCTTCCCGAAAGAAGGCGGCCCAGTTGGAGCTTCGGGATAGGATAGGATAGACCGGCAGCCAAAACCGTCCCCGCCGATCAGTGAGGGCGGAAGGAGGACATTTGTTATTTTTTTCTTTTCCTCTTTCTTTTAGGGATTTATCCAATCCATCCAGTAGCTAGAGAAGCAGCACAATCCCCAGAAACTCCAGTCTCCAACCATGGCGTCTTCTATCTCAACATTCAGCAACCCTTCTTCTTCTTCCGTCAGCGCCGGCTTTCACGGTGATAAGCTATCTTCGTCTCTGTTTGGCGCCGGCATCAGTAGCTTGTCTTCTCACCCCCGCGGGTCTCTTCAATTCTTCCAAATCTCGCCCTCCCGCCTCTCCCCCAGACCACTCTCTCTGCGGGCGATGGCTCCACCAAAACCCGCCGGCGGCAAGGCTAAGAAAGGTAATTAACTCTCCCCCTTCGCCGCCCATTTCTTCTCTACTTGATTTTTGGTGTTTGGATTTTGGTAATGGGACTAAATGGTTTCATCTTGTTTGCTGCGCGGCAGTGGTTGGGCTCATTAAGTTGGCTCTGGAGGCTGGAAAGGCTACTCCGGCGCCTCCAGTCGGCCCGGCATTGGGTTCCAAAGGTGTCAACATTATGGCCTTTTGCAAGGATTACAATGCCCGAACTGCTGATAAAGCTGGTTATGTCATTCCTGTTGAGATTACCGTCTTCGATGTTAGTTTCCCCTCCAATTCTCACCCTCTCTGAATTCTGATTATCACCTTAAAGTTCCACCCCAGATCAGTATTGGGTCCTTTGTACTCCTTAGCCAGAATTTTCCCCAATTTGCAGGACAAGAGCTTCACTTTCATTTTGAAGACACCCCCTGCTTCAGTTCTGTTGCTCAAGGCCGCAGGTTTGCTCCCTGGTCTTTGAAATTTGAACCCCCTTAATAGACAATTTTCTGCAGCGATTGTCCGCAATTGATCAATCGTTCATCATAACCGTTTTACTTTACTTGTCAATTGAATCTGCTTGCCTGCATTTGTTCGTATGATGTGCTTTTCAGATGGGTCAGTGTAGCTTTGCTTTGTGTTCCCTTTCATTTGGGCTGCTGCTGTTTGATTACGGTTCAGGTCTATAAATATGATCTTTCAATACAATGCATGCCTCACATATCTCTTTGAATGTTTTTAATCTTGTGCATCAGACTACCTAAGTTGCAGTTGGTTAGTACCATTGCATTCTCCATCTAAGAATCATTCTCCTTTTCTGCATTGTACTATAGCCTAAACTCATCCGAGGTGTACTGGTTACTCCTGTAAATGCTTAGGGAGTGGATTGCTTCTTGATTGTGCTGCTAAGCTCCCTAATAAGACTGACTGTCATAATAGGGCAATGTTACGAGTTACGACATGGATGTAGCCATGTAGGCACTCCGTTCTCTGATTATCATGGGAGCTGTAAACTAACTCGTCTTGATGTTTCTGGTTTAGGAGCGGAGAAAGGTTCCAAGGACCCGAAGAATGAGAAAGTGGGTATGATAACCATTGATCAACTGCGGACAATTGCTACAGAAAAGCTGCCAGATTTGAACTGCACCAACATCGAGTCTGCAATGAAAATCATAGCGGGAACAGCAGCTAATATGGGCATTGACATTGATCCCCCTGTTCTAGAACCCAAAAAGAAGGAACTAGTGTACTAGTTCTCTCTGTGCCCCACTTGGGGACTTGTATTTGTTTTACCATGTTTGTATTCAGAAATCATCCGTTTGAGGCTTACAACTGTGTGAAAGTAGGGAAATTATGGAAAGGGCTTGGTCTAAATTTGCTCAGTTGAGGTCGGCTCTGTTTATAACGAGAGAGTTGTTCCTCGAACGTGTGGTGTAGTCAATTTTTTCAGATACCATCGTTTGTTTTTTTCTTTTTTCTGCCATAGTAACAGCCCATGTTAAGATTCTCTCTACCAAATTCAATATGCAAACAGTGACATGGTTCCCCCTCTACGATAAACAAGGTAGCAAATGCGAATTGTCTGCATTTTAACTCATGCGTGCACAAAGCAGGACAGAGATCAGACAAGAGTATTAAAATGTGAAGAGAAAACGGGCGCCAAAGGTTCTGAGGTTCACATCAAACTACTCGATTCTCCGAAGACCACATATTGTGAGGTATCATCCAACAAAAGGGAACAATTTGGAGGGAAGTGGTTTTGAGTTTGTGAGTTCTGTAAACAAAAGCTTTCTTCATTGGTTAGCTTTGAAGAGAGCTCTGCCGACGATGCCGGTGGCTTCAATGTAGCGGTCCACACACCTTGAGACGCAGCTGCTTTCACTCCCACCAAGGCTTGATCCAGGCTTCGTTACGCACTTGTCGAAGCACTTCCTTCCCAGAGTCTGAAATCGAAGCCACAACCACAAATCAGGTCACCCAATTTTAGGAAAACCAAACCCAAATCAACCATACTCAATCAATTATGTTCAATCCAGAGCTACGAAACCAAGGCGCCGGAGATTCCCAAACACAAAGACCTAGCATGGAAGAATCCCCAAATCAATGCGTGTTCGATAGCTTGATCGAATGATTGCTTAGTTACAGTTGAAACGAGGGAGACGCACTAAAAATCCGGCGCGACGAACGAATCAATCAGAGGGAATCACAGAGACGCAGAGAAGCTCTTCCATCAGCATTTAGAGTGATAAAGTATAAACAGTCCAACTCTGAGACGAAGGGGAACGAACTCCCTGCCCGCCCCAGCGACATGCAAGTAGGAAACTTTTGCTTCGAGAGCAAAGAATCTGGTAGTGGGTTCATGAGGCTGAGGCAAATCGAAGCTTCATACGATTGGAAAGAAGCATAAACATAGATAACAACAGGGAACGCGGCGCGAACGGAGAAGGAAGAGATAGTAGTAGGAGAAAATAGAACAGAGAGCGGGACCTCGATGAACTTCTGGGCATACGCCTGCTCCATTTGAGACTTAAAGTGATACATAAATTTCTCCGTCGGCATTTTGGGGTTTGATCCTCCTGCCTGGCTTGCCATCGATGAGAAATCCATCTTGAATGCAAATAGCAAAGCAATACCAGCGTCGTCTCTTCCGCCTCTGAAAAGCAACTAGCTTATTACCCGGCCCGTTGGCCGGATTACTGTATGTTACCCACTTGTGGAATGGGAGAGAAAGCAAGTGAGAGTGAAGGGATTGGGATTCCACTTGATTAGGACCGGCCCACTAATCCGATTCTTCCCGACCCGCCCCAACCTAAAGAGTCAGAAAGAGCCAATAAGAAAATACGAACGGAGAGAATTAGTAATATATCTTGACTCTTCAGAAGTGGGTCAAACAGGATAAAGGTTGGGTGAGGGCAATTTTTAGCGCTAAGCAGAGTTCTGGGTTGAATAACTTTACTTAGGCCTAGAAATTGGTGCTGATGCAGACTGCAGTTTTTATCATACCATCATCAATCATCATTGAATTAGTCCTAGGCATCCCTCCCCGTTGTCGGTCTGAATTTTAATGATGGCTTCATTCCTTGCACCAGCCATATCAGCGAGTTGTCATCTCGAGCATGATTTGTCTATGTACAAATGATACAATTAGAGTATGAAACTGAATTCAAAGAAAAGGAAAAGAGAATTCTATCACATGCCAATAAATACACACATAATAGTTGAAGCTAAGTGAAAGTCATTACTCGCACATCAATTCTCAAAAATTACAGACTAAACAATGGCTAGAATGGCACTGAAACTACCAAGAATCATGGACGAAACAACTTGTCAAATTAAATAATCCTTATACTGAAACTACCTTCTAACTTGAAATAAGACATGATCACAGTTCATAGCACTCTTATCACTATGAATTGGTTGCAGCTCGTCCTTATCACTACCTCCCAAGCTCAATTCAAACAGAATAGACACAGTTATGTAAGATAACCATATCCTTACTGATCATAATTCCTTTCTTCACTCCATTTTTGTCGGAGAAAAGAGTTATCCCCCTCTCATGCATTTCCCTTTCCCCCTCTCTTCTCCCTCTTCTTCACAAACCGATCCCTAAACCAGCAACAACAACACAAAATAGCCTTCGCCTCTGCCATCTCCATCTACTGAACGCGTTGGTGGCAAGACAGGATTGCAAAAGCAAAATTTTCTAAAATCAAACTAAATTTTTTGAAGGAGACTCAACCACGAAAAAAGAGTAAAGCAACAATGGTAATAGTTCAGATGGTTGGTTTTGATGTTATACGTTGCTTTTGTTATGGTCTCCAGTGTATCAACTGCAACAGAGATGTTTCCTCCAATCATCTTTAGTGCATGATTTAGAAGTAAGTCCTCTTGTTTGTGTCAAACGGAAACATTCATGAGTTCTTAACTCCCCTGTTAGTGTAAATGCATCAGCAGCAAAGAAGTTTGACAACACAGCAAGCACCCAGGCAAAATGATACAATGCAGTAGGTGATATGTGTCTCAAAGGTTTTGAGTTACTAAAGTTCATGTTAAAAATAAACATGAATTAAAATGGATTATTCTATTAAGCAAACATCCCCTCTAATCATACAAAGATCATATATCTAATTCACAAACAATTAAGCCATAAAAAATCATCACACATCCACCACCTTTGATTGCCTATATTTGGTTTTTCGCAAAGTTGTGGACTCTTAAGGGTAAAGTTCATGGGTAGTCTGTTTCATAACTCTAGAGAGCACAGTAAGCAGCCACCAACCAGACACAGTGCGGTAGGCGAATATGATTCTCAATTCACAATTTCTCACCACCGGAAGTAAGAACAGAACATAATAAGCGTAGCGTTCATGGGTGGTCTGTTTCATAGCACTACTACACAATTTGTTAAAAAAGAAAGAAAGGTATTTAGCATCACGGCGGAACAACTTTTACAGGCCAACAACGACAACATGCTGCAACCACCAGAATTGGTATCACAACTCATAGGGAAAGTCAAAAGATTTACTCTTAAATTAAGTAGTTACAACATCGAGAAATCGTCAAGCACATACACCATCACAAAAGTCACAGAACCTGATTCACAAATCATTCAAACATTTGAGGACATTTCTGCAAAGATACAACTTATATGTCTTTTTTCCAAGCCATTTCCATCAACATGCTAATAAATTTGCAATGCATAAAACAAATGGGCCAAAACTTGAAATTCAACCTGTTTGACCGACCCATGCCAAATTCTAATTATTCTTTATAAAAAAGAAAGAAAGGTATTTAGCATCACGGCGGAACAACTTTTACAGGCCAACAACGACAACATGCTGCAACCACCAGAATTGGTATCACAACTCATAGGGAAAGTCAAAAGATTTACTCTTAAATTAAGTAGTTACAACATCGAGCAATCGTCAAGCACATACACCATCACAAAAGTCACAGAACCTGATTCACAAAGCATTCAAACATTTGAGGACATTTCTGCAAAGATACAACTTATATGTCTTTTTTCCAAGCCATTTCCATCAACATGCTAATAAATTTGCAATGCATAAAACAAATGGGCCAAAACCTGAAATTCAACCTGTTTGACCGACCCATGCCAAATTCTAATTATTCTTTACTTTTAAACTTTCTATTTGAAAATAAAAAAATAGTGAAAGAAAAAAGACGACTACAATTCACCATTTGCACATCACTTATTCGGGAATAAAACCATATAAATTCAAAAGGAACTGAAAATGTTGAGGATCGTTTTAATGTTTAAAATAACCAAATAGATTTTTATGTTTAGTTTTTTACTAACAAATACCAAACGATTCCCTATAAAATACACTATAATTTGATCATTATGATGTCAAATAATTATAAAATATATATTTGAAATGATAAAAATTGGACTAATTGGGTTGGTCGAGGTTGAACCATTGAATAACTTTAAAATACATTATATTTTAGCCACTAAGATATAAAATAATAGCATAATATATATTATGCCAGAGAAAATAGCTTGTTTTAGAATGGCAAACCCATGATGTTCATTTGTTTTACTTGATGACCAAATTCCATGTAGGTCAGGCCCATTCAACTCTTTTATTTTATGGTTAGCGGTTAGCCCATTAGATACCATGCATTAGTCTATTGTTAAATTTTTTATTTTTAACAATAAAAAGGAGTATTATTTTTGCCTTTTCATATATATTTTATCACCACGGATAAATAAAAGGGTATAAAGAAAAAAATTGACACTCCTTGACTCGTTTAAATCCGCATGTGTACGGTAAGTTGGCCCGTTCCATAGAGGAAAGAGAAAAAATTGACACTCCCTATTTTACCCTTCCTACAAACGCTCATGGAACAGGGAATTTGAAATGGGGGAAGAGTTTTTTCCACCCTGCTATTATATGTTTTTAATTTAAAAGGATACAACAAATGTACTTAGTGTGATTGGTTATGATCCTTGCCTTTCTTTAAAATGGTCATTGTTCGAATCCCAATACATACCTTTTAATGAATAAAAAAAAGTAATTGTGAAGACCAAAATATCCTTCCTACTTTCACTCTCGTTGCAGGAAATTTGAAATGGGGCTCCCGTTTTTCCCTTCGGTGTATTATATTATGTGTAGATACCAGCGTCGTCACCACCGCTAAGTCAGGGATGCCAATTTGGATGCAATTAGAACCCTAACAAGTCAGGGAAAGCACCTGATAGTCTGTTTTCTTCCTCAAGATAGGCCCAAACATATGGCCCAGTAGCCCAATGAGTAGCCCATAAATATTTGTTCATCCCCGGAAAGGAATAACGGAATGAGCAGCCCACACGGTGATCGGGGACACTGCCGTGGCGGTCAGTAGTTGTAGCTCTCCTTGAAGTTGGCGGCGGTGTCCTTGAAGTAGCTGTTCATACGAAAAAGAGAAAAATACTACTCTTCCTTTTGCCTTCTCGTTCGTGTATATGTAGTTTATCGGAAATATTTTTTTGGGCCATGTCAAATGACACATTATCCAACTGGATTCTTTGGAAAGACAATGGTTCGAATTATGAGAATGATGTTTGAGCCGATGGTAAAACAGTCTAGTTGGTAAAAGAGTTGGATTTTTGAATTTCGGATGTGACAAGGTCCCAGGTTCGACACCCAGTACCATTTTTTTTTTGTGTTCCCGGAGGCACCCTTGCTACAGGAGAAGAAGTCTCTCCGATAACGGTAGCACAACGCCGGGACAAAGTTCTTGATGGTTAGTATGCATATACCCAAGATTTAGTAGACCCTTGTCACTCATTGGACATGTAGGTTGCTGATGTTACTGAGTTTTCAAATAAAAAAAATACTAACGAAAATTAATCTACGTGGCTGAAATTTGTGTCATAATTGTCATGTCAAAGTATAGATGACCTTGATAGCGATTTGGCAAAAAAAAAAAAAAATCGAGGTGTAGTATTGATAATTGACGCCTTGTTCGTAGTTTGGAGGATATTTTTGGCAAACACGGTCTTTCGCTCACGTCGTTATCCTTAAATTTTTTTTTTTTTTTGGTAGGACGTTATCCTTAATTTATTCGTTATTCAGTTGAATAATTATTTTATTCCTATAATTATCTGTTGTGGGGTGGCGATTGGCTACGGTCTACGGGACATCACACACCTCGATAAGGATAGAATGTCATCGAAAATGATAATACTAAAACAATCAAGCTGGCATTATTATTTGCACTACCATCTGATATTCATTAAAAAAAATAATGACAAAAGGCAACACTAGCAACGACGTCGTATTGATCAATCTCTTCCAATGAAGTCAATCACAACATCCTCATTAAAACGACGCAGTCGGTTCATGAACCCGGCCGGCCGGCGACCACCAGAACACGACGAAGAAGGGAATGAATACAACGGAAAATGGGAAAGGGGGAGAGACACAAACTCGAAAGGAAATTAAAATTGAATTAATTTGTACAGGAACAGGAGGGAGGTAGGAAGGAAGGAAATTAATTAACTAATAGAATGGCGAATTAGTTAAAAGAGACGAGGAGGAGAAGAAGACGGAGAGACGAACGGAAGTCGGCGAAGAATGAGGAAACGAACCCGGCGAGGGAAAGGAGCGTCGTGAAGCAGGTGCTCAAGCACCCTCGCCACCACCGCCGTGTACTCCTCCAGCAGCTCCGCCACCACTGCCACCAGTATCATATCTATAAAATTCCGATCAACAAAACCGATCCAATACCCCAAAATATGAGTGGATCTGGAGAGTGATAACTGTATCGGCCAAATGCACTTAACACTGCCTCTCCGATTCCTCTCTCTCTCTCTCGGGCTTTAATGGAAGAAAGGGGTTTTGGATTTTGGTAGTTTCGAGAGAAGACCCTAATCACTTCCCACGGCCGCCACCTGTTTTATGATTCGTCGTTACCTGATTCATTAACTAATATAAATAATTGCATTATTATTCTTGTGTGAATGGAAAATCGGAAGAGTCAAGAGTCAAGACCAACCAGTGGGCCTGCTCCGGAGGAGGCTAGAATCAACCTAACGAAACGGGCCCCAGAATAGCCCACAGAGATGCCAATACTAATCCAGTTCATTGAATCAAAGACGATTCAATCCACTTATGCGATTTTTTTGTGTGTCCTAGGCCCAGTTCAGATATTTCCAGTAAAATTTATGCTCTTGATCTTGAAGCCATCGAGTAGTTACTTCCATCCTGCTTGGGGAAGTGTATTACCAACACAAAACGAGTTTGTCGGAGATTCAACAACGAAATACCAGTATTAGAGGCTAAACCGGTAGGCGATATTTAACTGTACTAACGATTGAATTACGATTAAACCACAAATTTTTATCATAAAATATCTTACCACTGACTTTTCCGATACGATCTCCAGTACGATTTCATGGACCCTGGTCTGGTGAAGTCATCTGCTATTGAATCCGGTTCGACCAATCTGTTTCGGCCCTGGGTAAATCACCTTGATTTACACACATTTATTATGAAGCTGATGAGTCGGCCTACAACCATAAAGTTCTAATATAAGATGATTAGATTGTCTAGTCAGAATAATAGAGAGAACAACAAAACCACGGGGGAAAACTAGTCGGGTCCTAACCACATCATTCTCTGTTTTTTGTACTAAATTCCATACTATACTCTATGTCCTGCATCAGACCCACCTCTTAAAGACTAAAAACCACTATTAACAAATCACAACAAAGCAGAACGAAAAATCAAAACCACTAAGTTGGTTGACTATGAGCCTCACTAGAATTGCTTTCCCCCGCACCAGGAATCTGCCATCACGACCATAGAAATCCGCATATCCCAACCAAACCAACCGCCAGAAACAGGGCTCCAGATATACCGATCACCCAAGCCGTTCTAAACCCACCCTTCACACAAGTCACAGAATCTGAACCTGCACTTGTGACACCAAGGGAACCCTTCTCAGCAAACCCGTCACGATCCCCTTTCACCCGCTGTCTCAAGGTCGTGTTCCCCGCGCTGCTGCTCTTGTCAAAATGGCCGTCTTCTTTTAGTTGCTCATCAGCAGTCTCATCTTGGTTCTGAAATGGAATGTTAATGCTCTAAGCGACAATCATAACGACTAAACTAATTATAGTTCACAATCATACGGATGTATTTACAGTTGTGTAGGAATTATACCTCGGTCAGTGATGATTGCACTTCATCTTCATCCTCCAAGCAGCTGGTGTCTCTCACTTGGCCAGTTCCACTGTGCCCAGTAGAGAATTTTGCCTGCAGCCGTAGTCTCCTTGGAGCAGTACCCTGAGGGAGGAAGTTGTCCGAATATGATTGAGCTTGGGCCTGCCGTGTTCTAATCTCGACTCCTGTACTCCCACCAATATCGTTGCTAAAGCTTACAGAGTTATCCACTGCTTGGAACATTTCAAAGGACGTGCTTGTTGTGGAATCAGTACCACGTGCAGCAACTTGGCTTGCAAAACCATCTCTGAGGTCACCAACATTTCTGCTTCCAATTTGCCCGTCAAAGAACGGTTTTTGTGCGCCAAAAGATCCAAAAGAAGAATCCATCTGCAAAATTTAACCGCAATCACAGAGAAACTTAAGCTCAGAAGTTCCTACAGTATTTCAAACCAGCCAATATAGATATACGGGTGAAGAGCAAGCATAAGTGTATGTAAGTAACCAAGAGGGAAAGTAAGATGTCAATCATAAGATGCCAATATAGATATACGGGTGAAGAGCAAGCATAAGTGTATGTAAGTAACCAAGAGGGAAAGTAAGATGTCAATCAATAAGTAGAATTCAACAGTTAGAAGAGAACATGAAGTCTCTCTCATCCAAAGGCCTTGTGTGCTCACCTGTTCTTTAGTCATTTTTGTATCCATATCCGTGTAGGGATGATTACCATCAATTACATGGAAGTTATCTAGCTGTAGGACTGGTTTCTTCTCACTGGAGGCTACTTCACAAGACCAATCATCGTGACCATTGAAGACCTCATCCAACAACTCGGTGAGGGATAGATCTTGTTCACTTGTGCCATCTTGAAAAAGGAGTCCATTAAGGTCATCACCAAAGTCATTGGCATACTGTGGCTCAAAACCAAGTCCCAAGTCCCCATAAGGATTGGGCTGCATTGGGGAGAAGACTTTGCAATCGACCCTGCCAGATGTGAGCTCATCGGGATGAGAACTTCCGTCCACCGCCAGTGCATTGCCCTACAACAAACACATTCCAAATAGAGTAAATTACTTGTGTTGAAAGCATAAGAACAGAAGTGGGAAAGAAGAAAAAAAAAAAGGAGGGAGGGAGAACATATACAAACTTCACCTCCCCGGCATTTGGGTCAGCTCCATGATCTTCCACATCTGAATTCATATGACTATTGTTGCAGCTGCTATCAGTAGGAGGTATCAAAGCAGTAGGGGTCATGTTGTCGCACGATGCATCATCATCATCTGGGGAAGACTTGGTGGTGGTAGGAGAGTAGCCAGTTTGCTCCACATCACCATATTTCCCAACATTGATCAACTCTTCCTTTCGGAACAAGCGACAAAGGACATACGCAGTCTGACAGTAGTACGAAAAAAAAAGGAACTTCAGAGAAACAGCTACAAGTGAACAGCAGCCCACATAATCAACCTATAAAATGAACATAACCACCAAAGAAGAGGGGGCTAAGAAGGAACACCTGGCCGGGTCCGGTGCCATCGAGATCTTTCAGAGTAGGACGATACTCGTGCATAATCCAGTGAGTGCGCTCACCCTTGGGGGCACGGCCCCTGTAAAAGACCAACGTCTTCTTCATGCCGATTGGGATTGGGTTACAGCCGGTCTTTCTGGACTTGATAGTACGATCCTTCCCTGTAGCTTTCCAGTATCCAGCTTCAGTAGCCCTGTTTGAACGCTGCCCATTTGGGTACTTACGGTCGCGGGGGCAGAAGAAAAACCACTCTGGATCATCCGTCTTGATCACGGACAGACCTACAAGAAGAACATGATCGAGACACAGAGAGAGAAGGAAAATTGAGCACTTGGCAACCAACGCTAAAACGGGAGGGTAAATAGTGCCAAGGGAATCCAAGAGAACGAAGAATCTGCTGAGCTATCTATAGCGAAATTTATTCCCCACCCCCACTCACAAACCGGATAAAGAGCGGGAATCATTCGATTTTCTCTACTCGCATCAATCAAAATATATAAACACCCAAAAATAAAGGGGAAAAGAGAGAACGAACCAGGAAGATCCCAGGGCTCCCATTTGCAAACATCTATCTCAGGGATAACCTGGACCTCCATATTACGGCCGTTGATCTTCTTCCTAAGATAGTGATTGACGAGTTCTTCATCCGTAGGCCGGAATCGAAACCCCAGGGGCAGCGACTGCATCGACACCTCCATTTTCATTTCTTCTCCCTCCGGTCCCAAGCCCTAAAATCGCTACGCGGAAAAGTCGCAAGACCAAAATTCCCGCAGCACTGGATCTCTATCAGAGAAGGCAGAATTCGAACTGAAACTGCAGGACGAGAGCCGAATCGAGTCGGATTTGTGGTGGAAATTAGAACGGAAATCGGGAAATCGGAGCCGCGGAAGAGGGAAAGTGAAGAGGGGAACTGGTGAAGGGAGGAATGGCTGTCAAACTCTAGTTCCCACGAGTCTTATTGGTTAAGTTAAAGAGAGGTGAAAAATAATTGCGGGAGAAAAGGGAAAGGTAACGGCGCGTGAGCGTCGCGTAGAGCACACGTGTGTGTCAGTCTCCGTGGTGCCTGGCTGACGGTCAGTCTCCGTATCTTATTGCGGCCTCCGCCTTCCGGTTTAGCCGCAGACCTGCTCCTTCTTGGTTGTTTCCTCCAACCGCGTCTTTTTGCTAAACCCACCGTTCTGGTTTTCCTTTTTAATTTGAGAAGAGAATAAATAACATCTGAATGCGATTGTTACAAGAAATGACAAACCGATTATGAATGTTCTAAAAAGAGAAGAAAAACAGATTGCAGAGTGTCCTTTGAATACTCGACCGAGGCAAACCACTACGCACTAATACGAGCAGATTTCCTTAGTTACTTACGAGAAGAACATCGTCGAGAACACGGTCATGTTCTAGCTTATGTCGATGACATTACTCGGTGTTTAACTGATGTTCTACATCCTACACGAAAACGAATGTTCATCATTCATTCCCCTCGCGACAAGAATGTTGTTATTTACCAGGTCCTTGTTAAGGAACACAACCATGGAAGGTTTCCATGTTCCTTTTGTCCTGTTTGAATTTGCATAGCTAACATGCCCTAAATGAGGTAGCATTCTAAGTAGTGTCAGGTATTTTGAGTGTTTATGAAGAGAAAATCTATGCTTAAAAAACACTTACTAATTAGTTATTCAACTTAGAGCACCTTATTCTTGCACAAACTCTCAATTTTTCTTCGAATAAAACGAATTATAAGATAGAAAATGTCTTGCATAATCCATATCAACTTGATTTCTTCTTTGCACATGTAAGGAGATGGAGATGATCTTAAACTCTTAAGCCACCATAGTACCTTCCTCGTCCTTCTAACAACTGTCAATCAACACAAAAGTACAAACCTCTCTCATTCATACTAAAAATAGTCTTCTGGACTTTTCCTTTTCCTCCATGACACCTATATCCAGTGACATTACAGAACTTCAGACCCGGAATTCTAAAGAAGCACACAGACATAACTGTTCTTAAACATGCACATAACCAAACATTCTACTAACTTGAGCTAACTCCAACCCATCTACCTACATTCATAGGAAAAAGAACGACGAACAACCGAGCAACACTCCTGCATTCCTCTTTCCATCACTACAATGATCGATGGAAACATAGTTCTATGAAGAACATATAGAGCAAAGAATAACAATTAATAACTGACCGTTTATTGAAAGTAATAATCGATATTCTAGCGAAACGAAGACCGGCTTTCGCCATCTTGGCTATCTCATATTCACGGGGCTTGTTCCCCAGTTCAACACCATCGGCTTTCACCACAGCAGCCGTGCTCAATTTGGGATGAGAAGCGATGGTGCTCAAAGCAAAAACGACAGATAGTATGCATGACAGTTTACCACTTAACTATACATACACTGGAAAGGATGTAACAGCGGGTCCATCCGGTAGTGTGATTCTTCTCTGTACAGCCACCTATTTGCCCTATAATGTGGGATGATACCCGAGGTTCACATTTGCATCGACCCTGTGAACTGCTCTCCTGAAACTCCATTCGTGGCAGAATTCCAGAGCCAACCGAAGGGCTGTTCCAAGTCCAAGCACAACGATCACGCCTGCATACATTATAACCGTAACTTATGAAGTGAAAATTCCATAGTTTATCCGGTTGGTTCATATCAATCACACCAAACTGTTCTACTAACCAATTATTATGTTGACGGGTAGAGCAGAAACTCCGAGGGTGATGGAGATCAGCACATCCAACAAGAGGCCACCGATGAGAATAGAAAATGCCACCCAGAGAGGACTAAAACAACCCTGTTCCCAAAACGAAAATCACTGCAATTTCATACTGAAAGAATGAATGAGCACCGAATGCAGAAAGAAAGAAAAAGGAGACCAACCCCCCACCACGTACCCTTTCCCTGTCTCGAGGTCTGTAGGTTGGATCAAGCCTCCACACCCAGTAGTTTGTCTGCTGTTAAACACACAAACTCAGTTTCTTTCAAACAGAATGTTTTAGACCACACGAAATCTTATGGCTACTGTGGCAATAGCAGACAGAGCGCTAAAACAACAACTGGCAGTGCAACAATTTTTATGAACTACTAACTTAAGTCTACTGTTGGCAATTGTAAGTCCATCGAGGTATGTTGGCAAAAGTAACTAAGCTACAAACAATCAGTAAACAACGAAACAAATCCAAAGCCGGCCAATGGGACATTTCAGCCCAGCATCAATGCGACTCTATACCAAGAGCAATCCAAATAATATGCTTTATCAAGCCAGGGGGCATCGAATACCTACACTTGGTTGAGATTCTGGAGGGGGCACATTGACCGCAACATCTCTGTAACATAAAATAAAAAGGAGAAAATCATGAGTGACACCGGTGCATAGAAAGTTGTTTGTTGACTTCAATCAAGAAATAGATTGACATCATATTGACTTACTGGCATATCTCGCACTTATTTGATCCCCTGGTCAGGAACCAAGCATCGATACACGAACGGTGGGATTTAGCAAGCCCCCCTTTACATTTGCACCCCAAATCAATGAGAACCTCTTCCTTGTCTTGCTGACACACTCTGAGAGGTAAAGGAATTTGCAAAAGCATTTCAGTCAGCCTACAGTCAGTGCAATCACTTTGCTCTCATCAAACTAGACATATTGCAGTTATGATACAAAATAGGAGTTGAAATGGATAAAAAGGGGTTTGGAAATGAGGAAAAAGCTACATTACATATATATACATACCTGCACTGTTCATGAGAACTCGAAGACCTAGAGATAGAGGGCTTCATGGGAGGATCCGGAGCATAGGGCAAAGGCGATTCATCATCATTAACTACCACCACCACACAGCTAGGTTGAGAAGTGGCAACAGAGGCGGCGGAGCAAAATGGCGCCTTTTCTTCTTCTTTTGCTTCTACAGTGGGGTTGGAAGGGAGATCAACGTCCTGCACATCCAGACGAAGGTCTGCGGCAGGTCGAGGCGGAGAATTAGCAGAAAGTTGCTCATCCTCAATCTTGCTAGGGTAATCCTTCTGCATCTGATCCATCACAAAGATGTAAATAAACCACAACAACAACAATAGCAGAAGAATTCAGCACAGAAATGAAGCAAACTGAGAAACCCTAGAGAACTGAGGGACAGAGGACGGTAATTGGTAGCTGGACAGCTCCCCAAGACCAAGACAGCAGAATAACGCCTGGCGGGAGGTAACCCAAACTCGGCAATTCAACGGAGAAATGACATGCGGCGGAATTGACAGGGGGGTTTGGTGGATGTTTTTTCTGTTCTGGCAAATCTCGGTTGTGCATTTAGATTACAGCGAATGCAGAATCGGAAGAAGCAACAGGAAGAGAATCGAACGGCAATGGGAAATTATTAGAGCTAGCAAGAAGGCAATTGAAAGAAGCAAAGCAACCAAGGTTTTGCGTTTTCCTTCTTATGAACAAGGCCATCGCCCCCCCATGGCAGCAGGAGAAGGGCTAAAACTGGAAACCCAAGTACAGAAAAAGAGCAGAGGAAGCTGCTAACCTGGGAGAAAGTAGGTTTCGGCGGAGGAAGAGACTTCGTGTTGTGCGGGTGCGGAATTTTTGGCAGTAGAGTTGCAGGCGGCAGTTGTTGTTTTGTTGCTCAGTAGTAGTAGTAGTTGATGTTGGATGGATGGATGTGGATATTAACATTTTAATAATATTAAATTAATACAGTCACAAAGAGAGTTTACTAAATTTTTTTTTTTTATAGATATTTTATTAGTGTTAGTTTCATCAAACAACACATAACAGGAACAAATTCGTATTACATTTCCCTTTCCTAATCTCGTTTCGTGTCGCTTTGTGATTGTTTTCTGGACCACATTCAATAGACGTCTAGGTTTCTTGTGTGTTCCTTTTGTTGTTTGGTAGTGATTGGCGGTCGGTCCACCCACCGAAGCCGAAGAAGCTAATATGAAACCCCAAAGAAGTCACTTTAGCCCGGTCCATTTCCTTTCCTCACTCTTTATTTTGGGCTCGGCCCACCATTTCATATCTTCCCGTCCAGCCACGCCCTCCCTCTCGGCCCAATGTGTTCCAAATATGCAAATGTACAGGTAAAGCTAGAGGCTCCAAAAAAGCAGCAGCATTCTTAGTTCTGACCAATATCATGATGGATCTGCATGCATAATTCTTCTACTGTATTTGCTTGATTTTGGTGCCATATAATACATTATAATTATCCCTTCTTTCGTTGATTGTTTGCCCTAAGATTCGAACTCAAAATGTTACAAGTATTCCTCACGTTATCACTTGCCAATACTGTTCTTTTCCTTCAAATATTCTATATCTATTTTGATACAATGGTGTCAACGAATCAACCCCCATAAATCCACCCATATTATTATTTTAAACCAGCTATCTGCACAAGGTCGAAAAATGAAGGCAAACGAGGCATAAGGACCCCGATTCAAAAACAAACACGACCTGGAAGAATGGACAACCAACAACAGGCGAGCAGGAACTAGAAACAAGCACGCTATTCTCTGGAACATAGCAGTAGTATACTATACAACCTTCGAAGCCATTGAATCTTTATATAACGAATCCTCCAGCACCATTACTAGTCAACACGATTCTCACAAACATTTTCTTCTTCTTCTTCTTCCTCCACGAGCTTGTACGCGCTGAAATGCTCAACCTTGAACTTCCATTCGCCCTTTGCAGCATCGTACGACACGAATTCAGCATCTTGTTCCTTAGTCTTCCTCTTCAGCTGCTCGGTGTATCTCACCGCCATTGGTCCTTCTGTGAACACTTTCTTGGTGGCTTTGTCGACGCACCTTATGTTGAGAAGCGTGACTACAGCAGCCTTATTCAGACCTTGTCCTACAGGTGGCTTCTTCTCGTCGTCCTCGTACACTATCACCTCCTTAGTGTTGAACTGGACGATAGCATCCAGATCAAGCCTCCGCACGTCCGTCTCACCCAGAAACCTGATGCTCCCAAAGCCTTGACGTCCGACCACAAAGTCCCTAACACGGCGGCAATAACCTGGTTCGGCCCTCTCTTTAGCCGCCAGTTCCTGGATCCGCGGCTCTGTGTAGTAGTCGGGGCGACGGAGTTTTGGCATTTGTGCCTCGATGTCTGCTCCGTGCTCGTACACTATTGCCGATTCTCCAGCTCTGTGACCATTGAGTTTCTGGCTAGAATGATCTTCGTGATGGACTCGTCCATTGAGTTTCTGATTCAGTTCCACATGCTCCTTGTTGCCAACGCCATTTTCACCCGCGTTCTCTGTCATACATGGGGGAAAAACTATTCTCATTACCTCACAAGAACACAACAATAGTAGAGGTGTAGAAACATGTAGCTGACTTTTGTTCTGCTCTGCAGTCTGCAGCCAACTATCAAGCAAAGATGAGACCAGAGTCCAATACTACCAGAATTTTATTTGCATTCGTATCAAAGCATTTCATTTCATCCCACTTTATGACAGTCCCTTGTTCAAATATTTCATAAGATAAAACTACGAGGCTCAGGACTGGTGAAGAGATGCAATAATTTTCAACAAAAATAGTTATGAGGAAGGGAATGGATGTACTCACTATCTTTGTCACTGGCCTTGTTGGTACCATTCAAGGAAGAAACATCATCTCCATCCATTGCTGCTTCTGGAACTTTCCCTAGAGATACACAATCATAAGTCTAAACTGAAAAGAGAAAAATCGAAGTCCGAAGAGAGACTAATTGAAGAAGAGTATATTACTATATTAAGAAACAGCATAAAGAAAACACTTCATGGAGAGAGAGAGAGAGAGAGAGAGAGAGAGAGAGAGAGAGAGAGAGAGAGAGACTTGCCATTTTTATGCAGATCCCTAGCCGGAGAGACTTTGTCCGCACTAACTCTTGAGGGCCATTGATCTACTGGGCGAATTACCAAAGCTCTTGGATTTTCCCTAGGAACAAAAAGGGCATCTGCCTTGGGTGTGCTGGAAGATTCATCCTCGTTACTGAAAAATGGAACCTGAAAGCAGCATAATTAAACCCGAGGACTTCAGCGATTGAATATTTTGACAACCCAAGGACAAGTTAATAATCACAGAGCCTCCTAATGCCTAAGAGCCATTTTTTATTCTAGAAGACCATACCTTTGGACCATCATGTTTCGGATTATATTTCCTTGCAGGCATCTTGATCCGCCTTTGCAACAGGTGTCGAGAGGTCAATAAGGATGATACTCTGACAGGTGCAGGTTTGTCAACAACCTGAAGCCAGAAAGAATTACGTTTGGTACAAAAACAACAAATAATAAAGTGGCAGGTGTCAAACAACAATATTAACACTATAACTCTAATGTACAAGACACAATAGAAACAGCGAATCAAAAATAGCTAATCAGGTATGCAAGAAATCTAATCCCAGTAGCACATACAGGCAAGCTAGAGATCCCATACTGCACAGAAGGTGTAGTTCCAGCTCTACTAATAGATATCTGAGGCATTGCTGGGAGAGTGCCAAAAGGATTTGTCACAGGTGCTGGAAGTACAGCAGCAGTGCTCTGTCCGATAGACCTGCAAAAGACAAACACTGACCAGCTTAAATTCACGTAGTGAAAATAAGAAACAGAATCAATTGCTATAGTTGCATAACTAAGTTTGTGAAATTAAGCTTATAGATAAATTAAACACAAAAGGCAAGAGACATACTGTTGTGCATAATTGTTCTGACCATGTGTATTTGAAAACAAACTTGTGCCACCTGCAACAAGAGAGTCAAGCATAAACAAGGGAATACCAGAATGCATAGAAATACAATTTCAGCACCAACAACTAAAACCCCCTCAATAGCTAGGTTAGAAATGGAGGTGGGTGAATACCAGAATGCATAAACATACAATTTCCATACCTTGAGACTGGCTGAAGTTACTAAAGCTAGATTGAGGCAGTTGAAAAGGTGTCGCATTAGAGACCTGTCAATATGAGTACTTAGCACTAGCAGCATATACCAACACAAAAAAATTCAAACCCTATCTGCTCATATCTAGGAGTAATACTTCTTTTTGGGCAGAATAGAGGTACTTCAATACGAAAAGAAAAAAGTATTAAACCTAACAAGGGAAAATTTTATTAGAGTTACTCACAGGGTTAGTTGAAGGAAATAAAGACGGAGTACTTGAGAAAAGGCTTCCTTGAAGTGAGGTTCCTGGGGTGCTGAAAGCGTTTGAAGGACCAAATGGAGAGGTGGAACTAGGTCCAAAGGAAGAAGTAGCTGGTCCAAATCCAGAACCTGGTTGTGAAAGCGAAGGTGCGGTCGATTGGAACAATGTAGAAGAACTATTGGGAAAAGCCGTGGTAGGGTTAAATGTTGAGGTTGTTCCCTGGGCACTAGAAGTAAACAGGGATGGCGTGGAAGCGAAACTCGTTGTGCTTGATGGGCCAAAGAGAGATGGAGATGTCGAGGCAAATGGACTACTCGATGAGGACGGAAATGATGTTGACTGAAAAGGGTTAGCTGCGGTTGGAGCACTAAAAGGTGAAGAACTGAAAGCTGAGGTAGCTGATGGAGCAAAAGCCTTGGGAGCAAATGGATTAGACGACGTAGTCGCAGAAAAAGGATTAGCAGAAGTTTGAGCGAATGCGGATGAAGGAGCAAACGGGTTAGACTGTGCTGCCGGTGCATTAAAACTGACAGCGCCAGGTTGCTGGCCAGAGGAAGTAGGCCCGCCTGCAATACAAATTATAAAAGTAAGATCAGGAACTAACTCAAACATAACAAACATAAAAATACGAAATTTCTTTTGCACTTTTGGTAAATCACCTTTGTCTCCTGATTGATAATCCTCCCATCGTAACTCCTCGTGGCTTTTCTCTTTGTAGACAGGCATGGCTGATATTGACTCTAACTTCCCAGCCTGCCCACCTGTACCAGTGGTTTCTGTGTCAGGAGTTGCTGTATAGGGTGCCGCCCTACTTCCACCTCGCTGCGTACCAAATGGTGCCTGCCCAAAGCCTGAGCTTGCAAATGTTGGTGTTGTGGCCTGGGACCCTGATCATACCACACAAGACAAATAAAACATTATTTTTAAGCTATTATAATTCCATACACAGAACTAAATAAAAGAACTTCGGATACTCGGCAAATTAACCATAAATCAGGTTTCATAGACCCACCAAATCCAGAACTCTGTGCTCCAAAGGGGCTGCTTCCAAACGCAGAAGTTGACTGACCGAAAGCTGAATTGGATGCAAAGGTAAATGATGGAGTACTAGATGCACCAAAAGTTTGACCACTTGAAGCCCCAAATGCTGGACTGCTTGCAGCCCCAAAAACCGGAGAAGATGAAGCACCAAAAGCTGGAGTGCTTGACGAGCCAAAAACGGAAGATCCAAAACCTGGGGTACTAGACACACCAAAGGCTGCTCCTGTGCTGCCAAAAGCGGGGCTTGCTGTTGATCCAAAAGCTGGAGTACTTGTCGCACCAAACGCGGGAGTGCTTGGAGCACCAAAAGCTGGGGTGGTTGTTGAACCGAAGGCAGGAGTGCTTGTTGAGCCGAAGGCAGGGGTGCTGGTCCCACCAAATCCAGGCTGAGAGCCTGCCCCAAAAGGTGTTGTGGAACCAAACAAACTACTCCCAAACGCAGGTTGTGATTGCTGGTTAGTGCCTCCAAATGGGCTAGAAGTTGTATTAGACCCAAATCCTCCAAAGGCAGGCTTTTGACCAAAACCAGACGACCCTGCATTAAGGACAATAGATTGACATTATAAAAATCAGACCACGTAAAACACATCAAATATCCAATTGCAGACCAATGCAACAGGGACAGAGTGATAAAACAACAATACAAAATAAAATTGGATAAACACCAGTGCAGCTGCTCATAGGTTGCGCACAAAAGGTTGAGATCACTTATCAACGAATGATTAAGCAATTGAGAAAACCTAGGATAACTACCCAAACGAATATTGAAATATGGAATCAATGGAGGACTGCTGGTGACCAAATTGATCCTCATGTAACGACTCGATGATGAAATGAAAAGCACAGAGAAAATTAGAAAAATCAACAGATAAGTGGGAAAGGCGCGCAGATGTACACTAGAGCCTAGATTGCTATGTTATACATCTTCAACAAGGATCGACACAGCTGCAATAAATTAGAGATGAGAAAGTGAAACCCAGAGGGAAGCAGAGAATCATTGGCAAACAAGGTAACACAATAAATCATAAGATCAAACTGAACAGTAGCTGAGAACATTGAATCATCAGTATACCATAGGTATCTAGGTGCACATGCACATATAATACCATTATCTTATGTCAGATAAAGACACAAATGGGATGGACTTACAATACGAAACTATACTTACCACCAAATGTTGACGAAGAACTATTGAAAGCAGGAGTGCTAGATGCTCCAAACGCAGGCATTGAGCTCCCGAATGCAGGAGATGACGAGGCCCCAAATGTTGTCGTAGATGGGAAAGGGGATGAAGTTTGAGGTGTGCCGAACATACCCGTTGAAGTTCCCCCAAACATCGAAGTACCAGTCTGAGAACCAAAAGGGGCTGGACTGCCGAAGGGTTTGGGTGCAAAAGGATTATTTGTAGGAGCACTTGTCTGGCCAAAGCCCGATGACCCAAAAGGGCTACTTGATGTCTGCCCAAAAGCTGGCAAATTACAGAGATCATTAAAATGTGTCATTGATATAAAACTAGTTGAATATAGAAAACAATTCCAACTGCAACTGAACTCAGCAGTCAGCACATATGCAATTTACTTGTGGGGTTCTGTGTGCTGCTGTGGGGGGGTATGCAATAAGAAATCTTCAAGGTATCAAATTCAGGTCACACATACCGCTGCCGAGGCATTGTTTCAATAACAATCAATCCTCACATGAAAATCAATCATCAATCCTCCAGACACAGCCAACCTCAAAACACATGTTTAATATGTAATGCAGCAATTTCACTTCTTCCTTCGTCTACGAAAAGAAAAAAGTCATGCACCAATCTCGAATTTCAACACGGATCTTTCTACTCCAAAAATTCAAAACACACTAAGCCATCACGGAAGTTGGAATGATACATAGAACAGCCAATAAAAGTCCAAGGATGAAAAACTATGATTCATAAGGAAATGCATTCCAACAACCGAGATTGATCATCAACTGATAAGGACCAGGCTCGAAGCAGTTACTAATTCCTCACGCATGTTTGAGAGTGAAATTTTGGAACCAGCAGAAAATCACATCAAAATGTGCAAAGCATAGAAGAGAAGACGACCAATTCAAGCCACGCTAGACGCTAGTCACGAAGCAACACCAAGAAAGCAAAGAGATTACCAAAAAAAAAAAAAAGAGAGAGAGAGCACTTACGATTTGGAGAGCCGAACATCGTAATTGAATTAGACGCTACACAGCTTGGAGACGACGATCAAGAAGCGCTATGCCTGAGAAGAACGAAAATCAGACACCGAAGCAGTCAGAATAAACCGCGAGGGAGAAATGAAGGGAAAAGGAACGTAACTCGTATGCACAGAAATCGCAAGCTAGGAGCGAATCGAATTCAAGAGAGTTCGTCCTAGGGTTTTCTGACAGTTACCGGAGAGAGAGAAAGAGAGTTGAGTGGCGGAGAAGGCGGGTGAGTGGATCAAGCGGCAGCAGAGAAACTCGGCGAAATGGCGCGGGGGAGACGGGAAGGCAACAATGGAACTTCGGAGAGAGAGAGAGATCAGATAACGCAGAAAAGGGGCGCTTATGTCTCTAATATTTCGCCCTCGCAACGAGCACAGACTCCTCCAACCAGAGAGACTCCCAAGTTCCAACCCCGCGCGCGCACAGAGCCACAGACCAGAGAAAACTCTCCTGCTTCCTTTCTAATGTAGAGAGGATCGGCCGAGTGAGCCGAGTCGCGTTGGTTTCAAGCTCGTTCCCGGGGTGGTTTCGTAATTCCGGTGCCGATACTATAATAAGTAGGACGTGAACAGCATCGATTTGGGCTTTAGTTATAGACCAAGCCCACACGTGAACAAAAGTAAAAAGGTTTTTAAAAGAAATAACAAAAGCCCACTTGGATTCCAAACACGAGCTGCACAGAAAGCCCACACACTGACACACACATGAACTGGATGGCTAAACGTCGCCCTAACTTTACTATTATCGCCCTAACTTAAAACTTGATAATACTAAATTGTCCTTTATTTAATCAATCCAAATCCAACCGAACAAACAAAGTAACAAACCCGGGTTTAGATAGCGTCACAACCCTCATGGGGTTGTGTTTCGTCGGCGAAACTCGCGTGTTCAATGCGCACTGTTTTCAAGTAAGCACAAACCCAAAGTCAGCAAAAATCGTCAAATATCCGCCACCGAATGTCGGTGCCGTTGATTTGATCGATTAAACAGAAACCAAGATGACTGTCAAATATCCACCGTCGGTGTCGGCGATGTTGATTCGATCAATACACCTTTGACTTCTAATCAAACAACCGTAACTCGGTTCACCACCTCTCCAAACTACGTTCAAACGAGGGTGTTCAACGAGAAACGAGAAACCAAACCGGGAGTGTTCTAAGTTACGTTACCTCTACTCCTATGGAGGTTCCTCTGGAGAGCTCCGCAACTACGACTACTACGACTCTGCAAAGGAGTTCTTTGACAGAGCGGTTCTACGAAACTAGAGAGAAAAAAGATAAATCTGCGTAGGTGCAGTTTGTGATTTGATTTTGCCCTCTCGAGCTTCTCTCTCTTCCCAATCTTTATACCTCGCGCTTCTCCCCGTCGTAGTAACTGCCTTCGCGCCTTTGTCTCCCACGTCTTCATTCCTGTCAACCGTGCAGGTAACTTCCTCCTTGTTGCGTGATAATCAAGTGCCCTTAAAATCGCTCTTGCTTTGCAGAAACTTGGCGAAACGACATTGCCTTTCACCAACCGATGTTGTTTTATAATCCAACTCAACTGCCCCGACCCGGTTTAACCAACGACATTGTCAGTCCATCAAACAACGTCGTTCTATACTCTTGCGCCGTCGTTGGGCTTGGCGGGCTACCTTTGGCCGAACTCTTACCACTACCGCAATGTCGTTTTACTTTTCCGCGGCATCGCTTTTCATTAAACGACGCCGTCTAAAATAATCAACTCGCCCGTCAAACTTTCACCCCTCGGCGTCGTTCCTAGTTAAACAACATCGTTTCCTTGTCCCGCGATGTTGTTGAACTTTTGAGCTTCGCGACACTGTTTTAATTTTAAACACTGTCGTTTTAACTGTTGCGGCATCGTTTCGCCTACTCGCGGCACTGCTTTGTAATCCGCGGTGTCGTTTCTTTCTCTTGTGGCATCGTTTTCAACTAAACGACACCGTCCCAAACAGTCATTAAAATATTAATTGATCAATTCGGCCATCACAAATCAAATACGCGTGTTGACCAACGACATCATTAGCGCCAAAACGGCCCCGTTTGCTGTTCCTTTCGCGACATTGTTTGTTATTTTAAACACTGTCGTTTGCTAGTACAGCGACACCGTTTCCCAGTCTCGCGGTGCCGCTTGTCGCGGTGCCGTTGAGCTTTGAGGTTCGCGGCACCGTTTTATCTCTTCGCAGCATTGCTTGACTCCAAACGGTGCTGTTACTCTCCTCCTCCGACAAGGAAAAATAGAATAAAAAACATTCCTTGTCCAACAGCAACACATGTCCTGCGCATGACTCACACATGGTCTGCAACCAATGTCGTTTCAAGTACCGCGGTACCGCCGAGCCTCTTCGCGGTCTCGCTTTAATTCTCCGCGGTATTGCTTGACTCCAAACGACATCGTTTTGGCCATGCGATATCGAATTAAATGCCGAGACTCATTATTACGGCATTGAATTTAGGCAAAAAATATTTTAGGTGTAAACAGGTTGTGATTTTCACTTCCTCCTTCGCAGCCATTAGATCCACCCTCTCTCTTGGTTTTTCAAATTAACGGTTTAGATTAAATGAAGAATATTTTGGAAGAGAAAAACTTACCACACAGGATCCTTTCTCATTTTCTATATAATCTGATTTCCAAAAAAAAAAAAAACTCTTCCTCTCTCTCCTCTCTCTCTTTCCTCTCCCGAGAACCCTAACTACTCTCTGTCTCTCCCTCCCGTTGTCGTCGCCGCCGCTGCCGCTGCCCCCTCCCGTCGCCACCGTCGTCGTCTTTCCCTCCCGTCGCCACCGCCACCATCTCTCCCTCCCTCCGCAGCCGTCGCGTCCTCCGCCTCCCACCATCGCAGCCCTCTCTCCTCCCTCCAACTCCTGTCATCGCCATCTCTCTCCCGCCGTCCTCCTCAGCCGCCGCCGCTAGGTAACAACCTCTCCCCTTCCTTCTCCTTTCCTCATTCCTTAATTTTTTTTCCAGATCTGGGATTTTCCAGATTCCAGATCTTGTTTTTTTATGTTATTCTCTAGTGGTACTAATTTCTGTCTAGTGGTACGCTACCAGTGGTAGTGGTAGCGTACCAGTACTCAGTGGTAGCGGTACCAGTGAGTAGTGGTACTGATTTCTTTCTAGTGGTACGCTATCAGTGGTAGTGGTATCGTACCACTATTCACTGGTAGCGTACCACTACTCACTGGTAGCGGTACGAGTGGTATTTGTAGCGTACCACTACCACTAGTACGTACCACAACTACTGGTAGCGTACCACTAGATGAAAATCAGTACCACTAGCACACTGACGGAGTGGTTTTTTTGCAGTTGGCCGGAGCGAGTCTGATTGGAGGATTTCACCGGAAAAATTCGTCGGCCAGAGAAACTTTGGTGGTCGGAGTGAAGAGGTTGCTGGAAAAGAAAGAGAAAGAGATATATAAGCGTATTAATTGTAGGATTTGAATTAAAAAAGTATTTAATCTGGATTTTTAATTCCCAATCTGTAATTAATACAAAAATAAATAAATAATAAATTCTTTTTTTTTTTCATACCCAAATTTCACATCCCTCTTAGGGGATGTGACCGTATCCCAACCCCTCTCAACCCCTAGAACTCCTAGTCCTCTTTCAACGTCGTTGACTTCCTTCTCTCCTTAACCCCTTCGCCGACGTCCTTCTTGCCCTGCACTCCGTCGTCGTTACTGAGGTGGGGTAGACCTGCGGTGGTGGATACGATGGCACACCTCCTACCATCGGAAAAAACATACGAGGTTAAGGAAAGCTAAGAAATTAGAAGGACGATGAATTGGGTGAAAAGGCAATGGGGACTAAGTTTAATTTACCATTAGGAGCTGGAGGAGGGTACAGATAGGAAACCATATTTGTTTGATTTACCCTGAGGAAACTTCTGGTAACTCGTTTATGGGTTTCTCGGGCTTGATTCCGACGACGGAAACCAGATCTGCGATGACGAAAAGAGAAATAAAGGAGAACAGGTTGTTGGCTACTTGGCTTGCTGCACAAATCCCAAAAACAACTGTAGCCAACCTAATGAGAATTACAATTGGATAATTCATGAGCTTAACAAGAATCTCTGTAGGGAGTTTGATCAACAGAACGCAGGTTCTTGAGGAAGCAAGGAACGTGAATGAATAATTGATGTCAATTATTTGTTTGTTTTAACTAAAGATCGTTTAAAAAAAACATAAGGATAAAGATGTGGGGTCGTGTGCTTGTTGGATTTGGGTCATGGATTTGGTATCCAAATCCCAAGCTTGATGGATTTAATATAAGTTCATTGTTTGTTTAAGGGTGCTAAATCCGTGGGGTCCACGGATTTGGTCTTTATTTTGGAACCAAATCCGTGGACCCCACGGACTTGTAAATCCCACATATTGATTTGGGATTTGCAAATCCTTGATGGTTAGTTATTTATTTAACAAATCCATCACAAATCCATCACAAATCCATCATGCAAACATTAGACTCTTCAAATCCATAATCCAATAAATCCAACATAAATCCCAAGGTTTTTATTGGCCAAAACCCTCATTTTTCAAATCCAACAAGCAAACGACCCCGTAATTTTAATTTTTATGTTAGGGCGATTAGTAAATACTAGGGCGACAATTAGCAATCCCCAACATGAAAGGCTTTGGTTGATTTTATGCTCTTTTATTTCTTCTTTCTTATGTCATAATATTAAACCAATAAACCATTTAGATTTGTTGATCCCGTTGATTCAACATTCAATTTTTATCAACCGCCCGCTTCATTGTTAACCATCCATAAATGAATCGCTCCTTATCATATTTTATTGGTGGACCAAGTGATCCAATCTGGTTCTGATAACAAGAATAACGATATGAAATTCCACTTTCCACATCTGTACACCATTCTACTCGTTCTCCTTAGCAGAATTCGATTCTCTCGAACTTGACATTCGCCAGAATACGGAAGAACACTATCATGTACGTTTAACCTTATGTCTCGTAACAAAGCAAACAAAAATCCAGTGAAACGACCAATAGCTAATCAGGACTTCATTTTGTCGTTTTCCACCTTGGTTCCCAGTAGGACCGATTGTAACGTTTTCTTTTTTTCGGCTTCCCCAAGAAAATTAAACATAATAATAATATCCTTTGTTCCTTCTCCATTTTCATCTTAATAATCCCTTAGCGTGTATTTCATATTTTTTCCCCCGATTTTGATTTTGGTCGTCGATATGAACAACACGGCCTGCAGCAACGCAAGGCAATGTTGGGGATGTCCCCTAAAATAAATAAATATCATAGGTTAATTCAAATTAATTCGTGATCTAAACAGTAAAATTCAATATATATATATATATATATATGATATATTGTGATTGCAACGTATACAGATTAATTCGTGATCTAGAACAGTAAAATTCAATTCGTGAACGATAAATTAAATACCGATTTGTGAAAGCTGTAGATCAGGGTTGTCATGCCGGCCGGCGTGCCACCGGTTGTACCTGGTTCAACCTGTACCGGTCATAAAACCGGTGTGACACCACCGGTATGACTGGCATTATCGATATACGAATCTCTAAGTAAAATAACCTTATTTTAGTGACTTTAATTGTTACAAATTATTTTATTATTTATTTTATGAGTATAAATGTTAAATATTGATGTTATTTGTTGGATTCAAGTATAAATGTTTAGGTATTGACGTTAAATGTCATGTTTAAAATGAGTATTTATAATTTTATTTGTAATATTGACCGGCATGAACCGACATAAACGATATGTACCGCCGGTCAAACCATTCCACTTGCTAAACCGGCACACTGTCATAAACCGGTTTGACAACGTTGCTGTAGATACTGGCCACTTCCGTTGTCCGCAATCGCTCTCCCCTCCGTTGCCGCCCTTAATATAATCCCGCATCTTCGAAATCCATTCATTCATTCCCCAAGAAATTTTCCAATCCTCCGCACCTTCCATCCTCTCTTTCCTCCACCAACAATTAACTCCGCCGGCGTGACCGAATCGCCAGAAAAATGGGGGCGCCGGCTCCGAGCGAAGCCACGCGGGGGCGGAAGAAGTCGGCGGGGCGTGGCCACCACCGCTTCGTCGGCGTCCGGCAGCGCCCCTCCGGTCGGTGGGTGGCCGAGATCAAGGACTCCCTCCAGAAGGTCCGCCTCTGGCTCGGCACCTTCGACACCGCCGACGACGCCGCACGCGCCTACGACGACGCGGCCCGGGCCCTGCGTGGGGAAAACGCGCGCACCAACTTCGAGGTCCCGAACCCTTCCTCCCGCGGCGGGTCCCGCGGCTGCCACGACAGCATCGAGCCCTTCTCGTTCGAGGAGGTGTGCGGGACCGGGAACGAGACGGACGGGATCCTCGGCGCCCTCAAGACCAAGCTGCTCGACGGAAAAGGCCTACGGATTACTCCAGCTGGCAACAACAACGCGCCAGCTGGCGGTGGCGGTGAAAAGGACAATACTACCCTTATGAATCATACCGGCCAAGTAGCCGTAGCCGTAGCTCCCCCGGCGGCCCAGATTGGTGGTAGCAATAGTAGGCCACCCAAGCCTCCGAAACCGAACCAACCGGCTGGTTTTGTTGGTGGTTCGACCGGGATCGAGGATATTGGTCATCATCATAATAATCGTCATGTCACGGATCATGGTATGGTCACGACTGAGCATCATCAGCATCAAGGACTCCACAATTACAGTCAAGATACGACGGAAACGATCGATCTGAACAATTCGAGTTACTGGGAAAAAACAAACGCTGCTCCAATGTCGTCGCAGTGGCAGCAGAGTCCCAACGGGGCGTGGTCCGGTCAACTCCATCATCCCGAATTTTCCGCCGGGTATAGTGGACATCACCAAATGGCGTGGGCCCCACAGCTGGACAACCAAAACACGGTGGCTAATTTGTTTGATGGTAGCAGTAGTAGCGGGGCGGCGACGACGAGCTCGTCGTGGTCGGTTCATGACCAATCTACTCAATTCCGTGCGTCGTCGTTTTCGAGTTCCGGGATGGATGTGACGATGGTGGCAAACGGAAACAATCACGGCGTTAGGTTTATGGACTGCGATCTCCGTTCGTCGTCGACGGAGCACCAGTTTATGCACTGCGATCTCAACAACAACAACAACAACAACAATAATAATACTACCGGCTGGACGCCGCCACCTGCCGGCGCCGGCGGTTCGTCTTGGGATCCTCTCCTCTACATGTCCTCGGTGCTAGGCTGATTCAGTACTACTCCTAATTATGCATTGATTTTGAATTCTCTTAATTAATTCTTCGTGTGTAATATTGATTTTTTTCTGACCACTCCAAAATTATACATCGAGGCAAATGGCGTTTTTCCATACGATATTGTTTTCCTTCTTCATTTTCGTTTCTTGTTTTTGGAGTACTCCAACTAAGAGTCCGCCGGCCGGCGAAATGATTAGCTCTATAGTTGTCTCCTACGTTACACGTACGTGCGTGTATATACACAAACCGCCGGCGGGGTCATCGATCGACTTTCTCCAGCCAATACATTTTACGTACTGATGTAAGATGAAGTGGCACATGTAGCTGGAGCTAACGCAAGTTCCAAACGAAAACAAGAGTGAAAGATGATGGTTTTGGACTATTGGCCACTTCCTTGTTCTTATGACTTGGCAAGTTCCCTAGTTTTCATCTTCTTGTTCGAGTTGTCAACTTGTCATAGCTCAAACAAACATTAAAAAAAAAATACTATGTGTAAAGACTTATAACTCACCATTCCTTTTTAATTTACAATTTGTCAAATGAAATATTACGTAAGATAAGACAGTTCAGGCAAATGTTTGCATAGTTGCAAGATGAGTTTTCAACCCTGTTGTGACGAAATATACAATAATGAAACAATCTCTTTCTTTCTTATTATGAATAAGAAAGAAATATATTGCTTAGCTTTGACAATTTACCTATTTAGGTAGGGGTTTTTTTAAAAGCAAATTAGGTAGGTAGATTATAATTCAATTTCAATCCCTGTTTCTGATCATATGCTCAATCAGTTTATCTCAAGGAATTTACTCAATGGGGAAAGAATTGTTTAAATAATAGCTAGGTTAGGTTATCTTATTACTCAAAGGCTTGAGGGTTTCCCTCGATGAAACCCACTTGTTTATTTAAATTTGTTTTTACGAAAATTATAACTAGGCATTTGCGAGAGTCTGCAGCCAGCTTATTTAATTTGTACTAATTAATTGTAAAAGCCCTAAAGAAGGGAAATGTAATTAAAAAAAGGACTTCATGTCCCGGAGATGACCAATCACGACAAAGACAACCAAAACATGAAATACAAAGTGGAATACATTTGGACAATTCGATGTCCATTGTCAAATTAGATATTTATATAGATATCCCTTTTAAACTGATATATGATTATAATGAGGATGATAAAAACAAATTAGGTGAAAATACATCCCAATATTTATATCGGTTTAATCACATATGTGTATGTAAAAAAATAGTATAATGTTTATTTCTTGTTATCTTTCGGTATACAACGCTAAGTTACTAGAACGATGAATTACTTTTCATCGCTGTATTGAATTTTTTAAAATTTAACTTTTCGTGTTCGAATCTTACCACCTTCGACATCAATAGCTAGCTAATTTACGCATAAGATGTATAAATATTTTGTTGTTGCTTTCAACAATGGCGAATGACAGGGACATATATGCTTTGCTATGCAATGTTTGTGGTAGCTTCGACCAGGCAAAAAAGAAAGAAAGAAGAGTGACTAACTAATCAAAGAGAACTGTCGTATAATTTAATTAATTTTTTTTTAACTCTTATAAGATGGCCACATTTTGACCTATGCTGTCCCACCATTAAAAAAAAATTAATAATTCTCTTGTTTAACTTGGCATTTATTCTTGTCCTGGTGTGAAATCTCCTGAATGCATTTGGAAAACCGAATCTATATGTTGAATGAGTAATCATATTAATAAACTAATAATCGCACTAGCTAATTAATTAAGCTAGCTTGCAGCTTTTCCAATACGATAATTTCTAACTTTTTCTACATAGTTTCTTGCCCTTGGGCTTTAGTTACTAAAACAACTTGTTCAATCTTGGCTTTTTAATCTATTTTTTAACATTAATTATACATTATTTTTTCATAAAATTTCCCGCCATCGACTCCAAACTTGCTTGAATCTCTCTAACCTTCTAAAGAATCATCGATGCATGTAAATTTATGTATTAGTTGTCCTTTATCTTGTTCCCACCAGAGCCCAACAAATGGTACCCTGCCCCATTGTAACAAAATTTGGAATTCTATTATTAGAATTTTGTAGGGCAATTAATTCATGATATAATCAATCCATATCCGTTAATTAACTGCTCTTTTTAAGAGATTACCGATAAAATTGGAACGATACAAACAATATCAATCAACTAGATGGGTTCTATCGACTGTAAAGAGTAATGGAAGCTGCAATAACATGTGTGCTAGCTACTAGAAAGAATGTAGTTCACCAAATCAAATAGAGTCTTCAAATTCATTAATCTTATGTGTTCCTGATCACGAATAGGGCATTGTTATCTACGATCTACCCTGCACGCTTGTCGCTGAACACCTGGATATGCTTCTTTGCCTTCAAAGTCACTTTTCTTCGCGAGAGATCCTTCCCCATGGAAGTAGAAACTGGAGTGTAACGTGGAGCTCGCGACTATCGTTAACAGCGCGCGAGTGTTTCTCCTCGCCCTCCTCTTCATACATCAGATCTGATAGATAAATCTGTACCGAAACAAGGAGGGTGCAGGGGGGTTGGATCTGATAGTTATTCTTTGGCAAAATACACTTGTATAGCCATAACTTTAGCGTTTATGACAATAATAGCCAAATTTGGAGAAATACCACTTATAGCCATTTCCGTCCAATACTTTAACGGTGTCATTTAACAGTCTGACTAGACTAACGAAAAAGCTGACTGGATAGACGACTTTGCTGACTTGGAATTATTTCAACACGAAAAATAAAATTAAAAATTAAACCCTTTTTATTTTATTTTATCACTCCTCTCTTTCCCCTTCTCGCGATTCGCGAACCCCTCCACCGGTCAAAACAAGGCCACCGCCATTCGTCACCCTTCTTCCCCCAGCCACCGCTCCCGTATGAGTTACAACAGAAATGCAATTTCATCTTCTTTCTCCGACTCGACAATGTCAAACCCTCTTCTTCAACCATCCTCCATATCCTTCTTCTTCGACCAAAAATCTAACTTAGTCAAAACCCACCAAATCCCTAACTTCCCACAGATCCATCTTCGTCGTCGCCTCCCACCCTTTCCGCCTTCCATCTTCTTCCCACATATTCAGCTTATAAGTACCTGTCTCCAAAATACGAGTTTTGTTGAGTTCTGAGTCAGATCCAATTTCCCCCCTTTTTTCTCTCCCAAATTAGATCTATCTCGCCCGCAACAGGCTTTGATCAAAGAGGAGAGCCTAATTCTCTTCCTCCGACCACTATTTCTTCTGTGTCGTCCTGGAGTAAAGCGGCTGTGATCCCCTGAGCATTCTCGATTTGGTCTGGAGATCAAGTTATCAGTTTTGTGCTTACTCAATCTTGGTCTTCACAGCCGCCGGTGGAGTTGGGTAAGGGATACGACCATGTTTTAGTTTCGTCGCACTGAGCTCAGTTCAAGGGACTCAGCGAGACTTGTTCAAGCTCCACCAACAGGGGAGCGATTGTTTGAGTCTCCCGCCGGCTCCCCCTACCACTGCTGCTTCGTGCGCCGCTTCTTTGAATGCTGGGCAAAGATGGTCTCCGGTGAAGGGAACAGATTGGAGATGGTTAGTTCCCTTCGTTGCAGCGACTGATAAAAATTTGGGAGAGAAAATGGAATTTTTTTTGGATCCATGGGGAAGAGGAGTTCGGTGGGGAATCAAAGGGAAAGGGCGGCGTGGTGGTCGAAGGTTCTGGTGGCGGAGGTTATCAGGAATAATCTTGTTATGGTGGAGGAAAATGTGTGTGAGAATATAAGAATCATAAGAATAAAATAAATTATTATTCTAAAATCTCAAAAAATATTTTTTTATTATGATGTGGCATCTAGGTGGCATGATGTGTCTTGTTGGAGCTGATGTGTGAGTCGAGGTGGCATCCACATCAACATCAAGTTAACGTTACTAACGGAGTTACTAACGTCGTTAAAGTTTTTGACGGAAGTGGCTAGATTTGTCATCAATCATTTAAAATTCTGGCTATTTTGTGTATTTCTTCAAAATTGGCTATTATTGTCACAAACGTAAAAGTTATGGCTATACAAGTGTATTTTGCCTTATTCTCCCATAAAAGACTCGACTTTACCACACTGCACAGAGTAAAATCTATCTGGGTCTGGCCCTTATTATTCCTTCTGTTTATTTCTATTCATCTTTCCTCTACTTCATGATCATCACTTCAACGAGTTCTCGATATCGATCACAAACCGGTACTTCACGTCTCTGTTTATCAGCCTCTCGAGCGCTTCGTTGACATACTGGATTGGAATCACCTCTGTTTTGGGGTAGATTTTATGTGCAGCACAGAACTCCAGCATCTCCTGTGTCACCCTTGTTCCACCAGTTACACTACCAGCAACTGTTCTTGAACCTACAACCCACAGGAGCAAGATTTACAAATCGTCAGTAAGGATTGTCAGCTTAGTCTGTACATCAGCTAGAAGTTTACTTGACTGGAAGTTAATATCTTCTAAATGAGTTGAGGGAAGAAGAGAACTACCGAGTAGGAGGCTTGCTGGACTAAATTTCACTTCACTTGGGAAGCCCACAAGGACAAGAACACCCCCAGTCTTCAGAGTAGACATGTACGGATCAAATGGGTGATCACCAGATGCAGTGTCGATGATGAAATCCAGAGATTTATACAATGCCTGCATGAAAAAAGTTCCGTGTTAACGCTGCAATAGCATTAGCCAGCAGGAAATATTTAGGTTCAGTTTTAATCTACGAGCTTCGCTCGTAGAGGATAGCACTGACCTTCATCTGCTCCCCATCCGAGGAGACAACAAACTTGTCCGCACCAAGCACGCTCAAAGCTTCCTCTTTCTTCGATTCGCTTGTGCTGAAAATCGTCACATTCAGCCCAAAAGCCTTCCCAAACTTTACTGCCATGTGCCCAAGACCACCAAGACCAATAACTCCCAAGGATTTACCCGGCTGATTCATTTTATGACGAATCATGGGATTGTAAACAGTAATTCCAGCACAAAGCAAAGGAGCAGCATATTCTAAAGGATAGCCTTCAGGTATTCTGTAGCAGTATCTGCAGACAAAAAAAAAAAAAAAAAAGCTCAAACTATTGTTTGAATATAACCAGGAAAAGAACCGCTGTTCAGTGTTCACAAAGGTGAAGCCAAACCCTATATAAACAGAAACCACTGCCTGCTCTCAAACTTAAAAAGTACAGGACACATGCTAGAAAGGATTGAATATCCATGCAAAATGACGATTTCTTACCTTTGGTGCACAACAATGTAGCTAGAATACCCTCCTTTGGTGATTGTCCCATCAGAATCAACACCATTAAAGGTGAATACAGATCCTTTAACACAGTTGACTTCGTCTCTGTCAATGCAATAGTCACACTCCCTGCAAGAGTTAACAAAAGTGCCTACTCCAACATGGTCACCAGGTTTAACTTGGCTCACATTGGGACCAACCTCTTCTACAATTCCAACGATTTCGTGCCTGTTCAGGAAGAAAGCTGGTCATATTAGCTCAAGCAATTAGACAACAACTAATGCTAGCTTCGAGGAGCAGGAAGCATACCCAGGCACCAATGGATACTTAGAATCATGGTGTTTATTCCTGGTCCAGACGACATCCGCATAGCATACTCCACAGTGAGTTATTCTGAGGGAAACATCATCCTCCCTGATTGACCTGTATATGTTCCCATCCCATTAAATATTTTTATTAGTTTCAAGCATAGAGGAATCCACACTCTCAAATTATATGATCATGACTTGATTGATATAACATCATAGGAATCCCATCATCTTGGAGAAGTTAAAAGATAAGCAAAGCGAGTTGCTGTTAACTATCTCCCATATGGAGAATCATTCAGAACATGGAGGCAGAGCATGATCACTAAAGGGGCTGTTGCACTTGCTGCTGCCAATGTGAATATTCAGCCTTTGATGCTAGAAAATGTTAGATAACATCATAACAATGGGAATGATATGGGTTTTCAAGAATTGTACAAACTACTGTATCTATCAAGTGTTCAACAGCGCGTACCTGCGGCTGAACTTGTAGGGGGATAGAACTCCAGAAGGATCTCTGGCTGCCCATGCAAGGCAATCCTCTTTAACATTCTCAGAACTCATATTGGTCGAGTATATTCCAAGCTAGAAACTGTAACTCCACCTGGAAATTGGAGACCCAGAACAAGCAACAGAATGATCAAACGAGAATCCCTGACGAAATTTCTAACAAGAACCCAGACCCAACAAGATAAGAGACGAAAATAATCAAAAGCCATGTATCTACCTGACTGTGGATCGGGAAGCAGCAGGGCAAAACTGATTTGGCGGTCTCGGTGGTCGCTATTGCTGGCGTTACAGAAAAGATGGTCTGTATTTATGATTGACAGATAAGAGAGGAGAAATGGAGGTTGGCTCACCAGTCTCAAGCAGCGACTAAAAAATGAAAGAGTTAAGACTCTAGAGGCAAAGTCAGCAGCAGCCACCGCAGAACTACGAGGCGGAGGAGAGGCCACGACACCGTCGACGAGTGTACTGTCGGTGGCAGTGAGTGATGTAACTGGGGAAATAATTCCTGAGTGACGGACAGATGTCGCTGCGAAATCTACTTAAAATTACTTCTCTGGAATCTGGGCATCGGTGCAATGAAAAATGGTAACACACAAAGAAGTGCAAGACGAGAATGAGTAAGACAGTAACATTATTTATAAGAATGTTCTTATAGAGCGTTGGTAATTTCATGATCGTTCAATAAATGAAGCAGTTATTTTACGAATAAAATGTCACCGCATCTATCTGACAGTCGTAGAACACTCAATGCATGATCCGACGATGTAAAGTCTTGCGACCAGGAAAAAGGAAAGTTAGCTGATAAACTAGACAGCATCTCATATTTTCCCTTCCTTTTTTAGGCTAATATTTTCATTTGCCCTTCTAGTAACTAATTAAGTAAAAGTAAAAACCCTCCTCCTCCAAAGGGTGACGGGATACAAAACATGAAACATCAGTCATATTCGCCTAGCAAGCCAACCCCAACTAAAAACACTGCTCCCATAACCAAAATATCCCAATACAGATCGGCCCTACATTATAACTACTGGTAAGTGCGGGAAATTTGCAACCAATTTACCACCAAGGAGGAGTAGACATGGCCATTCCCTGCCAAATTTGGGGAGCAGCAGTTCAAACCAACAATGAGCAAAGCATCTGCATCCAAACGACGAGAACAAATGGCTATTGCTCAAGCTGCTGCGAATGCAATCTAGATGCGGTTCCTTTTCTTCTTCCTGATGATGGGCTTCTCGGTGCTGAGGCTCAAACCATGCGAATTGGGAGCGGGAGCACTCTGTGGGTCTTCAGGTAGAGTGCAGTGCATAAACTTCTTGTTGGATCCAACCTGGGTGCACAGCAGCTTCAACATCTTTCGTCCCCTCATCCACTTAAGCATGATCTTCATGTGTGTTTTGCTGTTCAATCCACTGATATTAGCTTCCTGTTAAGAAAGTTGCGAGTACGAATTAGCATGGTTCCTTCAATCAATCCTGCAATGTTCTGTACCTAAATAAGCTAACAGTCACCACCTCTCACATTACTAATGCATACCCATTATACAGGGGGAAAGTAAAGCAACAACGAGAACCATGGGTGGTTACTGAATGGTCAAGATATGCAGACTTAACGTTGAGACTGTTGTGCAGCTTTCTTTACCATGAATAGCTCATTAGCTGGGAAGGTTAATAACGCGGAATGATAAACGAAACAAGCATACAGACAAGATCACGGCTCCAATGAACGCAAGGGCATGCAATGTGATGATTATATGACAACCCAAAACACAAAATTATATATAATGTAACCCAACCCCAGAGACTTACAGCAGTATGAACATGGCAATGAACTGGGTAACGATCAAAATCAGCAAAATATGTGGAATGTATAAGAATGCTAAGGTTTTTTCAGTCAAAAATAGCTAAGAGCTAAAGCAACCATCCAACGTCATTGCACTGTTCAGGAAATTGGATCATTATCTCCATGAAACAGTACTTCTTTCCCTTTCCAAATGAGTAGTTTGGTCACACTCACACACACTCGAAATGAATCTAATTGAAAAGCGAGAATGCACCTTAGCGAGGTTCCATGTGTTGGGGACGGTGAGGGGGCCATTCTGCTTGATGATGTTGTACAGTGACTCAGATATCGCAAAAGCTTCCGGGAAAGGGACCTTAGGGTTTATCTTCCTCACGTTGACGGCGCGTTCTTTCGAGAAGTACCTAACCAACGCATTCTTAATCAAACCGCCGGCGCTTCCACCGCCGGTCAACCCCCACCTCATATTCCTTCTGTAGTTCCTTCCTCCGTCCTCTCTCGGAAAAACCAGCCGGCGGCCAAGTCGGGGATTGAGACCTGAGCTGTCGCGTTTCGCCTGCTCGCGGTTTGCAGTTGGAGCCTGGTGGTCAGGGGAGATCGATTCTCGTTTCGTCAAATTCGATAGACATGGGCCACAGGTAAGATGGCCCAATGTCGAATCCAAATGCAACTACGCAGCCCAAGATCAATTATCATTACCAGGCTGGGATCTATAATCTGGGCTGTCAGTGGGATGAGATCCACGTGTGAAGAGGACAGAAGTAGCAAATTACAATCCAAAACACTTAAAATTTATTCACTCAATAATATTTACCTAATCCAAATCTATTTTCTTCATTGCGCCAATTCAGTTGGAAAACAAATACATTGATTAGATATCGGAATTTGTAAGGTTTATGTTTGTGAAATTATAGAGGTTGCAGAAGATTTTGAATATGTAAGCGAGTTATAAATCACAAGCTCTTGCTCTTTTACAACGATATTTGCATTCCACTAAGGGGCACTCTTTCGAGTACAATTGGTTTTGGTTTTTCTGTGTGCTCGCTCCGAGTTCATGTCGAACTTTTTCATACGCAGAACTGACGATGCTCGTGCTTCCTAGTAGCTTAGCCACGCTTCGAGTACTGTTTTCATCTGCCGAAGCCTAAGCACACATTTCACTATAGGACACACTTCCTAAATCCTAAATATAATTCACATTGTTATTCAATCGTCAACCCGGCAGCAACGTCAAGTCCTCAATTGTAAACAAAACCAAAACCAAAACCAACTGGAAATCAGGAGCTAACCCCCATCAGGCAAAAGTACAACCTATAAACAGCCACTCTGATGGACCAACTTATCCGATCATTCTATCACTTCCCAACCTAAATCTCTTTACCTTCTTTTTCCAAACTTCTCTCCAGGGAAACATGAGAGAAGCACATCCGATCCCGGTCGGCATGTTCACAACAAGAACCTTATAAGAAGATATTTCCGACAGGTTTTCAGAAACCACCTTAAACAGAGGGTCGAAATGTAGCGAATGACATCTCATGGCTTGCTTTAGCCAGCACAAAGTATAAATCCTACCAAACTAACTGGATTTTGCATTCAATCCAACTCTGGCTTACTCTTAACCCTCTTCATTTTGGCTTTGAACCTCGACTTTGTCAGCAGTGTCTGTACCGTGTTGAAGAAGTTCCCCACAGCCATCAGGACCAGAAGGAATCCGCAGAAGATCACCTATCACCACATTCTCACCAATCACTTAACCTGCATAATGGTGAAATGGTAACTCATAAAAAATTTGCTGGTTTCTCTCGGCAGAAAATTACCTGCCACTCAGTGACGACCCTCACGAATGCAGTCATCAGCAACTGCAGCCCAACATATGCCTCGAAACCCTATAAGCAAAACCAAGTATTGCCGCGCAATTTTAGTTAGGACCAAGAGTTCCTATGATATGGTAAAAGTGGAGTTTCTTCATTCTCAAATTTTAACCAAGAGTCGAAACGTAACTAATAAACGCTCTCTCACCTGCAAAATGAAGAGAATGGGGCACAACAACCACAATTGCCCATCTACACCTGCAGTTTCACCCCAGACGACATCCATTCTCTTGGCCTGAAAAAGCCAATACAAGAATGTTCATAAACAATAGTATGAAAATGTTTGCACATGAATTGGATACGAGTGTACCCACACCGCACTGTCCACAACCAAAAGGGCAGGGAATTATTCCAAAACACAGTTTGGAAATGAATTGCTATAAGAATTCTGATCCTCATAAGAAATAGTATTCTATTCTCAACGAAATTGGTTTCTAACAATATGAAAGAGTAAATCAAATATGAAATAAGATACTTCTGTTGCTATACCTTCCCCAGTGCAATTCGAGTATAAAGTCTCTGGCGCTGGTATCTATTCTGTAAAAGCATCGCCACTCCTTGCATCATAGCCCATTGCAAGAAAAGTTGAACCCCTCTCTGTAATAAACACTACCATTATGACTAGGATAACTAAGTGTGATAAGCACAGTGCAGAAGAAGTAGGAACCTGTTTTGCAGCGCAATTGGGCTGTCCTTTGATCTCCCATGTAAGACTTACTAGGGCCATAAGCATAGCACAATAGTGATGGTATATCCACCTGAAGAAAGAATATAAGTGGACTTGTAATGTTCTCATGTAATAGGTGAAGCAGCTACTAATCACTTCTCAAATTTTTTTAAGTGCAACCTTTTACACTTCTTAATTACATGATTCATAATGACACTTGCTTATAATCTACAAGAGGAAGCATAAAAGTAACTTTTGAAGGGAAATTGTCAATGACAGATGCATATACATAGTGAATGGACTAACGTTATGTGACCACCTTTAACCGCTGATATCCTTTACATCCTCTATATAGTCCGACAAACCGGTACAGGAGGCATTCCTAACAGCACGACCGAGTATTGACAGAAGTTCAAACAATTCAACAAAAATGAAAAACTTGTCAAACTGGAAGAGCTAGCACCCATGCTCTTTCACCATCAGTAGGAAGGGGAAAGTGACATGTTATTCTTAAACAGATAACAGTTCCTAGACTTGATCTAGAAAATCCCAGTAGCAAAAAAATATAGCTTTCGAGTCAAGGAACTAGTCAATTGTATCCTTATTAACATATTCTCATGATAAAAATGATTGATCAAGATAGTTCACTAAAAAGTTACAAGCAAATCTTAACTACCATCACTTATTGATCATCACCTTCTAAAGACCAATGAGAACCCACAAATACTGGCCATAACATATCAGTCAACAGCCTCCAATAATTAGCCAAGACGGCTCAGTGAAGCAAGCCTAAGGAATGTTAAGAACAATCTAAGACTAAAATTACAGTCTGACACCATGGATAACACATAACGTGATTGCACGAAGTGGTCAGATTCCAGCATGTTATCAGCCCAAATATGAAACCATAGCAGACAACTCTTCATAGGTTTCCTAAGATATGGGTGATATAATCTTAAATTTAGTTCTGTGACAAAGTTTCAAATATTGAATAAAACTTAAAACAAGTGAATGCTGCAACTTTCTTCAAGTCTGAGTCAAGACCATAGAATGAAGTCCCAAAGTATAGAGTAATATTCATTTTGCAAGAGCTCCCAACCCTTGGTGTATGGAACTAATTTTCTCCCTATATTGCTTTCAGACTCTCTCAACTCTTAACAGGATCTCACCCATGCCTAAGGTAGTGTCAAAAGATAGATGATCTAGAACATTAGTAAACTAATGTGACATCAAAATAGCTCTAGTTAGTAGGACTAATATCTCTCTGTTAAGAAGTAGGCTACCCATAATGGAGCATTCTGCTGTTTTCTAGCTTAAAATCATGGTATGAAGGTTTTCATTTCCCTTCTCTGTGGACAATAGTAATGAGTAGTGAAGGGTAAAGGAAACAAAGTAATGAGTAGCGATAGAACCCTACTCAACAAAAAGCCATGAAGACTTGTAATAAGAAAAACCATAGCACAGAGGAGTTTAACTGGAAGTGAGATGAGAGGTGACAAAAAAAAAAACATAATAGTGTCTGAAGCAATACTCCGACAGAAGTAATCTTATTATTTGGTCTCCTAGACTCACATGCAGTAACTGAAACTCTTAATCTGTGCAGTTACATCAGCACATGGGTAATAAACAGTACTGAAATCATAATGGTTAATTTCACATCCATTTTTATCATTTATTATTCATGGCACACTTTTCCTCCATGGGCGTGAAGACAATTTAGATAGGCAAAAGAAATTCTATAACTCTATTCATGTCAAAGAATTTTGTTTTACTGCCACCAATGGATCGAGAGAGGGGAAAAGTGCTCTACTGTAACATAATGGTTGAACTCCTTAATTATGGTTTTCATGAATTCGGCGAAAGTAACATAATAGATTAACGACCCAAAAGAACGAAAAACAGTCTGAATTGGTCTAAAGGGTTCAAGAAATGGAGAGGTACTGTGCAATTACCATCGACGAATATCACTTCCATTGACCCTCAGAATGTTTTCTCGCAAGGCCAACCCGGTGTAGAGGAACAATAACCATGCCTGAAGAGCGGGTGGAACAAAAGACAAATATGTTAAGATTGGTCAAGCAAGATCCAATCTTAAAAAAACTAGGTAAAATGGGAGTACCTGATATAGTTGAACAGGGAACGCTGGCAAGCACCCATTCCACAGCCAAGACCTTAGAATTAGTAGAGCTGATGGGAAAAAAAGAAATAAAAGGGCGGTTCTATCCTGCTCAAAACAGAGAGACCATATTATGAGTAAAGGGTAGGGCTCGAGAAACCAACTAATGACATTCCAGATTCGAGTAGGACATACCCTGTAACTGTTATACTCTTCTTTAACCTTCAACTGGACATCTTTGCGAGAGGCACGCACGTTAATTGGACCCAGAAACATCCTGAGAAAGCCACCTGCAAGGATGAACGGGGCAGTTGCTTTAAGCGTAGTACAGTATTAAGAACATGCAGTTATGTGAAAGACATCAATTTAAGGACCAGGATTCATGGAAGCACTGATTTGGTTAAGCAAATCCACAACGGTAACCAAACATTTTGGGGAAAAGGGAAATAACAAGTTGCAGTTGCACAAATTACCTTGGGACTTGGTAGGGAGAAAAGCAGCGGCATCCCCATCGGAAACGACACACTTGGCTCTTTGCAGCTCGTCTTCCAACTGTCACAAGCAATCACTCGGATCAAAAACCACATCACCATAATCAAATCCTGAAGTGAGAGTGAATGCGAATTAATTCAATTGATCAAAATTGCCTTGTCAGCTAGCTTGGCGTCGATGAGGCGCCGGGAGAGGCAGGAGTGAAGGAGAGAACGGCAGCGACGGACGGAAGAGTCGATGGAATTAGCGCGCTGGCGGAGTGACTGCTCTTCGCTGAAGCTCCTGGCGATGTGAGAGGCAGCCGATTCCTGCAGCTGCCTCGCCTCTTCCACTACTCTTCCGACCTCTTCTTCCACCTGGCTAGCGGACTCCTCCGCCGCTGAATTGCCGCCGTCCATTTTTCACTCTGTCGTCTTCTGTTTGGGAAATTTTACTCCTCCCCCCGTCTCCCTTTCTCGGTGAACGGGTGGCGCGTCGGATCTGAATCGATCGGCTGCGCGAGTAAACGAAACGGAGCAGCGGAAATTCACAGAGCCCCGCTGCGACAGCGGAGGCAGGATGTTCGGGAAGAGAGAGAGAGAGAGAGACAGAGTGCCCTTCGCGTTCGCCTTTCTCTCGGTTGCTCTCAGCAGGCCTCAGCGGTAAATACAGTTCCCGAGTTTCCCCACCTTGTGTTTTCTTATTTTCTGGCTCGCTCCCAATTTGCATGTTATTATCCTGTTTTTTGTAAGTTGAATATTCTTAACTTTTGTTTTCAGGCTCCGAATGAATTAAGGAGTAATGGAGTATCATAATTGACAATCATTCAATAAAATTATTTTTCAGCAAAAACACTTCATTAATTAGATTTTGAGGTTCATTCCATAAAGAAAATAACAAAGAGTTTGGCATTGGTGATTTCGTTTTTGGGATTGTATTTAGTTTAGTTAATATGTTATTTGAGATACTGAAATACATTACTAATATAATGTATTTCAGTATTTCAAATATTATATTAATATACATGACTAATTTACTTGATATTTGTCAACCGAATGGATTCTTCGGGATTTGTAGTTTGGCTGTATTATGGTAATATAATGTATTGATAGTTAAATGTTCGAAGTTCTATGACTTCTTTGTAAATGTCTTATTGTTTCTTGCTCTTCTTTCATGTGGAATTTTATTAATAAAGATGTCATGAAAGGATGATTCTTATTTTCCTTTTTTTTTTTGTCAATTCTATATGCATCAGATAGGATATTGTATTGAATCGGCCGATGTCCATCGCAAAGGAAGAGGCGACTCCCCTAATGGAATTTTCATCACTAGCCAAGCCAATGAACTTTAGATATTAGCTAGTCCCCATTACATGTCAGCATTCTTCGAAATCCACTACCAGACGTGGCAATTCTTCACCAGTGATCGATATAACTTTCAACAACTAGAGTTCAGTAAATGATTCGGTTAGTCATCAAACACCAGAATCAAACCTGCGATCACCAAACTCCGGATGCTAGTTGTCAAAATCCAACTATCAAAATCCAATAATTATATTATTTATTATTGAAAATTGATTAACTTAATTTAATTTGCCTAAGCCAAGCCCTAGCAACAACTTATGAACGGTTAATATCATGATGATTACTCAAAAAAAAAAAAAAAGATGGTTCCCTTTCTTTGTGACATATGGTTGGACAGTCGGCACCTTCAATGCCAACGAATTTCCTTCAAAGTAATGAAATAACGCCAGTGGCGGTTGAAAGGAAGGAAAAAAATGCCGACTGGAAGCATTGAATTTCAATACGAATACTGATCCCTTCGTATTTCCCGAAAAGTATTTAACACCCGCGGCCTGGGCTCCTTTTCCTGACTGCCTGGCCCAGCTCTGCTTCATTTAGGCCCAACCAAGCTTAGAACCAGAAATTCACCCACCAGCCACCACACAACACATAAAACGACACATATTTCATTTGTGGCCTCCAATCAACAGTCTGTCATGTCATCGCCTCCTTTTATCTTCAAGCCCGCTCTTCACCACGCCTTCCTATGTAATTGGTAAGTCACAAAATTAGGAAGAATTTTCCATTCCCGAAACCGGTCCAAAAAATTTAGAAAAATTTCTTGCTATATATATAAAAAAAATATGTTAAGGGCATGCAGATACTACTAGTACTATCATTGTTTCGGCAACTCTTGCTCTTTCGCCGTCCAATATGTCTTGACGGCAACCAAGATCTTCTCCGGGTTAAACGGCCCGCTCTCGTGGTCCATAATCTGGCTCTTCCATCTCATCCTACTCGTAACGCTCTGAACCTTCACCAGCACGTCCACGGTATCCCTGATTATCACCGTCCCTTCCGGCCTCAGGATCCTGTCCATCTCCAGCAGAATGATCTTAACGTCGCACCTGCAAATAGAAACGAAGCAATTCAACCGATTAGCACGAGCGCCTCGAACCTACACACGCTAGCTAGTATCCTTCTGCTATATAAATTACTTTACCTGTCCTGGTAGAGGCTGAAAACGCCACCAGCATGAATGAGATCGTATGTTCTTGGATATGTGGAAAAGGCCTCACACCAGTCCTGGTATGTACCGACGAACCCTCGCTCGTAGATCGCGCCCAGAGTGTCTCGATCCGATTCGGTGGGGACGACGTTCATGACCCACACGGGGTACTTGATCAGCGCGGCGGCGAACCCGCCGAGGTATGCGTTCATGTCCATGACGTTGCGGTACCGACCTTGAGCGAGAGGGTTGATGATCTGCTTGTAGTGGCGCAACCTCTCCTTCCACGAGTCGTTGTCTTTGTTGAAATTCTCGACCGTGATTCCCGGTATCGAGCCGGTAGAGATCCTGGGCGGGACCGCGAAGGCCCGGTCCGGCCATTTCTCTAGCGCGCCGCCGGCGACTTCGTCGGGTCCGTTTACCTTTGGTAGTGGAGTTATGCATATCTCCATGTTCTTGTACCTGTAAAAAAATTGAGCCAATTTTTTTTTATTTCGATATATTAGAAAAGAAAAGAGCACATAAATAACGTAGCACTTCTACTATGCTTTAAAGTACAACTTTACTTTGTACTATAACATTAAAAGTACAAATTAAAGTACCGTAAGAAAAATTGTACATTTATGTTATGGTACAACTTCAAATTGTACCATAACATAAATGTATAACTTTTGTTTGTACCATAAAGAGATTTATACAAAAGAGTATAGTTACAACCTGAAGTTGTTGTACTATAACGTTTAAGTTACAACTTCAAGTTGTACCATAAAGACAAAAAAAAAAAAAACTAAACCACGTACCAATGCTTTAAAGCATTGTAAAACTGCTCTCTGAACGTTCACAACCATCGGATCAACTCGTATGACATTATTTGTAAAATTCTTGTTGTGTTGAACTAACAATTTTAAAACACATAAGTGATGACTAATGATACTAGCCGATCGTATCGTCCTATTTCCACAATAATCAAATTCTCCAGCAAAATATGATTGACTCTGTATTTTTCTTCTTCATTTTGTGTGATAATAATAATAATACTTATTAGTTCAATCATAAAATGTACCACGATTATGATCTTAATGTGAACTCGAGTTAGCACGTTCTATTGTAGCCAACGACTGTACGTGGATAACGACACACACGATCCAATGACCATTAATGCTTTAAAACGTCCCAACTCCAACCCTAATTCGAAAACATGAAGTAACATGATGCATGTGTAGATGAACGTTAGATACGTACCATGATGCATCCGGGTTGTCGGACTTGCACATATGAGGAGTCTTGTAGACCTTCCGATTCTGTACACACTCAAAGTGGTTAATGGGCTTCTGCCATATCGAGAGATCATTCTTCTCAGCCACTTTCTTCCAGCACAGTCGTTTGGCTACATCCTCAATGGCATCCTGTTCCTGTTTCAAATCCTGCTGACTCCTCTCCCACCCTTTCCAGTACTTCTTCCAGTTGATCGGAGGCCCAGAGAGGATCCAGTAACCACCGGGCCTCAACACTCTGTCCACTTCGATCAGATAAAGCCCATCTGTATAAGCCGCCACAAACACATCCAGAGTAGGGTTTAGTTGACATGGTGGATGTGAAAGTGGATGTGAAGGTAAGAGGAGGAAATTAAGTACCGTATTGGAACCATGGTATCAAGCAGCGGGAGCAGTGAGCCATGTCGAAAGCTCTTGCTGGGTAAGGAAGCCTCTGTGAGCCCATGACGCCGATCATGGCTGGAACTCCTCTTTCTAGGGCAAACTGGACTTGGGCTTCATGAGTGTCTCTTGGGGCGAAAGACATTGCCAATATGTCTCTCTTCAACAGGTATGCACCCCAACTAGCAACCTACAAGGAAAACGGAGAGAAAGAGACGGTAAGAGAGTGATATGAGATTCATAATTAATCTTCTCTCAGCAACTCGTGTTATTGGGATTAGTTGGTTTATGAGTTGTTAAGACCGGTTGACTTATGACATGGGATCGAAATTGCAAGTCTGTCCTAGACTCGACCTGACCCGACGGTTAGGATGAATCAACATTTCTACAAGGTCAGTTTAGTGTCGAGTCATCTTTTGGCCTAGTAAGTGTCGGGTAGGATAGGATCCGATCGAGTCACTTTTTTTTTTTGGCTCTATGACCCATGACAATAACTAGTGATTTGAAATTGGGAGAGGATATGGTACTAAAAGAGCACATATGCGTAAAAGTATTAAAAGTTCATGCAATGTAATGTAAGTCAACAATATGAAGGTACTAAAATGCAATTTTACCACAAAAAATTATGTACCTATTTGGGAAAACAAATTGGAAACAAGGACAGACGAGTTAAATCCAATTTCAGTCTAATAAAAAAACAATTAAGGTGTCGTTTGCTTGTGAGATTTGGGTGATAGTATTAGGCACCCAAATACAAAACATTACGTATTTGATATAAAAACATTGTTTGTTGAGGCCTACAAATCCGTGGGGCCCACGTATTTGCAAATACAACATTTCATTTGGTATTTGGTCATCGAAGGCAAGTTTTGAAGACCCATAGTACAAAAATCTTTAAATCCATTATCAAAATCAACTAAACAAACAATGTTATCTTTCAAATATAAATTCGTGATAAATTCAAAAAAATTTAAAACTAAAAAACTTCATTTTAAAATCAAACGAGAGTATCATAAATGTATCACTCGCAGCAACTAAAATTATAGAAATCAGGACATATACAAACCAATTAATAACCTGTTAAACGTAAATTATAGAAATCAGGACATATACAAACCAATTAATAACCTGTTAAACATTACCATAATCAATTTCTATCATGTCAATGGAGACTTACGCCGCAGCCCGTGTCGATGGCGGTTCTGATATTCCCATCACCGAGCGGGACGAGCCGGTCGATATCATCAATATACACATCGGCGCCGAGCGGGAACATGGTCCCACCGCCGGGAAACCTGAACCGCTCCCCCTCCACCTGAATCCAATGCTGCACGGCCTTCTCAATGCTCAGCTCCTTGTGCGGAATGTTATCATACCACGCATAATCCCGACTCTCCGGCCACTTGAACGGCGTCTTGTACTTCGGCGGAGCCGGTATCAAGCAGAACAACAGCTCCTCTTTCGTCGGACAATGCCGTTCTCTGTACCTCAGCATCTCCCTGTCGAACTTCCTCCCACGGGGCGGGTACTGGCAGGGCGTGTACTCGCTGTAGGACATCTCGCAGGGCGGGAATTCGTCCTTGCTGCTCGTCAAGCTTTCGTCGCTTATCTGGATCTGGTGATGGCTCTCAAAATCCAGTTTGATTGGCGAGGATGTGAGATTGTTGATGTTTTTGGTTGCGGGGGTTTCGCATTCGGATTTGGTTTTGATGTCGGATTGGGGTTTGGGAGGGTTGTTGGTGGTGTTCTGCCAGGATCCCATGGTGTAGAAGAGGATGCAGAGGCCGGTGACGCCTAGGATCCATGTCAGGCGCTTTCTCTTCGACTCTAGAGCGTGGTCCTTGGCCATTATCTCTGTTTCTTTTCTTTCTTTTTGGTGGAAACAGAGGAAATTTACCAGCTGAAAGGCTGGGGATTTGGGTCGAGGAGTGACTGATGCTTCATCGATTGATGGTGTGGTGAGTAATGGGATCGGTGAAAAGGGCCAAAAAAAGAGGAAGAGATGGTGGTGATAGTGTGAAAAAGACGTGTGTGGTGAATGGTGAAGAAGTAACACCAAAGGTGAAGAAAGTTTTGGAAGAACTCTCACTAGTTTAGCAGGAGGAATTGTTTGGGAGAGGTTGTTGTTGGGGGAAATGTTGTTGTTTTCGGCGGAACGAAATTCTGCATTCTAGTTTTTGCTAAAGATAGTGGGGGAGAGATTGGAAATAAAGCTTGGGCTCGGTCTAATGGAAGAACGAGGCAATGGGGTGTTTTGAGTTTTGGTAGAGAGATTAACTAGCCTGTTTTCACTCTCATTCTCGTCTATTTTTATTTCTTCTTATTTCGTTAAAGACCAAGTATAAGTTTGACCGCCTCAAATAATAATCTTACACACGAGTAAGATTGTGGTGTGTTTTGAACATTTAAATATATATATATATATATATTTTGTCCTCCTTCAAGTGTTTTAGCAAAAGTATGGATGCATAATCTAGAATTCATGTTATGCCATAATCCGTGGAGAACGGGGTATTGTTGCACACTATTAGTTTGATCCACGTGTCGGGATTCAAGGAGGGCACAAGGGAATTAGGAAGAAAGTATACAAAAATTTATAGTATCAAGATTTTCTCAACTGTTGTCAGTCGTCACTATCTAGATCTCATCTCATCACATCTATGATTTTCCCCATTACCGATCAATATTTTTAGTATGTTGAAATTGAATTTTATTTTCTTTTTAAATATAAAAAAATATACTAACTATGATCTAGACGATGATAGTTACTTTGTTAAAATTTAAAATTAAAATACATAGATTTTTCTTAGAATGCATTGACACCCAGAAAACCACAATTTTCTATCACGGTGAAGGACTTTCTCTGTTTCGAGATACTGTACCAATAGATATAAGAGTAGAAGATGTTAGATTGTCTCATCATCTAGGTGATGGGATACTTGGATCATACGATCAATTGGGAAGTAAAAAGAAACTACGTCGATGTCATTATGAACAAATGGTGATTGGAGGGAGGAGGTGCGGCCATCGTCATTATTAAGTTGACACACCCTTGAATTGAAGAAACCAAAACAAAGAACACGATAACATGACATCGGTTTATCAAAAGTAAGATAGTCTAACGGTAAAGCTGTCGCGACAGTGAAAGTTTGGGAGTTGCATATCCCAGGTTCGAATCCAATCGAGGCCCGTTGGTGTTCCTGGAGGTCGAAAAGCTGCTGGGGGCGAAGCCCAATTGGCGTTGAATTTAATTGCAGGTGGCCACCAAATTTAGTAGGACCCGCTGTCACAAAGTGGCACGTGGGGCTGAGGTTTCTGGGTAATAGAAAAAAACATGACAGCGGTTCGTGGAATGAAGTAACACCTACGCACATCTCACGACTAAGATCTTGCCTATGAGAAGATGCCAAATCTGCACCCACCAATTTTAGCTCTGTCAAGAATCAGGTAGTCTCAATGACTCGAGTTGTTGGAAAAATGTTCATTATGGACCATACATCAATCTCATATACGCCCCCTTACACGAAAGCTAACGCATGGGCTGTAAGTTTGCACTGACGACCCACAATATCTTGTGCTTCAATTAATTGTTAATATCGAGGGACGAGAAGACTCGGACATACTACCACTTGGCCAAACCAGCTCTGATACTATGCCAAGAACGAGTTAATCTCAAAAAACTAATTGTCAATATTACAAATCATAGATATTTAAACACACGACCACTTGATCAAACGAGCTCTAACATCATATCAAGAATCCGTTAATTTCAATCTCTGAATTTTTAAAAAAAAATCTTTATGAACAATATACCATTCCCTCCCAATCTCAATTTCACGTTTCAATGATAATGAGAATCCATGTCATGTGATTTATTAAGCGAAAGAGGGGCTGTTAGAGAAGAGAAGAAAAGAGGTAGTAGCTATGAATGATGGGATTGGCATTGACTTTCGATTCTCCCATGAGATGAGACGAGAGACAGAGAGAGCTACCCATTCACTTCACCCATCTTGGCCTCTTGTCCATTTCCTTCCCAATTTTGTTTTCTTTTGCATTTTTTTTTATCATTATCTTCCCAATTTTGTTTTCTTTTGCATTTTTTAAATCATTGTCACGATTATTAATAATTGCACTTTAGTCGCCTTATACTACCAAGAACAAAAAAGATTGATGATTCTGACCATTTTGTGCATGAAATTAATTTTCAAAGAGCTGGTAAACGATTAAGAAATATGCAACTTATCGATTGTTTATTTTCTGCCTTACACACATTTTTTTAGTGGCTAAAAGTTTGAACATAAAGTGTGATTATCATTATTTTCAGCATTTCATTGTCTTGTGACAATGTATTTGTAGGGTGAGAATTTGATAATATCCACAATTACGTCAATATAAACCTATCAATACATGTTGCATAAGCTAAGGGTACAACCTTCCATAACCACATAAGTGCCACACTAGATTTTATTTTTGTGAGTGCATCCAATAGATTGAGTACAGATCTGGGTACTCGATACAATCAGACTCATTGTCATCGCTAACTCTTAACTATTCCAAAACACATTGAGTCTTCATCTACGTCGCTGCTCACCAAAGACTTACTTAGCATTGAATTTGAAGATTTTTCTTGCTAAAGAAGTCAACTTTGTAACGGATCACCGCTCCCACCAAAATGATTATTCAATTTTTAGGCTCCACACTGTAAGCATTTGTATACCAATTTTACACCAATAAATGAGTGCCATAGTTGACACCCATGAATTGAAATCCTTCATTGAGTAATCAAGAAACTCGCTGACAAGTAGACTTCAACAAACACCCCTTTCTCCCTCTATACATAAATATATAGACGTCAATCCATCCCTTATATATCGATCTGCGTTTTCCAATACCTCCATTTCCTCCTCCTCTGTAACCTGCTTCCTCCCCTGCCCTGAAAACCTCTGTTTTTTTTCCCCTCCCCTGTTCCGCCTCTTCCCACCTGCATTCCAATCCCCAATCGGCCGGCGACTTCTCCTTCTCCCCGGTGAGTTAGACACAAATCCTCTTCTCTCCCTCACCATCCATTTCATTCCATTGATCTAAACTCTGCATCTTACTCTGGCTCCCGTCCTTCCTCCCCTGCCTTAGCTCCACATCTATAAAATCCCTACAAACTATGTAAAGCTTCACTTTCCTCTCCCCTTCCCACAAAAAACCCAAAAAAAAAAGTTTCTTTTTTTGTATTGATTATGTTCATGCATCGATTCTAGCTGTAGCCATCGTTTAGATCGTGGCTAAGGTCGAGATTATCACCCTGTAGCGAGACCATCATAAAAACCCATCAAATTATGTAATCTCGATTCACCTTACTACCCACCAATCCCCATAAAAAAACCCAAAAAAAAATTTACATTTCAAGTATAAAAAAGAAGAAAAAAAGTTGGACGGAAGAAGGATGCCGGAATCGGAAGGAGGAACGCCGGTGGCGACGTCTGCGCCGGGGACTCCGGGAGGTCCCCTGTTTTCGGCGGAGAGGGTGGAGTCGCTGTCGTACGATCGGAAGTCGATGGCGGCGAGATGCAAGTGCTTGCCGGTGACGGTGCGAGCGTGGAGTCAACCCGACACTCCCACCTGCTTCACTGATTTCCCCACTCCCGATATCTCGCTCAGTCGCAAGGTACGAATTCACCATTTCATACCCAACTCACTCCCTTCTTTCCTTGCGGCTGCTTTAGTTATTTGATATAGTCAATTTACATCATTATAATCTGAATTATGAGCAATTGAGTCCACTCTTTAATCGCTTGGTATGATGAGTTTAGAAATTTGGCGGGATACAAGATAAATTAGTGTATTTGTCTTATGGTTAATAATTGTAATTGTATTTTCTATTTGATCTTCATAATTTCAATGAGGGTTGTTCACGTATTGCCCTTCTATTTCGACACTCTCAACGATTCAGACATTCAAGTTAGTTCAAATTTTCAACCGGTTAGATTCGTTGTCATTGTTATTGTCAATGTTAGAATGTAGGTCCCACACTACGACAACTCGTCATATTATGTCTAGGCATTGCAAGAGGAGTGTAATGTAAGAGAATAGATTTAAAGTTCTAAAGTTTTAAACACAATCAAGACAAGGTCGAGAGTAGTTTAATCTTCTTAGATATATAAGATGTACTGATGTAGAGTCGTCTCTCTAGAAACGACATATTGACAATGTTTTTGACTATGAATTTAACGAAGATTAGCTTATAATGTCTTACAAATATCTAAACAAAAGGGCCAATGCAGTCAATTACAATTTAAATAATCCAAATAATAATATCTTATTGGAGAACTGAAGTTTCTAAAGCTAAATTGAGTATCCGTTTCGTTCATATGCACTAATTATTGCAGATGAACAAAGTTTCAGAAAGTTAAAAATGAGCACTTGCAATAGTACAAAGCAAAACTTTATGCTAGAAAATGGATGTGCATGTGCCTAAGTTCAACGTTGCTGCTGCACTTGATTGTCGGCTGGAGTCTGTTTTCTCTCCAACAATGGGCGGTGCGGTGTTACAATGATACTGCTGTCTGCTGCACAGCCACCGCACAACCTACGCAGGAGAATAAAAGCTCATGTTTCTCTTTTCCCTTGAAGAATAAATTTAAGTATTATTAAGTAACATTACTACTTAGCTTAGCTGTAAAAATGAAAAGGAAGTAGAGGTGAATTTTAGCTTTGCGCTGGGCACATGCCCTTTCACTCAGCCATTTTTACAAACACCTGGTAGGCATGCATCGACCTCTAAGGACAACATTCATCTCTTTGACACGGCTGCCTGCAGCTAGGTGCGGAGTTCGTGGGCACCTTCATACTCATCTTCGCGGCGACGGCAGGCCCCATCGTCAACCAGAAGTACGCCGGCGCCGAGACCCTGATCGGCAACGCCGCCTGCTCGGGCCTAGCCGTGATGATCATCATCCTGTCGACGGGACACATCTCCGGCGCCCACTTGAACCCTTCGCTAACCATCGCGTTCGCTTTCCTCCGCCACTTCCCCTGGGCCCACGTCCCGGCCTACATCGCTGCCCAGGTAACGGCGTCAATCTGCGCGGCATTCGCACTCAAGGGCGTGTTTCATCCCTTTATGTCCGGCGGCGTCACCGTGCCTTCCGTCGCCACCGGCCAGGCTTTTGCACTTGAGTTCATTATTACTTTCGTCCTGCTTTTTGTTGTTACTGCCGTTGCTACGGATACTCGCGCGGTGGGGGAGCTGGCCGGGATTGCGGTTGGTGCTACGGTTATGCTCAACATTCTTGTTGCAGGGTGAGTGATCACTTTCTCAGAAAATTGTTGTTAATTATCTTAAAAATTCTCACAATACCATATTTGAAATAAATTTCGAAAATATTAGAGTTTGACGTGGTTTACTTAAGTTTCTAGCGAACTATGTGGTGATTCGTTGGAAAAGAAAAGCAATTCACTCTTCGGATCACGCGGATTGCTGAAGACCCAAGTGAACTAGTCTCGAATCAACATGGATCGTAGCAACTTCAAGTGAACCAACCTCGAATCAAACATGAATCGCGCTAAACTCAGGCGAACCAACTTTGAATGAACATGGATCGTGATACAACTAATATAATTAAGCGAACCCACATCAGATTGCTGATGACACCCAAAGATCTACACCTAAATAGGTCGAAACTTCGAATGATTCATAAATTTGGGCTCACGGTTATCCGATCATGGGGTAAAAATTCACTACAATGAAATAACTGAGCACAAAGTCGAAGTTTCGATCAAGGTTAGATATACAGGGGTTGATCGATGTTGGTTCGTTTCGGTTTGTCCCGCGATTCGGGTGGTTCGAGGTTGGTTTGCTTGTATTAATTGCTATGATGCAGGTGCTTCGGGGCTCGGTTCCCAGCACTATTATTCTGGTTGGTTTAATTTGGTGCTAGTTCGCTTCGATTTGGCGCGACTGAAATTAGTTCGATGTAGATCGCTCCTGTCTCCCGCGAATCACTATCTAATTCGTTGGACACTAGAGCGAACCACATCAAACTCTAGTATTTTCAAATTTTTTTTTTATCGTAGGAGTTTGTTTAGTAATCCTTGCAGTTTGGGAAAATTTCCGAATTTATTTTTTGTATATCTCTTAAACCGATAGATAGTAGGCCTCAATTTTGTCGAAGATCATGATTAATTATGACACGATCTTGATTCTTGAATGAGTTGCATGCTATGGTTCTCTGGTGCATATGCAGGACATCGACCGGAGCGTCGATGAACCCAGTGAGGACACTCGGGCCGGCGGTGGCGGCAGGGAACTACAGGAAACTCTGGATATACCTGGTTGCGCCGACCCTCGGCGCTCTTGCCGGAGCTGGCACCTACACCGCCGTGAAGCTCGAAGACACCGAAGCTCACCCGCCTCGTCCGGTCAGGAGCTTCCGCCACTAGACTGAAAACTACACCGTATTTGTACGTTACTGCTACTGTACTACAGTGTTCGGTGTTTGCTACTTTGCTCTGTAATAAACGCGATGTGACTGAAATTCCACGCCTGAATTATTACCTTAATTACTAAGGTCTAAGTAAGCTTCTCTTGTGTCTGTGTGTTGTAATTATTACCTTAATTACCACTCTCTGCGAGAAAGTGATTATCGAACAACAAGGTTTTGATATTCTAAAAATTGCACGATTTGGGGAATGACTAAATTGTGACGATCATTCACGTAAAATTATGTTTTAGAGCTGATTGGTTGTCATAATGCGACTGACTTCATATCGTTGATATTATATAAATTCCCTTCCAGTTATTACTTCTTTAATTTTTCACGGTAAATGAAGAAAGTTTCATATATAATCGCTGCAAGTGGGTTCAGCTACTAAAGCTTCCCGGCAGCAATCATATAATAAATAACTTCTTTTCCAACCCAGATAATGACTTAATTACTTGATTATTTAAATTCTGTATGTTTTTTTTTGGGTATTTATATACTAATTGGAATATTGTCATCGTGTGAAGCCGGCTCTCAATTCCTTGTTGTCGCAGTCACAGCCTACCCTGTATTTAATTTTCCATGCTGAAAAATCATTCAATTATTTTAATTTCATTCATGACCGTCGATACGAATGGCAATGGGTTGGGTCGGAGGTGGATAGTGCATATACATTATCCTACTCAAAATAGTTCGGGTTTTACCATACCCATACTCACATAAGAATCGGATAGAAAATCAAAACCATGTCCATACCCGTTCGAGTTTCGAGTATCCACGGTTATACATGGATAATAATTTTTTCATCATAACTCCAACCAACATGTTAACATCCACGCGTATACTCACATTATGTAAATGAAAATGGATGACAGTAATTACTAGAATGCCAAAAAATAATTAAACACAACACGATTTCACGAAAATATTAGATTTGTTTGCTAAATATCAAATCTGTTGAGAAAAATCGTAATCATTTCTAGACAAAATACATAAGCATGTGTATGATCGGTCGGGTTCGGGTTGGATAGTACGAAAATCATGCCTACTCATTATCCGCAATATTCGGGTTCAAATTTTGCCTATATCCACTGAAAATCCTTCGGATTCGGGTTTTACCCTACCCGATTAAGTCGAATTCGAGCGGATATCCACGATTCCAGATTCAAAAAATTATTAACAACTGAACCTCCAGATTCAAAATCGCTAGTATTACTACAATATTAAGCCTTTGTTTGCTGCTGAGAACTCTAGTTGAATCCCTATTTGGCTTATGCAAAAAAAAAAAAATAATAATAATAATAATAATAGAAACTGACCGTCCAAGGCCCGGTCCAGATCCATTGGGGTTTCCCGCGTAATTCAACCGTTCAAGAGTGAAAGGGAAAGGAGGCAGGTTTACCCAAAAAATAAAAATAAAAAGGCAGAGTAATATTCTGCTAATTTGATTTGCAGTTTATTTATTAATTTGATCGAATTATAAAATCCGAAAATCAGGAGAAGCTGACAAATGATACACATTGGAAGTTTTCCTCTTCTCCGCAATTTGATTCCTTCGCCTCCTTCTCATTTCCTCACTACCGTACACAACAATCGCTAACAAACTTCCTTTCCACAACCTTTATTCCCCCCTTCTGCTAGGCCTGCAGCTACACAGTTGGTCAACTCACTGCTGCCAACTCAAAATCTGTTCGATTGATCTTACTTTGTTTGGGAATTGGAAAGAGTTAAGTCGATTTGTTCATGGATCAGCTTTCCTGTTCAGAAACTGACTTCCTTTCTCCCTCTGAATTGCCAGCTTGTCAAGTCTGCAGCTGAACGATTCCTTGGTGGGTTCAGTTTGTTGTGGATTAAAGTAGCGATCTTTTGATTACTCAACCAGTTTCAGATTCTGGGTTGCTGGTTTCTTCTTAACCCTTTTGATCATTTTTGTAGTTCTTGAGTTGCAAACGATTACTGGCTGGGTTTTGTGAAGGGTGGGGGAGGGGGTAAATGGGAAGGTAATGTTATGGTCAATGGTAGAAGCGAAGGAAAGAGTTCATCAATTGTGAGGGGAGCAGAAAGAGATGAGAATTTGAACTTGTATAGTGGTGGTAGTGAACAGCAACGCAAGGGTGAACGATCATCAGAGAGAATTGTGATGGAGGCTAGTGAAGGAAGAGGGTTTTCTTCAGATTTGTATAGGAACACAAGTGAGGAGATGTTCATCAAGTCCTTGATGGAAAGCTCGATTGGGATGCCTGCACCAACAATGGAGATGCTAGGGTTTAAGAATCTCCACCACAATTTTCGGACCGATAGCGAGGAGCTCTTCAAGAGCTGGCTTACTACTGGTACTGGAGAGGCAAGCACTAAAAAAGATCTCTACTTTGTTTGTTCTTCTCCTTTATTTCCATCCATCTCTTACAAAAGTGTGACTTATGAGTTATGATCACCTCTGTTTGCTTTGAGGTTCTACTTGTTTCTCTTTGAGCTGATCCATTTTGATGAGCCATGGAAATTCTGAGTTATGAAAATTTCAAATGAAAGCAATCTTGGTTCACTGAAGGAAAAGAGTTGATCCCATTAAACTCTATCTCCTAGCTGATTTGTTTTGTTGATGTGATTTTGGATCAAGGAGAATCAGCAGCATGAGCTTTGGCTTTTAGATTCAAAGTTCTGTCTTATAGATTTCCTTGGCTTCCTTTCCATGCTAATCAACTTGGAATTTTCACATATTTATGAAATGCTATCTGTTCTTATCTGCAGAATCATGGTTATGGAACACCAAGCATTGCACATCGAACGCGACAATCATCTAAGAGGTGACTGCACACTATACAGTGGCCTCATTGCTTCTACGATTTATGTAAATGTAATCTTGTGCCAAAATCTAAGACAAGAGCCTATAGTAAGGAGAATCGAGCTCACAATGTCATGCATCATCACTCACATTGCAGAAGTGTCCCTATATTACATAAGGTGCTATATGAGAAAGAAATAACTTGTAAATTGTGATGGTTGCAGGATGTCCACTGAAATATCAAATTTGTCAGGTCAGCAACAAGGGCAGGCATCTCTGCAAAAGAAAAGAAGTACTGATGTGCTGTCGACACAAAATAATCATCCAACAGCAGACGATGTCTCCAATCGACAATCGAACAAGTAAGAAACTGCAGGCTGCAGCCTTCCCTTGTTGCCCTCTTTGAGATTTTTGTTGTTAGTGGCAAACTCAGTTTCCCTTACGCTGCCTTTCATTTGCTATAACTTTCAGCAAGGGCGCTGTTGACAGAAACACGCAGGCTAGTAACTTATACATGGCCAAGGTCTGCTACATTTTATAGCTTTCTGCAGAAAATTTTATACTGTTAAAAACGCTTCATGAGTTCACATAGCATTTGTCTCCCTTCTATGCAGGCCTGGTTTCAAAGTTCTCAACCCATGACTCGGAGCAGATCCTCTGAACTAAGGTGATCATTCTCTACCATCCCTGCTTGCTAAGCATCTCAATAACTTGTCTAACAATTACAAGTGGGTTCTTTCTACAGGAGGAGATACGTTGCCATGCAAACTACTGGAGAGAATGATGAAAGTGGATTACCGAAACAAGAGTTTTCAAATCCTAGTGGACTCGGCAGTGATCTCCTCATGCACGATGTGACGAATCAATTTGGAACATTCAATACTCCACACACGGGGAATATGGATAATGTCTCTTCAGTGGTGAGCATGTTGAAGGGAACCCTCGAACGCAAGAAGCAGCTGGGCAATCATGAAACTGTCGAAGAAGACAGCTCCAATTCGATCTATCATCACAGTCATGGTCAAGAAGTTATGATGATGAATAGCTTCAATCAGGGAAATGGGGATGGGATGGATAGCTTACAGGCGCTTGCATCTGCAATAGCAAAGAACCCCATGTCTGCTGGGCTTTTGGAGACGGTTCAGGAAGTTGTGGATTTTGAGATGGAAGGATATGCAAATCATCCTGTCAACCCAATGCAGACGAACACGATTTCTCGAGAGCCTTCTTCTCTGAGTGAATCTTCAGCTGCTGCACCAGTTGTTTCATCTGGGTTTGATGCATGCGATGGTCCGAGCAACTCGAGTCAAAATGTGACCACTTGTGAGAGCTCAAAGAAAGCAGTTGGGAATGGTTCAGAGCAAGGTGGTAGAGCCAAAGGTATATTGCATTTGACATGTACAACAACTCTTCATTTTGACTCTAGAAAATGAAATTGGCAATGCTAAACAATCATTATCGTTTTTGGAATGCAGAGTTTAGAGGAAGGATAATTGACAGTCTGAAAGATGATAAAAAGGTAAACATACATTCTCTTTCTCGCATTGCTTGCACATCAAGCTACTCCTGGTCTCAGTTTCATATGATACACTCTCTGGATTTATTGTAGAGAGGTAAAGGGCTTGTCCGGCATGGATCAGTGACATCAGCTAGTTCAGGTAAGCCAAGCTTCTGATTTGTCAAAATTCAGTAGAATGAGCGAAAGTTGAAAGACACAATTACTTGCAACCTAAGAAATTATGAGTTTCTGTTGTGTTGCAGTGGACACAGGAGACCCAACCAAGAAGCGTAGGGTGGAGCGCTCTCGCAAGTAACTTTCCCTTCCGTATTCATCTCTCTGTTCTTTCATTTAAACAGGGCTCTGATACGGTGAAATCTGTAAATGGTATTGGTAGGATGGCCGAAGCAAAGGAGAGGAATTTGACACCTGTGGTGCCCTCCGATATGCAGTCAGTGATGAAAAGGTGTGAGAACCTTGAAAAGGAAGTAAGATCACTCAAACTGAACTTGTCTTTCATGAACAGGTGAGACCAGAGACAAAACTCCTATACTAATGGATGATTCAAAGCTCTGCTTGGATGATTGATAGATAACAATCAACTGTTAATTTGCTGCAACTTCCAGGAAGGATTCTGAGCAGACTAAGCAGATCGAAGAGCTTCAGAAACGGAACGAGGATTTGACAGACGAGAAAGAACGCCTGCTGGAGGAGATTGAGAGGATAATGTGTGAAACCGGCAAGGTCTGAAGCGTTATATTATAACTACGTGGATGGGGAATGCTGACACTTGGTTCTTTCTGCAGCCTGCAGGCTAAACTTTATTTGTTAGTGTTGGTAGAGAAGAGTACAGGACATAGCAACCGTATCATCCTCATTCACTTGTCTTACACATGCTCAAATCATCAGAAAAATTCATAGGACCGACCATTTGTGACGAGATTAGGGTGGTTGATAAATGTTCTACAGCAACTGTATCTCTACAAAACTAGTTGCAGCTTCAAATATTTTTCAGATTTAACACTTGATAAATTTCCAAGTGTTCGATCTCGACTCGATTCTTCCCGTTGCAGAGAGTTCGGTTGGGTGTATCAAATTGTACAATCTCAAATATATGGAATAGGAAGTATTTGATACTGCGTTCTAGAGATATCGTGAACTACAAGATGTTTTCTACCAAGTATCCTGCTTTTTGAAGAGGCAAAACTTCTAAGAATATGAAGATGTCCAAAAACTGTAGCCAATTCAACCAGCTATAATCTCGATTTGACATTCTTCAAGTAATTGGTTACAGAATGATATTCACATCAATTACACTGTTGAGGTTTGTTTCAATTGTACAGTTTCCCTATGCTATAGAAGTTCTTACCTGATACAAAACAGGAACCACGGTTGGTTCCATCGTTTCTCTTCTAACTACAATGAAATTGATGATACATTTCACTAACCTGGCTCACAAGTTCTTCCTAGATTAAATATAGCCAACTCGAATCTCTGGCATGCCAAGCCGTTTCCCGTACTGGATAGTCAACCAGCCCATGAAGGAGAAGTATGCCACGAAAAAACAAGCACGCTTCAAGATTACCAGGTTGATAGCCCGAGTAAGAACCCTTACTATGTATGCCCATGTCTGAGGGACTGGGGGAATCACCATCTGCACCACTGAGAAGAAGAAGAGGGTGATTAAGGAAGTCAAGAAACCGGTGACAGCTCCAGCAACAGCTTCCCATTTCCAGAATCTGGTGGCATTTCCCGTCTTCTGAATGAACAAGGAGCTCGGAGCGTCCATCAACCTGACCACAGAAACATGGGAAAGCACCATTTGGTATCATTAATTGGAAATCTACATTAATTTTGGTTCTGAGGGGGACAATCATACAGTTGAACCGTGTAAGTTCCAGATAGACATTACGTCCGACATGTATAAAGTGAACATCTGCAATAGCAGGCATATAGACTGACATCTGTCAGGAAAAACAGTTAATTCGTATGAAGCCAACCAAATTATAGAGTCCCCAAAGATTCCCATGACTTGGCGATTTCCCAACTCAGGTTGTTCAAACTCTCCATGAATTTACCAGGCCTTGAGACTCTACAACCTCAGGTCCGAGGAATAAATTTACCCTTCACTGTGATCTGTTTACACATCAGCCTTTCCATTTAGCCTAAGAAAACACCCAAAAACAATAATGCATAACTAGCTGCACCAGAACCAACTGTAGAACCTTTTTTCTCTAAACGCCTGTCATTCTACATACTATGCTGTCCCTATAAAATTTACTCCCCCTAGTCCACTTAGCTACACAACCTGTTTAAGTGACATTCCATGCTTCAATGATACATAATGACAAATTAAAACAATCTTTCATGCAACAGAATTAATGGATGACCTACACTGTTAAGTACCTTGCAATTTGCAAACAGCCAAGCTGCAATAGTTCACTTGTTCAAAGAGCTACAACCTACATAATTTGTAAAGGCTGTTATTTTAAAGTAGCAACTTCTTATCCTATTCGGTGGTCGCTCAATCCAAGTTTGTCGACCATTCAACAACTTGTCTCTGCTTAACATCAAACCCAAATATAATGCTGACTGGGTATTTTCCCTCAAGTAACATTACTGCCTCAAAAATATATAACATATATAACTCTTCCAATAATCAACATGGCTAATTTTTAATTACATTCTTCAGATGCCTAAATAATCATATGTTAGGCGCTTCTCACAAGTCACACCAAAGAGAAACAACTTTAGTGCTTCAAAAGACAGAGTGGGCAGGCAAAGTACGAGGAAAAAACTCGCGGAAAAAGAAATGAACAAGCCTGTACTAAAAGAGAGGAGGAGTATAAGTAGCCCGTATACTCACAATCTGATATATTGATTTATAATCTCGAGAAGAGAAGGATCTTTTGAATTACAGTGGTGAAAGTCATCGACGTATAAGCTCACTTTAGAGATCCCAGCCCTGTGCCAGCAATTGTAAGTTTCATTCACCTGCAAATTGAAAAGTTAACAGAATCCCCTTAAACTTCTCTGCATCACGACTCAGGGTAGATTGAAATTTCAAACAATCACAGATGGATTTATCCTTTCTCCCTACACAGTGGATTAAGAGGACACGGATCTAAACCTTAAATTTATCTTTGGCCATCCATGCAGCAGCAAAACTGGGCCTACAATTCAGAGGAAGCGCCTCACTTGGAGCCTCAGCTAAAGCATGCTGTGTCCGTCCCAAGGAATGATCTTCATATTCCACCTGCAATGGTAAAGCGAAAATGATCCTCCTAATGCCCCAACTTTTGAGGTTGAAGATACAAAATGTAAACACAACCATGGTTCGACCATGCTCTAGTCAGATGCTTGTATCACACAGGCAAAAGAAACGGCTAAGGTTCTGTTGGAGAACCCTAATTTAACACAGTCTAAGAGCAGGAACCCAGTAACAGGAGGCCCCAGGTCAGCAGTAGTTCACAATGACACTAGCAAATTTACTCTAAGAAACTATAATAACATTGTCATGGCTCCTTTCCCTCACACTGACAATCAAATGCTAGGACAGGGATAATTTAGATGGACAATCAACGGATGATCTGATGGGACTTTACTTATGGATTCCTGAATGAGTGATGAGTGTACTATATTTCAAACAATGAGGCGCCAAAGTTGGAAAGAATAACACACTGAAACGATAGAAGAGAAATGAAAGTCACAAGAACATAAATATCACCTCAAACACAGAAGCCCAGTAATAATCATAGCGGCATCGAAATTTGTTTCTGTCAAAAGGATGAAAGGCATTCTTTGTTTTGTACCTCAGCAAACCAAGTTCGCAAACTTTAGATGATCTGAGATCAACACCTGAAAAGGCCAAAACAAAATCATTTTCCTCCTCTAACACAAGCAAAACCTTATTGATAGCAAAAGTGCCTGCGTGCTTCACAACATCCATGTACTGAACTTATCCTAAGCTCTAAACCAAAATGAGGGGATTTTTGGGAATCCTAAAAGCAAACCATGTATTTATCATCAGATAACAAGAGAAATGCAAACTGTCGATCTCCCATACCAAGCATCAGCTGAACAAACATGAACTCTAAGTACGATCAGAAGCAAGTGAAGATAAACCAAATAAGAACTACAATCCCACAGCTTAATTAGTTACGTTACAGTAGCAGTTCCAAATGAATAAACTTAATGGCAGAGCTTCGTCCATGGACACTGTGCGTGAAACCCTCAGAGGGACTCTTTCCAACCCTAGGTTTGAATTTGAAGCAAGACTCTCCCCCGCCATTTTGCACCATTCAACACCAGTTAACATAATTGTAACTTTTCGGATTCATTCTGTAACGAATCAAACTCAGCAATTCAATCACTTTAATTCCATTCTACTTCCTATACTTCTCAACAGCCGGAAACCATTGAAGAAAGCGAAATCAAATTCGAAACAGAGATGGGGGGCGCAAAGAAGAACTTACCACTGGAGACTATCCGGCACCGAGAGGCAACAGACACGGGCGTCGTGATAGATGATTGCCCCGAGAGCACGGCTATGAAGACCATGGATATCGACAGGAGGAGGAAAGCGAAGAAGGGGAAAAGCAAAAGCAGAACTAATAGCAGACACAGACGGAAACAGGAACTTGTCCTTCTGCTGTCGGGGATTTCCACCATCTCTGGTTCCTTGAGAGAATCCATCATTCACAAGAATTGAGCAATCGACGAAAGGTGAGAGGAAGAAGGACGTTTGATACGTCGGCAAACACTTCGGTTCCGTCCACCGGAAGCATTTACCCGGTGATCGGACAAACTTTTCGATGCCGAGAATGGGGTGGAGGGCGGCGATATTTTTCTAATTGTGGTCTCCTTTCTTCTCTTTTATCTTCGCTTTTATTTTCCCTCGCTCAAATTTCGGTTATGTTCCCTTTAATTGTTTCCCAATCTTCCCCGAAATGACCTACAATTAATTAAACAAACACATAATCAATCAAGTAATTGTGAGTTGTGACATCAAATTTTAGAAGCTTAAAAATATTAGTACCATAGTTTCACTATCCAAAATCCATGAAAATGTTAGTAAACGGTATATGATCCACGATTGAACCTCTTCCAACAACTCGAGTTATTGGGATCAACTGGTTCTTGACATGGTATCAGAGCCTTTTGTGACCGTGAGATCTTCTGTTCGATTCCCGGTGACCCCTATCTATTTCTGTTGTTTCTGTAAAGCACACGGTGTCCGGACCTGTGCCTGTCCAAACTGCAAGCCTATCTGAATGGCTTGAGTTTGAAGGGGGGTGTTAGTAAACGGTATATGACCCACGATTGAACCTCTCCCAACAACTCGAGTTATTGGGATCAACTGGTTCTTGACAGAAAAACTGTTATCAGATTAGGAGTAACTTATTATATTTTTATGTTAAGTAGATTATGATCTCGAATAAAAATGTTATACAATATACTTTTACTATAATTCTCGGTTCATTCCTCTCCTCTCAAATTCATAATCCAAATTATATTCTTAATATAACCATCCAAGGTTTCTCCTAAAATCATTCATAAATCATTCTCTAATGTCTAGATGAGAACATAGCGTTCTTTTCCCCCCCTCCTTTTTACTATTGTACGGACACAAATTACGAATATACATGAAAAACAAAAGTTGCGGTTGTTTATTAGCTACAATTTCGATCTTGTTGATATTTTTGGTTTCATTCACTATTTTGCATGAAAAATTGATCAATGTAGCAATAATGAAACGGGGATGTCCTAAGTTCCTAACTATTCGATCAATCAAGGTACTGAGAAGTATTCAAAAAGTGGGAGCTCTAAATAGATTATTCTAATAACCTTTGAAACCAAATAAGAAGTATCATCACCTAACCAGCCCTAACTTATTGACCTCAAGGAGTCAAGGGAAAACAATTTGGAGTTCCTCATCTAATCCTTTAGCAGATTCCTCAACGCCAAACACAATATATGGGTCAGCCATGAATTGGTCGAACAACTGATTCAACACTCGTGCGACTTTCATCCTAACAACTTCTTCATATTCCCGAAGCGAAAATCAGACTAGTTACAAATTTAACAAGATATTTACAGACATGAACTCACATGGCAGACCGTGAACTCCTTTCTTCCAACTTTCGACTATGGGTTGGTTTCACTTGTTAGGATCTGAAACACGCTGAAACACAAGACACCTAGCGTAAAACCACCCTTTTTGGAGCTCGATTGCAAGTTTTCAACAAACGTCAAAGAGAAACGGGGATAAAAAGTGTACAATTAAGCCCGAATCAATTTGTCTTTTGGAAAAAGGTGCATTAGCCTCTCATCTCATGTACAATACATCAATTTCCTTTAAGTAATATGAGTGTTTTTTTGCCTTGAAGATATCTTATCTTCTCCATCTCCTCCTCGACTTACGGAGACTCGTTCACAAACTTGTTCTCCAACACTAGCAATTCTCATTATTAGATCACTATGATGGGTTATTCATAAATAATTTCAAGTTGATGGCTTAAGGTGCTATGTCTAAAAAAACCATAGTCAAATTGGTCATAATGGAACTTACTTGTCTCCAATTCGAGATTAACTTGAATGTAAGCAATTAACAGTTCAATGCATAATCCAACAATTGGGCATCTTGTGAGCGCGTTCTCACGAACGCCCTATAAACATCGTTTAGGCCAAAGCCTCCATCCATATAAGACAAGACAAGAAACAAGTTGTGCATCCCTCCTATAAGATAAGATGCTACAGTGGATTTGATAGCATGACACAAGCAAGTGGCAACCACTTATATCGTCTTTTATTAAACATACAAGACAACCTTTGGAAAGATCAATATCTTTAAAGAAGAAATAGATAATACCAGCTCACAAAGTACATACATGTTAATAAGAGATAGATCTACAATGGGTGGTATGTAAGACATCTACCCACACAAGTTCGCTGATAAGACAAGAAAATACAAGATATTTGAATCTTGAACCATCATTTCCCTTATAATACTCAAGATACTACAAAATGCCCAAAAAGGTAAGCAAAATAACATAAAAAAAAAACAAAAACAAAATATAGTAGATATTATTGGCCTATGTCTCTTCCTGTCCGGATTACAAAATGTTACAAACTCCTACAGAGGGGTTGGGGTAACTGTTGTGTTGTTGCTAACTGACCATAGCTTTATCATCTTTGTCGTAAAAAAAGGACAAGGAACTCACTCATGTACTCCATTGATCATCATGAAGTCTGGTTTGAGGAATACCAGAGCTCCTTCTGGCAAATCAATATCTTCTCCTTCTCAACTCCATCCTCTGTATCTTCCTTCATGCAACTCCATCTCATCCCCTTCGTAATCGTAGCTATTGCGTCCATGTAGTAGCTCGACTCATGGATTATGGCATAACCCATTGGTCGAAGGATCCTATCCATCTCCAACAACATATACTTCATCTCGCACCTACACAATTACAATCCACCCAAAATCACCAAAGGAACAAAGAAAATTATGTTTTTTTTATCCACAACATATCCTCACATTGCAAGTGTTCTCACGAAAGAGACTTTATTCAAAAAGGTAAGATAGGGTTCCAAGAGTTGGTTTTTACCTGTGGCTTTCGGCAGTAAAAAGGCCATCAACGTGGAGTAGATCGTAGGTTCTGGGATATGTTGAGAAAGCTTCACACCTACCAAAGAGCGGCCACAAGGGAAAATGTCATCAGCAAACGAAACAGAAAGAGACTTTTTGCATAATTTTATCACAAAAACTAATGGGATTTTAGGACCCACTACTCACCAATCATGATAAGTTCCAATGAGCCCTCTGTCGTAGATCACCGGAAGTGTGTTGAGAGCATAAGAAGACACCACGTTCATGACCCACAATGGGCTCTCGATGAAAGCTGCTGCAAAACCTCCATAACGCGTGTTCATATCCATCACGTTCCTGATCTTGTCTGTACCGAGTGCTGGAAGCAACTTCTTGTAGTGTTTTGCCCTCGCCTTCCACTTCCCGTTATCATGCTTGAAAGCATTGGGACTCCCACCGTGTACCTCTGAGATGCGCTCAGGCGCAACCTGCAGGCGCTCTGGCCATTTTGGGATGGATTCAAGAACCGACTTCTTTATCTTTGGACCTGGAGCAACCACACAGGGCCTGAGTGGGGTGTACCATGCAGAATCTGGTTCGATGCTGTCATCGCATTTTGGTGGATAAACATCAGGATTTTCAAGCTTATTGTAGCAAGTGTCATTTGAATCCTTCTGCCAAACCGCAATGTCTCCCTTCTTGTTGTACAGTTTGAAGCACATTGAAGTGAGCAAGTCCTGCAATTTCTCATAATCAAATTTCTCATCTTCTATTGTTGTGTTCCAGCCTCTCCATCGATTTTCGTAGTTGACTGGAGGGCCAGATAGAACCCAAAAACCACCAGGGCGTAGGGTACGGTGAACTTCTAGGAGATAGACTCCCCCTGATATAATTATAACCGTTGGGAAACTAGATTAGTTACTTAGCAAGAGCATATTCAAACAACTATATATATTATATTGGTCGTGTTTGAAAAGATTACCAAATTCAGTCCATGGGATAAGGCATCTGGAGCAGTGAGCCATGTCAAAAGAGTTGGAGGGGAAGGGAAGGCGTTGTGTAGAAATGATGCCAAGAATGGCAGGAATTCCACGTTCCAAAGCAAATTGCACTTGGGCCTCGTGATTGTCTCTCGGAGCCAGAGAAAGAGTTAGGATCCCACGATCTAATAGATCGCCTCCCCAGCTAGCAACCTGTGTCAACGACAATAGAAAGATTTCAGATAAATGAACATAAGAAATACGTAACTAGATCACATTAGATGTTGAAGAACAATACTCACCCCACACCCTGTATCAATGGCAGTGCGGATAGTTCCATCCTTCATTTCTGGGATCAGTTTTACCATGCGATCAACATACTCACCAACTCCATTGGGAAACATAGTACCCCCTCCAGGGAAAAGGAATTTTTCACCTTCCTTTATCAGCCAATGCTGATTCGATTTCTCTTTGTTTATCCAATCATATGGCACATTTCTGGATCCAGATCAAATAAAATTTAGTTGAATGCCAAATTGGGACAAACAAAACACCAAGTATTTAGTCTACAATGGATACTGTAACATTACCTGTACCAACATTCATCCCTGCTTTTGGGCCACTTAATTGGTGATTTGTAGCCATCTGGAGGTGGAACTAGGCATTCCTTCCTCTCATATGTTGGAGGACAATGGCGTTCCATGAAAGTAAGGCGCTGAACTCCGTACTTCTTCCACCTCTGAGAACAAAGACAAATTCACACTGTAAAATTAACAAACATTATATAAGAAGAACCTTGGCTAATTAAAATTGAAGGCAAGCAAATCCAGATTCTCTCACCCTTGGATCTGTGCAAGGAGTGTAATCCTGATAGTCAGCACTGCATTCAGAGAAAGAGGACGATTTGACTTGAAGAGGTGCAACAGTTGTTTCCGTAGGAGATGGAATTGCCACCTTTACTTCTTTGGCCTCCCTCTCTTCAATCTTGTTTTTCTCAGAGTAGAAGATTCCACCCAGGTAAAATGAGAGCGCACAAAGCAGAACGCATGTTATGATCACCGTAGGAAGCCTTGGATTTTTATTAGATGAGTATCCCGGCTTTCCATCTTTATGATGCTTCATGATAACCCCTCTTATCTAAAGAGTATTTGAAAACAAACCAAGACGTTTAAGGCAATCTCAAAATTATCAAGTCAAAGACTCACTAATAACTACGGTTTATCTACAAGGAAGAAGGAGGGAACCCTTGAAAATTAGACAACTTTAGTTCCCTTACACCGCCAAATATGAAACTAAAACCACCTAAGGGATGCACTTGGAGTTCCCCCTAATCTCAAACCAATTAGCTAATAAGTTTCTTTTGGCTAGCAAGGTGAAGTAAACAAATCAAGGAAGTGAAAAAGGTACTTGGGTAGATAGATCCAACCTATAAGCATAGAGGGAGGAGGGAACAAAAAATGAAACCGGCTACAACAAACTTGCACACATAATAGGCAAAACCAATGAATGGATGAAAGGGAAGAGTTAAGAGGTTAATGAAGACATTAGATAGAACACAGTGTGCACTTAAGATACCAAATTGCCAAATTCGAGTCCTCAATGAATGAAGTTGTTAGTATAATAAGTTGTAAGTATAATAAGCATACTACTACAAGATCTGAAAGTAACTTGGAGACGAGTAACTCTAATTTATGTCTGGGTTTTAGACATTTTTTTGTCTGCCCACATGACATTGGGGACCATCTCCGTCAATTATAGCGTTCTAAAAGCTTCATTCCGTTCATCCTACTTCTCTCCCACTCTCTCTCTCTCTATATATATATCTCTACCACACGAAAAATGCATAAAATATGAAGGAGGCACTAGATCTTTCGTACCAAACATCAATGAGAAAGGAAAGAATACTAGTGCCAACTTATAGTAAGTCATACAATTCCAATAACTTCCTTGAAAATAAAGAAATTATTTGTAATTTCGCCTCTTGAATAGTTCCAAATACCTTGAGTTCTCATGCAAGATCATGATGATAAGACGACAAACATTGACAAAAGCAAAAGGAAGAAAAAGCACTAAATTCCAAATAGCTTTGACGAAATTAATAGCAACAAAAAAGAGAGGATAACAATCGCCTACTATATCCCACCTAAAAGAGAAAACCCACCACGGCATAAGGAAATGAAGGCGAAGTAGAAGAAACTGTGATTTGGTGAAGCACAGAATTCTCAAGAACCATCCAAAGAAGGAGCAAAAATGGGTAAAAACAAAAATTGGTGGCATAGCAAGAAACTAAGACATGGCAGATCTGCCTCTGCTTCAAAATTACAACTACAAAAATGGAAGGAACATTAAAGAACGATGAGGATGTAGCAATGGTTACCCTCTCAAAATTGTAGATAAAACAAAAGAAACAAGTTAATCCTCAATCTGGCAGAGAATTTGTAAGGGAAATGAATGAAGAAAACTCAATCCCCACCAAAACCGCATTGATGATGAATGGGTACGAAGTAGTACAGATAAGGAAAAAGTAGAGAAACTAGAAAGCACAAAGCAGTAAAAAAGGAGAAAAAGGTAAGTATTATTGCTATGAATTGTACCTTTATTTGCCTTCAAGCCTCCCTCCAGAGAAATAGAAGAAAAAAGAAGCAACTCCTTTCTTTCTCACAATAGAGCCTTAGAAGTTAGAACCCCTCAATGAGAACATAGATCTGTTGCTCTAAGAGACATTAACCCAAACACGAAGAGTGCAATTAATATCAAGGATGAACAACAACATGAAGAAGAGAAACAAAGAGGGAGTTGGGGCCCTAGGGGACACGAAGGGGAAGTGTCCTAGAACCGAACTCTCTCTAATTATTTTCTCAATATGGATATCGAAGTCCCAATCTCTCTTCCTCTACAAATTCACACCCATACATGGGAACCTCCATCTTCCTTATATACAAGAGGAATTGGGGAGAAGAAGGAAAGGAAAAAAACAAAAAACAAAATCTAGTCATTTGTTCTGTTATTGTCTAGCTGAGTTGTCTCTTGTTCTATCTCTCTTTGCTTTGCTTTTCTTTTCTTTTGTTTTCCTTTCTTTTCTATGGTTATTGACTGTTTCCGCCATTTTTCTTTTTGGGTTTTAACGGGATTGGCAACTTGATCAACAACCTTCCATAGTTATGCTATTTTTTATAAGACCATAGTTGTCACGCCCTAGCCCGGTGATATACCATTTTAACCGAAATGTCCTTGAAAAAATAATGAATATTATGATGCTTGAACAACAAGGGTAATATCACATATTAAACAATGTCAAAATCATAAACAACCCTGAAACATTTAACTTAATAAAATGTCCATATTAAAAATCAGATCAAGTCTCTTGTCCCACCAAGCAGTGAAATTTACCGACTTCGTGTCAGAGTCCTCTAGAGTCACAGATCCTCGTGGTGAACTGTTGTACCCTTGTCATACTTTGTTGCTTCTACAAATCCTGAGTGTGGGCATTGGGATCTGTCCTAATCCTAATTTCATTCTTTACATAATATATGAAGCAACATACAAAACGTGTAAATGCTCATGCATTGCCTTATTACATTATTTGGAGTACATTATTAAGAGTTCTTGAACTTATAATTCTCATTCACTTCCTCGTTTAGTATTATGCATCTTTTATCTTATGAAAGGGTCCCTACCTCAACTTAGCTGGCGCCACTGCCTGCATGCTTAGTTAACATGGCTACCCTCACAATGGGGAGCCATAACATGAGTTATGACTATCGTGCTACGTATTGATGTTCGGTGTCAAAATTGAGGTATGTCAACCACTGCCTGCATGCTTAGTTAACATGGCTACCCTCACAATGGGGAGCCATAACATGAGTTATGACTATCGTGCTACGTATTGATGTTCGGTGTCAAAATTGAGGTATGTCAACCACTGCCTGCATGCTTAGTTAACATGGCTACCCTCACAATGGGGAGCCATAACATGAGTTATGACTATCGTGCTACGTATTGATGTTCGGTGTCAAAATTGAGGTATGTCAACCACGCTACATATCGTCGTCCAGTTGCATACCTGAGCATGGATAATGGCAACTGCATTACGTATCGCCGCCTATTTTCATGACTAATCAACTACTACATCATGTATCACAGTCCGGTAGTGATCGATCGTGAATGTGGCTAGCCAAGAAAGGTTAACTCGTTCTTACTTATTAGCTTGTTCTTACTTATCATCTTGTTCTTTCTTGTTTGCTTAACTTGATGGCATATACATACATGCCTTAATTAATATCTCACACTATGGAGGGATATAATTAAGTCATCCTTGCTTGCTTACCTGGAAAGCTTGATGATCTCCATCTTCCTTATATACAAGAGGAATTGGGGAGAAGAAGGAAGGAAAAAAACAAAAACAAAATCTAGTCATTTGTTCTGTTATTGTCTAGCTGAGTTGTCTCTTGTTCTATCTCTCTTTGCTTTGCTTTTCTTTTCTTTTGTTTTCCTTTCTTTTCTATGGTTAATTGACTGATTCCGCCATTTTTCTTTTTGGGTTTTAACGGGATTGGCAACTTGATCAACAACCTTCCATAGTTATGCTATTTTTTATAAGACCATAGTTGTCACGCCCTAGCCCGGTGATATACCATTTTAACCGAAATGTCCTTGAAAAAATAATGAATATTATGATGCTTGAACAACAAGGGTAATATCACATATTAAACAATGTCAAAATCATAAACAACCCTGAAACATTTAACTTAATAAAATGTCCATATTAAAAATCAGATCAAGTCTCTTGTCCCACCAAGCAGTGAAATTTACCGACTTCGTGTCAGAGTCCTCTAGAGTCACAGATCCTCGTGGTGAACTGTTGTACCCTTGTCATACTTTGTTGCTTCTACAAATCACGAGTGTGGGCATTGGGATCTGTCCTAATCCTAATTTCATTATTTACATAATACATAACATGAAGCAACATACAAAACGTGTAAATACTCATGCATTGCCTTATTACATTATTTGGAGTACATTATTAAGAGTTCTTGAACTTATAATTCTCATTCACTTCCTCGTTCAGTATTATGCATCTTTTATCTTATGAAAGGGTCCCTACCTCAACTTAGCTGGCGCCACTGCCTGCATGCTTATTCAACATGGCTGCCCTCACAATGGGGAGCCATAACATGAGTTATGACTATCGTGCTACGTATTGATGTTCGGTGTCAAAATTGAGGTATGTCAACCACGCTACATATCGTCGTCCAGTTGCATACCTGAGTATGGATAACGGCAACTGCATTAGGTATCGCCACCTATTTTCATGACTAATCAACTACTACTTCATGTATCACAGTCCGGTAGTGATCGATCGTGAATGTGGCTAGCCAAGAAAGGTTAACTCGTTCTTACTTATTAGCTTGTTCTTACTTATCATCTTGTTCTTTCTTGTTTGCTTAACTTGATGGCTTATACATACATGCCTTAATTAATATCTCACGCTATGGAGGGATATAATTAAGTCATCCTTGCTTGCATACCTGGAAAGCTTGATGATCTCCCACACAATGGGAAGATCCAACTGATTAACTTGCTTAATTAATAACCTTTATATGGTTAAACATGGTTTGATTTTTGATGAGCATGATGCTATGCATACTAAACATATTCATTCACTAGAACATGAATCTCATATATGCATAACTTAACGTAAATGGCATATAAGGGCATATCAACATACATGAATCTTATATGTGTATAACTCAACCATCAATATCATACGGGGGCATAATTTAACTCAAGTAACATGCATCAAGCATCATCATACAACATAATAAATTATCCAGAATTGAACACTAACTAGCGCTCTTAAATCACACACTTTATTAATTTAAGTCGTTTACAACTTGAAGATTGATGCCCTTGACTTGGATATTTTACCCGTGCTCATAAGGCGAATATCAACATTAAATTGCTCGAATTTTGGGGTTTTAGCAACAGCTTTGTGACTCATGATTAATTTGCAATATATGCTAAGTACGGGGCTTGCTAAAACATTATTAAATCTACTAGTTAATTTCCTAATACCCTTGGATGTATTATCGGATTTTAGCCATCTCCAATCCATGATTCGGTAGAGGTACTCACAGATAATTGGGTGCCTGCTCTGCATCCTTTTCCCCCAAAACCCCGGCAGGGTATTATCGGTGTGGAAGGGAAAGTGGCGTCTTTGATTTTTCCTAATCAGGGAGTCTGGAGAGTAGATTGCCTCCGTCAAATCTTTGAAGAGGACACGGTCAAAGCTATTTTAGCTATTCCCCTACCCATTAAAGTAGTGGCTAATCGTCTTGTCTGGGATGGAGAAGTTTTGGGGTGTTATACTGTCAAATCCGGTTATCATAAGGCGGTCGAGTTAAGACATCGGAATGAGCTAAAGGTGAAGGCGATCTCTCATGCATGGCACTGTAGCCTTTGGAAACGAATTTGAGGCACTCCTATACCTCCCAAACTGCGGTATTTTATATGGCAGCTAGTCTGTGGTGTCTTGCCGACTGGTGAGGCACTGAGTACTCACGGGGTGGGGGGGATGGAGCAATGCCCAGTCTGCAGGGAGGTGGTGGAGTCTCTTGAGCATCTCTTCTTTCGATGTCGTGTGGCGGTGCAGCTTTGGGACGGGGCAGAGCTTCAACAACTGAGAGATCGGTACCCAGTTAATAATATAAGCATATTTTGGCGCAGGGTACTCGAGGGGGGGGGGGGGGGATCTGGATCGGAGCACGATAATGAGGATTGTGGCTCTTTTTGGCGTGCTCTAAATTGGGTTGTTTTTGAATTTACGCAGTTCATTGTCCTTGTTTTGCTCTCACAATTTGGCTTGCAGGTCACAGAGTGGGATTACATTCCCGATAACCAACGTCAGCCTCTTCGAGGTCTCGGGGGTCATCTCCCCTCAGCTAGGGAAGTGGTGTCGCATGGGGAGCTGGTGTTGTTTGTCGATGGAGCCACTCTGCGTGGTTCACACGGGGCCAGTGGCTGGGGTTTGCAGGATCCATCAGGCATGGTGGTGGAGGCTTCGACAACGTTATATGTGAGGATTTTTTATCCCTCTCTGGTGGAGCTGTTAGCTTTTCGAGATGCAATTCGTTGGTGTTTGGCACGTGGACTACATTTAGTCATCTTTGCCGGAGATGCCCAGGTGGTGATACGAAAGATTCGGGAAGGTCAGTTTGATGATATTCAGGGTGGCATGATCTTAGACGAGATTAGAAGCTTGAGCTATTCATTTCCGATATTTAATATCCGATTTGTTGGTAGAAATTGTAACAGGGCTGCCCATTTGGTGGCAAGAAAGTCCCTTTCGATGTTCCCTTCTTTAGTAGGGTTCAATTTTGTTTCTTGGCTATACAGCCGTGTGACTTCTTGTATCTGGCTTTCTCGATAATACGAGTGATCTTTTGACAAAATTTGGAATCGTGAGAATTTGCCTTAATTTCCACTTTTAACAAAATCAAGGAATTGTCTTGTGGGAATTGAACAAAATCCCACTTTGGAGAGGTTTCAATGTTATGGGAATTACTAGTATTGAATTTTGGAATGTATAAAATGCTCACCAAAGTGGGATTTTGTTCAATTCTACGAATGGTGGTTTACTTCATTGCTAACTCTTTAAATTTTTACCATAAAAGAATTGATATGTTGATGCATTGCAATGTTCCTTGTGTTTTTTCTTCATAGCTAAACAATAATGGAGCTAATAAATGACGGTACATGAGAATTTCGAATAAGAAAAAATTTGAGATTTAACTATTGGGTCACATTAAGCAAACAATGCATGTATTGTTTGTGCAGAAAATTCACAAAAATAATGCATTATGGACAACACATGTAACTAGCTCAACCAAACTATCACCAAAACTAAATGACCCCTTGGTACCATGTTCCACGTTCCACCCCTCATGTCCCTTTTAATTAAGTACCACAATTTGTAGATTGTTAGTAACACTTTATGCAAATTGCATGTCGACAAAGTAAATGAGAGATACACGGTTTATAAGTAGAAACTGACATTAACTGTTATGACACATTTTGGGGTGAAATGTACGAGTTTTTGTGAGAACTCCGAAGTTAAACGTGTTTATTATGCAGTACTGCAATGATGAGTGACCTTGTGAGAGTCACCTTGATACGGGCTAAATTGCAAGCTTGGTCACTTTAATTAGTTCACGTTTGCCACTAAAATTAGTTTATTCCATCCGTAGTCACTTAAATTAGTTGTACAGTGCAAGTTTGGTCACTCTCCGGTAGTCTCCGTTAACTTTTTCTGATGTGGCAGGCAACTCTTACAGTTGACCGTTAAACTAGTGACGTGGCAAATAAAAATTATTAAAAAATAAATAATAAATATGTTCACAATTTCCACCTCATTATAACTATAAATTAAAAAACAATGCATTAAAATATTAAAAAAACAGAGTTCACAAACCTCTAAGCTTTTGCCTTCTCTGGTTCAAGAAAATTCAGAGAATAATAATTGAGAACCCCTGCTTCAGCAAACAAAACCCATATCAAGTGATTCTGCCCACGCTCACTTGTTCTCCGATCCGCATCTGATGGCGATCTGCCTCCGCCACTACCTCCGCCAACAAAGACGTGAAAGTATTCCTTCATCGGTCCAGGAACTTCCCAAATCCCTCGTACAGAAGCGTACATCCCGTCTCGTTATGATCTCCAATGCCATTCATTACGCTTTCAACGCACTTACAATCCTTCCCGCACTAGTCTTTATAATCACCATACTCAGGTTATCATTTCGGGCCATCAAACTTTCTTTGAACCTTCCCCCGCGGATCACGAACTTGTCGTCGTTATCCCTCCGGCAAGCCGACCCTTCTCCCATCTCCGACACCCATTCTCGGTGAAGTTCCCGTCGCAGACTTGTGGGATTGTCCCAGTTTGGACCATGATCTCACCGTCAAATCTCAAATGCAGAGCGCTGAATTGAGAAACAGAGAAGGTCAAGTAATCCTCGCTAGGAGGATTGGAGATGCAGGAGACGTTGAAGTTCATCAACCCCTTTCCTCCTAGTTCGAGATTCTGGAATTTATTGGGCGCCAATAGCTTGTCGCTGGTGCAGAACACAACCCCTCGCCGCTTCATCACCAGCTTTTCCTTGCCGGAAACCCAATTCTTGGAATTTATCATAATAATTATTATTACTATAATTAGGATATTATTAGATAGGGTAGTAGTTATTGAGTCATATTAGGATAGTCTATTAGGTTTTTCGAGTCTTTCGTTATAAATATGTATTTAGCGTTTTATTCAGATCAGTCAAGAAGAATATTAATAAAAGCCTTCCTAAACACTATTCTCCCAATCCTCTCAATTCTTGTTTCCAATTCCTCTAAAGGCCTAGGCCGATTCTCTATCTTTCTCTTCTCAAACCCTAACTCTATTCTTAATCCCTAATTCTCAATCTCACGATCAAACCCGATAGAACCCTAATCCCAGATTCTATCACCGGCGGTCGAAATTCAGTCATGACGTCAACTTCGGTGACGACTCTAACTCCCACTCTGGCTTTTGTATACGACCAATTTCATCCCCGAAAGCCATGAATCCGGCGAGAAATTGAAACTCTGCCACAGAGGATCAACGATGTCGTCTCCGTCGACATTGATCACGGCGAAGTTGCCTGTGTCATCATAGACAAGGTTGCAGTGAAGATCGAGATCAGTAAAATCTGTATCTAGTGACGAGTACGACCTAGCCGTCACTGCTAGTTCGAATCCCAATCGTCATCCCACCGTCACCCTCGAGTTCAAATCCAAAATCCGACAACGAGTTCGACCCAACTGTCACCACTGCAGAAAGGAGTTCGAAACCCTAGCAGATCAGCCATCACCCCGGGTTCAATCCAAATCCGATGACGACTTCGGCTGGAGCAGAAAAACTAGACGACAACGAAGGGAATCAGAGTCTTCGCGGCGGTGGGATGAGACGTTTATTTTCAATTTTTATAATTAGAACTATTAATTTTATGTTTTATTTATTTTAATTTATAGTTATATTGAGGTGGAAATTGTAAACATATTCATTATTTATTTTTAATAATTATTTATTTGCCACGTCACTAGTTTAACGGTCAACCGTAAGAGTTGACTGCCACATCAGAAAAAGTTAACGGAGATTAACGGAGAGTGACCAAATTTGCAATGTACAACTAATTTAATTGACTACGGATGGAGTAAGCTAATTTTAGTGACAAACGTGAATTTTTATAGTAATTCCAGTTACCAAACTTACAATTTACCCCCTTATACGCAATGAATAACAAAACGGTGCGAGTTTATCCCAAAACATACAATACCATCGTTAAATGAGAATCTACTATAAAGAACATTGGGCTCTCTACACAATGGACATAAGAGTAGGAGGATCAACTCAATATATATATTGACCAACCTAGAAGTTTGATCATGGGTGTTCTTCACTTACAAAATTCAAATAAAAAAATTAAAAGAACTATCTTATTTCTATAAATTAAAACTAACTTTTCCCCCCTAGAAAATCGATACATAAAAAATAAAGTGTCCAGTAAGAGTTCTTCATTTAGGCCGGGATTAAATTGTTAGGCCCAATTCCTATAGCCCAACGCAAAGAGAGAAAATTGGCCCTACCCTTCGTTGATTCGTTCTAGAGACTTCAAGCTTTGAACAATTGTCCGTCCGTCCGTCCGTCCGTGTACACCACACGTCTCTTATTTGGCTGCTTCGGAAACGGGAGAAAGCCGGTGAAAACGCGCGACAGAAAAGCCGCCGGAGCAGGTGAAGTTTCTTCTCCTCCGTCAGCTTCCGATCTCTCGCTGTTCATTCTGCGTAGTAGTTGTCTATCGCATGCAGTCGTACAAGGGCTGGAAGTAGTAGGTTTATTAATGAGTGATATTTTCTGGGTAGAAATTAGGGAAGGCAGAGGATTTTTACATTTGAGGGGTGATACGGAGAAAGATTGTATGAACGAGATTTAACACGATTCAGGAGTACTGCCGGACAACTGGTTCGTCTGCAAAGAGTGCAACGCATTCTTTCTGCTTCTTAGAAAGCTGTCTCATGTCGTAAGATTAATCTTCAAACCGATTAGGTCGTCAGAGAAATTGTGTCCTTCCATCTAGGATGATTATATGAGTTTCCAGTGTTAATACCAACCACACAGAGGTTGTTTAGGACGAGTTTCTTTCGACTATTTATCATTAACCAGGGCGGTAAAACCAATTCCTTAAGGGCGAGGAATGTCGCGATAGATCATTGAAACTGGGCGGTTGTTCATTTGCTTTCTACTGAAGATTGATTATTGCTGCGTACATTCTTGTTGTTATGTTAATGCAGTTTTTAGTAGTCTTATCGTTGGCATTGATACGAGGAGCGAACACAGTAGTAGTTGATATAAGATTTTCGATGTGTAATAGTTCCGAGAGTTCTCTTCACATGTTTAATTGTTATTTACCTTTGATAATCTCAGGAAAGTTGCAATGGACTCTCTGTTTAAAGGAATCATTGGCAGCACATCTGAGTGTGGCTTTGATGACATAGCTATACAAAGATGCCCATTTTTGAGGAACATCGACAAGCCAACGAGCTTCTCTTTCTTAGCTGTTAACTTCCCTGGTCTGGTATGTTGTTATATGATAACTATCCGTTCTTGATTTCTTTCTCCGAAAATGAACCATCGATAATTAGTGCTGTTACAATGATGAATGTAGTTTGCTGGATTTCATTTGTCTTATGGGTTCCATTTTGGTCCAGGGAGCAACCAAGGGCCCAATTTTTGAAGATGGCCCTAATTTTGACATGGCATTCAAGCTCTTTCATGGCAAAGATGGGGTTGTTCCACTCTCGAACGAGTCTGCTTTCCATGATGCTGTTTTGGAGTCAGAGCCTGCTCCCCAGTTCAACCCCTTAGCCGGAAAAGCTGCCACAATAAGCCTCTCTGCATTTGGTCCAGGCGGTCCTTTTGGCTTTGGTCCTTTCAATGATAATAGGAATAAGCAGAAGAAGAAATCCGAGCCTGGCAAGAAGAGAAAACCATCATCACAGGTAAAAAGGCACATTTCTTTTGCCACAATGATTTTGCGGGAATGGAGTTAATCTGAAAATTACCCACCATCCATCCTCCTTTCCCAGATGGAAACCTTTATATGGATGGCTATTCTCATCATGTCATGTTGAACTTGAACTTGTGGCAGGAAGGGAACACGCCAAAGCACGAAGCACTGGGAAACGAATGGTTAAGAACAGGCAACTGCCCGATTGCGAAATCATACAGAGCGGTAAGCCACGTGCTCCCACTTGTTGCATCAACTCTTCGGCCGCCTCCTGGAATGAAGCTCAGGTGTCCACCGGCAGTAGTTGCTGCAAGGGCAGCCCTAGCCCGTACTGCGTTTGTCAAAACCCTCAGACCTCAGCCACTACCAGCAAAGATGCTAGTGATTGCCATGTTAGGGATGGCAGCAAATGTGCCCTTGGGGATGTGGAAGGAACACACCGACAAATTCTCACTAGCGTGGTTTGCTGCAGTCCATGCAGCTGTTCCCTTCATCGCCATGCTACGGAAGTCGGTGGTGATGCCTAAAACTGCTATGGCGCTGACCATTGGTGCTTCTATAATCGGTCAGGTGATTGGGTCGAGAGCTGAGAGACAGCGGCTGAAACTGAAAGCAAAGCCACCTTCTGCTGCTGTTGCCATGTACGGTCCGAATCATATCGACAGCACCTGTGGTAATTCTTGTGGGAAGGAAGGAATAGCGTTTGAGCCTATGGTGGTCAACCAGGATGGGCCTACTTCGTCCTCAGCCAGCATCTGCTGCTAACTTCGCAGCAAGTTCGTATATAGGAGTAAGTTAATAAACAGCATTGTCATATAAGTCCTTCCATATTAGAGAAGGCATTGTTGAGGGTTATGTTCATTTTCTATGCATTGGAATGCTGAACAACTTAGTTGTATTCATCATGACAAATTTTTTATCATGGTTCGCAAACGTTAGCATTATACTTGGAACCGTTCAATTTGATCTCAAGCACAGTTTCGCAAGCAATGCAGGCCACGTAGAAGAAAAAGAAGAGGGGAATGATACATAAGGCGAGCTCCTCAGTTACTTCAAATCTTCAACATTGTTCAAAGAAAATGTTCATAGAAGGTAGAGACAAACACACAACTGCCGACTTGTTAAAAGTGATACTGATACAAACCATCAAAACTTACAGATACCAATATCAAGGCAGCCATCACACAATCGAATAGCCAAAGCTAACCTTTCAGTTCGTTCCAGGATCAAGCACAGGAAGTCTGCAATGCAAGCCAATCGATTTATCCGTTTGATGCGTGCCAGGAACGAAGAACTGGAATATCACAGTCAAGGAAGCTCCCTCAGGTGCAATCCCATAGAAAGCACAATCTGGCTTAGTCAGGTTGCACTGAAGGCTCTTTGCGAAATGCTTCACACTCACATGCACAGACTGCCCATCTTGCCTCATAATCGCCCTCTGATGTCGAGTTTCAGCACTGAGATTCTCATCCTCAGGTGGAGCTTGTGCTTTCTCCCCAATAACCAACAACTTCCTGAACTCAGCCCCAAGTGAAACCAAAGCAGTTGAAATTTGAAGATGAAGATCCCCATACTTGCTTATTGAGACATTCAGCATCTCCCCCAAATGTCTCATTCGGTCCACATAGTTCTGGATCTGGTTCAAATCGGGAACCTGGACCAATGTCGGGGGAAGTTCTTGTGCCAGCTCGAGAGCAGCTCGAAGCTCTAGCACTTGCGCTCTCGGCAAGGGTTTTGAAATGGGGACATCCTGGATAACTGCAGCCTTGTAGCCCTTGGTCTCAAACGTGAGATATGGCATTGGCTGAGTACATTTGGGTGGGAGCTTCTTCACCAGTTTGATCTGGAGGCGGTTCGAGGGTGACCCACCTGCACCGAACTCGCTGCAAATGCTGACACTGCTTCGAACTGCTCGCTGAAGGAGGGACAGGTCCACGGCAAAGGCGATGCAGTCTTCGTTCTGGCTGGAGATTCGGTAGTCATCGAATAGTACCTCTTTTTGAAACTGAGCAATGCACTGAATGCCATCACCATTGAGAAGGTTGTGAAGGAAGATGACACGCTCTTTGGTCAGCAGAAGATGGCATGTCTTCCCTAGTTTGTCAAGAGCTGGCAGAAACCTTCTCTCCAGCAGCATGACCCCATTCTCTGTAAGAAACGCCTTGAACTTCATCTCCTTTCTTAGCTTATTTCAGGGATTATAGGGTAAGTTAGGCAATTGAAAGCACCTAAAACACAAGCCACACAGTTTTTTTCAGAAAGAGTTCCTAATTGGCCTCTTACGAATTGAAATTACGAGCAGCTATCCATCCCAGTGAAATCAGTTATACTTGAAAAGCCGAAGGATCGTGATTTCTAGAGATGCAGCCAATCAAGAACACTCCAGAGAGAAATCTATCTCCAACATTCAATAATCACAGAGTCTACTTTTTTTGCTTTTCCGAAATGTTGTTCAGAGACGAAGGAAATTCAGGTCGAAAACTACCATGTAAGAAGGGAGATTTCGCTTGATAAGTCGATTGCGCACAGAAACTAACCTGAGAAAAGAGCGCGAGCTACAGAGCTCTCGATGATAGAATTCGCAGCCGAGCAGCACCTAACGGATGCAGAACCAGTTGGTGAGGATGGCGGCAAGGGCAAACATACGAAGCACAAGGAGGAAATTGGTGGAATCGTAAGCCTTACCGGAAAGAAAAGAAAGAGAACTGGCCGCCGACGGAGGAATTTCGACGGCCAACCGCTTGTACTTCAGGAATCGTCCCGCTGAGTGAGCTGCTAGCTGTGAGTCGGTGACCACTGACAAAAGGAAAGCAGAAACCCCGCCTTGGCGCCTTTTCAGTGAAGTTCTAATTGCATTTCGCGCCAATGGCTGTGTTGTTTATTTTCTATCTTTCTAAAATTGAAAAAACTAAAATTAGGAAGGGCGGGAATGGTTTATTTATTCAGAAGATGATAAGCTTATGATTATATGATATGACAATTAGCATAAATTAGATTTATTTCGAGTTATATATTTTTTTTTATAAATACATCTTTTCTTGTTCGATAAATTATGCTTGTCGAGTATGGTGTTCGATTATTAGCTTTGTGCCGATCGACAATTATGTAGGAGGTGATGACAACAATATGTTAGCTCACAGTACTAAGAAATGTAATAACCAAGAATCCACAAGACAGGCTTTAGAGTTTAGAGGCTGGAACAATCGATCAACATCAATTGAAGCTCTATCAAGAAATCGTGTAACTGGTTAGACACATCAGTCGAAACTCGGATAAACGATGCCTGGACAAGCCAGCAACACAAGCATGATTACTGAATTCGCGATACATAGTTGGTTCATCATCCACAGCAGAAAAGCTCCACAAAGAGATAAAAAAAAAATGCAGAGTCATATCTCAGACGACAGAAGCCACCAAACATAACTTAGCACACATTTCCATCACTCAAAGGCTCGCACATAAGAGAAGTATTAGTCGAATCCCACTCGTCTTTGGCGGGATCCAAGTTTTACATTTTTACACAAGGTACACTGTACTCAGCTTGATTCAGCAGGGGGCTTCTCCTTTGGATGTTTAGCTCCATAATGATCCCCAAGCTGATTTTGATTGGCTAGTTGTACCTGCGAAAGTCACAACATCACGTCATAATGAGTCGAGAAGAAACGGATATCGAATATGCATCAGTATAAGGTAGGACATTCGTGTTCTCAATAAGAGTAAGCAAAACGATTAAGCAAAATGTAGATAGCACTGAATTTCTAAAGTGTTTCTGGAATATGTAGACAAAGATGCTGATACCAACGTCGAGCCATAAGCTTCGCCGTAGAATAATAAAGCAATTTGATCATATCGGTACAGTAATTCTACCTTGAGATTATATAGTAAGCACCACAAGTAAGCTTTCTAAGTCTTAATAGTCATGAAACAAACAACTGAACTGACGATGTAAACAACCATCTTTCCATTCAATAACCATACCCATGATTCCAACTAATAACTTCTGGCCATACAGAAGCATGAATATGCATCTTTCTACACAATGGTCATTTGCAGCATAATTTAGAAGTTATCACACAACATAGAGAAAACTCGGATTAGTCACAAAATCAACTGCAACAATCGCAAACTATAAGGCAAGAATCCGGAAGCAAAATGATGATTGATAATCGTATTCTACTTAAACACAAACTAGCCGCCATGCCATGCCCTCTCATTTCAAATGTTGCCTTCACCCCAAGAGCAGGGTAGTTCTGGGAATTATCCCAGCAGTAACCAACGTCAACCGCAGAGCACAAAAGGGGAAAGGTAAAGGTTAGGATTTAGGAACAATATGAAGAATGAGAATACTTCCATGCCAGAGAAATATGCCCTATGAAACTCTGCTTAATTCCTTTTCTAATACATCTCAAAAGGAATCATCCATCTATCGTTAGCATCATGAGTTCATCCATGCTACCATATTGCTGGTTTCGGGTTTCGCTACAAAAGACCAATCGAGTTACCTATCCAGACCTGAAGTACTTTTCAACATCAAACCTATAATCCTCATCTACTGAAAGTAAAAAACTTCTTGAAATACTAATCACACTGATCCATAAGCAGAAATTCACGCCTGAGCCACTCCAATAAGATTAGGAGAAGTGCAAGCAGGAAACAACAGACGCAAAATCGGAAATGCAAGAGTGTACTGCATGAATCGATTCTCAGGAACTTTTAATAACTAACATACACAAATCACAAACACAAGTCATAAGGTTTTTTACTCCATAACTTGTCCCCCCCTTAAAAAAGCAGAACGCCAGGTGCTGAAATTGTCCGATTGAAGCTTCGTTTCTCAGGAAGTATGACGCCTATCGCAATTATGGAATCGCAAAGATACATGGTTTCGTACGCTCATCTCAATCCCTAGCTACTCTGCACCATTCCAATATGCATCGGATCCAAGCCATCCCTAACGTTTGCCAGAGGCGACAATTCGCAAGTTTGAGAAATACGATCAGGAAGAAGGACGAAACAGAGGCGCATACACAAGCAGATTAATAACAACGATGTTGATATCCACCACCGGAAGTGTCATCCGGAAGGAATTCGACGATCACGGAACAAAAAAAAAAGGGGGGGCTAGGGATCGGGAAGTGCCAATTACGATCGCCCCAGAGCTCGAAATTCTCAGCATCAGCAGGAGAAAGAAAGTGGGAGATCTGGTGGTCAGTGGATCACAGATGACGTACCTTACAGATGGGGCAAGTGACTTTGAGAGCAACGACTCTGGCCTCAAATTGAGAGCCTTTGGATTTCTGATTCTTCTCTGCATTCTTCTTTTGCGCTTCTATCTTCTGCTTTCCTCGAGTCATCTGGTCGCGCGAAACCTTGCTCCCGCTCTTTCTCCTCGGTTGTTCCTCGATCCTCTTCTCAGCTTCCAAAATCCCCACACAGCGCACGTAGCGGCTCCTTTTCTCTATCCGCCTCTTCGACCTTGGTTCTTTTTTCACCTCCGCCATTTTTAAATGGATAAAATTGTTCTTTTCTAATGGTTGTTTTCCTGATACTTAGCATATATTTTGGAATTAAATGAATTGAGAATTTATTTTAATTTAAAATAAATTTTTTTATAAAATTATTATTAAATGAGTTTTCATGTTTGAAATGTTATTTTTAAATCTTTAAAATAAGTGAAGCAAATTCTAAAATAGTTAAGAACTAAATTAAATCAAAAGTTTTCAACTATTACCCTTGTTAAGGTCCATCAAAGAAATTGTTACTGCTCATTGAAATCCATCTTCCAAAAACGCAAGTGTTAAAATTATCATCTGACCAATTCAACCAAGTAAAAAAATAAAATTTATAAGAACTAGTAAACAAATTCAAGATCTATCTTCTAAAAATATTCACTGTAAGTCTGTAACTTATTTTTCTCCGGAACTAAGAGAGCTTGCGCTACTCAATACTCATGATTTTGTATTAGGTAAAGTAGCGACGGAGCGAGAAAGATTATACACGCATATATGGAGCATTGGCGCCGAATTATATATATAGATAATTTTCTCCACAATTGAGAATAATTATGTCATACTATCATAATTATTAAAATATATGTGTAATTGATTTGAATTTTTCACCTCAACTCCTCAAAATTGGTAAAACTATTTTCATTCCATAAAATTTAAAATTTAGAATTGAAAATGAATTCCATAAAAAAATCAATTTCAAAACCAATGAAATTGATTTATACATATATAATTGTGTTTTTGGAATTTCCTGTTTGGATTACTCCTTTTCCTACACGGATCCGGTGATTTCCAAGGCAAGGTGGGGGATTATTTGTGGCTTGACGGAGTGGGTTCCCGGCGCTGAGTTACTATTGGTGATATATTATTTTTTGAACGTTACAATCATAATGAACTAATTAGCTTTGAATCCAAACCCAACCACAACCAGTATGTGGTTCGGAAAAACCCTATCCGCACCATTACAAACAATCATGTGTGAAATTTTTTTATATAATCTAATTTTTTTTTTCCATCGAATATCAATGTAAAATTAAATTTATTTGTCACACTGTTTGTAAAATTGGGAGAAAATGAACCAGACTTGAGGTCTAAATGATAATTATTGTGTTTTATGAATATGGATGAACAAAGTGTTAAAGTGAATGAGTCTAGAATATTGTAATAAGATATATTCACGTGGTTTCAGATACAACTAAGTGACTAATTACAATTAGCTACACGAAACATATATTAAAATACATAACTCAAAATCCAGCTCCAAACCATGCAACCTATGTTCATCCATGAACATGCATGATCCGCAACACTCCCCTTCAAACGGAGGCATGAAGAGGTGGAAATTGTAATAGATTAATTTTTATTTGTCACATAGAATAACTATTTAACGCTCAATTATCAAAGTCGATTGTCACATCAGCAAAAGTTAACGGAGACTAACGGAGGACAACCAAACTTGAACTGTTGAACTAATCTCAGTGACTACGGATAAAATAGATTAATTTTACTTGCAAAACCTTATTTCATTAAAAAAAAATGATAAAGCGTTTGGGCCAAGATCCATGAAAGGAAAGATAGTCTAGCCCAAAGATGAAAAACCACAGAACTCAAATACAAAGAAACATCAGTAACAGAGAAACGAAGCCCACAACCCCAAAGAAACCCAAGGCACCAGGCCCAGCTCCAAGTCCTATCCCAAGACTTCCACGAGCCCACGACTCACTACGGTTGGCGTATTGAAGAAGCAGATCTAGAACGTGCGCGAGTAATAACTTCCGTCTCCCGCATCCTTCGGCTAGTGGGGGGGATCCAAATGTGATTGCAGGAAAATATGATGACCTCCGTTGTAAATATTCTGCATTCCAAATAAACCGAAGCCTTTCTAGTTTCCCTCTCAGAAAACCAGTTAAATTCGAAATGGCGCCCCAATTTCTCTCTCTTCTAGGGTTTTCTTCTTGATTTTTCCCCCCCAGAATTCAGAACCCAATCCAACAAACCGTCCGCGTTCCCCTTTCTCTTCCCCTTCTCCATCGATTGCCCAGTGGCTGGATCTTGCTCTTGCCCTCTCGCCATCTCGACTTCGAAACACCCGATTTCACTTCTTGATTCCTGTCTTCCCCGTTTCTTTTCGTTTGGCTTTTGTGCTGCTAGGATAGAGAGTGTTACTGCTCCCGCAATGGCGGATCTAACGCAAGGCGCCATCGCCCTTATTGCCGGAGGCGCTACTTCGGGCGAACTGCAGCCGACCTTGCAAGTGACGGAGCTGAAGAAGGTCCAGGCGAAACAGCAGCAGCCGCCGCAGCAGCAGCACGGCGACCGGTTCAGGCTTCTGCTGTCGGATGGTTCGCACTTGCAGCAGGCCATGCTGGGCACGCAGCTTAACCACTTGGTGCAAAATGGGAACTTGCGAGCTGGTTCGATAGTCCACATGAAACAGTACTCTTGCTCGGTCATCCAAAATAGAATGTGAGTTATCCATCCATCCCCGTTTTGAATTTGTCATTTGATGGTTTTTCATTGCATCCCTTGATTTTCTCTGGCTACTTAGAATGCTAATTGTGTGGGATTTTCAATTTGGGACTTCACATGAGTATGGCGGTTAATGGTTATGACAGATTATTATCCGATGAAGAAAATTAGTAGGATGTGTTGTAACAAACATCCGACTTCGTTAAAACTGTCTCCTTTTTGTTGAGAAATCTGGTAGTTGATTTGGTGACACTTGATTTCTTGTAAGCAGGATTATTATTATACTTGAATTGGATGTTTTGCTTCAAGAATGCCCTCTGATTGGCAAACCCTCATTGCTCAAGTCGTCAGGGACACCAGATCCACCAAATCCACCCCTTGCTGGTCCGGCAGTTACAAACCCGAATCCACCTGCAAACTCGGTGCAATATCCTAGGCTTAATCAACCAAACAGTGGTTCTTATACTACGGGTTATGATTCCGCGAGAAATGCTGGTGGTACCACTGTGTCTTCTTTTGGTATGAAGTCTGAAACTGGTGTTACATCGCTAGGATCATTGTCATCAGGAATGCCATATGCTAACCAGTCTGCAGCCTTCCGCAACTCCAGGCAGGAAGGAACTGGGGTTCCTCCAGGTGGTTATTCTAATATGTCTAAACCAGCATATCAGCAACCGCCTCCAATGTACAGCAACAGGGGACCAGTGGCAAGGAATGAAGCTCCCGCGAGGATCATTCCAATTTCTGCTTTGAATCCATACCAGGGAAGGTGGACAATTAAAGCTAGGGTGACTGCAAAAGCAGAAATGAGGCATTATAACAATCCTCGCGGTGACGGGAAAGTATTCTCCTTTGATCTTCTTGATTCTGATGGAGGTGAAATTAGAGTAACCTGCTTTAATGCTGTTGCTGATCAGTTCTACTCCCAGATTGAAGTTGGCAGGGTGTATTTGATTTCCAAAGGGACCTTAAAACCTGCCCAAAAGAACTTCAATCACCTTCATCACGATCTAGAGATTTCATTGGATAATGGCTCAACCGTTCAGCAATGTTATGATGATGACAACTCAATCCCGAGGCAGCAGTTTCATTTTCGTCCAATAAGTGAGGTCGAGGGGATGGATAACAACAGTGTTGTGGATATAATTGGCATTGTGTCTTCTGTTAGTCCAGCAACCTCGATAATGAGAAAAAATGGCACTGAAACTCAGAAGAGAAGTATACAGCTGAAAGACATGTCTGGCCGTAGTGTTGAATTGACCTTGTGGGGAAACTTTTGCGGTGCAGAAGGACAGGAACTGCAAAATATGTGCGAGGCAGGTCACTTCCCTGTTCTGGCAGTCAAATCTGGCAGGGTTAATGACTTTAGTGGCAAGGCTGTGGGTACTATTTCTACAAGTCAGCTACTTATCGAGCCTGATTTTGCGGAAGCTCAAAATCTGAAACAATGGTTTGACAGGGATGGGAAAAATACCCCTTCTATCTCTATTTCCAGGGAATGGTCTGGTGCAGGAAGGACTGATGTTGTGAAGACTATCTCTCAAATCAAAGATGAGAAGCTTGGGACTTCAGAAAAACCAGATTGGATTAGTGTCAATGCGACTGTCGTATTCATAAAGCAGGATAATTTTTGCTACACAGCTTGCCCTCTAATGCTTGGGGACCGACAGTGTAACAAGAAGGTTACAAACAATGGCGATGGGAGGTGGCGGTGTGACCGATGTGATAAATCTGTTGATGAATGTGATTATAGGTACATACTTTCGCTCCAGATACAAGACCACACGGGCTCAACATGGGTAACTGCTTTCCAGGAATCAGCTGAGGAGCTGATGGGAATATCCGCTAAAGACCTCTACTTTATGAAGTTTGAGAAACAAGATGACGATGGGTTTTCGAAAGTTCTTCGTCAAGTTATGTTTGTCAGATATATATTCAAGCTGAAAGTGAAAGAGGAAACATTCAGTGACGAGCAGCGAGTGAAGTCTACTCTTGTCAAGGCAGATAATGTAAACTATGGATCCCTATCCAAAACCTTTCTGAGTTTGATGGAAAACTTAAAATCTGGGAACCTGACTGCTTCAGTCCCCAAGGTAGAAAGTAGTTACACAAATTCTGTGCAGAGTTCTCCTGGAAAGGGGAATTTCGGAAGTGGGCAAACAGGATCGAGTTCAATGGGCTTGCCGGCCAATCAAGCAGGTCAGTACAGTAACCAATACAACTCAAGGGTTCCTACACCAACTGCATCTGGGGGACCAGTCTTGTGTGACATCTGTGGAGGCACAGGCCATGTCGCTTCCAATTGCCCTAGAACCTTCACAAATCCTCAACAGCCTGTACGAGGGGCCTATGTCAATAGAACATTGTATGGAGCTGGTGCAGGTGGCGCCGGTGGCGGTGGCAGCGGCGGTGGAGGCGGAAGCGAATGCTATAAGTGCCACCAGTTTGGGCACTTTGCTAGAGACTGTCCAGGGTCAGCCACTGGTCCTCAATCGCATGGTAACAGGTACGGTGGCGGTTATGCAAACCAACAGATTGGTGGCTTCTGAACCCTCAATTACAAGCCAGCCAGCTGAATTAACTAGCAAGTAGTTCATAGAAATAGAGGCGCCAAGTTACCAGTAAGCCGTCATCCTGTATAGTCGTTAGTTTTTTTTTTTGGCCTTTGTCAAACTTTTGTTATATACAGGATCAGGTATCTGAATGTTGCCCAACACAGCTTCATGTACTTGTGGAACTTGGTGCTCTTTTTTCTGGGGTTTTGTTATGATTTCTGTTTGCTTGCGCATTATCGCATCAAGAAATCTATGTTCTGGAAATATGATTCTTTGCATCTTTTGGCCTATCAGGTTCCTGATCCTTATGGTAGATAAAGAGATCACCTTTATAAAAAAAATAGATCAAATGACTGGGCAAATTACAGGGGGAAAAGAATGAAGCTCTAAGAACGGGGGTGTAGAAACAATTGGATTTCGCCGAGAAAGCTGCTCCCCGGCGGCCGATTCTCCTTCCTGACATAGCTCTCCCCGTCTCTCACGGTGTACTCGCTCAGCCCTTCCCCGATTCTCTCCCACATCTTCTCGCCAAACGCCCGATTAGCGAAATAAGCCTCCGCCGCCGATTGATCACCTCCGTCGCCGTCGCCGTTTCTCTCCACCCGGATCGGCAGCCGCTCGTAGTGCCCCACGCGGGTCCCTTCCAGCTCGTCCACGCGCACCATCCCACGCGACGACACGCGGTAGAGCTCGCCTTTCACGCGCCGGCCCTGGCCCGGGATGTTGATCAGGTACGGGATACCGTTGGGCCCGATCACCAGCGGGTACGGCTGCTGGGTGACGCCGGAGGTGATGAAAGCGGCGTCGCCGGAGGAGATTAGGTCTTCCATTAGGTTGTGATTTGGGAAGCCTCGCTTCAGCGTGCCGTAGGAAAAGATTATGGAGCCCTGGGCGGCCATTTGGGAGAGGTAAGTGGCTGAGTGGAAGAAGAAATGCCACGGAGGAGATGAAATTTGTTTGTTGTGGTTGGCGACTTGGAGTATGGTGTGCTGATGGTGGGTTTCTACTTTATATCATATAATATTGCTTATGGGCCGGACTTGCCATTGGGCTTTTCGTTGCACGCTTGTTGTCGAGCCCGTTGTGGGTTTTGCGGTTCAGTTTCAGGCACCCGTTGTGGTTCAATCAATCTATCTTTTAAATATTTACAAGAGTTGAAAATAAAGGCTAATCTCTAGACAATGACTTGATAGTGTATTGCGTGCCTAAATTGTGGTCTAATTTTGATATAATTCATTTTGTTTCGATTTAATTCTATAATGTTTTTTATTCCAATAAGTAGGTTCTTCAGTCAAACTGTCAGTATTATAATTGTATGGTTTATCAAACACTACTTGAAGTATGTATAACACGAACTAAGAAAGTCCGTTTAGCAAACACTATCTTGTAATATGTATAACACAAAGTAAGAAAGTGCAGTCTACGACCTAAAGAAACACAACATACATGCGTACTACTTCTGATTAACATTTTCAGTATAATGATTCAAATAAATGAAACCCTAGAATATTACACTACTTTGTTCAAGTGTTTATCCTCTCTAAATCCCATACAATAACTTTCTCCAAAAGTAAACAGGCACCACTACACTACTGCTGCAAATCTTCAGGATCAAGTGGTATAACTTTCACCGTTCGGTCGCCCCTGTAGAATTTTCCTCATCGCGAGCTCCAACGTCCTCCTTCCTTGGCTTAACTATCGCACAAACCTTGCAAAGCGTGGTATCGTAAGGAACCCTAGCATGCTTCCACTCCATCCTCTCCGCGACTTCCAAGTCAACGCAACTCCCATGCAAACCCTCCACCGTCTCCACCGCCGCAATATCGTAGAACTCGCCGTAACGCTCGAAGAAGAGCTGCCGAATGATCCAAAGCTCGAGAAGATCGGGACAACGTGTGGCGGCGAAGGCCAGCGTGGACACGACCTTGTTAATCTCCCAAGGGCAGTCCACGTGACGACAGATATACGAGAAATTGGCCATGACGATCTCGCACGACTCGTACAGCAACTCTTAGAGACGAATCGCGTTCTCCTCCCTCAATATCCGCTCCGCGGCGGTGAAGGCGGAACCCAAGTCTCCGTCACTTACGAATCGCGCTACTCTGCGACTGCGAGTACAGTCTTCGACCAACGCAACACTCGAGTCTCTCAAGTCTCTCAGGTGCTTCTGCAGCAGCGTTACTGCCCTCTTGCATACAGAAGCGTTCCGCCAGCCGCCGCCGCCGAAGAAGCCGAACATTGCTTCCAACTTTCCGCGACTGCTGCTGCCACCATCTACCTTCCTCGTGGAAATCAATGAGACCTTAATGGATTTAATCATCGCTGAAGAATAGCCTTAGGCCAAATTCATTATGTGTAGCCTTCAAAATCCAAAGAAACTGGCCTTTCGTCGCCCAAAAAATTACGAAAATTACATCCGAAAATAAATTGGCCCAAATCGGTGCTTAATGGACTTATCATCCGTGGAAAATAGGATCAATAGACTTCATTATCGGTGGAGAATAGCTTCATCCTGATTCCGTGATTTGCAGCCTCTAGAATCGAAAGAAAATTGCATTTCGGAAAAATCGCCCGAAATCTGTGATGGTATCACTTTGGAATCTGCCAAAAATGGATCCGGAATAAATTCTCCCTAATCGGGCTTAATGGACTTAACCATCGTTGAAGAATAGCCTCAGGACGAATCCGTGATCTGTAGCCTTCAAAATCCAAAGAAAATGGCATTTCGTGGCAAAAAAATTTACAAAAATGCCATCCGAAAATAAATTGACCCAAATCGGTGCTTAATGGACTTATCAATCGTGGAAAATAGGATCAATAGACTTCATTATCGATGGAGAATAGCCTCGGCCTGATTCCGTGATCTGCAGCCTCCAGAATCGAAACAAAATGGCATTCGGAAAAATCGCTCGAAATATGTGATGGGTACCCCTTTGGAATCTGTAAAAAATTGACCCGGAATAAATACGCCCAAATTGGTGCTTAGTGGACTTAATCATCGTTGAAGAATATTCTCAGTCTGAATCCGTGATCTGTACCCTTCAAAATCCAAAGAAAATGTCATTTCGTCGCACAAAAAATTAATAAAATGTCATCTGAAAATAAATTGGACCAAATCGGTGCTTAATGGACTTATCATCCGGAGAGAATAGGATCAATAGACTTCATTATCGGTGGAGAATAGCCTCGGCATGATTTCGTGATCTGCAGCCTCCAGAATCGAAAGAAACTAGCATTTCGGAAAAATCCCCCGAAATCTGTGATGATACCCCTTTCGAATCTGCCAAAAATTGACCTAGAATAAATCCGCCTAAATCGGTGCTTAATGGACTTAATCATCGTTGAAGAATAGCCTCAGGCCGAATCCGTGATCTGTAGCCTTCAAAATCCAAAGAAAATGCCCTTTCGTCGCCCAAAAAATTAAGAAAATGCACCAAATCGGTGCTTAATGGACTTATCATCCGGAGAGAATAGGATCAATAGACTTCATTATCGGTGGAGAATAGCCTCGGCATGATTTCGTGATCTGCAGCCTCCAGAATCGAAAGAAACTAGCATTTCGGAAAAATCCCCCGAAATCTGTGATGATACCCCTTTCGAATCTGCCAAAAATTGACCTAGAATAAATCCGCCTAAATCGGTGCTTAATGGACTTAATCATCGTTGAAGAATAGCCTCAGGCCGAATCCGTGATCTGTAGCCTTCAAAATCCAAAGAAAATGCCCTTTCGTCGCCCAAAAAATTAAGAAAATGCACCAAATCGGTGCTTAATGGACTTATCATCCGGAGAGAATAGGATCAATAGACTTCATTATCGGTGGAGAATAGCCTCGGCATGATTTCGTGATCTGCAGCCTCCAGAATCGAAAGAAATTAGCATTTCGGAAAAATCCCCCGAAATCTGTGATGATACCCCTTTCGAATCTGCCAAAAATTGACCCAGAATAAATCCGCCTAAATCGGTGCTTAATGGACTTAATCATCGTTGAAGAATAGCCTCAGGCCGAATCCGTGATCTGTAGCCTTCAAAATCCAAAGAAAATGCCCTTTCGTCGCCCAAAAAATTAAGAAAATGCCATCCGAAAATAAATTGACCTAAATCGGTGCTTAATGGACTTATCATCCGTGGAGAATAGGATCAATAGACTTCATTATCGGTGAAGAAAAGCCTCGGCCTGATTCTGTGATCTGCAGCCTCCAGAATCGAAACAAAATGGCATTTCAGAAAAATCACCCGAAATCTGTGATGATACCCTTTGGAATCTTCAAAAAATTGACCTGGAATAAATATGCCCAAATCAGTGCTTAATGAACTTAATCATCGTTGAAGAATAGCCTCAGTCCGAATCCGTGATCTGTAGCCTTCAAAATCCAAAGAAAATGGCCTTTCGTCTCCAAAAAATTTACGAAAATGCCATCCGAAAAATAAATTGGCCCGAATTGGTGATTAATGGACTTATCATCCGTGGAGAATAGGATCAATAGACTTCATTATCAGTGGAGAATAGCCTCGGCTTGATTCCGAGATCTGCAGCCTCCAGAATAGAAAAAATGACATTTCGGAAAAATCCTCCAAAGGCTGTGATTAGGGGTGGGAAACGGTGCGGTCCGGTCCAGACCAGACCATAGATACGGTTTGTGGTCCAGACCGAGAGGTTGGAATACATACCATGGACCAGACCATATACTATACGGTCCAGACCAGACCACATCTGTACGGTGCGGTCCGATATGGTCTGGACCAGACAGACCATGTTAAAAAAATTTAACTCTTGTTCGCCCTCCAACCATTCGTCTGTATCTATAAAAATAAAAATTCTAGTGACCAATATGCTATTGAAACAAAAAAAAATTGTGATCGTAATTAAATGAGAAGAAATATGAGGATAGAAGTGGGTTTTTTCAATTTTCAAACACACACACATCAAATAGCCTTGTTTCCCTATTCCTCTTTGTGCTACCGCTTCTCTCCTCTCTCGAGTGATCGGAAGGTTCTTCCGGTTGATAACCTTTGTGATGACGTCGCGGTAATTTTGAACCACTAAAATAGTCACATATGATCTCTCAATAATTTTTTGTATCTCATCAAGGTGAACGAATTTTTTCTATCGTTTAATTTTTATCGACTCCATAGTGTAGACATTTTTTTTTAGAAGAACCATAGTCTAGACATTGTCTGTGAATATTATTTATGAGTCTTTCTGGTTTTTGTGTGGTTCTTTGATAAGGAGATAACAAATAAGCGATCATTTGGTAATTTGTTGGCTCTCAACTAGATGAAGAATCAACTAACTTTGTTCTTCAAATACACAAATGGAGGTTCAATTTAGTGTTATTTTTATCCGAGTTAGTAGGTAATGTGTCGCGGTCTGTTACGGTTTACTGCGGTAGACCGCGGTCCAGACCACTTCAGACCACTCTCTAAAGGAGGAGACCGCAAACCAGACCAGACCATAGTTCTGGTCTCGCGGTCCAGACCAAACCATACGATACGGTCTAGACCGCGGTTTCTCATACGGTTTGGTCTAGACTCCAAGCCCTAGCTGTGATGGTACCCCTTTGGAATCTGCAAAAAATTGAACCGGAATAAATCCGTCCAAATCAGTGTTTAATGGACTTATTCATCGTTGAAGAATAGCCTCAGGCCGAATCTGTGATATGTAGCTTTCAAAATCCAAAGAAAATGACATTTCGTGGCCCAAAAAATCACGAAAATGCCATCCGAAAATAAATTGGCCCGAATTGGTGATTAATGGACTTATAATCCGTGGACAATAGGATCAATAGACTTCATTATCAGTGGAGAATAGCCTGGGCCTGATTCCGTGATCTGCAGCCTCTAGAATCGAAAGAAAATGGCATTTAGGAAAAACCCCCGAAATATGAGATGGTATCCCTTTGGAATCTGCAAAAAATTGACCCGGAATAAATCCCCCAAATCGGTGTTTAATGGACTTATTCATCGTTGAAGAATAGACCCAGGCCGAATCCGTGATCTGTAGCCTTTAAAATCCAAAGAAAATGGCATTTCGTTGCCCAAAAAATTACGAAAATGCCATCCGAAAATTAATTTGCCCAAATCGGTGCTCAATGGACTTATCATCCGTGGAGAAAAGGATCAATAGACTTCAATATCGGTGGAGACTAGCCTCGGCCTGATTCCGTGATCTGTAACCTCCAAAATAGAAAGAAAATGGCATTTAAGAAAAATCGCCCGAAATTTGTGATTACCCCTTTGTAGGGATGGCAATGGGTTGGATTGGGGCGGGTTTTGTCAAACCCAAACCCATGGGTTTATCCGCCAAAAAACCCGGGATAAAACCCGTTGGGTTTGAAAAACTCAAACCCAACCCAACCCCACCCCCTGGGTATCCGCGGGTTCATGGATACCCGTGGGTTTTTGTGGTAAAAAATTTACGATAACAAGTTTCTTTCAAAATAAAAGTTTAACATCAATTTTCTCATACAAATTAATCATACAAAAAACACCAATCTAGAGCATACAAGCAAACCGCAAATGATCAATACAAATTTTTCAAAATTAAAGATAAACATCTATAAACAATAAGATTAATTGAAAGCTTTTTCCTCGTCACCTAAGTTTCTTCACTCTCCACTTCATCATATCAACTTCATTCTAAACAATTAGAAAGAACAAATTATACATGTCTCCACAAACATAAAAAAAATATTTGTGGTTTAAGGAAGATATATTATTTAGAATATTAAATATATCGGGAAAATAATTATATGTGTGTGGGCGGGTACCCATGGGGCGGGTTTACCTAAACCCAAACCCAACCCGACCCGGTGAATAGTGTAGCGGGTTTAAACCCGAACCCGGCCCAAAACCCGTCAACATGGGTTTTACCCGCGTTGACCGGGTTGGGTCGGGTGGGTACCCGTGGGTTCGGGTTTTGTTGCCATCCCTACCCCTTTGGAATTATCCAAAAATTGACCGGGAATAAATCCGCCCAAATCGGTGTTTAATGGACTTATTCATCGTTGAAGAATAGCCTCAGGCCGAATCCGTGATATGTAGCCTTCAAAATCCAAAGAAAATGGCATTTCGTTGCCCAAAAAATTACAAAAATGTCATCCGAAAATTAATTGGCCCAAATCGGTGCTTAATGGACTTATCATCCGCGGAGAAAAGGATCAATAGACTTCAATATTGGTGGAGACTAGCCTCGGCCTGATTCCGTGATATGCAGCCTCCAGAATCGAAAGAAAATGGCATTTCGGAAAAATCACCCGAAATCTGTGATGGTACCCCTTTGGAATCTACAAAAAATTGACCTGGAATAAATCCGTCCAAATCGGTTCTTAATGGACTTAATCATCGTTGAAGAATAGCCTAAGGCCGAATCCGTGATCTGTAGCCTTCAAAATCCAAAGAAAGTGGCCTTTCGTCGTCCAAAAAATTACGAAAAATGCCATCCGAAAATAAATTGGCCCAAATCGGTGCGTAATGGACTTAACATCCGTGGAGAATAATATCAATAGACTTCAATATCGGTGGAGAATAGCCTCGGCCGGATTCCGTGATCTGTAGCTTCCAAAATAGAAAGAAAATGGCATTTAGGAAAAATCGCCCGAAATTTGTGATGGTACCCCTTTGTAATTTGCCAAAAATTGACCCGGAATAAAGCCGCCAAATCGATGTTTAATGGACTTAATCATCGTTAAATAATAGCCTTAGGCCGAATTCGTGATCTGTAGCCTTCAAATCCAAAGAAAATGTTCTTTCGTCGCCCAAAAATTTACGAAAATGCCATTCGAAAATAAATTACCTCAAATCGTTGCTTAAACGAAATATCATTCATGGAGAATAGGATCAATAGACTTCATTATCGGTGGAGAATAGCCTCGGCCTGATTCCATGATCTGGAGCCTCCAGAATCGAAAGAAAATGGCATTTCAGAAAAATCGTCCGAAATCTGTGATGGTACACCCTTTGAATCTACCAAAAATCGACCCGGAATAAATCCGCCCAAATAGGTGCTTAATGGACTTAATCATCGTTGAAGAATAGCCTCAGACCGATCCGTGATCTTTAGTCTTCAAAATAAAATGAAAATGGCCTTTCGTGGCTCAAAAAATTACAAAAATACCATCCGAAAATAAATTGGCCCAAATTGGTGCTTAATGGACTTATCATCCATGGAGAATAGGATCAATAGACTTCATTAGCGGTGAAGAATTGGCTCGGCCTGATTCCGTGATCTGCAGCCTCCAGAATAGAAAAAAAATTGCATTTTGGAAAAATTGCCCGTAATCTGTGATGGTACCCCTTTGGAATCTGCCAAGAATTGACCTGGAATAAATCCGCCCAAATCGGTGCTTAATGAACTTAATCATCGTTGAAGAATAGCCTCAGGCCGAATCCGTGATACGTAGCCTTCAAAATCCAAAGAAAATGGCCTTTCGTTGCCCAAAAAATTACGAAAATGCCATCCGAAAATAAATTGGCCCGAATTGGTGATTAATGGATTTATCATCCGTGGAGAATAGGATCAATAGACTTCATTATCAGTGGAGAATAGCCTCGGCCTGATTACGAGATCTGCAGCCTCCAGAATCGAAAGAAATAGACATTTCGGAAAAATCCCCCAAAATCTGTGATGGTACCCCTTTGGAATCTGCAAAAAGTTGACCCGGAATAAATCCGTCCAAATCGGTGTTGAATGGACTTATTCATCGGTGAAGAATAGCCTAAGGCCGAATCCGTGATCTGTAGCCTTCAAAATCCAAAGAAAATGGCATTTCGTCGCCCAAAAGATTACGAAAATCTCATCCGAAAATAAATTGGCCCGAATTGGGGATTAATGGACTTATCATTAGTGGAGAATAGGATCAATAGACTTCATTATCAGTGGAGAATAGCCTTGACCTGATTCCGTGATCTGCAGCCTCTAGAATCGAAAGAAAATGGCATTTAGGAAAAATCCCCCGAAATATGAGAAGGTACCCCTTTGGAATCTGCAAAAAATTGACTCGGAATAAATCTCCCCAAATCGGTGTTTAATGGACATATTCATCGTTGAAGAATAGCCTCAGGGCGAATCTGTGATATGTAGCCTTCAAAATTCAAAGAAAATGGCATTTCGTCGCCCAAAAAATTACGAAAATGCCATCCGAAAATTAATTGGCCCAAATCGATGCTAAATGGACTTATCATCCATGGAGAATAGGATCAATAGACTTCATTATCGGTGGAGAATAGGCTCAGCCTGATTCCGTGATCTGCACCCTCCAGAATCGAAAAAATGTCATTTCGAAAAAATCGTCTGAAATCTTTGATGGTACCCCTTTGGAATCTGCCAAAAATTGACCTGTATTAAATCCGCAAAAACCAGTGCTTAATGGACTTTATCATCGTTGAAGAATAGCCTCAGGCCGAATCCGTGATCTGTAGCCTTCAAAATCCAAAGAAAGTGGCCTTTCGTCGCCCAAAAAATTACGAAAATGCCATCCGAAAATAAATTGGCCCAAATCGGTGCTTAATGGACTTAATATCCGTGGAGAATAATATAAATAGACTTCAATATCGGTGGAGAATAGCCTCGGCCTGATTCCGTGATCTGTAGCTTCAAAAATAGAAAGAAAATGGCATTTAGGAAAAATCGCCCTAAATTTGTGATGATACCCCTTTGTAATTTGCCAAAAATTGACGCAGAATAATCCTCCCAAATCGATGTTTAATGGACTTAATCATCGTTAAATTATAGCCTTAGGCCAAATTCGTGATCTGTAGCCTTCAAAATCCAAAGAAAATGTTCTTTCGTCGCCTAAAAATTTACGAAAATGTTATTCGAAAATTAATTGCCCCAAATCTTTGCTTAATCAAATTATCATCCGTGGAGAATAGGATCAATAGATTTCATTATCGGTGGAGAATAGCCTCGGCCTGATTCCGTGATCTGTAGCCTCCAGAATCGAAAGAAAATGGCATTTCAGAAAAAACGCCTGAAATATGTGATGCCCTTTGGAATCTGCGAAAAATTGTCCCGGAATAAATCCGCCCAAATTGGTGTTTAATGTACTTTATCATCGTTGTAGAATAGCCTCAGGATGAATCCGTGATCTGCAACCCCCAAAATCGAAAGAAAATGCCATTTCGGAAATATCGCCCGAAATCTGTGACGGTACCCCTTTGGAATTTGCCAAAAATTCCCCCGGAATAAATCCACCCAAATTGGTGCTTAATGGACTTAATCATCGTTGAAGAATAGCCTCAGGCCGAACCCGTGATATGTAGCCTTCAAAATTCAAAGAAAATGGCCTTTTGTTGACATAAAAATTACGAAAATGTCATCCAAAAATAAATTGGCCCAAATCGGTGCTTGATGGACTTATCATCCGTGGAGAATAGGATCAATAGACTTCATTATCAGTGGAGAATTGCTTCGGCCTGATTCCGTGATCTGCAGCCTCCAGAATCGAAAGAAAATTGCATTTCGGAAAAATCGCCTGAAACCTGTGATGTTACCCCTTTGGAATCTACAAAATATTGACCTGGAATAAATCCGCCCAAATCGGTGCTTAATGGACTTAATCATCGTTGAAGAATAGCCTAAGGCTGAATTCGTTATCTGTAGCCTTCAAAATCACAAGTTATTGGCCTTTCATCGACATAAAAATAACGAAAATGCCATCCGAAAATAAATTGGCCCAAATCGGTGCTTAATGGCCTTATCATCCGTGGAGAATAGGATCAGTAGACTTCATTATCGGTGGAGAATAGCCTCGGCTAGATTCCGTGATCTGCAGCCTCCAGAATCGAAAGAAAATGGTATTTCGGAAAAATCGCCCGAAATCTGTGATGGTACCCCTTTGGAATCTGCCAAAAATAGACCCGGAATAAATCCACCCAAATTGGTGATTAATGGACTTAATAATCGTTGTAGAATAGCCTCAGGCCGAATCCGAGATCTGCAGCCCCCAGAATAAAAAAAAATGCCATTTCGGAAATATCGCCCGAAATCTGTGATGGTACCCCTTTTGAATTTGCCAAAAATTCACCCGGAATAGATCCACCCAAATTGGTGCTTAATGGACTTATCATCGTTGAAGAAAAGTCTCAGGCCGAATCCGTGATCTGTAGCCTTCAAAATCAAAAGAAAATGGCCTTTCGTCGACATAAAAATTACGAAAATGCCATCTGATAATAAATTGGCCCAAATCGGTGCTTAATGGACTTATCATCCGTGGAGAATAGGATCAATAGACTTTAGTATCGGTGGAGAATAGCATCGGCCTGATTCCGTGATCTGCAGCCTCCAGAATAGAAAGAAAATGACATTTCGGAAAAATCGAATGAAATCTTTGATGATACCCCCTATGGAATCTGCCAAAAATTGACCTGTAATAAATCCGCCCAAATCGGTGCTTAATGGACTTAATCATTGTTGAAGAATAGCCTCTGGGTGAATCCGTGATTAGTAGCCTTCAAAATTCAAAGAAAATGGCCTATCGTCGACATAAAAATTACGAAAATGCCATCCGAAAATAAATTGGACCAAATTGGTGCTTAATGAATGTATCATCCATGGAGAATAGGATAAGTAGACTTCATTATCGGTGGAGAATAGCATCGGCCTGATTCCATGATCTGCCGCCTCCAGAATCGAAAGAAAAGGGCATTTCGGAAAAATCGCCCGAAATCTGTGATGGTACCCCTTTGGAATCTGCCAAAAATTGACCCGGAATAAATCCGCCCAAATTTGTGATTAATGGACTTAATCATAGTTGTAGAATAGCCTGAGGCTGAATCCGCGATCTGCAGCCCCCAGAATCGAAAGAAAATGGCATTTCGGAAAAATTACCCGAAATCTGTGATGTTACCCCTTTGGAATATGCCAAAAATTGACCCGGATTAAATCCGCCCAAATTGGTGCTTAATGGACTTAATCATCGTTGAAGAATAGCCTAAAGCCAAACCCGTGATCTGTAGCCTTCAAAATCTAAAGAAAATGGCCTTTCGTCGACATAAAAATTACGAAAATGCAATCCGAAAATAAATTGGCCCATATCGGTACTTAATGTACTTATCATCAGTGGAGAATAGGATTAATAGACTTCATTATCGGTGGAGAATAGCCTCGGTTTGATTCGTGATCTGCAGCTTCCAGAATCGAAAGAAAATGACATTTTGGAAAAATCGCCCGAAATCTGTGATGGTACCCCTTTGGAATCTGCCAAAAATTGACCCGGAATAATCCACCCAAATTGGTGCTTAATGGACTTAATCATCGTTGTAGAATAGCCTCTGGCCGAATCCGTGATCTGCAGTCCCCAGAATCGAAATAAAATGCCATTTGAGAAATATCACCTGAAATCTGTGATGGTACCCCTTTGGAATTTGCCAAAAATTCACCCGGAATAAATCCACCCAAATTGGTGCTTAATGGACTTAATCATCGTTGAAGAATAGCCTCACGCCGAACCGTGATCCGTAGCCTTCAAAATCAAAATAAAATGGCCTTTCGTAGACATAAAAATTACGATAATGCCATCCGAAAATAAATTGGTCCTAATCGGTGCTTAATGGACTTATCATCCGTGGAGAATAAGATCAATAGACTTCATTATCGGTGGACAATAGCCTCGGCCTGATTTCGTGATCTGCAGCCTCCAGAATCGAAAGAAAATGGCATTTCTAAAAAATTGCCCGAAATCTGTGATGTTACCCCTTTGAAATCTACCAAAAATAGAACCGGAATAAATCCGCCCAAATCGGTGCTTAATGGACTTATTCATCGTTGAAGAATAGCCTCAAGCTGAATTCGTGATCTATAGTCTTCAAAATCAAAATAAAATGGCATTTCGTCGATATAAAAATTACGAAAATGCCATCCGAATATCGATTCGCCCAAATCGGTGCTTAATGGACTTATCATCCATGGAGAATAGGATCAGTAGACTTCATTATATCGCCCGAAATCTGTGATTTTAATGGACTCAATCATCGTTGGAGAATAGCCTCAAGCCGAATCCTTGATCTGCAATATTCAAAGAAAATGGACTTTCGTAGGCCGAGAAATTACGAAAATGCCATCCGAAAATAAATTGCCCAAATCGATGTTTAACCGACTTATCATCCGTGGAGAATATGATCAATAGACTTCATTATCGGTGGATAATAGCCTCGGCCTGATTATGTGATCTGTGTAGCCTTCAGAATCGAAAGAAAATGGCATTTCGGATAAATCGCCTGAAATCTGTGATGGTACCCCTTTGGAATCTGCCAATAATTGACCCGGAATAAATCCGCCCAAATCGGTGCTTAATGGACTCAATCATCGTTGGAGAAGAGCCTCAGGACGAATCCGTGATCTGCCGCCTTCAATATTCAAAGAAAATGGACTTTCGTCGCCCAAGAAATTACGAAAAAGCCATCTGAAAATAAATTGGCCCAAATCTATGCTTAATGGACTTATCATCCGTGGAGAATAGGATCAATAGACTTTATTATCGGTGGATAATATCCTCGGCCTGATTCCGTGATCTATAGCCACCAGAATAGAAAGAAAATGACATTTCGGATAAATCGCCCGAAATCTGTGATGGTACCCCCTTTGGAAGCTCCCAAAAATTGACCCGGAATAAATCCGCCCAAATCGGTGCTTAATGGACTCAATCATCGTTGGAGAATAGCCTAAGGCCGAATCAGTGATCTGTAGCCTTCAATATTCAAAGAAAATGGACTTTTGTCGCCCAAGAAATTAAGAAAATGCCATCCGAAAATAAATTGGCCAAAATCGATGCTTAACGGACTTATCATCCGTGGAGAATAGGATCAATAGACTTCATTATCGGTGGATAATAGCCTCGGCCGGATTCCGTGATCTGTAGCCTCCAGAATCGAAAGAAAATGGCATTTCTGATAAATTGCCCAAAATCTGTGATGGTACCCCTTTGGAACCTGCCAAAAATTGACCGGAATAAATCCGTCCAAATCGGTGCTTAATGGACTCAATCATCGTTGGAGAATAGCCTCAGGCCGAATCCGTGATCTGCAGCCTTCAATATTCAAAGAAAATGGACTTTCGTCGCCCTAGAAATTACGAAAATGCCAACCAAAAATAAATTGGCCTAAATCGATGCTTAACAGACTTATCATCCGTGGAGAATAGGATCAATAGACTTCATTATCGGTGGATAATAACCTCGGCCTGATTCCGTGATCTGTAGCCTCCAGAATCGAAAGAAAATGGCATTTCAGATAAATCGCCCAAAATCTGTGATGGTACCCCTTTGGAATCTGCCAAGAATTGACCTGGAATAAATCCGCCCAAATGGACTCAATCATCGTTGGAGAATAGCCTCAGGCCAAATCCATGATCTGTGGCCTTCAATATTCAAAGAAAATGTACTTTCATCGCCTAAGAAATTACGAAAATGCCATCCGAAAATAAATTGGCCTTAATCGATGCTTAACGGACTATCATCCATGGATAAGAGGATCAATTGACTTCATTATCGGTGGATAATAACCTCGGCCTCATTCCGTGATCTGTAGTCTCCAGAATCGAAAGAAAATGGCATTTCGGATAAATCACTCGAAATCTGTGATGGTACCCCTTTGGAATCTGCCAAAAATTGACCCGGAATAAATCCGCCCAAATGGACTCAATCATCGTTGGAGAATAGAATTAGGCCGAATCCGTGATCTGTAGCCTTCAATATTCAAAGAAAATGGACTTTCGTCGCCCAAGAAATTACGAAAATGCCATCCGAAAATAAATTGGCCCAAACCGCTGCTTAATGGATTTATTATCCGTGGAGAATAGGATCAATAGATTTCATTATCGGTGGACAATAACCTGGGCCTGATTCCGTGATCTGTAGCCACCAGAATAGAAAGAAAATGACATTTCGGATAAATCGCCCGAAATCTGTGATGGTACCCCCTTTGGAAGCTCCCAAAAATTGACCCGGAATAAATCCGCCCAAATCGGTGCTTAATGGACTCAATCATCGTTGGAGAATAGCCTAAGGCCGAATCAGTGATCTGTAGCCTTCAATATTCAAAGAAAATGGACTTTTGTCGCCCAAGAAATTAAGAAAATGCCATCCGAAAATAAATTGGCCAAAATCGATGCTTAACGGACTTATCATCCGTGGAGAATAGGATCAATAGACTTCATTATCGGTGGATAATAGCCTCGGCCGGATTCCGTGATCTGTAGCCTCCAGAATCGAAAGAAAATGGCATTTCTGATAAATTGCCCAAAATCTGTGATGGTACCCCTTTGGAACCTGCCAAAAATTGACCGGAATAAATCCGTCCAAATCGGTGCTTAATGGACTCAATCATCGTTGGAGAATAGCCTCAGGCCGAATCCGTGATCTGCAGCCTTCAATATTCAAAGAAAATGGACTTTCGTCGCCCTAGAAATTACGAAAATGCCAACCAAAAATAAATTGGCCTAAATCGATGCTTAACAGACTTATCATCCGTGGAGAATAGGATCAATAGACTTCATTATCGGTGGATAATAACCTCGGCCTGATTCCGTGATCTGTAGCCTCCAGAATCGAAAGAAAATGGCATTTCAGATAAATCGCCCAAAATCTGTGATGGTACCCCTTTGGAATCTGCCAAGAATTGACCTGGAATAAATCCGCCCAAATGGACTCAATCATCGTTGGAGAATAGCCTCAGGCCAAATCCATGATCTGTGGCCTTCAATATTCAAAGAAAATGTACTTTCATCGCCTAAGAAATTACGAAAATGCCATCCGAAAATAAATTGGCCTTAATCGATGCTTAACGGACTATCATCCATGGATAAGAGGATCAATTGACTTCATTATCGGTGGATAATAACCTCGGCCTCATTCCGTGATCTGTAGTCTCCAGAATCGAAAGAAAATGGCATTTCGGATAAATCACTCGAAATCTGTGATGGTACCCCTTTGGAATCTGCCAAAAATTGACCCGGAATAAATCCGCCCAAATGGACTCAATCATCGTTGGAGAATAGAATTAGGCCGAATCCGTGATCTGTAGCCTTCAATATTCAAAGAAAATGGACTTTCGTCGCCCAAGAAATTACGAAAATGCCATCCGAAAATAAATTGGCCCAAACCGCTGCTTAATGGATTTATTATCCGTGGAGAATAGGATCAATAGATTTCATTATCGGTGGACAATAACCTGGGCCTGATTCCGTGATCTGTAGCCACCAGAATAGAAAGAAAATGACATTTCGGATAAATCGCCCGAAATCTGTGATGGTACCCCCTTTGGAAGCTCCCAAAAATTGACCCGGAATAAATCCGCCCAAATCGGTGCTTAATGGACTCAATCATCGTTGGAGAATAGCCTAAGGCCGAATCAGTGATCTGTAGCCTTCAATATTCAAAGAAAATGGACTTTTGTCGCCCAAGAAATTAAGAAAATGCCATCCGAAAATAAATTGGCCAAAATCGATGCTTAACGGACTTATCATCCGTGGAGAATAGGATCAATAGACTTCATTATCGGTGGATAATAGCCTCGGCCGGATTCCGTGATCTGTAGCCTCCAGAATCGAAAGAAAATGGCATTTCTGATAAATTGCCCAAAATCTGTGATGGTACCCCTTTGGAACCTGCCAAAAATTGACCGGAATAAATCCGTCCAAATCGGTGCTTAATGGACTCAATCATCGTTGGAGAATAGCCTCAGGCCGAATCCGTGATCTGCAGCCTTCAATATTCAAAGAAAGTGGACTTTCGTCGCCCAAGAAATTACGAAAATGCCATTCGAAAATAAATTGGCCCAAATCGATGCTTAACGGACTTATCATCCGTGGAGAATAGGATCAATAGACTTCATTATCGGTGGATAATAGCCTCGGCCTGATTACGTGATCTGTAGCCTCCAGAATCGAAAGAAAATGGCATTTCGGATAAATTGCCCGAAATCTGTGATGGTACCCCCTTTGGAATCTCCCAAAAATTGACCCGGAATAAATCCGCCCAAATCGGTTCTTAATGGACTCAATCATCGTTGGAGAATAGCCTAAGGCCGAATCCGTGATCTGTAGCCTTCAATATTCAAAGAAAATGGACTTTAGTCGCCCAAGAAATTACGAAAATGCCATCCGAAAATAAATTGGTCCAAATCGATGCTTAACGGACTTATCATCCGTGGAGAATAGGATCAATAGACTTCATTATCGGTGGATAATAGCCTCGGCCTGATACCGTGATCTGTAGCCTCCAGAATCGAAAGAAAATGGCATTTCGGATAAATCGCCCAAAATCTGTGATGGTACCCCTTTGGAATTTGCCAAAAATTGACCCAGAATAAATCCGCCCAAATCGGTGCTTAATGGACTCAATCATCGTTGGAGAATAGCCTCAGGCCTCATCCGTGATCTGTAGCCTTCAATATTCAAAGAAAATGGACTTTCGTCGCACAAGAAATTACGAAAATGCCATCCGAAAATAAATTGGCACAAATCGATGCTTAACGGACTTATCATCCGTGGAGAATAAGATCAATAGACTTCATTATCGGTGGATAATTGCCTCGGGCTGATTCCGTGATCTGTAGCCTCCAGAATCGAAAGAAAATGACATTTCGGATAAATCGCCCGAAATCTGTGATGCTACCCCTTTGGTATCTGCCAAAAATGCCCCGGAATAAATCCTCCCAAATCGGTGCTTAATAGACTCAATCATCGTTGGCAAATAGCCTCGGGCCGAACCCGTGATTTGTAGCCTTCAATATTCAAAGAAAATGGACTTTCGTCGCACAAGAAATTACGAAAATGCCATCCGAAAATAAATTGGCCCAAATCGATGCTTAACGGACCTATCATCCGTGGAGAATAGGATCAATAGATTTAATTATCGGTGGATAATAGCCTCGGCCTGATTCCGTGATCTGTAGCCTCCAGAATAGAAAGAAAATGACATTTCGGATAAATAGTCCGAAATCTGTGATGGTACCCCTTTGGAATCTGCCAAAAATTGACTCGGAATAAATCCTCACAAATCGGTGCTTAATAGACGCAATCATCGCTGGAGAATAGCCTCAGGCCGAATCCGTGATCTGTAGCCTTCAATATTCAAAGAAAATGGACTTTCGTCGCCCAAGAAATTACGAAAATACCATCCAAAAATATATTGGCACAAATCGATGCTTAACGGACTTATCATCCGTGGAGAATAAGATCAATAGACTTCATTATCGGTGGATAATTGACTCAGCCTTACTCCGTGATCTGTAGCCTCCAGAATCGAAAGAAAATGGCATTTCGGATAAATCGCTCGAAATCTTTGATGGTACCCCTTTGGAATCTGCCAACAATTGACCCGGAATAAATCCGCCCAAATCGGTGCTTAATGGACTCAATAATCGTTGGAGAATAGCCTCAGGCCGAATCCGTGATCTGTAGCCTTCAATATTCAAAGAAAATGGAGTTTCGTCGCCCAAGAAATTACGAAAAAGCCATCCGAAAATAAATTGTCCAAAATCGATGCTTAATGGACTTATCATCAGAGGAGAATAGGATCCATATACTTCATTATCGGTGGATAATAGCCTCGGCCGGATTCCGTGATCTGTAGTCTCCAGAATCGAAAGAAAATGACATTTTGGATAAATCGCCCGAAATCTGTAATGGTACCCCTAAGGAATCTGCCAAAAATTGACACGGAAAAAATCCTCCCAAATCTGTGCTTAATGGACTCAATCATCGTTGGAGAATAGCCTCAGGCCGAATCCGTGATCTGTAGCCTTCAATATTAAAAGAAAATGGACTTTCGTCGCCCAAGAAATTACGAAAATGTCATCCGAAAATAAATTGTCCCAAATCGATGCTTAACGTACTTATCATCCGTGGAGAATAGGATCAATAGACTTCATTATCGGTGGATAATAACCTCGGCCTGATTCCGTGATCTGTAGCCTCCAGAATCGAAAGAAAATGGCATTTCGGATAAATCGCCGGAAATCTGTTATGGTACCCCTTTGGAATCTGCCAAGAATTGACCCGGAATTAATCCGCCCAAATGGACTCAATCATCGTTGGAGAATAGCCTCAGGCCAAATCCGTGATCTGTGGCCTTCAATATTCAAAGAAAATGTACTTTCGTCGCCCAAGAAATTACGAAAATGCCATCCGAAAATAAATTGGCCTTAATCGATGCTTAACGGAGTTATCATCTGTGGATAAGAGGATCAATAGACTTCATTATCGATGGATAATAACCTCGGCCTCATTCCGTGATCTGTAGTCTCCAGAATCGAAAGAAAATGGCATTTCGGATAAATCGCCCGAAATCTGTGATGGTACCCCTTTGGAATCTGCCAAAAATTGACCCAGAATAAATCCGCCCAAATGGACTCAATCATCGTTGGAGAATAGCCTTAGGCCAAATCCGTGATCTCTAGCCTTCAATATTCAAAGAAAATGGACTTTCGTCGCCCAAGAAATTACGAAAATGCCATACGAAAATAAATTGGCCATAACCGATGCTTAACGGATTTATTATCCGTGGATAATAGGATCAATAGATTTCATTATCGGTGGATAATAACGTCGGCCTGATTCTGTGATCTGTAGCCTCCAGAATAGAAAGAAAATGGCATTTCGGATAAATCGCCCGAATACTATGATGGGACCCCTTTGGAATCTGCCAAAAATTGACCATGAATAAATCCGCCAAATCGGTGCTTAATGGACTCAATCATCATTGGAGAATAGCCTAAGGCCGAATCCGTGATCTGTAGCCTTCAATATTAAAAGAAAATGGACTTTCGTCGCCCAAGAAATTACGAAAATGCCATCTGAAAATAAATTGGCCTAAATCGATGCTTAACGGACTTATCATCCGTGTAGAATAGGATAAATAGACTTCATTATCGATGTATAATAGCCTCAGCCTGATTCCGTGATCTGTAGCCTACAGAATCGAAAGAAAATGGCATGTCAGATAAATCGCCCGAAATCTGTCATGGTACCCCTTTGGAATCTGCCCAAAATTGACCCTGAATAAATCCGCCCAAACCGGTGCTTAATGGACTCAATCATAGTTGGAGAAATGCCTCAGGGAGAATCCGTGATCTGTAGCCTTCAATATTCAAAGAAAATGTACTTTCGTCGCCCAAAAAATTACGAAAATGCCATCCGAAAGTAAATTGGCCCAAATCGATGCTTAACCGACTTATCATCCATGGAGAATAGGATCAATAGACTTCATTATCGGTGGATAATAGCCTCGGCCTGTTTACGTGATCTGTAGCCTCCAGAATCAAAAGAAAATTGCATTTCGGATAAATCGCCCGAAATCTGTGATGGTACCCCCTTTGGAATCTGTCAAAAATTGCCCCGAAATAAATCCGCCCAAATCGGTGCTTAATGGACTCAATCATCGTTGGAGAATAGCCTAAGGCCGAATCCGTGATCTGTAGCCTTCAATATTCAAAGAAAATGGACTTTCGTCGCCCAAGAAATTACGAAAATGCCATCAGAAAATAAATTGGCCTAAATCGATGCTTAACGGACTTATCATCCGTGGAGAATAGGATCAATAGACTTCATTATCGGTGGATAATAACCTCGGCCTGATTCCGTGATCTGTAGCCTCCAGAATCGAAAGAAAATGGCATTTCGGATAAATCGCCCGAAATCTGTTATGGTACCCCTTTGGAATCTGCCAAGAATTGACCTGGAATAAATCCGCCCAAATGGACACAATCATCGTTGGAGAATAGCCTCAGGCCAAATCCGTGATCTGTGGCCTTCAATATTCAAAGAAAATGTACTTTCGTCGCCCAAGAAATTACGAAAATGCCATCCGAAAATAAATTGGCCTTAATCGATGCTTAACGGACTTATCATCCATGGATAAGAGGATCAATAGACTTCATTATCGGTGGAAAATAACCTTGGCCTCATTCCGTGATCTGTAGTCTCCAGAATCGAAAGAAAATGGCATTTCGGATAAATCGCCCGAAATCTGTGATGGTACCCCTTTGGAATCTGCCAAAAATTGACCCAAAATAAATCCGCCCAAATGGAATCAATCATCGTTGGAGAATAGCCTTAGGCCAAATCTGCGATCTGTAGCCTTCAATATTTAAAGAAAATGGACTTTCGTCGCCCAAGAAATTACGAAAATGCCATCCGAAAATAAATTGGCCATAACCGATGCTTAACGGATTTACTATCCGTGGAGAATAGGATCAATAGATTTCATTATCGGTGGATAATAACCTCGGCCTGATTCTGTGATCTGTAGCCTCCAGAATAGAAAGAAAATGGCATTTCGGATAAATCGCCCGAAATCTGTGATGGCACCCCTTTGGAATCTGCCAAAAATTGACCATGAATAAATCCGCCAAATCGGTGCTTAATGGACTCAATCATCGTTGGAGAATAGCCTCAGGGCGAATCCGTGATCTGTAGCCTTCAATATTCAAAGAAAATGGACTTTCGTCGCCCAAAAAATTACGAAAATGCCATCCGAAAGTAAATTGGCCCAAATTGATGCTTAACGGACTTATCATCCATGGAGAATAGGATCAATAGCCTTCATTATCGGTGGATAATAGCCTCGGCCTGATTACGTGATCTGTATCCTCCAGAATCGAAAGAAAATGTCATTTCGGATAAATCGCCCAAAATCTGTGATGGTACCCCCTTTGGAATCTCCCAAAAATTGACCCGGAATAAATCCGCCCAAATCGGTGCTTAATGGACTCAATCATCATTGGAGAATAGCCTAAGGCCGAATCCGTGATCTGTAGCCTTCAATATTCAAAGAAACTGGACTTTCGTCGCCCAAGAAATTACGAAAATGCCATCCAAAAATAAATATCCCCAAATCGATGCTTAACAGACTTATCATCCGTGGAGAATAGGATCAATAGACTTCATTATCGGTGGATAATAGCCTCGGCCTGATTCCATGATCTGTAGCCTCCAGAATCGAAAGAAAATGGCATTTCGGATAAATCGCCCAAAATCTTTGATGGTACCCCATTAGAATCGGCCAAAAATTGACCCGGAATAAATCCGCCCAAATCGGTGCTTAATGGACTCAATCATCGTTGGAGAATAGCCTAAGGCCGAATCCGTGATCTGTAGCCTTCAATATTCAAAGAAACTGGACTTTCGTCGCCCAAGAAATTATGAAAATGCCTTCCGAAAACAAATTGGCCCAAATCGATGCTTAACAGACTTATCATCCGTGGAGAATAGGATCAATAGACTTCATTTATTGGTGGATAATAGCCTCGGCCTGATTCCATGATCTGTAGCCTCCAGAATCGAAAGAAAATGGCATTTCGGATAAATCGCCCGAAATATGTGATGGTACCCCTTTGGAATCTGCCAAAAATTGACCCGGAATAAATCCTCCCAAATCGCTGCTTAATAGACTCAATCATCGTTGGAAAATAGCCTCAGGCCGAATCCGTGATCTGTAGCCTTCAATATTCAAAGAAAATGGACTTTCGTCGCCCAAGAAATTACGAAAATGCCATCCGAAAATAAATTGGCCATAACCGATGCTTAACGGATTTATTATCGATGGAGAATAGGATCAATAGTTTTCATTATCGGTGGATAATAACCTCGCCTGATTCTGTGATCTGTAGCCTCCAGAATAGAAAGAAAATGGCATTTCGGATAAATCGCCCGAATCAGTGATGGTACCCACTTTGGAATCTGCCAAAAATTGACCAGGAATAAATCCGCCCAAATCGGTGCTTAATGGACTCAATCATCGTTGGAGAATAGCCTAAGGCCGAATCCGTGATCTGTAGCCTTCAATATTAAAAGAAAATGGACTTTCGTCGCCCAAGAAATTACGAAAATGCCATCCGAAAATAAATTGGCCTAAATCGATGCTAAACGGACTTATCATCCGTGGAGAATAGGATAAATAGACTACATTATCGATGGATAATAGCCTCAGCCTGATTCCGTGATCTGTAGCCTCCAGAATCGAAAGAAAATGGCATTTCGGATAAATCGCCCGAAATCTGTGATGGTACCCCTTCAGAACCTGCCAAAAATTGACCCGGAATAAATCCGCCCAAATCGGTGCTTAATGGACTCCATCATCGTTGGAGAATAGCCTAAGGCCGAATCCGTGATCTGTAGCCTTCAATATTAAATGAAAATGGACTTTCGTCGCCCAAGAAAATACGAAAATGTCATCCGAAAATAAATTGGCCTAAATCGATGCTTAACGGACTTATCATCCGTGGAAAATAGGATAAATAGACTTCATTATCGATGGATTATTAGCCTCAGCCTGATTCCGTGATCTGTAGCCTCCAGAATCGAAAGAAAATGGCATTTCGGATAAATCGCCCAAAATCTGTGATGGTACCCCTTCAGAACCTGCCAAAAATTGACCCAGAATAAATCCGCCCAAATCGGTGCTTAATGGACTCCATCATCGTTGGAGAATAGCCTCAGGCCGAATCCGTCATCTGCAGCCTTCAATATTCCAAGAAAATGGACTTTCGTCGCCCAATAAATTACGAAAATACCATCCGAAAATAAATTGGCCCAAATCGATGCTTAACGGACTTATCATCCGTGGAGAATAGGATCAATAGACTTCATTATCGGGGGATAATAGCCTCGGCCTGATTACGTGATCTGTAGCCTCCAGAATCGAAAGAAAATGGCATTTCGGATAAATCGCCCGAAATCTGTGATGGTACTCCCTTTGGAATCTCCCAAAAATTGACCCGGAATAAATCCGCCCATATCGGTGCTTAATGGACTCAATCAATATTGGAGAATAGCCTAAGGCCGAATCCGTGATCTGTAGCCTTCAATATTAAAAGAAAATGGACTTTCGTCGCCCAAGAAATTACGAAAATGACATCCAAAAATAAATTGGCCCAAATCGATGCTTAATGGACTTATCATCCGTGGAGAATAAGATCAATAGACTTCATTATCGGTGGATAATTGACTTGGCCTTACTCCGTGTTTTGTAGCCTCAGAATCGAAAGAAAATGGCATTTCGGATAAATCGCTCGAAATCTTAGATGGTACCCCTTTGGAATCTGCCAACAATTGACCCGGAATAACTCCGCCCAAATCGGTGCTTAATGGACTCAATAATCGTTGGAGAATAGCCTCTGGCCGAATCCGTGATCTGTAGCCTTCAATATTCAAAGAAATTGGAGTTTCGTCGCCCAAGAAATTACGAAAAAGTCATCTGAAAATAAATTGTCCCAAATCGATGCTTAATGGACTTATCATCAGAGGAGAATAGGATCAATAGACTTCATTATCGGTGGATAATAGCCTCGGCCGGATTCCGTGATCTTAGCCTCCAGAATCGAAAGAAAATGACATTTCGGATAAATCGCACGAAATCTGTGATGGTACCCCTTTGGAATATGCCAAAAATTTACCCAGAATAAATCCTCCCAAATAGGTGATTAATAGACTCAATCATCGTTGGAAAATAGCCTCAGGCCGAATCCGTGATCTGTAGCCTTCAATATTCAAAGAAAATGGACTTTCGTCGCCCAAGAAATTTCGAAAATGCCATCCGAAAATAAATTGGCCCAAATCGATGCTTAACGGAATTATCATCCGTGGAGAATAGGATAAATAGACTTCATTATCGGTGGATAATAGCCTCGGCCTGATTCCGTGATCAGTAGCCTGCAGAATCGAAAGAAAATGGCATTTCAGATAAATCGCCCGAATCTGTGATGCTACACCTTTGGAATCTGCCAAAAATTGACAGGGAATAAATCCTCCCAAATCGGTGCTTAATGGACTCAATCATCGTTGGAGAATAGCCTCAGGCCTAATCCGTGATCTATAGCCTTCAATATTCAAATAAAATGGACTTTCGTCGCCCAAGAAATTACAAATATGCCATCCGGAAATAAATTGGCCCAAATCGATGCTTAACGGACTTATCATCCGTGGAGAATAGGATCAATAGACTTCATTATTGGTGGATAATAGCCACGTACTTGTTTCATGATCAATAGCCTCCAGAATCGGAAGAAAATGGCATTTCGGATAAATCGCCCGAAATCTATGATGGTACCCCTTTGGAATCTGCCAAAAATTGACCCGGAATAAATCCGCCCAAATCGGTGCTTAATGGACTCAATCATCGTTGGATAATAGCCTCAGGCCTAATCCGTGATCTATAGCCTTCAATATTCAAATAAAATGGACTTTCGTCGCCCAAGAAATTACAAATATGCCATCCGGAAATAAATTGGCCCAAATCGATGCTTAACGGACTTATCATCCGTGGAGAATGGGATCAATAGACTTCATTATCGGTGGATAATAGCCACGGCCTAGTTTCATGATCAATAGCCTCCAGAATCGAAAGAAAATGGCATTTCGGATAAATCGCCCGAAATCTATGATGGTACCCCCTTTGGAATCTGGCAAAAATTGACCCGGAATAAATCCGCCCAAATCGGTGCTTAATGGACTCAATCATCGTTGGAGAATAGCCTCTTGTGAATCCGTGATCTGTAGCCTTCAATATTCAAATAAAATTGACTTTCGGCGCACAGGAAATTACGAAAATGCCATCCGAAAATAAATTGGCCCAAATCGATGCTTAACGGACTTATCATCCGTGGAGAATAGAATCAATAGACTTCATTATCAGTGGATAATAGCCTCAGCATAATTTCGTGATTTGTAGCCTCCAGAATCGAAAGAAAATGGCATTTTAGATAAATTGCCCGAAATCTGTGATGTACCCCTTTGGAATCTGCCAAAAATTGACCCCTTAATGGACTCAATCATCCTTGGAGAATAGCCTCAGGCCGAATCTGTGATCTGTAGCCTTCAATATTCAACGAAAATGGACTTTCGTCGCCCAAGAAATTACGAAAATGCCATCCGAAAATATATTGGCCCAAATCGATGCTTAACGGACTTATCATCCATGGAGAATAGGATCAATAGACTTCATTATCGGTGGACAATAGCCTCGGCCTGATTGCGTGATCTGTAGCCTCCAGAATCGAAAGAAAATGGCATTTCAGATAAATCGCCTGAAATCTGTGATGGTACCCCTTTGGAATCTGCCAACAATTGACCCGGAATAAATCCGCCCAAATCGGTGCTTAATGGACTCAATCATCGTTAGAGAATAGCCTCAGGCCGAATCCGTGATCTGTAGCCTTCCATATTCAAAGAAAATAGACTTTCGTCGACCAAGAAATTACGAAAATGCCATCCGAAAATAAATTAGCCCAAATCGATGTTTAACGGACTTATCATCCGTGGGGAATAGGATCAATAGACTTCATTATCGGTGGATAATAGCCTCGGCCTGATTCTGTGATCTGTAGCCTCCAGAATCGAAAGAAAATGGCATTTCGGATAAATCATCCGAAATCTGTGATGGTACCCCTTTGGAATCCGCCAACAATTGACCCCGAATAAATCCGCCCAAATCGGTGCTTAATGGACTCAATCATCGTTGGAGAATAGCCTTAGGCCGAATCAGTGATCTATATCCTTCAATATTCAAAGAAAATGGACTTTCGTCGCCCAAGAAATAACGAAAATGTCATCCGAAAATAGATTGGCCCAAATCGATGCTTAACGGATTTATCATCCGTGGAGAAAGGGATCAATAGACTTCATTATCGGTGGGCAATAGCCTCGGCCTGATTCCGTGATCTGTAGCCTCCAGTATCGAAAGAAAATGGCATTTCAGATAAATCGCCTAAAATCTGTGATGGTACCCCTTTGGAATCTGCCAACAATTGACCCGGAATAAATCCGCCCAAATCGGTGCTTAATGGACTCAATCATCGTTGGAGAATAGCCTCAGGCCGAATCCGTGATCTGTAGCCTTCAATATTCAAAGAAAATGGACTTTCGTCGACCAAGAAATTACGAAAATGTCATCCGAAAATAAATTGGCCCAAATCGATGCTTAACGGACTTATCATCCGTGGAGAATAGGATCAATAGACTTCATTATCAGTGGATAATAGCCTCGGCCTGATTCTGTGATTTGTAGCCTCCAGAATCGAAAGAAAATGGCATTTCGGATAAATCGGCCAAAATCTGTGATGGTACCCCCTTTGGAATCTGCCAAAAATTGACCCGCAATAAATCCGCCCAAATCGGTGCTTAATGGACTCAATCATCGTTGGAGAATAGCCTCAGTCCGAATCCGTGATTTGTAGCCTTCAATATTCAAAGAAAATGGACCTTCGCCGCCCAAGAAATAAGGAAAATGCCATCCAAAAATAAATTGGCCCAAATCGATGCTTAACGGACTTATCATCCGTGGAGAATAGGATCAATAGACTTCATTATCGGTGGATAATAGCCTCGGCCTGATTCTATGATCTATAGCCTCCAAAATCGAAAGAAAATGGCATTTCAGATAAATCGCCTGAAATCTCTGATGGTACCTCTTTGGAATCTCCCAAAAATTGACCCGCAATAAATCCGCCCAAATCGGTGCTTAATGGACTCAATCATCGTTGGAGAATAGCCTCATGCCGAATCCGTTATCTGTAGCCTTCAAAATTCAAAGAAAATGGACCTTCGCCGCCCAAGAAATTACGAAAATGCCATCCAAAAATAAATTGGCCCAAATCGATGCTTAACGGACTTATTATCCGTGGAGAATAGGATCAATAGACTTCATTATTGGTGGATAAGAGCCTCGGCCTGATTCCGTGATCTGTAGCCTCCAGAATCGAAAGAAAATGGCATTTCAGATAAATCGCCCGAAATCTCTGATGGTACCCCTTTGGAATCTCCCAAAAATTGACCCGCAATAAATCCGCCCAAATCGGTGCTTAATGGACTCAATCATCGTTGGAGAATAGCCTCATGCCGAATCCGTTATCTGTAGCCTTCAAAATTCAAAGAAAATGGACCTTCGCCGCCCAAGAATTTACGAAAATGCCATCCAAAAATAAATTGGCCCAAATCGATGCTTAACGGACTTATTATCCGTGGAGAATAGGATCAATAGACTTCATTATTGGTGGATAAGAGCCTCGGCCTGATTCCGTGATCTGTAGCCTCCAGAATCGAAAGAAAATGCCATTTCAGATAAATAGCCCGAAATCTGTGATGGTACCCCTTTGGAATCTGCTAAAAATTGACCCGGAATAAATCTGCCCAAATAGGTGCTTAATGGACTCAATCATCGTTGGAGAATAGCCTCAGCCTGAATCCGTGATCTGTAGCCTTCAATATTCGAAGAAAATGGACTTTCGTCGCCCAAGAAATTACAAAAATGCCATCCGAAAATAAATTGGCCCAAATCGAAGCTTAACGGAATTATCATCCGTGGAGAATATGATCAATAGACTTCATTATCGGTGGATAATAGCCTCGGCCTGATTCCGTGATCTGTAGCCTCCAGAATCGAAAGAAAATGGCATTTCGGATAAATCGCCCGAAATTTGTGATGGGTACCTTTGGAATCTGCCAAAAATTGACCCGGAATAAATCCGCGCAAATCGGTTCTTAATGGACTCAATCATCGTTGGAGAATAGCCTCAGGCTGAATCCATGATCTGTAGCCTTCAAGAAAATGGCATTTCGGAAAATTCGCCCGAAATCTGTGATGTTACCCCTTCGGAATCTGCCAAGATCCTTTGGAATCTGCAAAAAATTGACCTGGAATAAATCCGCCCAAATCGGTGCTCAATGGACTTAATCATTGTTGAAGAATAGCCTCAGGGTAAATCTGTGATTAGTAGCCTACAAAATTCAATGAAAATGGCCTTTCGTCGACATAAAAATTACGAAAATGTCATCCGAAAATAAATTGGCCCAAATCAATGCTAGTGAACTTATCATCCATGGAGAATAGGATCAGTAGACTTCATTATCGGTGGAAAATAGACTCGGAGTGATTTCGTGATCTGCATCCATAAGAATCGACAGAAAATCGGATTTCGGAAAAATCGGTCGAAATCAGTGATGATACCCCTTTGGAATCTGCTAAAAATTGATATGGAATAAATCCGCCCAAATCGACGCTTAATGAATTTAATCATTGTTGAAAAATAGCCTTAGGCCGGATCCGTGATTTGTAGCCTTCAAAATCAAAAGAAAATTGTCTTTCGTCGATTTAAAAATTACGAAAATGCCATCCGAAAATAAATTGGCCCAAATCGATGCTTAACTGACTTATCATCCATGGAGAATAGTATCAATAGACTTCATTATCGGTGGAGATTAGCCTCGGCCTAATTAAGTGATCTGCAGCCTCCAAAATAGAAAGAAAATGGCATTTCGGAAAATTCGCCCGAAATCTGTGATGTTACCCCTATGGAATCTGCCAAGATCCTTTGGAATCTGCAAAAAATTGACCTGGAATAAATCCGCCCAAATTGGTGCTTAATGGACTTAATCATTGTTGAAGAAAAGCCTCAGGGAAAATCTATGATTAGTAGCCTACAAAATTCAAAGAAAATGGCCTTTCTTCGACATAACAATTACAAAAATGTCATCCGAAAATAAATTGGCCCAAATCGATGCTTATGAACTTATCATCCATGGAGAATAGGATCAGTAGACTTCATTATCGGTGGAGAATAGACTCGGCGTGATTCCGTGATCTGCATCCATAAGAATCGACAGAAAATCGCATTTCGGAAAAATCGCCCGAAATCAGTGATGGTACCCCTTTGGAATCTGCTAAAAATTGATCTGGAATAAATCCGCCCAAATCGGCGCTTAATGAATTTAATCATTGTTGAAAAATAGCCTCAGGGCGGATCCGTGATTTGTAGCCTTCAAAATCAAAAGAAAATTGTCTTTCGTCGATTTAAAAATTACGAAAATTCCATCCGAAAATCAATTCGCCCAAATCGGTGCTTAATAGACTTATCATCCATGGAGAATAGGATCAGTAGACTTCATTATCGGTGGAGAATAGACTCGGCCGCATTCCGTGCTCTGCAGCCTCCAGAATCTAAAGAAAATGGCATTTCGGAAAAATTGCCCGAAATCTGTGATGGTACCCCCTTTGGAATCTGCCAAAAATTGACCCGGAATAAATCCGCCCAAATTGGTGCTTAATGGACTTAATCATCGTTGTAGAATAGCCTCAGGCCGATCCCTGATCTGTAGCCTTCAAAATCAAAAGAAAATGGTCTTTCGTCACCCAAAAAAATACGAAAATGCCACCCAAAAATAAATTGGCCCAAATTAGTGCTTAATGGACTTATCATCCGTGGAGAATAGGATCAATAGACTTCATTATTGGTGGAGAATAGCCTCGACCTGATTTCGTGATCTGCAACTTCCAGAATCGAAAGAAAATGGCATTTCGGAAAAATCACCCGAAATCTGTGATGGTAACCCTTTCGAATTAGCCTTAAATTGTCCTGTATTAAATCCGCCCAAATCGGTTCGTAATGGACTTAATCATCGTTTAAAAATAGCCTCAGGCCGAATCCGTTATCTGTAGCCTTCAAAATCCAAAGAAAATGGCCTTTTGTCACCCTAAAAATCACGAAATTGCCATAAAATCACGAAATTGCCATCCGAAAAAAATTGGACCAAATCGGTGCTTAATGGACTTATCGTCCTTGGATAATAGGATCAATAGACTTCATTTTCGGTGGTTAATAGCCTCGGCCGGATTCTGTTATATGCAGCCTCCAGAATCGTAATAAAATGACATTTCCGATAAATCGCCCTAAATTTGTGATGGTACCCCTTTCGAATATGCCAAAAATTGATCCAGAATAAATCCGCCCAAATAGGTGCTAATGGACTTAATCATCGTTGAAAAATAACCTCAGGTCGAATCCATTATCTTTAGCCTTCAAAATCCCAAGAAAATGGCCTTTCGTCGGCCAAAAAATCATGAAAATGCATTCCGAAAATAAATTGACCCAAATCGGTGCTTAATGGACTTATCGTCCGTGGAGAATAGGATCAATAGACTTCATTATCGGTGGAGAAAAGCCTCGGGCTGATTCCGTGATCTGCAGCCCATAGAATCTAAAGAAAATGGAATTTCGGAAATATCGCCCGAAATCTGTGATGGTACCCCTTTGGAATCTGTCAAAAATTGACTCGGAATAAATTCGACCAAATTGGTGCTTAATGAACTTAATCATCGTTGAAGAACATCTGTAGCCTTTAAAATAAAATAAAAGGCCTTTCGTAGGCATAAATATTACGAAAATGTCATCCGAAAATAAATTGGCCCAAATCGGTGCTTAATGGACTTATCATCCATGGAGAATATGATTAATAGACTTCATTATCGGGAGAATAGCCTCGACCTAATTTCATGATCTGCAGCCTCCAGAATCGAAAGAAAATGACATTTCGGAAAAATTGCACGAAATCTGTGAAGGTACCCCTTTTGAATCAGCTAAAAATTGACTTGGAATAAATCCGCACAAATCGGTGCTTAACAAACTTAATCATCGTTGAAGAATAGCCTCAGGGCGAATCCGAGATCTGTAGCCTTCAAAATCGAAAGAAAATGGCCTTTCGTAGGCAAAAAATTATGAAAATGCCATCTGAAAATAAATTGGCCCAAATTGGTGCTTAATGGACTTATCATCCGTGAAGAATAGGATCAATAGTCTTCATTATCAGTGGAGAATAGCCTCGGCCTGATTCGTTGATCTGCAGCCTCCAGAATAGAAAGAAAATGGCATTTCGGAAAAATCGAACGGAATATGTGATGATACCCCTTTGGAATCTGCTAAAAATTGACCTGGAATAAATTCGTCCAAATCGGTGCTTAATGGACTTAATCATCGTTGAAGAATAGCCTCAGCCGAATCCGTGATTTGTAGCCTTCAAAATCCAAAGAAAATGGTATTACGTCGTTCAAAAATTTACGAAAAAGTCATCCGAAAATAAATTGGCCCAAACAGGTCGTTTCAGGAAATAAAAAAGATGCCTAATAATTCTAAAACTCGGACCCTTGCAAAATTGTTGCAAATGTTAGTCTACGAGAATTACAACAAGGAGCTTGTTAAATTGCCCCTAAAAATGTATTCGTACTGAAAATCAGAATCAAACGAGCCTGACGTTCATGGAGCTTTCAACCAATGGGGGTCGGATAATTGGTCGAGGAAGGAAGGCGCACTTAAAAGGAACACACATAGTAAATTTTGCGAGACGTAACACTACATCTATTAGAACGAGTTGAAGGGGTAGGGATTGTTGGCGCGCCAAAATATCAAGTTGGCTCATTAATTATGTAGGGCTAGGCTGCGACACGGGAGCAGTAGAAATGATTTTTTTTACCCTCATCAGTGAACGAGCGCGGTCTAGCGGACTCGTGACCACCGAGGACTACCAAACTCGCGACGAGCATGATCTAGTAGACTCACGATAATTTTTTCAAATTTAGGGGTGTCCCTCACTATCAATTATATTTTTTTTGTCCATACGTACTGACGCTGGGGCTGCTGGAATTGTTGCCCCTGCCTAGGCTGGTAGGGCTGCTGCTGTGGGGATGGCCCCTGTCTAGCCTGGAAAGGCTGCCTTCACCCCTAGCATCCCGGTCTGCTGGTACTCCGGGTCGATGTAGCAGAACGTCCCCGCGGCCGAAGTCATGTGGTACTGCGTCACGTTCTCGACCACCAATTACTATTAGCATAGAAAATGGCCACACGGGAAACAAAACTGATCAGGAAGTGAGGGAAAGAGCTGAGAACTCACGTTAGGCCACATTTTCTGTTTCTACAAACCTATTGAGGCTACTAGGCTAGCTAACATTTTTTTAGTGAGGCACACAAAGTCGGTTAGCACGAAACAAATAACCATCCACTCGATAATATTTTCCCTCACCATGGATCCTGGTGCATGATCTGTTTAGTTTGAAACATGATTGGGTTCTATTCTCCTTGAGAACAAACATGGCATAATAACTCTTCAACGAAAAGAGTTATTATGCCATGTTTGTTCTCAAGGAGAATAGAACCCAATCATGTTTCAAACTAAACAGATCATGCACCAGGATCCATGGTGAGGGAAAATATTATCGAGTGGATAGTTATTTGTTTCGTGCTAACCGACTTTGTGTGCCTCATGCGTCAATTCGTGACCTGTTTCTCCCAGGCGGGGCCGTTGATTGCGAGGAGGTGGGGAAGCGGGAAAAAGGGTGGATCAATTCGATGTTCAATTTCGGGGACATCCCCTCTTGCCCGTGTTTGCTCTCGCAGAATATGGCACGGCCAACCCGGCCACTCGCAACGGCCACAATTAGCGCGAGCAAACATATTAATGACGAAGAACACATTAAAATATGCCGATTCGGTCCGGGCATACTATATGTATTCAAAGTCAAATACTGTTTCGGAAATGTCCAATCAAGAAGGCAAGAACGGATCATCCCTTTTAGTCACAATATGAATCCTCGCTTTTCCGCGAATGATGAACACATGTATGAAGTTATATTTCGCGTTAATGTTGTATGGTTGTCATTTTCAACGTTGCAATGATGTTTTAAATTGTTTCGAGCCTCTGTGGGTGCGGATCTCAATGACGCGACGGCACCCGGAACCACACTGCTGCCTAACCTTCGGGCGCGCCTCCTACTGATATTGTGAGAGGGGCTTAGTCAAGCCTTAGTCACCTGATACTCCCTCCATTAGCAAGGCGTAGGCATCCTAGAAGGCATGTTAAACAAACTAGTGGGGTAAATACTCACTTAATTTCCTCTGCAGTATTGGGGTTTGGTGGTATTTATCATGCACTTCTAACACGTGGGCAAATTAAAATCAAATTTTAAATCTCAATCTGTAGATTAGCCGTTGGTTTCCATTTCGTCTGCTGGAACTGATGCTGGTGAGCCAAGAGATGTTGGTTATGTAGATCAGCTGTTGGAACTGGAGAGCCATCTGCTGGAACTGGTCGGTGAAGAACTCCATCGACGAAACAGCAGGTAGTGGTTCCTCCTGTCTGGATGGGACAGGATCAGCAGATATGGTCTTACCGCTCCTGGTAAAAATGGCATCCAGCTGCTGGAGAGGTCTTGCCCCAGAGGGCATTCTACGGGTGAGGTTTTCTGCCTTTGGGTTGGCGTGGTACAAACAACTCGAGTCCCGTAATGTGTTGTGTTCGTACTCTCTTTGCCTTCAAGGTGATGTTTTATGTCCGTCGTCGTGGATCGACTGAAAAATACGCCCATTTCATGGCTCTGGCGCACCCGTATACCGCTCGGTCAGTGGCTGATTTCCTCGGCCGAGTGCACAGCCGAGGTGCGCTCATGGCTGAGACTTCTCGGCCGAGTGCACTTTTCCTCGGCCGAGTGTATGTAGTTAGTAAAAAAAAAGTTTCTCGAAATATATTGAAAATTGATCTCGTTTTGTAGAGCATAACGAATTCATTCCATCTTGAGGATGTGTTTTTAAGGGCACGGATAGAGCAAAAAGAATTTGTGAGAAGTTCATGATGAAAGCCGGAAAATCATCGGGAAAGCCTACCACTTGATCCAATCCATGAATCCACCAATCCATTAGATCCAATCCATTTGATCCATGGATCCACCAATCCAATCCACCAATCCACCATAAAATTCAAATTACAACACAAAGTTCTTAAATCACACCATAAAATTCAAATACTCCGGTGGAGGTTAGTCGCCCCCTAGAGATTCAGATTGAGAGGGTCGGAAGACCTTTAGTCGAGACTTCAGGCTGTTGTAAAATAGCAAAAAAACCTAATGGTAAAACTTTAAATTGTACCTACACTTTCTAATAAATCTCTTTATGGTACAACTCAAAATTGTACCTATACTAATGGTACAACCTTAAGTTGCGTTCAATCGATTCAATATCGATAAACTCGTAATCCATGCACATATCCTGTTGATTTTGTTATTCTTGATATACCGAGGTGCGCTCCTGGCCGAGACTTCTCGGCCGAGTGCACTTTTCCTCGGCTGATCGATGCTTAATGGACTTATCATCCGCGAAGAATAGGATCAATAGACTTCATTATCGGTGGAGAATAGCTTCGACCTGATTTCCTGATCTGCAGCTTCCAGAATCGAAAGAAAATGTCATTTCGGAAAAATCAACGAAATCTGTGATAGTACCCCTTTCGAATCTGCCAAAAATTGACCCGGAATAAATGCTTCCAAATCGGCGCTTAATGGACTTAATCATCATTGAAAAATAGACTCAGGGCGAATCCGTTATCTGTAGCCTTCAAAATCCAAAGAAAATGGTCTTTCGTCGCAAAAAAAATTACGAAAATGCCATCCGAAAATAAATTGGACCAAATCGGTGCTTAATGGACTTATCATCTGCGGAGAATAGGATCAATAGACTTCAATATCGGTGGAGAATAGCCTCGGCCAGATGCCGTGATATGCAACCTCCAGAATTGAAAGAAAGTGGCATTTTAGAAAAATCGCCCAAAATCTGTGATGGTACCCCTTTGGAATCTGCCAAATAATGACCCGGAATAAATCCTCCCAAATTGGTTCTTAATGGACTTAATCATCATTGAAGAATAGCCTCAGGCCGAAGCCGTGATCTGTAGCATTCAAAATCCAAAGAAAATGACCTTTCGTTGCCCAAAAAATTACGAAAATGCCATCCGAAAATAAATTGACCCAAATCTTTGCTTAATGGACTTATCATCCGTGGAGAATAGGATCAATAGAATATCATTATCGGTGGAGAATAGCCTCGTCCTGATTCAGTGATCTGCAGCCTCCAGAATCCAAAGAAAATGGCATTTCAGAAAAATCGCCCGAGATCTGTGATTGTACCCCTTTTGAATCGTCCAAAAATTGACCCGGGATAAATCCGCCCAAATCGATGCTTAATGGACTTAGTCATCATTGAAGAATAGCCTCAGGCTGAATCCGTGATCTATAGAATTCAAAATCCATAGGAAATGACATTTCGTCGCCCAAAAAATTACGAACTGACTTTGACACTTAGCCGTTTTCTGGCAAACTTCCAGTTTCGACCTAGCCTTGTGAGAGGCATTAAAAACCACTCTTCTGGCTTCACCTTGAACTCCAAAGCACTCCATCTTGTAGAGCAACTCCCAAGCTTTAAGTCAAGCCTTCCTTTGTCCATTTTCAATGAAGCATTGGAGAGAATCATCCTTGCAAAGTGAGTATCCTGCACACATGAACAAACACTTAGTTGCATTTGATGTTTTTCTTTGCCAATTTAACTTGCTTCTTGCTCAAGCAATTGTGGCTTGCAAGGTGGGTAAAAATGGATCATATCAGGAACATACTTTTTTATATTAACATTTTTTTAATTAGTAACTTCCTTAATTATCATTACACCACTACCTAAAATTAAGGAGAGAGTAAGAAAATTAAAATGGAGAAAAGTACATAAAAGTGTGCTATATATTATTGGAGGATGTGTAGATGAGTTATGGGCCGGACTTTTTTTACGATAGTTATGGGCTGGACCTGCTGTTGGGCTTTCCGTTGCATGCTTGTCGAGCTCGTTGTGGTTTCTACGGGTCAGTTTCAAGAGCCCGTTCACTTTCATCAATTTCCTCTATCAACCATTTTTTTTTCACGTAACCGCATTCAAAATTCAAAGGAAATACATATGTTTTCTCCAACATCTCATTCTCCAAATTGCCCTTTAGTTACAATTCAGAATAGTCCTATGGATGTTATCTCTAGACAATGACTTGAAATCAAACACCGCGAGATACTATGAGCCAAATATATCAGTGATAATGTATTGTGTGTTTAAATCGTTATTTAACTTTGAACGAAACCATTTTATATCGACTTGTAAAAATAAAAATCATTTTATATCGATAAAATGCTATAACGTTTTGGGTTCTGATAAGCAGGTTTTCTAGTCAGATTGTCAATACTGTATGGTTTAACATACATTACTTAAAAAATGTATATTACGAACTAAAAAATGTGTTTAGCAACAACAAGCACTAAGAAAGTGTCGTCCACACAACCTAAAGAAGCACAACATTTGATTAACTTTTCAGTATAATGATTCAAATTAACGAAACCCTAAATTACACTACTACTTTGTCCAAATGCTTTATCTTCTCTAAACCATTTACAATAACTTCTCCGAAACTAAATAGGCACTACTATAGTACTACTGCTGCAAATCTTCAGGATCCAGTGGTACTAATTCCTCGTCGCGAGCTCCAACGTCTTTGTGAAGTATCGCACAAACCTTTGCAAGCGTGGTAGGATAAGGAACCCTAGCATGCCTCGACTCCAGCCTTCTCGCCACTTCCGAGTCAACGCAACTTCCCCGGAAACCCTCAAGTTCGGCATCCGCCGCCGCAACGTCGTAGAACTCGCCGTAACGCTCGAAGAAGAGCTGTCGAAGGATCCAAAGCTCGAGGAGATCGGGACAACGTGGGGCGGCGAAAGCCAGCGTGGATACCGCCTTATTGATCTCCCTAGGGCAGTCCGAGTGTCCGCGGATGTAGGTGAGATTTGCGACGACGATCTCGCACGAATGGTACAGCAACTCGAGGATCCGGATCGCGTTCTCCTCCCTCACTATCTGCTCCGCGGCCACGAAGGCCGCACCCACGTCCCCGGCGTCTACGAACCGAGCTATTCTGCCGGTACGGTCCTGGACCCGCTTTTCCCTCTCTTTCTTCAGGTTTCTCAGTCGGTTTTGCAGCTCCGTCACCGCCCTCTCGCACGTAGAACCGTTCCTCCAACCACCACCGCCTCGGAAGAAGCCGATCATTGCTTCAAACTTTCCCCGACTGCTGCTGCTGCTTCTGGCGGGCACCTTCGCGACACTCGTCAACATCATGATTAACGAGACTTTGGTAGAGTTTGAAGGAAAAGGGAACTTTGTTGTTTGTTTCCTTTTTTACGCTAGATGGAGGAGATTGGCGTGTTTATATATATATAGGGGAGGAGTGGTCTGATGAGATAGCCTTGCTCGAGTAGGATTAGGAAAACCTTTTAATCGTCGGAAACAAATTAAGTACCACTTTCTTATCCGAGCTGGCTACGTATTAGTCCGTTAAATGTGGTGTATTAGGATTCGTAGCCCATGCATGCAGAGACTTAGCTAGCTAGTTGCCGTGTTATGAGCCTAGGGTTTTCCCTATTTATAAATTGCACTCTAACCGAGTGTGAGAGAAACTCAAGCTGAATAAGAGATCTTATCAAAATTAGGGAGGCCGATAATTTGAACCCGTCTTATCGGGAATTACCTAATCTGATTCGTGATGGGATGTGTATTACCCGACCGGCAGTAGCGTGGAGGGCGGAGTATGAGTATCTACTTTCGATTCCATGCCCTGCCTTGCGCCCTGCCGATTTCTTGGTCCATTCTATCTAAAATTTATGTATTCATATTTCTTATATTTTGACTTTTCTTCAACTAGCTTTAAGAAAGTGGGATCTGAGCAAAAACTGATTGTTCTTTTTCCTAGGTCATAACAACATAGTTGATCACAAATTATTATCGAGCTTTTGGAAAGGTTTGTTGTTTAATTTGTTTGTTGAATTATGATGAATCGGATTTGGCCTATTACTGATTTGGGAAATCATTATATCTGGTCTACAAATTAGACGATTGTAGGTATTGGTTTTCTACTATTATGAATTCATAAATTTGTAGTATGAGAGCGGCGAATGCTCATATGCTAACAATTTACGGTATGGATTTTGTTGTTTATCACCCGTATGTAGGGCTGCAATTTGGTTCAGGACTATTTGGTTTTATCCGAATCCGGACCGTATAATCTGGATCGGGACTGGACTGGGATCGGATAGCAAACAATCCAATATCATATTCGGGGTTAGATTTGAGGTAAAAAAAACCCGGATAAAGACCGGATAAGAGACCCCAACACTCAAATCCCCACAAGCTCAATCTAAAATCAAAATCAAATTGGGATCGGACCGGATCAAGACCGGAGTGTATCCAATCCAATCTTTGGTCCTTATATTCCAGAAAAGACCGGACTGAGACCGGATCAATTTGGTCCAATTTAACTGGACCGGACCGTATAGTCACCCCTACCCGTATGCATGTTCAATTTCTAGCTAGGATAAGTATCACAACCTTTGTATGGCATAGGCACTCCGAAGCTTCTAGTACTACCGATTCGTCAGTCCTTGATACGAATCAGGCCATCTTTGGCGTTCCGCGAGTAATTTGCAAATATTGTTACCCTTGATAATGGAACCGTTTTTTGTCACAATTGGTTTTGCTAGAAAACCGTTTAGCTTCCAAATCCCCCCTTTCTTAGTTACAATTAAAGAAATCTAGTTGCTCTCAACTTATGCATCGAACAAAGTATTGGAAGTGATTTATATCTTTATCCTATCAACAATTTCACAAAAAAACACGTACGCTTTAACAATTAAGTGATTCACGCCTCCAATTTATTGCTTCAATTTTTCTAAACAATTGATATTCTGCCTGCCTGGCATTCTTGAGCGTGATGCTTTTCATGCCGCTTTAAAATACCAGGGAAAACAAAAATATTCATGTGAATGAGAGAAGAAGTTTCGTTTTGTCGCATCAATAAAATAGAAAAACTTAAGGTTACGGCTAATTAATGCCGGCGATATGTATTACTTAGTAGGACTAAGCTGGACTAAGCTGGACTTCCATTAGGCCACATGATCATCATTTGCATGAATAATGGGGAATTTATTGAGCTGGTGGAATTGGCAATCATCATCATTTGCTAAACATGTTTAGGGAACCAAAATTATTCATTTTTTGGCTCTCTTCTATTTTTTTAGTCATTGGAATGAATTAATATTTGTTTATAATCTCTCTAATCAGTATATGCTACTGTTTAAATAATGGTTACGTCGTACCACTAATTATCAGTATATGCTAGGTCAAGAAAATGTTTAAGTCTCAAGGTTATCAGGAAAACATTAATTTAAGACTGTGATAGGAAGTCCAATAGTTTAAGACTTTAATTGTTGAAGGATCAAGTGTAGTTCAATGTATCTACTGTTCTACAATTTTTTAAAATACTTGTACATATACACTGATATACATAAGTATTGCACGTGAACTGTATGCATTTTTATACACGTATTGTACATATGGGATACGTTACATATGGGAACTGAGTACTAAAGGTTGTTTTGAACATTTGATTCTGAAAATGATGTATTATTGAGAATGTGTGTATTAAAGATTACGGTGGTAAATAATTGTTTAATAAGCACGCGAGTCTCGTGTTTCAATTTCGAAACCTTCTTCGTCGGGACTGCTGGATGGTTCAACTCTCCCACGTATACATGGAAGATAAATTTTGGGCCAAATTGTTTGTCCATGGGGGTTTGTCTGTCCCGTTTGGTGGTGAATTATGTTTCTTCGTCACACCGTGATGTTTGTTACTAGACCATATGATGTCACAAGGGATCACTATTCCCTTTTCGATAGAAAAAAGAAAGTGTTATAAATATAGATTTTGATCAGTTGTTTGGCTTAAAATTCAAATATGGTGGATTGTATAACCGGAAGAAAGAAGAAATTTGTGACTTTCGGTGTTCATTAAACATCTCTTGTTTACACGAGAATGGGATTGAGCTCTCTCTCCTCTCATATTTTCTTGGTACAAAACTTTCACCGATTGTACACAATTGACAATACATCTTTCGAACCGCCTTCCTTATCACAACGCGTCTGTAAACTATGTCATCCAAACGACCCCTTAAGCATTGTCGTACCAAATGGGCACAAACTGTCGCCACACAAATAAGAAAGAAAAAAAAAAGATAAAACCGTTTTAATTTCCCCCTCCAGAACAAACTCCATCACAGATACGACGATTAAGTAGTTTGTAAAATTGTATACCATCTGGTGGTGACGCCACATGATGCCACGTGAAAACAGTGATTGAAGTATGTGCAAAAAAAAAAAAAAAAAAAACCATAATCAGCGCCAGGCGGGAGATGGAGAATGAATGAAGCCTGAGGGCCTCTTAAAACCCATCCAATATTCCAATGCCATCCATCACCATCATCATCATCGCAGAGTCTCCATTCTCCAAGTGGATGATTTCCAACTAGAATTAACGTACGGTTGTAATAATATCTAGCTAGGTTGTTCTTTTATGATGGTGAATTTAATATCTTGGTCATTTATTCAATAATGAAATTAGTCAAGTAGGGCTTGGGTAAGTAGGGTAAGTCTGTTAATGAACCAAGCCGTTCATGAACGGCTCGGTGTCCGACTCGAGAAAAACTCGTTCGACACTCGATTCGTTTTAATCGAGCCGGCTCGCGAACAAACTCGTTAACTAAACGAGCCGAACTCGAGCCATACCATGTTCAGCTCGAAAGCTCGCAAACAAGCTCATTTAATGGTTTGGCATAAAAAAAGGATTAGAATTCATGTATTTTATGAATTGAAATTGGGATAAATATTGTGTTTTACTTTGATAAACTTTGCTATAGGTTTGAATGTAATTTTGTACTTAGTTCTAAGACAATCTTGAACTATCATGAATATTTTATGAGCTGAACTCGATCTTGGACTCGTTAAACTTATTTGACGAGCCGAGCTCGAGCTTTCATTTTCATAAACGAGCCGAGCTCGAGCTTGCATTTTAAAGCTCGTGACAAACACGAGCCGAGCTTCAGCCTGAAAATATATTAACGAGCCGAGCCCGAACTATGGCAAAGCTCGGCTCGATTCGGCTCATTAACAGCCCTACAGGGTAATCCTACTAGCATAGTAGGAAAAAAACGATATTCAACATGTATGTCGTGTGAATTTCTAAACCTGGGATTTGTGTCTTAAGAGTTGGCTAATGAACATGTTGTCTGAGTACTAAAACGAAAGATGTGGGAAATCTATAACATCATGTCAACTATATTACGGGTTGGGTGGATGAGGGAGGGTGTAGACCGAACAACCAATCGAGGCATGTGATGGTTGGCCTTAGAGACTCGTTAAGAACCATTAAACATTATTAAGGTTATTTAATGTGGCGACTATTACATACAGGTTGACGCACTACTTATCTGAATTCCACAACGTTAACTATCCGATCAACTTTGCCAACTTCCCCAGCTTAACTGTAGGCATCGACCCAACCTCTATGGCAGACTCTTCCTATAAGGCGTTAATGTTTGTGAACTTGTCGAGCGAGCACCTTGTCTCTTAAGTAAAACTTTGGCTCGAACCTCTCATACCATTAGCCGACGTTAATAATCTAGGCTTGCCTCGCAAGCTTTGTTAAATTTCAAACTTAACCTAGGTAAGGGTTCATCTTGCGAAGGGGAAGGTTGATGGGGTTTTTCGATGCTTTGGGCAGTTAATGTCGACATGTCGTAGAACTTGAGCAAATCTCATGAAGACAAAACAAAAGGAAGGAGTCGTTCTGGTAAGGAGAGCGCGACATCGTTATGTACTATCGATTGTAGATTTTAGATGCACTAATTAGTCATCGATTAATTGATACTAATCAGTTCTAATTGTTTAACCAAAAAAAAATTCAAATAAACATATGAAAACCATCAGCAGCAACATTTTTACCAATTACCAGTTGGCCGCCTAACCCAATTACCGGTTCCCAGACTGACCGGTTAATAGCAATGTTAGTTACCATTCCTTTTCTTCTTGGACGAATTTTACTTATTTCACTTTTTTTTATTACTACTTATTTCACTTATTGCCTAAGCCCTGTGAGTAGAGGTGGCAATTGGATCGGATTCGTGGATTAGATTGGTGGATTCATAGATCAAATGGATTGGTGGATTCATGGATTGGATCAAATGGATTGGTGGATTGATCCATGAATCCAAATGACATCCAAGGCTTGGACCAAAATGTAAATTTTGAAAAGTTTTGGTACTAAAATGTCATAATGAAAAATTTTAGGTACCAAAATATAATTTTCCAATGATATTTTTCGTATAAAAATATAAATTTTAAGGTACCAAAATGTAAAATATAAAAAATATAGGTACCAAATTATAATTTGCCATTTGGATTCATGGATTGATCCATGAATCCACCAATCCAATTGTAATTGGATCAAATGGATTGGATTTAAATATATTGGATTAGGTGGATAATTTGGTGGATGGATTGAATTGGATTCATGGATTTGGATCCTTATTTCACTTATTGCCTAAGCCCTGTGAGTGAAATTAAATTAACCAACTACTTAAAAATTACACCATAAAAAAACTACTTAAGAATTACAAATTTAGTCCTCCGAGTTGTGCGATCTTTCTGGAAAACTGAAAAAGAGAGAAACGGGGACACAAAGGTTGATGGGGTTTTTCGATGCTTTGGGCAGTTCATGTCGACATGTCGTATAACTTGAGCAAATCTCGTGAAGACAAAACAAAAAGAAGGAGTCGTTCTGGTAAGGAGAGCGCGACATCGTTTTGTACTATCGATTGTAGATTTTAGATGCACTAATTAGTCATCTGTTAATTGATACTAATCAGTTCTAATCGTTTAACCAAAAAAAATTCAAATAAACATATGAAAACCGTCAGCCGCAACATTTTTACCAATTACCAGTTGGCCGCCTAACCCAATTACCGGTTCCCAGACTGACCAGTTAATAGCAATGTTAGTTACCATTCCTTTTCTTCTTGGACGAATTTTACTTATTTCACTTTTTTTATTTATTACTACTTATTTCACTTATTGCCTAAGCCCTGTGAGTGAAATTAAATTAACCAACTACTTAAAAATTACACCATAAAAAAACTACTTGAAAATTACAAATATAGTCCTCCGAGTTGTGCGATCTTTCTGGAAAACTGAAAAAGAGAGAAACGGGGACACAAAGACACATCCCGCAAGAGCTACAAATCAAATAAGAAAATCGGTAAAAAGCCAAAGAACAAAAAATAATTTTGTTCTTTCTCCTCCCTCCTCCGTCCCCATCTCAATTCCTATACTCTCATCATAGCATCAGCAGTGAAGCATCAATCATCGAATCACAACGTCAATGGCGGGCCCACCGCCGGGACCCACAAAGAAATGGGGAAAAAAGAATATCTCGCCATTCCCCGTATAAATAATGAGGCCACGTAGAGACGCAGGCAAACGCAAATCCCCTTCCCAAACAAGCCCCACTACCGCGGCCGCGCCAGCAACTGCAGAAGTCGACTCCTCCGCCCCGAGGTCTCCGGCGGGACACCACGAGACCACCATCCCCACCGCCGCCGCCCTCTCGCCGCCGGTAGGCTACCAACTGACGCTGCTCGCGGAGCTGTTCATGGCGGGGCAATCGAGGAAGTGGATGATACTGGTGGCGACGATATGGATTCAGGCCTTCACGGGGACGAACTTCGATTTCTCGGCCTACTCCTCGCAATTGAAGTCGGTGCTGGGGATCTCGCAGGTCCAATTGAATTACCTAGCCGTGGCGTCCGATTTGGGGAAGGTTTTCGGCTGGTCGTCGGGGCTCGCCCTGATGTACTTCCCGCTTTGGACGGTTCTGTTCTCGGCGGCGTTCATGGGGCTCTTCGGCTACGGGCTTCAGTGGCTTGTGATTCGGAACGTCATCTCCCTGCCTTACATTCTGGTATGTTGGTAGTACGCCTTTTTCCTCTTCTCCCTTTCTCTCTCGATTTTCCCCTCTTTCCGATTTGGGGTGTTTTCTTTGATTTCAATTTTCCCGGCTGCCAAACAGTAGCCGGGCCGGTGGGAAGGATTGTTTGTTTGGTTAACTAATTTTTCTACAGTCATGGTTTCTTTTTACTCGTTATCTTTTGGGTGGTCCTGGTCCATTTCCTTTTTTTTTTCCTGGGCCTTTTGTAGCTTTTTTTCAGGCCCAGTATTTCTCGCCATTAACTGCTTGACGCGTGTACATTTTTTTTCCGTTTTCGGTTGTCAAATGGCAACTGGTTTCTTGCCACGTGGATTCGCTGGTTGTTAGTTTACTTTCCTGCCCTCCTCCGTCAATTTAACCGACGGACGGCGCCACCTAACTGGACTGGCCGGTAGGATCAGAAAACTGCATACCACCTGCCAAGTTGCTTGTGAGAGGGCCGGTTTAGTCTTAGTTTGATGCAGGCTAAAACCTACCCACCAGTCTACCACCTCACAGTCTGGTTTTCAACTAATTGGAAGGTTTATAATGCAACTTGAACTGTGAAAAGCTTGGGCTGACTGATAACATGAATGTGTTTGGTGAGGTTGGTTACAGAAAATCTGCCTAGCACTTTAGCTATGTTTATTTTCTCTGCTTGTTCTTCACCAGCTTGACATGGCTGAGGAGAAATTTAGACCATTATTGACTTGCCTTTGTTAATGTAGCAGTTAGCCATAATTATAAGCCAACCCTTTTGATCTGCTTGTCTGGGGAAGACTGGTGAGTACAGCTTTGATGAAAGATGAATCGATAAGAGAGTCACAACAGTAGTTGGGTTCTGCTGTTAAATTTGTCATGGAAAAGATAACAGGAGGAAGCATTTGATTGCCTTGCCCTGAATCTGCAAATACATATATTCTACAGGTTTTGACAAGGATATCTCTCTGGTACATTCGTCGAATAGTTTCATTCATGGGTGGGCGCTGTTGGGCGAGGGGAAGCTTCCTCACTTTATTTTTTCTGGACATGAGAAGCTTCCTTTTTATAATGGTAGATTCATTGCTAAGTCATGGTGGATATGATACAGTCGTCTTTTCTATATGCAGTAAAGGTTTTTGGTGATACAGTTATTTTTGTGATTCAGATCCGAATTGTTGGTAAGCACGTTTAATAATATGGTGGGCCTATGACTTCCACTCCCACCTACTCTGGAATGTTGTCTAGCTGTGTCTTACCTTTTAGCTCTCTTCATTTCAGTATCATCACAATCATTGTTTCCACATGCGGAAGCTCCCCACATAAGCACTGCTCACCAACTTTCTTTCCTCAAGTTGTAGAAAGTATGCTATGATTTACCAGAAAGCAAGGTTTTTTGCTAGAAAAAGGATATAGAAATCAAGGTGTCGTCCCTTTCTCTGCTTGCTTCTTTGTTTGGTTTGTCTTTTCTGGATCATTGACGTCGGTAGATGGCTTCAGGAAAGGGTTTATTACTCTCTGCACGTGTGGACACAGGAAACTTCCTTTTCTAGACTGATATTGGAGCCAACACTCAAAGTTACAGCCATTGTCTCAATCTGATACATAACAACTTGTACAGCTTATTTCTTTCCATGCTGGACCACTACCAGAGCCTCATAATGAAGGCAGATTCTTTACATTCCTTGGCTTCATCATCGTATGGTGCCTTCATTGTGCTACCAAGCCGGTTCATAACTCTTTTCCAACTGATCAATTTAGATGTCCCCATGACTGATTGTGCATTAGTTGAATTATTCAGATACATTATGAACAATAGGAACCAACTTCAGTTGCACTGCAGAAAAATTGCAGACTTTGTCATGGAAGGCTAATTAATATGTGTTATTTATCAACTTCAGTTGCACTGCATCAATCCTCCAAAGGCTTTCTATAATCCTCATAATGTTGTCAATTGATTGATTTCAGGTGTTCATTCTCTGTCTACTGGCTGGATGCAGCATATGTTGGTTCAACACCGTCTGCTTCGTTCTCTGCATCCAAAACTTCCCATCTAGCCGGTCCTTGGCTCTATCCCTCACTGTAAGCTTCAACGGGGTAAGTGCAGCCCTCTACACGCTTGCTGCCAACGCCATAGATTCATCATCAAACGAGGTCTATCTTCTTTTAAACGCCCTTTTCCCCATAATCACTTCCATTGTAGCATTAGTCCCCATTCTTCGCCAGCCAAATCTAGACCCTCTCCCCCCTGACGGAGTCCGCCGTGACTCGGTCGTATTTCTCATCTTGAACTCTTTAGCCGTCCTCAACGGCATCTACCTTCTCCTCTTTGGCTCAAACACAGATGACATCACAGTAGCTCACTTACGCTTCGCCGGAGCCATATTCCTCCTGGTTCTGCCGTTGTGCATCCCTGGAATTGTCTACGCCAGGCAGTGGTTCCACCATGCAATCAACACCAGCTTCCAAATCCCTGAAGGTTCCACCTTCATGCTTGTCGACGTGGACGACCTGGAGCTTCACAAGGAGCTTCTAGCCCGGGACACAACCAACAACGGAGATGGGGATTTCACCTGGAATGATTCGACCCTCGTCCTGAAAAGCATCGACGACGACGAGAGCCGTGATCGAAAGGGGAACTGTTGTGAAGGTGTGGTTGGGAGAGATAAGCTGGCTATGCTTGGGGAAGAGCACACAGCTTGGCTGCTCGTGAGAAGGATGGATTTCTGGCTCTACTTTCTTGCCTACTTCTGTGGAGGAACCATTGGACTTGTGTACAGCAACAATCTGGGCCAAATTGCACAATCTCTTGGGCAGGGATCTTGTACTACATCTCTTGTCACTGTGTATTCTTCCTTCTCGTTCTTCGGCCGCCTGCTCTCTGCTGCACCAGACTTCATAAGAACGTAAGTCAGGAAAATCTTCAATTCCTCACATTATCACTAGTCCATTTCATCTTTGAAGTCTCTAATATGTTCATCATTTTGGTTCAGGAAGGTTTACTTCGCGAGGACAGCGTGGCTGACGATCGCCCTACTGCCCACGCCGGTCGCTTTCTTCCTGCTGGCTGCATCAGGCGACAAGACGGGCCTCTACATAGCCACCGGACTCCTGGGACTGAGCTCCGGCTTCATATTCGCGGCGGCGGTGTCCATAACTTCAGAGCTCTTCGGTCCCAACAGTGTGAGTGTGAACCACAACATTCTCATCACCAACATCCCAATCGGGTCGCTCATCTACGGCTTCCTTGCCGCCATTGTCTACGATGCCAACGCAATGTCGTCGTCTGGCGGCTCAGGGAACATGGTGAGCTCCGACTCCATTGTGTGCATGGGGAAGGACTGTTACTTCCTGACGTTCGTGTGGTGGGGATGCCTGGCCATTATTGGGCTGGCGTCGAGCATGCTGCTGTTCTTGAGGACGAAACACGCTTATGACCAGTTCGAAAAGAAGCGTGCTTTGGCGCAAGTTGATTAGAGAAGAAAGGGTTTTTAACTTCGAAGGGGGGGGAGGGAGAACATTTTTGTGTTTGTTCAACAGAGATTTAGCGGGGTGGCGAAATGTGCATATGTATATAGCTGTCTCTACGTTGAGCCTTTTTCACAGAAGTTCTCCATTGATGAAGGAAGTGTATGGTAGGATATTAACGCACGCATGCAAAGATTTTGGTTCTCGATTTACATCTATATATTTGCAGAGCGATCTCTCTTTGTAGGAGATGGTGAATTGTCGTTTGGTTCTTGTTGGTTGAAAGCTGTACTCTGTATGTATGGTTGATCTGGTGGGTTAGGTTCTTCATATTTTCATCCTGGTGTAGCCGAACCAATTAGTAATAATCAAACAATTAAGTGACTTCTAAGTCCCATGACTTTGATAAAATATTAGAAAAATGCTTGACCGGTTAGGATTAAAAATATCTTAGTGTTTTGAAAATAATGAACTCTTATTTTGAACATGAAAAGTGAGCAGAAAATCAACCTCGTTGACTTGTTGATATACAAGTATTGCTCAAACAACGATCATTGATGTTTTAACACCTTTTCAGTCTCACCGAACTCTAAAACCACAACTTATTTACACTATTTTTAGATTGATAAGTGAATGATCTATTTAAAGGGGATCTTGTTGATAATAAGCCGTAATGTGAGTGGTTGATTTATTATCTTCTATATAATAGCGGACTACACTTTATTGGCCCAAACTTCCTACTACTATTTCAATTTCTGTCGTTTTGTGTGGCAACCATTGAGAGAGCTTCGCATAATAGCTTCCCAAAAACTTCCTCGCGGCAGTCGGCCATCCCTTCCCTCGTGCCCTTACCGTAAAAGCAGCAGTCGGCCATGTCTGTCTGCGGTCGTACCCATCCTTTCACCATTCCACTTGCATTTTTCAAGTTTGTAGGACTGCGATTGTTGCTGCCGGAAGGAAAAAGAGGCCTCTCTTGCCCTGTTACACACTCGCTTCGTATCTCCACTGACGTCCCTTCTCTGGCTCTTGGACTGTACCCTCACCCCATTCCCAAAATCTCGCCCCCATTCCTCACCATTCACCCCAAATCCCGCCATCCCGTTGTGCTTTTCAATGGTACAATCGCCTCAGCAACCCACTTCAGTACGCAATCCACAGAGGAAGCCACCTCTCCCCGCCATTCTTCCTTCCCAACACCCACCCTGCCACCAATTCCACCTTATCTTTAGATTTCTTTTCCTCCGATACCCTATTTCTTTGCAAGTTTTGTTTTTCTTCTCCTCTCTCTCTCTGATGAGAAAACCCAACGATGGCCGACGGAGATGAGCCCAGTGGAGCCATTCCCTGGAGCTTCCAACCCGTAAGTGAAAGATATATATTTGGTTGCTGCTTTGCGGTGGCTGAATCTGAATATGTTGTTTTCATGTGCTTTTTATGCAGGAAAATAGTGGTTGTGCTTGAAATCACATTTAAGAAGAGGTCAAGGTGGTTCTAAACAACCCTGTTGGTTGAAGAAGAAAATGACGACAAGGGATTTTCGGTGTTGCGGAATCGGCGACAACTGGGATAGTAGGGGAGGAAGGGTGGTGGTGTTGGTAGGAGGATGATGAATGAGCGTCGCGGTGACTGGGGTAGTAAGGGAGGAAGGCTGGTGGTGTTGGTAGGAGGACGATGAATGAGCCTCGCAGTGGTGTTAGGGATTGAAGAAGTTGAAGATGGAATCCCCATTTTTTGTTCTCTTTCACTGCTAACAATTAGGTTAAGTTTTCCTCTGATATTTCAGAAAGTGATTTCCTTTTTGTAGCTGGAACTTAAAGATAAAGAGTTGGTAATCTACACACTTTGATTTTTTGTGTTTTCATAGGTATTCTTGGAGTTCCTCACATATTTACTTGCTGCTGGTTTGTTTTTTTCCCACGATCTTAAGACTGTGATGGTTTGTTTTTTCCCCACGATCTTAAGACAATGACCAGTAGTGTTCCATTGCTTATCCTTGCAATATTTAGTTCTCATTGTTGGATTGTTCTATTAATTATGACATGATCTATGTTATTCCTCTACAGCAACATGGAAGCTGCAGCTGGTGTTAGGAGCTGAACTACATGTGGTTGCAGGTGCAATACACAAGGAGGAGTTAATCCACAAATTGGTATGTGTTTTATTCTTCTCCTTCATGTTGATTTCTCTGTTCAATTTATAATATTGATTCTTTGGAGTTAGATCTGAAATAAGTTGTTTTGGACTAGCTCTGCCGTTATATAAGCATGTTTGCCAATAAGTGTAAAACCTCACTCTTTGGAAGATTAATCCTGGTTTCATGCCACTCTCTTATTAACTGAATTAATTGACTTCAGTGACTGGTGGTGGTTTCCAGTTTCCACCCCCTAATAACCTGTTCAAGAATCCTTTTTTGCTTTCTTCGTAGTGGGTGGCTTTGTTTCCATCCCCTAAACACAGTTAACAACTTCTGCTTGCTTTTCACATGTACTTCACCATGTTTCTCTATGATGAAGGCCAATTAATGCTTGCTTTTACAGGTCCTTTCCTAAAGTTTCAGTCAAAAGGAGGAATGCTGCTAACATTATGTTCTGTAGAAGATGAGCCTTAGTATTTGTGTATTGAAGCATTCTACATTATGTATTTAATTTGTCAATTCTCTATTTCTTAGCATTCTGTAATTGTATGGATATAGCACTACGGCTTTCCTAGAGTTCCATATATAATGAACTGCAATGTTGACTTGATTTGTATTATGGAATGCAGAGCAGGATAATCAAGAAGTTTCTTAATTTAAAGTTTGAACAGATAACAATGTTGCCTGGATCTATTTGATAACAATTTTATTATTTTCTTATATATAATAATGACACCATAAATTTAGCAAATGTGCAGGACAATTTCTTATATTTGTATTGATACCCAAAGCTTCATCACCATATTTCTAACCGTTTGTAAATACAGAATACAACTTAAGCATGCCTTTACATGTCCAGTTTAATATATATAAATTAAATTACAACACTGCTCACCAAGTTCCCTCCAAATCAGAACAACCACAACTAGGTTCTATATTGATGTGGATTGTGGAGAGCATCAATTTTTAAACGTATCCTTTCTTGGTGGCAGTTAGTTCAGCAACTTACCATTATCGATCAAACTAAAACGGTTAACATATTCTTTTTCTGAACTTTAGTATACCAAGGTTATTAATTTTAGCTAAATCGGATTTTACTTGACTGTTTTTCATGAACACACTTCCAATACTCTAAAACTCACATCATTGCCTATAATACGACGGTTCTTATCTATCGTCATCTGAACTACCAGCCATACGGTCATGTTGATGCAACTTAAGTCCCCGTGGCGTAGCCACGGGTATTGATCCTAGTAGTACGCCACGGGTATTGATCCTAGTAGTACATAATTGCCAAGTGACCAATCGTTATTTTCCTATGTAATATTGGAGTCCCGTTACAACTTACAATAGTGAAACCTTTATAGTTTATAGTGGTGGAGTCATATTGTAAGTGTAACACACATAGCCACATAGGTAGTACCCAAACGATGAACCGGTCTATTTAAGCGGTCAACCGTGATTATGCCGGTTATTTTCAAAAGTCACAAGTGCCGACTGCAAGACCCAACTCCCAACCCAGCCGCTGCCTTCCCTGTCCAAGTCATCTCTGTAGTCTGTTCCCCTCGTTGTGTTCATGGCGTCGGATAGTTTTTCTCCCTGGTCAATGCTGAAGAATAATTTTTGTTTTGGGATCCAGAGTAGGACTATAGGAAATATCTATTGGATTAGCGTTCAAAGTCTTGCTGATTTTTGCCCAGAAGCTCTGAATTCAGGTAATCTCTGACTGCCAGTTTTGATGAAGCTCCTGTTCTTTTGTTGGTATATGGTAACCGGAATTCAGCGCAGTTCTTTTTTACAGTTCGCGTCTCAGAACAAAAAATTTAAGCGGGCATTGTTATTAGCAAAATATGTTCCTTCAACACCTGCCGTCGCGACTGGGATTGAACTTTCTGGCTAAGATGATAGCTAAATTCAATCTTGATAGTGGGGATTGCCAATCGTGAAACATCCCGATGCGTCGCTCACAGCCTTAGGTTACTATGCGAAGCAATAGTTAGCTATTCGATGCTTAAAATCATCCCCTTCAAATTCATTCCAGGTGCTGTCAGTATCTCATTATTTTCACTCAGTTGGTTCCCTCTCTTTGGTTTTGTACTAGCCCAGAAGTTTCTGACATTCGTTTTATTGTGTTTGTGGTTCAAGGATTTAATAGTTTCAATAGCCTGAACAACAATTACAGTACTGGGAATCGTTGTGGGTTGCAAAGATTTTTATTGTGTTCATCAGCTGGTGTTGTTACCCTGATCCCAACTTTGGCATGGCATTCCCATTTGGTAACGGTAGTAGTATGAAGTGGCATTTCGCTGCAAGTGAAATTAGTGATTCTACTGCTGAGCAGAAGCCCAGAAAGATGTTCCTGTTACTCTTTACCAAACTTCTAGTCAGCCACTGGTTATGTGGAACTACTGTACAGGCCTGTAAGGTGCTTCTCATATCCTTTCCTTCAATTATTTATGGTCTTTCCTTTTTTCTCCGAATCCGTCATTGATTGGACTTCCCTCGCCTGTGTTGATATGTTAAGACTAGAGACGTTTCTCGGCTGCTCAAGATAAAACTGTGACAAAAGGGCATGTACCTTCTGTTCTGTCTATATGATGTGGTGCACCGCTCTTATTTATCTGCTATGCTTCTCGAAATTTAGTTTAATGGTAGAGATTTGCCAACAGGGAAATTATTCTTATACATGAGATCAGGATACTATCTCTCTTTTTGCATAAGATAAAAAAATTAAAAATGATTGTTTATGTAGGAAGATGAGGTCCCATGCCACAGTTTGTTGTGATACTTGCCAGTAGGGTTGCCAGTTTTACTTTTCTCATATCTGCTTTCCTGGCTTAGGATAATCATGAGATTGAGCATATGGTATCTCTTTAATGCATGTTCTTGGTGTAATAGTAGTAGCATTCTGCATATCGGGAGCAGTTCTGATGTGGCTGATGGGGTCTTGAAAGTTTATTCCAACACAGAGAAGAGCGGTTAGCTTTAGCATGCACATGCATTTTTTAGTTTATTGCAATATGCCTGCAGCTTTGCTTATGCAATTTTTGTATCTTCTTATTTATTTTATATATAGGTGAAGATATATCCTGGAGAAATTGCCTTGCTTAACGTAGGGCTGAGAATTAAAGTTCAACTCCAATAACTGGTGTGTCAATATATAACATTACTCGTATCAAGGTGACTTTTTCTGTATGAGTATCATCTCTTAAGACTGGTTTGATGGGGCTTCGATGAATCCAGTCTGCCATTATTCATAATAGATGGAAATCTACTAGCTCGTATCTTAGTATATGAACATAATACTTATCCTTAATTTCCCTAGGATATGAAGAAAAAGCAGATTATTCCCAAGATTGGTGTTTTCGGGTTAAATTGAGGCGCCACTGCTTTTGCAAAGCCATAGGAAGCCCTGTTCTATTCTGACTTAGTCTATGGCTTTAACTTTATGGCTGAGGAAGATCCAGTTCTATTATGTTACATGGTAATATCTTTCAAACTTGGCTGTACTACTTCAACAAGATTCAATCCTTGTGCATTATGGAACAGGTCAGCGGGTTGATAGGCCCATCAGTAAAGTTCCATCAGAATTAGCTCCAGTCCTTGTGGCCTGAGCATTGGATTGACGAAACATGAATCTCGTTGTAGACCGTCCTCGGCTCTGATGGATCCCAGAACCAGAAGCTGAGGACCCAGGTAGCACCGCTCCCTGTATCTCTTGCCCCACGGTCTGGACCCAGCCAAGGTCAGGTACAGGTATAAATGTGAATGCACTGTCATGAACTTGGAGAAGGCTTCAAGGATGAGAGCTATGGATCCTGATTCTGGACCTGAAGTCACTAAGCGACAAATGATCTTGAATGAATAATTGTTGAACTCACAAACTTGAACAAAAATAAAATAGTTCATACTAGCAGCCCAAGTGAAATGGGTTGTAACGGGTGGCTTTGCCTCCCTGTTTAATTTGATGTCCGTTTGTAGGAAATTGTCTGGTAGCTCCCTTTATTCTCTGATACTGAAAAGTGGGCCATTACGAAGACTTCTTGACTTCCAAGTCTCCGCGGTCTACTTGCACCGTCTTTCAGTTCTTCATTAGGGTCTGTGGAAAATGTGAGAACAAGAAAATCAGTCCCATCATGACAGTGCTGTTCTTCAGCATAATTTCCATAAATATTGAATACAATACACATCACCCTTCTGTATCAGATGCATTCGTAAATCATAATGGCAAATCCATCTCTTGTTGTACCCAAACTCTCTAATTTTTCATATCTTGTTGTGGCCCTCATAGGAATCTGCCATCTCTGTTGCTCTGTTTCTTGCAGCCAAATCCGATGCCTGGAGCAGGAAAGGGCGCTGCTCCTGCTACTGAAGCTAGAAATCTCCACTGATATAAACAATGATTTCCCTCTACCTCTACCTCTACCTCCACCAAAACTTTCCTCATGGAACAACTCTGGCAATCATGAAGACTGCTGCTCGTGGGATGGAGTCACTTGCAGCTCCATGTCTGGTCATGTCGTCGGCCTGGACCTCAGCAGCAGCTCAATCGTGGGCGGGATCAATGGCTCCAGCAGCATCTTCGGTCTTCGGCATCTCCGGAGCCTTAGTCTGGCTGAGAACCTCCTATATGGCTCACCTTTCCCTTCTGGTTTCAGTAACCTGTCAGGCTTGACACATCTCAACCTTTCCTTCTCAGGCTTTTACGGTCCCATCCCCCAACCTGAAATTTCATGCCTTGGACTGTTGGTCTCTCTCGGTCTTTCTAACCATGGATGGTTACTGCCACCAAACCGCAGTTCAAGTGTAGATTTGGGCAAGCTAGTCAGAAACCTGACACGGCTGAGAGTGCTCCATCTCGATGGAAGTGACCTCTTTCCCGGAGGCAGCAGCAGCAAGTCATGGTCATCGTCGATATCTGAACTTCGTGACCTGAGCCTGGCCAATTGTAAACTTACTGGAGAATCGCTGCAATTTCCATATCTTCTGCGTCTGAAATCCCTTACGCATTTGATACTGAGTGGGAATAATCTTGCCTGGAATGTCTCAGGCGAGCTCGGCTTCCTCCAGTTTCCTTCTCTGATGAATCTGCAGCTTGGCTATTGTGGGTTGTATGGAAGATTCCCCAGTAGAATGTTGACGATGCCAACTCTGCAAAAACTCGATTTATCTTTCAACTACCAACTCACAGGTACTTTGCCACACTTCCCAGTGGGCAGCTTGCTACAATTCATCGACCTTTCGGGAACTAAGTTTTCTGGGAACCTGCCTCATTCCATCAACAATTTAGTGTCTCTGCAACATTTCGATCTCACTGACTGCAACTTTCTTGGATTAGTACCATCTTCAATTGACGCTCTCACTGAACTACGCCATCTAAGCTTTTACAATAACAGCTTCAGTGGTGCACTCCCATCACTGATTTCATCTAGCAAGATTGTGGAACTCGATTTTTCGACCAATAACTTCAGTGGTATGTTAATCGTGTCTCTACTTAGATTTTTAGATAACTTCCTCCTCTGTTTCTTTGTTGTTGAATTATGTATCTGCCTCTTATCAGGTAGCATTCCTCTGTCTTATGGGAGTGATCAGTTTGAAAATCTCGAGATGCTACACTTGATGAAGAACAATCTACGAGGGAAGATTCCGTCTGCTTTGTTCAGGAAACCGTCTCTGAAGAGCTTGAGACTGGCCTGGAACCACTTTGATGGGCAGCTGGAAAAGTTCCACGATCCCACTGCTCTCCAACTAATGGAGATAGACTTGAGTCATAACGAGCTTCATGGCCAGCTTCCTGAATCAATCTTTAATATCAGCACCCTTGTTCACCTGGAACTTGCCTCCAATAATTTCAGCGGCAGCATAAAGATGACAGAAAGCATGAACAATCTTACAACTTTGGATCTCTCGGACAACCACTTCCAAGTAGAGATTAGTGGTAGTGGCAACCCTACAACATTGTTCAAGGTTTCACACCTTGGGCTGGGTTCATGCGCTATTGACTCATTTCCTGATTTCCTCAGAAACTCCTCGAATATGAATTACCTAGATCTTTCCAGGAACAAGATCAAAGGGAAAATACCAAGCTGGGTTTGGAAATTAGGGAATGGGAATTTGGTTCATCTCAACCTGTCACACAATCTGCTCTTTGGTTTCGACAAACCAGGTCCAAATCTTTCCCCTAGTCAATTGGCTATTATAGACCTTCATTCTAATTTCTTGCAAGGCAACTTCATTATGCCACCACCTTCCATTATTGTTCTGGATTACTCAAACAATAATTTTTCATCAACAATTCCATCCGAGTTCTACCAAAATGCTATATATGCCACTTTCATCTCACTGTCAGGGAATATGTTTGAAGGCCAAATCCCACCGTCCATCTGCCAGATGACATACATAGAAGTCCTAGATCTCTCCACCAATCATTTCAATGGCTCCATTCCGCCATGCTTGGCTTCACTTGACACCCTTGCTGTGCTGAGGCTAAGAAACAACAAGTTCAGTGGTGTGCTCCCAAAAGGATTGGCACACAACTGCAGTTTGAGAACTCTTGATGTGAATCAGAACCACCTCCAAGGCCAACTTCCAGAATCTTTGGACTTCTGTAAATCTCTGGAAGTGATAGATGTTGGCAACAACTACTTGAGCGGGAACTTCCCAGCTTGGTTGGAGAATTTGCCACTGCTACGAATTCTCATATTGCACTCAAATCACTTTGGTGGCTCCATTGGCTCCCGAACCCCTAATGCCTTCCCTGCACTTCAAATATTTGATGCTTCTTCCAATGATTTCGTGGGTAAGCTGCCTTCAGGATGGTTCAGAAGTTGGAAAGGAATGATGAAGCAAGCTTCTGCAGCAGGATCCCATCAAATGAGCCCAATTCTCAGGTTCAATTACTTAAAGCTCAGTGAATGGTATTATCAAGATTCAGTGATTGTAACCATTAAAGGGGTTGAAATGGAGCTGGACAAGATCCTCACCATCTTCATCCTGATAGATTTATCTGGCAACAGATTTGAGGGGGAAATTCCTGAAACAATCGCTTCTCTCCAGTCCTTGTACCTGCTCAACCTGTCCAACAACCATTTCACAGGCCATATCCCGGCAGTGTTTGGAGAACTCAGTGAGCTGGGGTCGCTGGACCTTTCAGCCAACCGGCTCTCTGGTGGCATTCCCTGGCAACTCACTGGGCTCACTTTCCTGTCAGTGCTGAACCTGTCACAGAATCTGCTCACCGGGGAGATACCGAGAGGAAACCAGTTTGGTACTTTTGGAGAAGGCTCTTATCGAGGAAATCCTGGACTGTGCGGGCCACCATTACATGAATCCTGTTCTGATGTCAAATCCTCGTCTCCACACACCAAACCGGCACAAGCTGGAGGATGGCACAATGTGATTGACTGGGAGTACTACAGAGTTGGGATTGCCTGTGGAGGTGGGACGGGTATCATAGTTGGAATCTTGGCAGCCAACCTCGTGCTTGGGAATGTCTTTGTCTGGCGGAAACCAAGAAGGAGAGTTCGTCGTAAGGCAATTCGTGCCCTATGAAGCGATCTTTGTCTACGTTTATTATCACTCTTTGTGCGGCCACACCATCCTATTACTAGGAGCCTTTCAGTTTCAGTGGTCATAATTTCAGTGTAATACTTGGTGGTCCTAGGCTCTGCATTTAGCATACAGGACCCTAAGAAGTTTTAAGACAGCAAAATGCGTTGGAATATTAGTGTGGTTTATATGTATTGTTGCAGAAAGATTGTGCCCAGAAGATCAAGAGAGAGTCTTACATTAGTCATCGGGATTGCATTCCCATGAACACAGACAGCTTATTCCTCCTTAATCCTTATGAATACCAATCTACACAATTCCAGTACTAATGAGACAGTTTTTCTTTTAGCAATGTCGTAATTCATGTATGACATCTCTAGCACGCTGCTGTATACTTGAACAAGATTCACGCTTTGGCTGCTTCCTTGGCGAGCAAATAGTGAAAACCTGTACGAGATACAGAAACTTTGGTTCTTGATACAGAAGAACAACCTCTCATACGCCAAAGCCCAAACCCATTTTGGTGGCAGAACATGGAAGCAGCGTGGATTCACGAACGCATCAATCGCGTTGTAGAAAGCCCGTAGCTGTAATGGGCCCATGAAGCCCAGAACCAGAACCCGCGGGCTAAGCTCCCTGTATCTCTGCTCCCACGGCCCAGCCCAAGCCACAATCAGGTACTTGACTTACAACATCTCGATTCGAAGTCATGAACCTGTAGAAGAAGAACGATTCGATAAAGAAAAAAAGGGGAGAAGACTGACTGAGAGGAGGGAAACAAATCAAGGGAGGCTGTCGTTTTCGATCGAAGCAGGAGAGGAGATTCATCCGCCCGTCGCCACCGCCGGTCACCGCATCCATCACCTTCTCTACGCTGCCGGTCGATCAGCCATCGCCTGCGGCTTCCGATCTTTGCCGGTCTTTCCTGGCCGTCGTCCACCTCCCCCGGCCGCTACTGCTGCGGGATCGTTCGCCGCTGAAGAGGAGCAGAGAGAGAAGAATCGTCCGCCTCCTGATCGTTATCGCCCACTGTTGAGTCTACTTTCACCGCCGCGATTTTTTTGCTCTCGCCATCCACCAGAAAGTAAAAGAGGTAAAACACTGAAGAGGTGATTGGGAGCGAGAGGTCGGGATCGAAGAGGCTCCTTGCCGGTCAGTTCGTCAACTCTGAACCCGCTGTTAGAGGCCCGTGAAGAGAAAGACGGGATTTTTCCGAAGAAGAAAACCTAGAGAAAGCAAATTCTCTTCCTTTGTGAGTCTATTGCCACTTCTGGCGTCTTCCTAGTTCCTTCAGGTAAAACTAAGCCTAATTGATACTGAAATATTGTCACGGCGTGAATGTGTTGATTGTTTGTTGCTGCCTTGTTTGATGAACTCACAACCATATCAAGATCATGACTTAGGAGTTCGTATTTTTACCATTAGGTTTAAAGTAGTCTGCGTTTGATGGCAATGGTTGTCAGCGATTGTGAAATTTGTGTGGGGAACTGGGTTATTGGCACTAGATATTAGTCTCCCAGACCAATTACTGTGAATGGAATGTCTGTCCGTCAGTTCTAGTGAACTGTTTGTCAATTGATCACCATTATGGGGTTTACTAGGCTAGATATGAAGACAGTCTCCTGCTTTCTACAACCATACTTGAATTGTTGAAGTCATTATGTGATAGAACAAGTGTGAACTTTTTTGGTTGGAAAATGATGTGCTTGTGTAATCCATTACCATTGTGGCTGCCTATCCATGAGTCAAGGAGGGAAATGTTCAATTGATAGGTCCAAATCTCCATGACTTGTTTTGTTTAGATGATGGGATTGAAGCTTTTGATCTTTTGTTAGCTATTTAGCTTTCGACCCTCAATTAGCCATAAAAGATTCGCACTTTCTCAGAGATTTTAGTTGAAACATTGAGATTTCTCTGTCCATTAAATTCCCTACTGATTTTCTAGGCCATACATTGGTGAAATAAGCTTGTGATGTTAAATATGAGGTTTTTCTATTTCAAAATGTTAATCTTTGAGCAAACTGTTCCCTTTCTTTTTTACTTAGAATGTGTTATGACTTATGACACTGAGAAGATGGTGGTCCCAACTTCTTGGTTTAGTCTTTGATTTGTGCTTAACTGTTCCCACATTCTACCACTGTGAATATTGCTGGATGAATAAGAATATATGGCAGGTTGAACACATGTTTTTCCTTGGATTATTACGGTCACTTGGCAAGGGGCTTCGGGGTCATTGATTTGTGCTTTCCTTGGAATGGAATGTGTGAGTCGATTGTGACGAGTGCTGATGATGAAATTAATAGGGATAAAATGTTAGGGATCTGAGCCCGTTGGTTTATGCAATGCCTCCGATGTGTATGACTAATTTGATGAAAAGACAAAGGGCCTATGGGGGTTTTCTTCCATATGTTTGATGATGATTCAATGACAGCAATATTCTGATTTCTGATTGTTGTTCTGATACGGAATTGTATGGAGGAATTACCATCCTTTGCCTTTTCCTGTTACTATTTAAATCCTGAATATTTGCCATTAGTGGGGATTGTAAGCAGTTGAGTCCTGATGTAGCTCTGTCCCTCGCCTCATGAGAGTGCATCCATATTGTCAGTGTTTAATAACAAAATGTGACTGCATGTCATTTCGGTTCACGAACATGTAGTCAACCTTGAATGATTGTTGGAATTTTTATTTGTTTGTTTCCCTGACGATCACAAATTGACTAGCTAAATAATTAAAACCATGTGTGCCTGTTTTCCTGTTGTTGCAGTTGATTGTTCATGTAATGGATGATATGGTGGATAACATGAACAATGCGTATCAGGAATTCGTTGCTGCAGCAGCGAGTGTGCTCGAGACGAAAGAGTTATCCAGTGCGCAGAAGACAATAGCTACCGACAACTCATTGGAGAACTTCAAGCAGAAGTGGGAACTGTTTAGGGTGGCTTGTGATCAAGCGGAGGAGCTTGTGGAGTCAGTGAGGCAAAGGATAGGGAGTGAGTGCTTGGTGGATGAAGCTACAGGAACAGGGAGTGGAGCTGTTAGTGGGAAGCCTGGGCAGAGCGGGCCAACTGGCCTACATCCAATAAGTGCAGTTCGGTTGGAGCAGATGAGCAAGGCTGTAAGGTGGCTGGTCATTGAACTGCAACATGGTTCTGGAGCTGCATCTGCTGCTGGTCATCATCCTCACACTCCTCCGCCTCCTTTTGATGCCAGGTTTTCTGAAGATGCCGCCCAATAGAGATAAGGGTGTAATGCATACTAGCTGCCCTGGAACCTGCTTTGCATCTCTAGGCCATCTGCAGATGGATCGTTGGTTTCTAGATTGCAGAATGTCTTGTTAACTGTTGTGTAGCGAAAAAACAAGGGACATAACATGTTACTAATCTTTGTTATCGATTCAGAATTTTACGTCTCGGTTAAATGGGGTATCCAAAGTGAGAACACCCTTTTGTTTGCTTATTGAACCATAAAAAAGAGGGAATTAGATTAGCAGAGGATAATGATGTTTGGTTGACAAAGTGGAGTAGAGAAACAGTATATAAGCACAAAAGTGTAGACGTCATCCTTCCATTCCATTCATATATGCCCCCAAATTCATCTGCAACTGCTCCAGAAAACACAGATAATTTGAGTGGATGATTATTGATTAGGAAACAGAAAGTTATGCATATGCTTTCATCATCGCATCGCACTCCCTCAAACAGTCAGCATGCAAACTACCTGATTGATCTCCCTCGCAGTTTATGATACTTTGGCTTAGCTGTATGGGCTGTTGCATCAATTAGGTTACGTGGGTCTTGCAGTTCGTGTGAGTGACCTTCACAGTGCAAAACCTTCATGTCATTGTTGATTTCTTTTGCTTGAAAAGATATATGTCTTTGTTGTTTGTTGATGCGAATGCTGGTGGTCAAAACTACCTGCACTTTAAATTTCCGCATCACGACACCACGTTACATGACAAACCCATTACATTGTAGCTAGCTACCAAGCTCGTAGAAGACTGAATACGTTACACCCTTTACACAATATAATTATTATTCCTCCTTTCTAGTAGAGTGGTTAGAGCAGTTGCAGAAAAGGAATGGAACCCTTTATTCCTCCCTATATATCAACATTACCAAATCCAACCCACCTGCAGGCTGCAGCCACCACCCCCAAACTCCCAATATTTATCACTCAATCCATCCGTCATATAGCCAGAAAAACAATGAAGGAGAAGGACTCCTCCTCTAAGCCCACGTGGCGCCCTCTCACGGCGAAATCGTGCTGCGCGGTCAACGAAGGCGACACCCTGTTCTGCGGCAACTTCAGCCGGTGCCGGCCGTCACGGTCGGAATTCTCGAAGAACGTGGCCCCGCTGCCGTCGTTCAGGAAGCTGTCGTTCTCCGACGTCAGCAGGTCGTCGTCGGTGAGGATAGCGGAGGATCTGGCCCAGTCGTTCGGGCCGGACCTCTACGACTTCCAGCTCAGCGAGCTGCGGGCCGTTACCCAGAACTTCTCGGCCCATTTCTTGTTAGGGGAAGGCGGGTTCGGGCGGGTGCATAAGGGGTACGTGGACGAGAGCTTGCGGCATGGGCTTAAGGCCCAACCTGTTGCTGTGAAGCTCCTCGACATTGAAGGCCTCCAAGGCCACCGTGAATGGCTAGTAAGTGGTTAACTACTTAACTGGTAATTTATTCCTTAAATCAAATTTACCCATTTGCTTAATGAATAATTAATCCTCGATGGTTTACGTTTGCAGGCAGAAGTGATATTTCTAGGGCAGCTTCGACACCCAAACTTGGTGAAGCTGATAGGGTACTGCTGCGAGGAGGAAGACCGTCTGTTGGTCTACGAGTTCATGCCCCGGGGCAGTTTGGAGAATCATTTGTTCAGAAGTACTCCCCGATTTATATTAATCTCTCCATTTGGTACCTCGCGTAGAATTAACTTAAATCCCAATTAATACTCCGTACTTATATACATACATTATATAATTGCGCGCAGGATTATCAATGACGTTGCCATGGGGAACAAGATTGAAGATAGCGATCGGCGCAGCCAAGGGCTTGGCCTTCTTGCACGGTGCCGAAAGTCCGGTGATCTATCGCGACTTCAAAACCTCCAACGTCCTTCTTGACTCCGTAAGTGTTACATATTAACATTCTCCTTATTCGTAAAATGTTACGCATCATATAGTATTAGATAGAAAGCAATTGTTGAGATTCTTTCTTGGGCTGGCTGGCAGGATTTCACGGCGAAGCTGTCAGATTTTGGGCTGGCGACGATGGGCCCAGAAGGATCAAAATCCCACGTCACCACCCGGGTGATGGGAACCTACGGCTACGCAGCGCCCGAGTACGTCTCCACGGGCCACTTGACGACCAAGAGCGACGTCTACAGCTTCGGCGTCGTTTTGCTGGAGCTGCTCACGGGGAGGCGGGCCATGGACAAGTCGAGGCCCAAGCCCGAGCTGAACTTGATCGACTGGGCCAAGCCATACCTCAGCGGAGGGAGCAGCAGGCGGCTCCGCTACATCGTGGACCCGAGATTTGCCGGGCAGTACTCGGTGAAAGGGGCCAGGCTGCTGGCCCATCTGGCGGCCCAGTGCGTGAGCTTGAACCCAAAGGACAGGCCCAAAATGCCGGCCGTCGTCGATGCTCTCGTAGCTCTCCAGCAGTACGGCGACATGGCTGTGAGCTGCGGTCAGTGGCCGCCGTCGGCCAAGTCTTCCTCCAGGTTTGGGGCTTCCCCTAATACCAAAGGTAGGAGGATGGTCGACGGCAGCCGAGGTTCTGGCTACCGGAAATCGGCTCCGGCCGCCGCCACGGCGAAGAAGGTGTAGCAAGGGCTGGTTTTGGGTTCGAGGGGAGTGGTGTCAAAGTGTAAATTATGGTACTTAATTTGTGTCTTAGTTCTTGCGTGATCCTCCTACTTCTGCTTTGTAAATATGTATGGAGGTACTTATTTGTATATGTACGTGTATGTGGCTTGTATTTTGGGTTTTGGCATTTCGAGTGCAAATTATGATCAGCCATATATCATGAAAATTTAGCAGTAATGTTGGTTGATCAATTTATTTTCTTGACCAACTTTTGCTTCAACTTTCTAGAGATTTTAAGTAAATATAGTTTTACTATTATTACAAGTGGTCTTACTACCATTATAACTTATAAGTGTGGTCTTGCTACCATCTTATGTAGGGGTGCAATGGTTTGGGCTCGGTCCGATCGGGATGAAATTCACGAGACTCGCGGTTCAATAGTGAAAGACATTTTAGGATCAAAGACTGAACCAACATTGTATTCGTTGGTTTGGTCTAGTATATAAATCAATTCGGTACATTTTCTCCAGTTTGATAAAATTTTCAAAACCAACGCCCGAATCACATGATTTTGCGATCCTATATGTCTCGATCCAACCGTCATTTTAATCCGACCACATAGTACAAACCAAAATTTTGCATACCGTTAAGTTTAGGAAGTTTTGTGATGGTTATAACTTATAAGTCATGTTCTACTTTGTGAGATTTAGGGATGGCAATGGGTCGGGTTGGGGCGGGTTTTGTCAAACCCAAACCCAAGCCCATGGGTTTATCCGCCAAAAAAATTCGGGGTAAAACCCGTTGGGTTTGAAAAACTCAAACCCAACCCGCTGGGTATCCGCGAGTTCATGTACCCGTGGGTTTTTGTGGTAAAAAATTTACAATAACAAGTTTCTTTCAAAATAAAAGTTTAACATCAATTTTCTCATACAAATTAATCATACAAAAAAACACAAATCTAGAGCATACAAGCAAACCACAAATGATCAATACAAATTTTCAAAATTAAAGATAAACATCTATAAGCAAAAGATTAATTGAAAGCTTCTTCCTCGTCAACTAAGTTTCTTCACTCTCCACTTCATAATATCAACTTCATTCTAAACAATTAGAAAGAACAAATTATACATGTCTCCACAAACATAAATAATATTAATTGTTTAAGGAAGATATATTATTTAGAATATTAAATATACCGGGAAAGTAATTATATTTGTGTGGGCGGGTACTCATGGGTCGGGTTTACCTAAACCCAAACCCAACCCGACCCGGTGAATAGTGTAGCGGGTTTAAACCCTAACCCGGCTCAAAACCCGTCAACACAGGTTTTACCCGCGTTGACCGGGTTGGGTCGGGTGGGTACCCGTGGGTTCGGGTTTTGTTGCCATCCCTAGTGAGATCGGCACCGACGCGACACCTTCATTTCATAATTGCCCATCAAAACTGGCGGGGGCCATCTAAGATTGTGAAAGTGGGGTCACATTTTCAAAAGTCCGCAAAAAGCCAAAAAGTAGCAGAGAAAGAGCACGATTTATTTCTCCTAGATAGCCGTTAAAAGCTAGCCACTGCAAGCACAGCAGCAGAAGAACGCTCCCCCGTTTGCCTAAAACTCGATCATCGTCTTCACTTTCACACGCACCGCCCCCCAGCTCCACTCATGGCTTCCTAGAAAGGCTCGCAAAAAACCAGTAATCCCACTCACTCACTTTTCCCTTACCTTTCTACCTAAAAGAGAAATGGCGGATTTTGACTTCGGGAACCTCTCCGACACCGACGATTCCGCCGTCGACGAGCTCATCTCCCAGACCCAGGACCTCTGCGTCCTCGAACAAGTCTCCAAAATCAACTGCTCCGGCTTCAACGATTCGCTTCTCCCTTCCGATTTGGAAACCCGCTTCCGCAAGCTCAAATCTTTCCCTGCTTCCTCAACCAGACCCGCCGCCCCTGCCGCTAGTACCGGTGTCGTCCCCAAATCCATCTCCAATTCGAAGAGCGAGCTTCATCGTCGAAGCGGAAAAGGGTTTGACGAGGGAGTTGAGAGCCATTCTGATGAGGGAAGAGTGAACCCAAGCGATGGGCAAGTGCCAAAAATGGCTGCTGCCGCGGCGAAGGCTTCTTCTTCTCCCCTGAATTCCTCGAGTTCTTCGGCGGATGAAGAGGGTTTCTCGGAGAATCCAGTTCCGGTGAAGGATTCCAGGAAGCAATTCAAACGTGGGTCTGTTTCCTCTCCTTCTGATTCTTCCAATTCATGTATTGAAGATGTTATTTACTCTCAATCTGAAGAAAATGCGGTTAGGATGATGAGGAAGAGCTCCAATTCGAACTCAAAATTGAAGTCGAAGCCGTTCATTGGTTCTCCTTTGGGGTTGTCCAATTGTTCCCGGGACTCGCCTTCTCCTCCACGTAAACCAGGATGTTTTTGGTGCTCTCCCAAGAAACCCACCAGGAAGAAGAGTAAAGAGAACTGGGATCTGGATTTGGATTGGGGAAACGATGGAGGAGACGAGTTGTTGTCTGATTTAGGAATATTTTCAGCTAAAGAGCAGGAGAAGATAATTAGGAAGGCCATGAAAGAAGAAGAGAGAATCAACAAGGAGGCAGAGAAAATTGTGAAGTGGGCAAAACAAGCATCGGCAAGGATGAGCTACCATCACAGGACTGAAGAGGATGATGATGGTCTAAGTGATGATGATGATGATGTGACTTCAAAATAGTTAGTTCGTTCCTAAATGGTTTTATAAGAGGTTAAAAGGCTTAACTATTCCTTTCCCAACAACTCGAGTTATTGGGATCAAGTGGTTAGTTCGCTAACAGGTTTTGCTTGCATATCATATCAATTCCATACATGGAAGAAATGGTGGATACGGTATACAGATATAGTAGTATTAGTATGTGTGTAGAACAAGCATATAGTCGTGATTACCTTCTAATCTCTCTTTTGGTTGTAATGCTTACTAAAACTGGGTGCCTTGTGAAATGCTATGTGTTTGTGCTCTTCTTGTGCCAATTTTGCTGTCTTGAATTTGCTATCCTTGGAACGAATTGATTGGAAACCAGTTGATGTTTGATGGTTAGTATAGTTAGAGCTCTGTTGGAACAGCAAATATGCTTGCCCTTTGTGAGTATCTGGGTGCTGTAATTAGTGTGAAGAAAAGTAGTCTCAGACATTGCTTGAGCTCTGGAACAGAAGAAGTCATTATGAATAATGAGCTAAATTTCTGCAATCAATTCCGTAAATTTACAGTTTCAAACAGGTCTCTTCCTCTCTTCTAACCCGTGTATCTATAAAAGAATACATACAGAGCCTTACAAGGGATGCAATTATTGTTCCAGCATTCCATCAACAATAATACACATTACAGAGATTGGACAGCACCAGCACATGATGGTGTGTGGGAAGAAATTAAGATACATCATATACAATACAACCGACATTTCGTACACCGACTCTTCTTCTTGTTGGGTTTTTTTTTATGGGATTCAAGACTTCGACGATGAGTCTGTTTCCAACCTCATGTTTGCAGGTGCTTTCTCTTCTTTCTGCACGTAAGCGGAAGGGAACCATCCAGCCTTCCCTCTGCATTCCCCTTCCGACCAACCCGTAGGGGCCACCTGGAGCAAAACCAAACAGAAGCAAGAACTTAAGACATGGGAACTATGTCGATAAGAGTGAGGGCAAGTTTCAAGCTGCAACTGCTGCAGTACCTGCCGAACTATGACATAGTCATTGACCGATAGACTCAATTCCCCTTCTGCGTCTGCATCAAATGGGTGTACAACCTGGCAAGATGTTTGACAAGTTGAGAACAAAGAACAAAAATTTATCCACCTGTTCTAGCTAATGGAGAATGGACCGAGAGCAAGAACAACAGTGATGAACACGGAATGGCAGATAGTTCCCTCAATGACCTACCTTGGCTATGAATAGTGCATCCTTTAAGCTAGTAGCATCGTCTGTTGTTCCATTAGTGATACTGTACTCCTGCTGAGTTGGAAGATTAGCTTCTTTCTCTGCAGCCACTGTTTGTGAAGTGGACTCATAGGATTGCTCCTCTGAAGTCATCTATCCGAATTAGCACACATGTGCATTATGCCAGTCAGAACCTCTTTCAGAATGGGCAATTGGGCATAAATAGAAAAGCATTGAAACAAAGATGAACGCTGCTGAAACATGAGTCAAACATGGTCTGGCGAAAACAGTTTATGAAACTAGTGGCCAATGAGCTATATAACAAAAAATGTAGATTCAAGTGAACATCTACAAACCTCAGCATGCAGCTTTTCTAGGATACCAAGAACATGTTGATGATAGCATCTCTCTGCATCCACCTGAAATTGAAGTTTAATGTCCATATGAGGGAGTAAACGAACCAGAGCTTGATCCAGTGCAGATATCATCACACAGTTTATATCCCCCCATCTTTAGTTCCAGCTCATACTGATACTGAGCTGGTTGTTTACAAGGAAATCAGTTGCTGAGACAGTAACTTACCATGGCAAAGAGCCGCTGACTCGTGATCTCTTGCTGTTGATTTTCAACCGAAGACATGGCATCAGTTGCTTCTCTCCCAAGTGCCACCATACTAGATTTAAGCTCGGTCAACCTAGTTTCAGCAACTCGGAGCTTCATGGAATTCTCTGCAGTTATATCAGAATCCTTAGTCTTTGAGCGACGCCTCATTACATCGGCAGCCTGAAGAGACAGAGAGAGAATATAATGAAAAGAAAAAAGGAAAAGCTTTGAAATAGCCCTGTCAGATAACCACACTAATAAGATATCACCTGAGCCTCAACTTCCTGGCGAAGCTTGTCATACCGGTGCACCAAGTGACGAGCATCCTCCAGAGGGGCTCCAGTTATTAACGCCCGGAGCGGCTCAGAAACCTAGACATTATAGATCTGTAATCCAATTAGAGAAACAAACTAATAAACTCAAAAATCTAATATCTGTAGCACGACTTGCTACCTTAAAACTGCAAATAAGTTATTCATCTTTTGGTTCTTATCCTAAGCAACAGACATGACCATAGGGATGTGTTCTAGTTGTCAGTGGCATAAGAACTGCAGTTACACAGGTTCACTTGGTAGTTCTATATCATTTGAAATGTACAAAACAAATGCAGGGATGTATCGGCTGAGAATAAGTTCAGTTATGCTTTCGTTTCATAAAGTGGGCTCCATCCAAGGGAATCACATTATGCTCTTCTATAAAGGCTCACAGCATCAGATGAATGACTTACCTGACCACTAAGAACCCCAAGCAATGTTTCTCTTTCACCCTCCATTGAAGTGTGCGAGGCACCAAATTGACTAACAGCTTTGGAAACATGAGGATCTGTGCATTGTCCATCATCTCCATATTTGCAACAGTCAACAGCCAACTTTCTTGCTAAATCAAGGAACTCAGGCGTCAAAAGTGACAATCTTATGGAAGAGACGAGTGCAACAGTAATAAAGCTCTACTAATACTGACCTATCTCCATTTCCTTCGAACCCACAGAAATGTAACCTTCAACTCCACGAACTATGTTCTTCTGTAAATGCTGCAGGGGGGAAACAAATTTCGAGTTCATATAGATTGAAACTGTATTGCAAAGCTCATGGGTCAACATCTTTGTGGACATATCAGAGCCAATATCAGCAAAAGTAGAGATCTTTGAAATATAGTTATGAAAGAGGGCACTGTCGTACCTTTGCTGTCCTAGTAGAATTGTACAGGTTTTGTAGATGTTGGTAACATTGCAGCTCAGCTTCATCGAGAACTATAGAATCTTGTCCAAAATGTCCCAAATGTTTCAGTACTGCCTGTAATAATACCATTCTATATAATAAGTCAACTAATTTTGTCTCGCTTGGTACCTTTCTATTTACCTCATTCCCACTCAACATCGAATCATACACATAGAGCTAGGTACATCAGAAGCAATATAGGGAGATTGTCGAATGATTCAAAATCAATTTAACTCTGGTTCATACATTTAAGGTCGAATTCAGCAATACCAAGATGAAGACAATGACCTTCCACCGGAGGCCAGAGCCAATTTATTTGGCAGCTTTATCACTACCCACATTCTGGTTTTCGTTCGTGAAGAAGATAACTTTCAAATTTCAACCCAAAAGCTTGCTAATTTGCTATAGTAATCGCTTTCAGCTCTCAATTACTTCATAATGGCAAGTCAATCGGTGAAACTAACTGGTGGCAAGGAACCTCCTTACAGAAGGACCGATAGTGCAAATCTCTTCCCAATTTTTAATACTACAACAAGGTTCTGAGCCCAGTTTAAGGATTGAAAATGAGTCAATGTCCCCCGAAAGTAGATCCAATAAAGGAATTTGTATAAAGGGATGAAAGATGACAAAAAAGAGGTTTGGACCGATTGAGACCTGGCCAGTTAAGCATGGTATGAATGAGGGACTAGTAACAACTAGAAAGGTTTCACATTAAAGATCGAGAGAGACCAAGAGAGGAAACCACTCCCACTTTCTGCCCAAATTCACAAATAACAGTTATCATCAATGAAACTAAACCACAACCAACCTAGCTTTGGACCTACAGCTAAAGCACACAGCGAATTCCAAGAATACAAAGTTTTCAATTAAAAGAGTAACCATCCAAAAGGGGAGCAGAATCCAAAGCCAGCTCTTACTGTAGAATTTTCAGTGAAGATGAGTGAAGTATAGTAAGATGGTCCGTATATCAAAAAGAGGAACAGTATTTATTGGGGAATTGAGTTGCGAGCCCCTTTCTGGGAAACCAAAATCAAAACCCAGCAAAAGAAAGGAAGGAAAGACCTGTTGCTGCTTGGCAACTTGCTCTCTTAGCTTAGCAGCTTGCTTCTTGATGGCTTCCATGGTCAGCGCTCCCGCCCTCCAAGCGCCTCAAACACCCTTCTACCAGCTCCACCTACTAAGTAACCACCCACTCCAGGAAACAAAAGTTTTGGTCTCTGCGGCTAAGGTTTCTGTTGGGTGGAGATGGGGCGAGATTTCTTATTGGCGAATCTCTGTCTACGCGGAGAGAAAGCTGAGAGAGGGAAAAGTGAGTAGAAAGGTGGGGAAGGAAGAAGAAGACAGACAGAAACAGCGGGAGAAGAGAGGAGAGGGGGAAAAGAGGGAAAGCAGTAACTGTCCTTTCTGTCGGGTAACTCATACATAGATTCAGCCCATAAACCAAAAATCCTTCTTTTCTCGGATTAATTAACAAAATCTCCTAATGAATTGAATAATTTTACATAGTTAGACTTTAGAATAAAATTTGGTCATCTGGATGATATTGATATCTTTTTAAAGTAGGTAATCGGCTCTGGACAGTGAAAAAGCAATTGTATTTTCTTCCTCCAAATTTGCAGCTCAATTTATAGCTTATATTTCGAATGTTCAAATTGTGCATCCAAAAACAAAGTTTTTACAACCAAAACAAACATAATTTTACTAATAAATTAAAGGCAGTCTTAAGTAACAAACAAATAATGACCTCGTTTTAAAATCCGATTATGCGCCTTAGAGTGAGCCTTACAGTTTGTTCAAACCCCTCTTAAAATATGTTACACACTTCGCGAGATTACATAGCAGCCCGTAAAGTCATAAAAACTCGAGAAGGAGTTGTTTTAACTTGTCCCGAGTATGCACATATCCAATATAAGTAAATCATCACCAAAACGCAAGTTAAACAGTTAAATAAACATTATTATATTGTGGATACTACGAGCAGTCTTAACTAAAAATGATGGAAAAATATTTCATGTTGATGGTAAAGAGAGACGATGGTAAAGGGTTACCGTGGAGCAAACCCTTTTGAGCATGAAGTATCCACATGACTCTTAGTTGACATCATATGTGAATCCAAAAAACAAACTTATCCCAACAGCCCATTACATACATGACCATAAATAATAAATTACAATCCATGGAGTAAAAGCTCTTGTTACATTTACTTTGATTGCACATATAGACGACACTCTTTCTATGACAACTACTAAACACCGTGCAAAAAAAGAAAAGTGGACGAGTTCATCAATACTTGGCACGACTCTCTCTAATCTCTTTGTAAATGACTCAACAACTTGTTTATTAACCCAAGTGTGGTAAGAACACGTGTCTTTATGGTCAACAAGTTTCGTACCATCTACCCAATTCTTCGAATCGATCATATTTATACCGATGCTTCTTTGATTCGATATTTCCTCCGGGTTGATGACCTCATTGAAATCGAATGAAGATTCATAACCTTAACACTCCTCATTTCTTCAATTTGTTCTTCTATTCATATTCCATTATTATTCGGGGGAAAACACCCAAATAGACTAAATTGGATGACTATTAAAAATGAGGTACTTAATCGAAAATCCATTCTCAGTTTGCCAAGCATTTCCTCCGCCGGCCGTTTCTTCTCCATATAGCGTCCAGCGTCGGCCTTCCTCCGCTTCCTTTGCAGGTCGCCAAGCATTGCCGCCGGCCATTCTCAGTTCCCACCTGCTAGTGGCAGAATGAAAGCATTCTCCACACAATCACTCTCCATTTCTGCGTTGCCTCCGACTCCTACTCCTCTTAATCGAAACCCTAATCGTTTCTCCTCTTCTTCTCCCAATCCCAACTTTCCGCGTCTCAATTCTCCCTCCCCCATCCCCACCTTCTTCCTCCACCGACGGAGAACAGTACCACTCGCCTTCTCCGATCACCGGGCGGAAGAACCTCCCGCTACTCCGTCACTTCCGACTGTCTCCATATTTGTTGCTGCGGCATCAGCTCTACTCTTTCTCCGTCTCTCAGGAATCCCCGTCTGCCCTGCTGCAATCGCCGCCGCTCGTCCTCTCCCTGCATTATCCGCGCCAGGTGATCGAATTTTTGTTTTTTAATTGGTACGATAGTAAGCTTAATCAGAAAAAAATCATTAATTTGGAGGGAATTACCTATTATCGATAGTTTGAATTTTGGTGGTTTGTCGTGAGGTTTCAGACGATTCAGCTCATCCGGATGATGCAACTTCATCTGGGAATGGAGAGAGAGTTGAAGTTGATGAGGAGCTTGAAGCTGCATTCGATACTTGGAAGTCGAAGACATTTGCTTTATCAGTTCCTCTACGTGTTGTTGCTCTTCGTGGCTCAGTTCCCCCCTCATGGCTCAAGGTAGTAGTAGACTAGTAGTTTGTATTTAGCCTCCATGTACCCTTATTTCGATCCAGTTTAGTTGGGTTTTCTTAGATTTCAAAGATCACTGTTCACGCTGCAGGATTTCATCCAGTCTCAGAGCAAGAGGTTAAAGTTCAGCACCAAGTTTGTACCAAGTCTTGAGAGCATCTTTGCTGATCTATCGGTGCCAATAACCGACACGAAACGCAAAGTTGCTGCAACGTCTGTTGTGGCTGCTGATTTAGTAAGTGTTGGTGACTCCTGGCTGAGTTATGCAATCAAAAGGGGAATGATCGAGCCAATGAATGGGGTGGAGGATCAGGATTGGTTTAAGGGCTTGAGCGAGAAATGGAAGGTAATGATGAATTGAAACCTTTTGGTGTATGAAAACTTCCTACCACCATAATAACTGTAATTTGATTTTCGTCGTCATGCTTTGGGATAGAATTGAAATCATTTGGATCAATGGAAATATGGAGATAAGGTCATGTTAAGAAGGCATTCCCGTGTAAGGTTGCTATAGCATCCTTTAGATTCTTATTATTGCTGAGAACTGACTACAACCGACTAGGTCATTATTGATTGAAAGATAAATAGATAAGACCCACATGCATAAGCATCACTTTGTGGCAGGAGTTGGTTAGGGTGCTGAACAGGATTTTGTTACCATAGTGTGACCACTGTTGAATTTGGATGCCTCTCAGATAGCTGTGGAAATTGACAGATATTTATTTATCAGCACGTTCTCGCTAGCTTCTTCATATTTACCATGTGAGAGAATTCACTCGATCTTTCTGCTGAACTTGTCTTAGGTATATGTTCGCAGGAATCATCAGGGCGAAATGGATCCTGAAGGTCAGATATGGGCTGCACCATATCGATGGGGTGGTATGGTTATAGCATACAAGAGAAGCAAATTTAAGGACCATAAATTGGCTCCAATAGAGGTAATGCATTTTGTTATTGGCACAATGGAGCAGCCTTTTTCTTAGATATGGCTTGAAAGGGAGGCATAGTATTCAAATTTGGCGACAACAGCGTTGTAGTGAAGTATAACACATGTTTAACTAATTAATGCTACATACATGCATTAAAAATTCATCTTAATCCTAAACATATTGCAGAATTACTGTACTTGCTCTTCATGAATGTTTATTGAGGTTAACCATATAAAATAGTTCATTTGCTCCAGGACTGGGCAGATTTATGGCGGCCTGAGCTTGCAGGCAGGATTTCAATGGTTGATTCTCCTCGAGAAGTTGTTGGTGCAGTCCTAAAATATATGGGTGCCTCCTACAACACAACTGACATGAACTCACAAATCGCCGGAGGAAAGAATGCGGTGCTGCAGAATCTGGCGTCACTAGGGAAACAGGTAACTCTGATTTTGATCCTTAAACCTCAGGCTTTTCTAATGGTTAAGCAATAAACATAATGACACTGTTTCACAAATTTTTTCATATAAAAAAGGTACCAAGTAGTTGAAGTTAATAATTCGAGTAGCAGTAACTCGCATCTTACTTGAAGATATTCGAATCCAGGTCCGACTATTTGACAGCACGCACTATCTAAAAGCATTTGGAGTGGGAGATGTATGGGTAGCGGTTGGGTGGAGCAGTGATGTTCTTCCTGTCGCAAAGCGTATGTCGAATGTTGCAGTTATTGTCCCCAAGTCTGGGACTAGCTTGTGGGCTGATCTGTGGGTAAGTCTTGAACAGTGCCCATCTCCATCCATATCACAGTTGTCTTACATTCCCATGTCCTTCCTTAGCAGAAAAATCGTATTATTCTTTCCCTTGCAGGCTGTCCCAGCGACTTCCAGGGTTGAAGCAGCAAACCAGCTCGGCGGAAGAGTCAGAGGGCCATCTCCACTAATTCACCAGTGGATCGAGTTCTGTCTGCAGAATGCAAGAGCATTGCCCTTCAAGCAGGAGGTAATCCCTGGATCAATTCCCTCGATGCTCGACAGTAACTGTCAACCCGAAATGCCTAAAGAGCTCGACGAAGGCAAACCCAAACTCGAGTCGAATCTCGTTGGTGGAGCACCTTCTCCCGAGATTTTGAGCAAATGCGAGTTCCTGGAACCGCTATCTGAATCCGCGGCTTCAGATTATAAGTGGCTTGTTGGTAGCATGCAGAGCGCTGATGATGGCCTAGCTGGATTGATCAGTAGGTTGCAGAATGACATGTTTTCTGCCGTTCGAACTTTTGGTACGAAGAAGCAGCAGTCAGAGTCCTAGACAGTAAATGTGCTTATGATTCAACATTATTTTGAGTTGGCTATCCAAACCTAAGCAAGTTGAAAGGGTGAAATTTTGGGCCGTGAGCTTGGCCTGGGTCAATTAGCGTTCGGGGTCTAAATATGGCGGGATCTTATGGCCGTTGTAACGGGCAGTTGGGTTTGACCCTAGGAACCCATTCTGACCCAAACTAACCGACTCGAGGAAAGAAATTTGACCCAGACTAACCGTTGGTCGGTTGACACGAACGGAACGTCGGGATCCACACGTGAGAAGCAAAATAAGATTGGGCTACGTGAAATGACGTCGTATTCGAATTTTAATTCGTTTTTGCCTGGGATCAAAACACAGCGCAGCACAGGCGAGAGCATCTTTCTTTCGCTCTTCCCCACCGGCCACCATCACCAACTTGCACATTCCCAATAATTAAAAAACTCAGAATTTTATGGAATTTTTTTTATTAATAAATGTGGGTATTTGACCAAGTTTTTTCAATGGGAGAACCCATTTAGTTGGTTTGATTTTAAAGAACTCCGATCCAACTCGTCTCATTGTATTTATAAAAAAAAAAAAAGGTGTAGACCTGTAACATAGATAGACCCATATCAAGCAGCTTCTGGAGCTAACCTCAAAGCAGGAAAGAAAAGTAAATAGAGAGGCACATGTCTCAACAACACAAAGCGAGGGTTTCGCTAGTTATAGGACTTGACCAAACATCTCACGACACGAATTGACGACAGACATGCAACACTTGTATGAAAGTCAGTATCTTCTCATTAAGGGCAGGTTTTGTTGTTCATATGTCAAGGGCTAGTGAGCGGATACCACCCAGATGCATAATATACCATGCCAGTTGATCCTCGTCGTCGAATGCATCTATAAAGCTAGCTTCTAGTGTCCAAACTGTCAACCTAATTGGAGATCCTCAATATCCCCTCTGTGTGTTCCGCACGAGTAATCGAGCAACTTTTTAAATTGATGGTGTAGGCACAAATAATAGATCCTGTCAATCCCACATCGTCATAATACCAACCATTGTTCTCACAGAAGAATAGTATGATACGAATGATCCATCTAAATTCACTATGACTCAATCCGATGATATCAACCTCCATCCCACAAAAAAAATATATATATATATATATATATATATATATAATATAAAATTTATCGTTTCCCCCCAAAATTAAAAAGGAAAAAAAAGAAATAATTTTGGGAGAACACTTTCTTGATTTTTCTCTTTTTTTTTATTCCTTACCTAAATTATTATTTCGTGGAGGGGTTTTCCTCTCTGGATTTTTGTTTTGGGTTTGGTATATCGCTTTACAGCTCACACAGACAAAAACACATTAAGCTGCCCTCTCTCACTCCCTCCTTCCTCTTCTCCTTCTCACACTTCCTCCATTCCTTTTCCTCTGCTGCGCTTTGCCTAATCTCTTCTTCTTCTTCGTCCATTCTTCCGCAGATCGAATCTGTAACAGGGTAAGCAACCTCCTTCCTTCTCCTCCCCTTTTCCGCTCTTTCTCCCCAATGTGACTGCGTGCAATTTCCTCTCTTCCCTTTCCATGGATTTCTTCTCCTCTCTCTTAATATATTCCATTTTTGCTGCATGGAATTCCTGCCCTTTTCCGTTTCTTTTGGTCTTTAGCTTTTAGGCGTTTCTCAGCTTTACCATTTCCGATTCCGTTAAGTTTACCACTCTGTGACCAGTGATTTTTAAGACTGTTTCTTCTTGAGCTGGGAATTAGGTCTTCTAAAGACACCATCAGCCTTGCTTGATTCTGCCTTTTGCTCTCCAATCAGCTGCTGCTCCTCGCCTTTTGCTTTACTTTCTCGCTTCAGCTTGATTCTGTTACTCCATTGGTCAAGGGAAAAGTTGGGGTAGGGTTGGTTTTCACTGTTTGGACTCATAATGAGGGCTGCACAACTTTGAGCTCTGTTCAAGGGGAAGGATATCAGTTATTTTTGGGGAGGGGAGAAAGATTCTTTGTTGAATGTGTTCGATTTTCAGTCTAAGTGTCAGCAGTTCATGTCCTTATCTTTTTTTGGAAAAAGCATGCGAATTTGGCAATGGTCGGTGGCTTGTAGCTGCTCAATAAGCACTGGCTGTGAGTTTTAGCTGCACATACGGTTCATGAGGCTTCAACTGGTTTAAACTAGCATCGCTTAAACACTCCACCCCCACTTCTGCTTTCCTTTGGAAACTACAAGGAATTGTACTTGTTTATATCCGCTTGTCTCATTCTCATGGGTGCTTATGTTTTGGAGTTAGCAATTTGATTGCTGCTGCTACTATTACTATTCATTTTTTGCCATTATCATTATTGATGTCCCTAATGAACCAATTGTGTGGATAAAGAATGCTGCTTTTTAGTGGTCAGGCTAAGGTTGATAGGGAAAATAACAAGGGTCTATGATTTAACAGTTGAAATTTTATTCTTTCTCTTGTGGGTTTGGCGTTCCTCAACGGAACCGAGCCTCGTAGCCATCTCTTGTTTTCTCTTCTTCTGTTTTTTTCCCCTTCTGTTCTTGAACTCTCTCTATTCTTATTTAGTTTCATTTGTTTTCTCAGGTTGCTGCGGAAGGATAGTACTAGCAACTGAGCCCCGATCCAAGAGAAAAGTAAATTTTAGTGATCGCTATTGCTTTATCTACCATAACTTGATCTGGTAAAGTTCTTATGCGTCACAGTTTTTGCTTCATGTTTCTTTGGACTTATGGAATATATGTTATAACACGAGAGGAGAGTTGTATTGGTGATCGTATTAGTAAATACGTAGAATGGTTCAGAAAGCCAAAACAACGAGCAGCTAGTTTCTTAACTTAGCTGAACAGAACTTGACATATCTAGTGTTTGATATCTCTCTCTATTTCTCTCGTGCAGGAAACACTTTTCTTAACTATCCAGCTGCAGTATGTCGTACTTGGACTGAAAACAGATGTTTCAGAGAAAGCATTCTGAAGCTGGCCTGTTTGATGATTCCTGCTGGGTGTACTATGCTTGACAAGTGCCACTATGGCCAAATGTCAGATGATACATCTAAGGCCTTGGCTTGCTTCTACCCTTGTGCTTTACATGCTTTTACAGAATGGCGGAGCTATCAGTCCCGATGGTAATGTTATTCGGCTGATCCATTTACCATTTCTTTAGTTAAAGCAGCTTTAGGTCATTGTAGTGAAGTTTCTAAAGAAACACTTTCCGTCCTGCATATTTTGATGAGAATCTTTATCGTTGTGTGTTAGTCTTTTCATTTTCCCAAAACGTTTACGTTCAGTAGATGTCGAACTTAGTTATAAAGAGCCATTTAACTTGCTTCACATTGGAAATATAGCGTTTGTGATCTGAAACACATTCCTAGACTGCACCTGAAATTTTGTCACTGTTTCATCTCTTTCTGAACTTGCTAGAGTAACTTCGTCGCTCTCTAGCTAGGTGTTTCTTCCTCTGCATGCGGGTTTCTATAAAATATTTGTGTAAAGATTGAAAACAGAGCCTTTTTTTTACCATTACATGCTCTCTTATATGTGATTACTTCTGGGTGCTGTGCCGGTGCTTGTAATTTAGAAACTGATGTCAGTTTTATGGTTTGTGCAGGTGAGGCACTTCTAAGTTTCAAAAATTCCATTGTTGGGTCAGACACTGTACTTTCATTTTGGAGGCCAGAAGATCCCGACCCATGTGGTTGGAGAGGTGTAACTTGTGATCGGATAACCAAGAGAGTGGTATATTTGTGAGTGTAGAAATCTTAATACTTACTTATTGATTGATTTGGATTTATTTTTTGCTTGAGTAGTGCTCCACGTGCTTTGTTTGATTGCTGTAGTTGATTCATATTTGTCAGTGATTCTTAATGCTATCATGGTTGTCCCACATATACTGGATAGCTCCTTTGGTTTGTCGTTATCTATTGTCACTTCTGCTACCAAGGACAGGGAGTTGTGAGTGAGTGAGTGGGCATGGGATTGATTTTGTGTCTGAATGGGCTTCTTTGCGTTTCTCATTCATTGTTCATTTCGGGATGTAGAATCTCGTTTCTGTATATGTAGGAAATGCAAAGATTTGTTATTTTCCATGCTCAAATCCTCATATGCTTTTTATGCAGTTCATATTGCAGAATGTAAGTGCTCACTTTGTCCATGTGAGTTTGTTGGACATATATTTGACTGTGGTAAGTCATTGATGCAGGAGTCTGAAGGACCGCAGGTTGAGTGGACCTATATCAGCTGACCTTGGGAAGCTAGACCGCTTGAGGATTCTGTATGCAGTTTGCTGATTCACTACTTTATTACTTCTAGCTTACTATTTACTCTTATTTGTTTGTGACATGGTTGTGATTAAATTTCCTTCTATAGGGCTCTATATAACAATAACTTCTATGGAAATATTCCTTCTGATTTGGGAAATTGCACCGAGTTACAGGGATTGTAAGTGTCTCTAATTACATTCACTTATGTCGTCGTAATGGCTTTTCTATTGCTAAATGTTATATGTAGCTTAGTTTAGCACCAGCTGCAGATCATTCAGAAACTAAAAGGTTAATTTAGGTCTGAGAATATTTGATGTGCCAATGGAAATGGTGAAAATCACCCTGTCCATATAGCTTTGTACTTGTGCAAGCACTTACTGGGATTTGAGCTGATGGTGGGAACTATAGGCTTTCTCAGCATGCCCCTCCCTAAAATTTAAACCCCAAACTCATATTTGGAATTTGTAGATTCCTTTTCTTTTTGCTCCTCTTTTTAGTTACACAGTTTATAGGGAGGGTCTGTATGCATCTTTGTGTATTTTAAATTCATATGTGGTTCGGATGTAAGTAAATTGAATTTTGTTGTATGCAGATACTTGCAAGGTAACTACTTGAGCGGAGTTATTCCAAATGAGCTGGGAAATCTATCGCAGCTTCAGTACCTGTGAGTTCTTATCTCCAGTGACGTCTTTGACATCTCTGCAGGCAGTTTTTACAATTACAAAAATTTGTTTCTTTCTGTTTTGAATAGAGTTAGCTGCTAATTCTGCTAGGAACTTCTTCATGCTGGAAATTATTACTTCATTTATTTCTCTTTTGGATTTTCTAATTTCTGTGTTATTGTTTAGCAATTTGGATGGACGAAGAAAATATATAAAAAAGAAGAAAAAGAAGGGTTATGTAGTCTGGATATTTTGGAAATCTTTTAAGCATCTGCATATATAAGGAACCTAATTGTATGGTAGGATAGATAAAAGGTTAAGCTACTCTCCAGATTAGCGTTCAAGTCACCTTGGCAATGTAGATTTTAGACAGACCATTTTGCATAGGCAGCATTGGGCTAATATGCTGTGTGGTGAACCATCAAAAGTGGGATGCTCGTCTGTGAAAGTCAGTGTTGTACTATCAATGTCCAGTAAAGCCAAGTATTAGAACTGTTGCTACAAATGCTGAACCAAGTTTCTAGAGAGGGAGTATTATAGAAGAGGTTACTTGAGAGCGAGAGCAAGATTATGAGTCTTGCTTGTTGTAGTTTAATAATGAAACTGAACATTTATTCTTTCTGTCCATTAATTCCACAGGGATGTCTCAAGCAACTCACTTAGTGGGTCTATTCCCCAGTCACTTGGGAAACTCAGCAAACTCGTTAATTTGTGAGTTGACGTTTTTTAAACTAAGTTGTCTGCTTAGTGCAAGTTTTCCACGGGAAATTATCATAAATAAGCTCTAATGTTGTGTGATTTCTTGGTTAATCTTTTTAAGCAATGTCTCGAATAACTTTCTCATGGGGCCAATACCATCAGAGGGTTCACTTACCAAGTTTCCCGACAGCTCGTAAGTCAATATTTTTTTCCACTGTTGTAGCTTTACATAAATGAGTATCTGTGAGACTGTGACACTTTTTTGAAATTTCCATCTGAAGCAGTTTGAGGTTTCATGCTTTCTTAAAAACAAGTGTTCAGAGTTATACATGGATTTGGATCTTATAGTTACAGACTAAAACATGCTTCTTCTAGGTTTGCTGGAAATAAAGGTTTGTGTGGGAAGCAGATCAATGAAGCTTGTAAAAATGATAACGGGCCATCCAATAATTCATCTGGGCCTCTGTCAGGTATAACCAGCTACTAGTGTTCTTATATAAATGTTTGTGTTCCTTTTCCAATTCAATCTTGTTCATCAAACTTAACACTTGTTCACCCAAATGTTCAGAACCTGGCTTTTGGAAATTAAGATGTTAGTCAAATGCAATTTGTTTGTCTTTAAACCTCCTTTTCCATGTTCCTTGAGACCCAATCTCTGGTGTCTGTCTTTTATATTGTAAATATGACCTAGTTCTTCAGTTCTATTCTGAGGCTCATTGTTTACAGCTCTAGGTCAAGGAGGCAAGAAGAAATACCCTGCACGGTTGCTTGTCAGTGCATTTGCAACCATTGGTGCTCTGCTCCTTGTTGCACTCATGTGCTTCTGGGGCTGTTTTCTCTACAAAAAGTTCGGCAGAAATGAAAGTAGCAGTATTGCAATGGATGTTAGCGGAGGTGCGATGAACTATTTATCCCATGCACATATGGGGTCCATGTTCTGTTACTTGCAACTTTCTTAAGTTTGACATTTTCTTATTTTGCTTCCTTAGGTGCATCAATTGTTATGTTTCATGGGGACTTGCCATACTCTTCGAAAGACATTATTAAGAAGTTGGAGACCTTGACGGAGGAGCATGTGATAGGTTGTGGGGGCTTTGGGACAGTCTATAAGCTGGCAATGGATGATGGCAGTGAGTTTGCCTTAAAGAGAATTGTTAAGATGAATGAAGGCTTTGACCGCTTCTTTGAGAGGGAGCTTGAGATTCTTGGAAGTATAAAACATAGACACCTAGTGAATTTGCGAGGATACTGTAATTCTCCAACATCAAAATTGTTGATATATGACTATCTACCTGGCGGCAGCCTTGACGAAGTACTCCATGGTAAGCTTTAGACTGTTACTCTGATGAATTATCTGGTATGATGGTACAGCGCCTGGCTTTGTCTGGTATCATTATTTGCTTAGACGCAACACAAATGAGGTGGCTTTTTTGTGGTCCAGTTCCTTTTACCAGATGGATATGAAGTATGAATGCTGTCTTCTGTAATTGTCCATTTTCACTCTTGACTGAACCAAACCATGACTATACTTGTGTGAATGTGGATTGGCTTACATTATGTGTGATTAATTTGGCTGGGTGAAGCTGGTCAATAAAAAAATATTAAGTCTGTACTTGTGCCAATATCAATGGTCCAGTCATAATTCCAAGTGAGCCTTAGGTGTTTGACTTGTGTAATGGTCACTGGGATTCTGATTGAAAGCTTTGTCCCGTCCCTGCATTTGGAAGGTGTACAGTATGAGTTGGTCAAAGATTTATTCAATCCTGCGTTGAACTTATTTCTCTGGTGTACTGAGATTTTATATGCTTATCTTGTAGCTATCTCATGTGTTTAAGCTCATTGTTGCTTGGAAAATGCGATGCCTTATACAGAAAGATCTGAACAGCTGGATTGGGATGCACGCCTGAATATCATTGTGGGAGCTGCGAAAGGACTCGCGTACTTGCATCATGATTGTTCCCCTAGGATCATACATCGAGATATAAAGTCAAGCAATATCTTACTCGATGGCAATTTAGAGTCTCGAGTGTCTGACTTTGGTCTTGCTAAATTGTTAGAAGATGAAGAGTCACACATTACAACCATTGTTGCTGGAACCTTTGGTTACTTGGCTCCTGGTAAGCGGTCTTTGTATGCAGTTTAACATTATTGTAATTTGTTTCATGTTTGTTTAGACTTAACTGGCTGCAACAAGTAATTGTTGAAGTATGGCACAATTTCTGTACAAGCAATCCTAAAAATGGACGATGACTGAAATGACTCACTTGAGAAGCTTGTAAGAAATGAGTTGTTTTTGGTTTATCTCTTAAATGCATCAGCGATATACTGAAGTTGGCTTAATTGTGTTTTTGGTGTTTAAGTGAGTTAAGGTGAATGCTGTAGTTCTATTGGCATTGTCTCTGAAATAGACTCTGTTAACGTGTTCAATAAATTGGCAGAGTACATGCAAAGTGGTAGAGCGACAGAAAAGACGGATGTTTATAGCTTTGGGGTGCTGGTGCTTGAAGTATTAAGTGGAAAGCGACCAACTGATGCATCATTCATTGAGAAGGGTCTCAATATTGTTGGTTGGGTAGGTCCCTTCACTTTGTACTCTTAAGATTGTGATGGCAAGTTTTAGCAGGGCCTCTTGCAAAGTTATTTCTGATCATTATGGGATATAATTTGGTAGCCCTGTTTCTTCTCAGTCTCCTAGCATGTAATGTCGCCCATAACTAATAAACTACTCTTTGGTTGACAAATAGTTGTGAAGTTCTGTCTTATTCACTGATTATAATTTGAAGTTGATGAGAATATCTGCATGCTTTGAAGATACAGTGCTAGCTGAAGGGATGACCTGAATTTATAAAAGGCCCGCTTTCCAATTTTCTGCCGCCCTTGATCAATGAATACACTGTGGTTTTGTTTTGTTTCCGTTCTTATTTTGATCTCACTTGTTCATTTCAATGGGCCTCTCTGTTTTTAATTCAGATACGATCATCTGAAACTGAATTCTGATTAGTATTCTCGATGCTTTGTTATGTATTGATGATATTTGTGGACTTGGTAGATCGATTTCAACTGTCTACAGTAACTGGTGCCAGTTCTTTATCATCTATCTATGTGCGTTTACCTGGAAGTTATTTACTTATTTTAGAGTGTGGTTGCACAATGTCTTCCTGGAGTATTCTTGCTAATCTATTTCATCTGTTTGCGCGCAGTTAAATTATCTGGCATCTGAGAGTAGGCAACAGGAGATAGTGGATCCACATTGTGAGGGTCTGCAAGCTGAAAGTCTTGATGCCCTGCTTTCCGTTGCCATCAGATGTGTATCTTCGAGTCCAGAAGATCGCCCCACGATGCACAGGGTGGTTCAGTTGCTGGAATCAGACGTCATGACCCCATGCCCAAGTGAATTCTACGATTCCAATTCCGAGTAAACACACTGAGATGAGTTGGTGATGACCAATGGTACATTTTGAGTTGGAGACAGGAGTTTTGCCCTTGCCACTCCATGACCATTTCATGTCTTCCAAAGTTTGAGGCCACGGTAGTACTAAATGGTGAAAAGGAATTAAGAATCTGCAACCCGGGTTTTGCGGTGCTACATTCTATTCATTCTTTCTTTCTGCAGATCAAAATATCATATGATTGGGGGAGATTACTGCAGTTCACCTGTTTCATGTTTCGAAATTCCTTGCATGCCCGCAATTGATTATTTGGTGAGGGGTCAGTGAATTTTCTGAGATGGGGGATTGAGGCCTCATTAGGACGGCCTGGGTTGTGAAGATCAGCTTTTACTTTCGTTTTCCTTTTTTCTTCTGAACACTGGAAGTGTGGGCATCTGTTCTTACCTCGTCTTCTTTTTCTTGATAACTTATTTTCTTTCAATCTGTAAACCTTTTCTTGCATTAGTTGTCTTCTCAGTTTGTTAAATGTACATGAGAATGAGATATATGTATAAATAGGATACAACTGTAGTTTCTGTTAGGGTTCTTGTTATACGTTAATCTTGTATAATATTTGTTGAAAGATATTTACTGCTAATGCTTGATTGTAGTTAGCGGTAACAGCTAGCCCTAGTCTAATTGTAGAAAGATTAGATAATAGAATATATTTCAGTTAAGGTAGGTCTCACCTAACCTAGCTTATATATTCTCACTCTGTAAATCATGAGATATACGAAACAGCAGAATTCTCTAAAACCCTACTTTGTTCTTGTTCTCTCCTAAACTTTGATATGGTATCAGAGCTGCCGGTTCTTCCTTCCGCTGCTGCCGGCTCTTCCTTCCGTTGCTGCCGACAGTAACCTCGTTTTGTCATGAGCACAGACGAAGATTCACCCGATTCTTCTTCTTCCTCTTCTACTATCCAATCTACCAACTCCAAAATAGAGAGTATGGCCACATCAAACAATGATTCAGGCACAGAATCAAGCTCTGGAGGAATCACCATTAGAAAATTCAATGGGAAGAATTACCTCCAGTGGTCTCAATCTGTCCGGATGTTCATCACTGGGAAGCAAAAGGGGGAATATCTGACTGGTACTGCAACTAGACCAGCGGAATCCGATGCTGCTGCTTACACCAAGTGGAACAACGACGACAACCAAGTCCGGTTCTGGCTTATTTCCACAATGGAACCAGACATTGGAGACAATTACCTACTGCATCAATCTGCCAAAGAGCTATGGGTTGATGTAGAGGAGACATATTCCACACAAGACAACTCTTTTGCCTTGTTCGAAGTAGAGTTAAAACTTTTCAACTTCAAACAAGGGACGATGAGTGCTACAGAATACTACAACCGATTAGTCAGAAGCTGGCTTCAACTTGATTTGTATGAAGCTCAGAAATGGGAAACGACGGCTGATGCAAAAACGTTTCGGTTGTTCGTGGAAAAGAAGCGAACAATTCAGTTCCTCCTTGGCCTCAACCAAAATCTGGATGCAGCTAAAAGCAGGATCATGGGAACAAAGCCTTTCCCGAGTTTGAAGGAAGCGTTTGCTGAAGTGTTGAGGGAGGAAGGTCGTCGCCATCTTATGCTTGCAGAGTCAAAGTCCACCTCAGATAACTCGAGCTCTGCCCTAACAACAGAAACAGCCACAACACTTGTTTCTCAGAATAACCGGGGAAAGGGAAAACCGAGAACCAACTCGGATGCTGCAGCAAAATGGTGGGCATTTTGCAAGCAACAATTTCATACGAAAGATGAATGTTGGGAAATTATCGGCGGACCACCCGGCTGGAAATCTAAGATGGGACGTCAGAAAGGACGTGCTAATACAGCAACCAGCAAGGGTACAGAGGAAGAAGGTCAATTTTCGAAAGGGCAGTTGGAAGCTCTTCAAAAGATGTTCTCTCAGGTACTTCAGGCTGAATCAAAACCGAAAGGCTACATAACCCAGCTGTTCGAAAAATCAGGTATTCCTCAAGCTCACACTTCACAGCGGAATTCTAAGAATGTACGGATTCTAGACTCAGGTGCCACAGATAATATGACGGGTTGTAAGGACCTAATACAGAACTTACAGCCCTATCCTAGGAAAACTGGGGTTCGTATTGCTGATGGGACCATTGCTCCTGTTGAAGGATTTGGTATAGTTCGGGTGACTAAGGACTTCACTCTCTGTCCTGTACTCTATGTACCAAAACTTGACTGCAACCTCCTATCTGTTCCACGAGTTACTCATGACCTCCACTGTGAAGCTAAGTTTACCCCCAATGGTTGTGTGTTGAAGGAAGTGGGGACGAAGAGGACGATTGGCAGTGGTGAACTTTATGATGGGCTGTATCTTTTGCGGGGCACGACGGATGTGGAGCATCACTATGGAGATAGTAGTAGTGCACATGCTGCCTCTAGCATAGAGAACAATAAGAATCCAGTTTATTTGTGGCATTGTAGGCTTGATCATCCTAGTTTTCCTTATCTTGAGAAGTTGTTTCCAACACTGTTTCAGAATAAAAGTTCCAAGGATTTTGAATGTGAAGTGTGTCAACTTGCTAAACATACTCGATCTGTGTATTCGGGAATTGGCTATCGACCTACCACACCGTTCAGTGTTGTGCATAGTGACATATGTGGACCTATGAAAATCAGAAACATCAATGGTGCCAAGTGGTTCATCACCTTCATTGGTGATCACACTCGGTTAACTTGGACGTTTTTTATGAAAGAGAAGTCTGAAACTGCTGGTATCTTTCAGAACTTCCATACCATGGTGGCTACTCAGTTTCAAACCAAAATTCAGGTATTGAAAACTGACAATGCTCACGATTATTTCAATAAGACTCTTGGGGTCTTTCTGCAGACACACGACATCATACATGCTAGTTCTTGCGTCGACACACCTCAGCAAAATGGCATTGCTGAACGCAAGAACAGACATTTGCTCGATGTTGCCCGTGCACTCATGTTTACTCATCAGGTCCCTAAGCATTTGTGGGGGGAGGCTGTTCTTACAGCAACTTACCTTATCAACCGGATGCCGAGTAGGGTCTTACAGTTCCAAACCCCACGACATGTTCTTCTCGACATCTATCCTCACATGAAAAATTACTCTCCCGACCTCCCTCCAAAGGTGTTTGGCTGCACAGTTTTCATCCACAATTCTGCCCCAAATCGCTCTAAGTTGGATCCAAGATCTCACAAAGGGGTCTTTATTGGTTATTCTTCCACACAAAAGGGCTATAAGTGTTTTGTTCCACATACCAGACGGATCTACACTACTCGTGATGTCACATTCTTCGAGTCACAGCCCTTCTTCACCACGGTTGTGCCTCAGGGGGAGAGTTCTCATGATTCGTCCAGTTCGATTGATGCACAACAGTCTGGGCAGCAGGTTTTTGTTGATCTCATTACCTTGGATACTGACTTTGATGAGCCTCCCACACCAACTCAGGGGGAGCATCTAGTAGTGGAGAAGCCACTACTAGTATATCAAAGAAGGAACAAGGTTCCAAGTACAGATGTGGAAGATGAGACTAATGCCGAAGTGGAAAATGACACTAATGCAGAATTGGAAGATATGGAAGATGATCCTAGTGCAGATCATGATGTGGTGCTAGAGGAACTTGGAGATGATACTACAACAGTAGGAGTGGAAGATATACCTATTGCTCTTAGAAAGGGAGTTCGAAACTGTACAAAGACTCCTAAGTATCCTATTGCTCGACATGTCAACTATGACCGTCTTAGCAAATCCCACAGAATCTTTATATCTGCTCTAGAGGAAGAACAGGTGCCAAAGGATATTCATGAAGCAATGAAACATCCTAAATGGAGAGCTGCAGTCATGGAGGAATTAAGGGCATTGGAGGAAAATGCTACTTGGGATATTGTATCCCTTCCTACAGGGAAGAATACTGTTAGCTGCAAATGGATATTCACAATCAAATATAAGGCATATGGTTCGATTGAGAGATACAAGGCAAGACTAGTTGCACGAGGATTTACTCAAGAACATGGTGTGGACTATGATGAGACCTTTGCACCAGTGGCAAAGCTTAACACAGTAAGGGTACTCCTCTCTCTTGCTGTGAATCTTGATTGGCCATTGCACCAACTTGATATTAAAAATGCTTTCCTCAATGGAGACCTTGTTAAAGAAGTTTACATGATGTTTCCTCCTGGAGTGAAAAATCCAGTAAAAGGACAAGTTTGTAGACTCAAGAAGGCTTTGTATGGGTTAAAGCAATCACCACGTGCATGGTTTGACAAGTTCACCAAGGCTGTTAAACAAGGTGGATACTACCAATGTCAAACAGATCACACCCTGTTTGTGAAACACTGATCTACTATGAAGCTTTCAATTTTGATAGTTTACGTGGATGATATCATAATTACTGGGGATGATACAGAAGAAATTGCTAGATTTAAAGCTCAGCTTGCAGAGGAATTTGAAATAAAAGATCTAGGAAATCTGAAATATTTTCTAGGGATGGAGGTGTCGAGATCGCAGCAAGGGATTGTGATCTCTCAACGGAAATATGTGCTCGACTTACTCAAGGAAGTGGGAATGCTCGGATGTAAGCCGATTGATACACCAATGGAGCAGAACAAAGTGTTGAGTAGGAGTCAAGACATTCCATTAGTGGAGAAGGGAAGCTACGAACGTTTGGTAGGTAAGCTTATATACGTTGCTCACACTCGTCCTGACATTACCTTTGTTGTTGGAATTGCGAGTCAACATATGCAATGTCCAAATGAAGAGCATATGCAAATGGTAATCAGAATTCTAAGATACCTTAAAGGTGCCCCAGGAAAAGGAATTCATTTCAAGAAAACGACTCACAGAAGGATAACAGTGTATACTGATGCTAGTTGGGCTGGAGAGCTCACTGAGAGAAGATCTGTTACTGGTTACTGCAATTATGTTTGGGGCAATCTAGTTACTTGGCGAAGCAAGAAACAGAAGGTTGTTGCGCGAAGTAGTGCAGAGGCAAAATATAGAGCCTTAGCTCTCGGCATGTGTGAGAGCATTTGGATTAAACGAGTTCTAGAGGAATTGAAGATTCCTCATGAAAGTCCTATGAAGCTACTATGTGACCGTCAAGCTGCAATTAGTATAGTTAGGAATCCAGTCCATCATGATCGAACTAAACATGTGGAAGTGGATCGACACTTTATCACTGACAATGTCAACACTGGAATGATTCAGGTTGAATATGTTCCTTCAAAACAGCAGACTGCATATGTTTTGACAAAGCCATTATCAAGAGACATGTTCGAGGCTCTAATGGGCAAGATTGGGTTGATTAACATCTACACCAAGCTTGAGGGGGAGTGTTGAAAGATACTTACTGCTAATGCTTGATTGTAGTTAGCGGTAACAGCTAGCCCTAGTCTAATTGTAGAAAGATTAGATAATAGAATATATTTCAGTTAAGGTAGGTCTCACCTAACCTAGCTTATATAGTCTCACTCTGTAAATCATGAGATATACGAAACAGCAGAATTCTCTAAAACCCTACTTTGTTCTTGTTCTCTCCTAAACTTTGATAATATTTTTCCATTGGCAATAATCAGAGCTGGTTTCTTGGATGTCAAGGATCTACTTTTGTTCTTCAGTCTGTGTAAACATATCAGGTCAATTTGTTGCAGCTATATTAGTTACTAAAACAGGAAGATGCTAATTTTACCAAGTGAAGTCATTGACTTCAGGATGACTTGTTTTAGAATCATATAATTCATACAACCAACAAATTTATAATGCATGCTTTCTATGAGAACACATAGTTGAAGAATCTCAACTTCCAAGCGAGACAGTTATTCTAATATAATCTCATTGCACATTCTCCTTGTCCTTATTTTGGCCATTGGCCAGCTATACTTCAACAACCAAAATGTACACTGGACTGTACATGTGAAATCAAATGAGAAACCTGGCATGGTCAGCTATTGCATATTTGCATGCCAAATACTTGTGGTCTCATGGTAATTGACGATAAACAGCAGCAGTATCACTTACTCACTGATATCATGATACTGGTTCAGCGACAATACTTAAAACTGCTCGACAGTAGAAACCCCATAAACTGAGATTTACTTGCTCATTTACACAAGGTTGTGATCGATTCAGATCAATCCAAAGAAGCAACTAAGCTTCATGTTCCATCTCTCGCTTCTTCGCAGTAGCTTTATCCTTCTCAAGCATGTACATTTTCTCAGCTTCAGGGATAGTCAGTATGATAGTCTGCAGCTTCGTGTCGATCTCTTCAAGCTTCTCCATCAGCCTGTCATTTGTAAACACCCCGAGGCAGACATTCTTGATGGTACCCCAGCTCTCGATCAATGGCAAAGCTATAATCACTGTTGATCCAATGGTTCCCCAGGCTATGGCAATCACAACCCAGAATGTGAAGTAACCTAAGTTAAACTCCCCTGCCATTATCACAACAACACTCATCTTCTCAGTTCCATTTCAGCGGATACAGAATCTTAGCCAAATTAAAAGAGGAAAACAGAACTTACTGGCAGGAAGGCTAAGAAGTGGCCAAACAACAACAATGACAAGAGTGAAAGCAACTCCCCATCTCACAATCCATGCTTTAGCTCTCTTCAACTTCTCCTCTCCAAACTCTTCCGCAGGCAGCGCACTCCGGTCCTTCTCAACAGTGCTAATCTCCCTCGTAGTATCCCACTCGTAGTTCTGAGGCCACACCAGACTGCACAAAGTGTGTACAGCTCCTCCAGTAAGTATAGAAACCAGATTACCAGCCAGCGCTGGTGCATTCCTGCCAGTCGTGTGAAGATCGATCCTCCCATACTCGATGCTCGTAGCTGATAACCACGTGGTTATACCTAGAACACATCCGATTACAGTTCCCAATATGGCACCAATTGCGTTGGCTTTCCTCCATAGGAGCATCAAAGCAATGGGAATAACAGCTGAGCCTATAAGCACTCCCATGGCTAGATACATCCAACCAAGTGACACTCCAGCCTTGTTCAGTATCACTGCCAGCAACCCCATGAAGCATCCGAATCCTAGCACGACTGCTCTCGAGACTCGGAGGATTTGTTTACCTGACGCTTTTGGGTTTATGTAGGCGCGGTAGATGTCGTAGGTGCATAGTGAGGAGACTGCAATTAGCTCGGATGATCCAGCTGAAGTCACAGCCCTGTTGACAAAAAATGAAGCTAGCTTGGCCGTCAAGCTTCCTTTTCTCCCATTGCTCAAACAAATGAATATACAGTAAAAGGGCTCCTTACATGAAAAGCATGGTGAGAAAGAGTACAGAACCAGATTTCCCCATTAGAGCAGTGGCTGTTGCAGGAGGAACAAGTCCACGGCTTGCTTCTGCCTGAGATATTGGGAGATCAAGGGCGAGTGCTCCTAGACCAAGTGCTGTTGCTAAAGAGAAAGGGACAGCAAACCAAACCAGGCCTCCCAACAAGTACCCTTTATGTGTTGAGGATGGTCTTGCAGCTATCGCACTCACCCAATATCCCTGACAAGCACATGACCTGGTTTTGTTAGGCCAACAAAACTGAGATCAAGGATAAAACCTCCATGCAGAGTTCATAGATACCCCACATTGTCAAGGAAAACAGTGCCGAAGTTTCCAACGATGTTGATGATGCCAAAGGCAAGGCCTCCAGGACTGAGCATGGTAAGATAAGAACCTTTGTAATTTCCTTTAACAGGGCCACATGCTTGGCCAGCGTGGGAGATTGGGTCATTGCAGGCTCTGGATTTGCTCGTCACTTCCAGTAGACGGCGGTATACCACGCTGGGACTGCCAAGTTGGCTGCTTGCCGTGTAGACTAAGTAGACAAAGATGACAAGTGCTACATGGACTAGAACACAAGATAAAAGTAGTCAGGACAACCATATTGTTATGTACTTGGTAATGGTGGATGGTTGAAGAATTGAAACTCAAACCAATGACAGAATGAATGTAGCTAGCCAGGAATGTGGCCTTGAGGCCGCCAGCAAGGGTATAGACGATGACTCCAAGTGGGATGAGGAAGCTGGCGGCATAGATGTTAACTCCCGTGAGTGCATTGACGACTGCCGAGCCACCAAGGAGCAGCATAGCCGTGAATATGATGTTGGTGAGGAAGCAGAAGAAGAGGAACACAATGTGTGCAGGTGTACCCCATCTGTTGAGAAATGTTTGCTTGTGTTTCAGATGATTTGACTTAGGGTTTATGGTTTTAGGATTTACCGAGCTTTTACAATCTCGCACACTGTATGTGCATGTGGAGCCTTTCTTTTGATCTCTATGGCCATCACCCCAAACAACAGAACCTGTATCATAAATTCATAAACAATCCATCCAACCCAGATTTAAAGATCTAAACTTTAGGGCAAAAGAGGAGACCTGAATGGCAGCTCCACTGGCGTACCAGAACGGTCCACTCACTCCAAATTCCCAAGCCACGTTTGAGCTTTGCAAGATTGTGGCAGCCGACGTCCACTGTCAATCACCAAACACATTAATCATAAGCGAAAACAGATAAGCATGGGATTAATGGGAAGTGTTTTAGAGAGAAAGAGAGTGTTACCTGGGAGACAATGACACTGGCGATAAGTCCAGTTTTGACGTTCCTGCCGGCAGTGTTGAACCATTCTGAAGTGTGGCGTAACCCGACGTATCTCTTCTCCAGCCACACCTGGAATCAGCCAATTACAGAATGCAAGAAACTAAAGGCAAACAAAACACAAAAACCCAACTCTTTATAATCCACTAATTTACTCAACAAAACGGAAGAACAAGGGGTTAGAAAGTTTGGGACCAGAAAAGAAGTGAAGACGGCAAAGAAGGCACCGAAGCCGAGAATGACAGAGTAGCCGACGCCTTGTCCCAACAAGGGTTTCCCCTCGAAGAAGCTGCCCTGCCTCACGCACCCATTTCCACTACTGGAGGAGGAGGAGTAGTACTTGGCTGAGAAGTCGAATGGCGGGCAATTTTGTGATGATGCTGACCCAGAAGAAGAAGCCATTTGATGACTGGCAAAAGAGAACCAGAAATCCAGAAGCCAGAGCTACCCTTATAATTCTTGTTACGGTTCTTTCGGCCAGCTAGCTGGCTGGCGGTGTATTGATTTCTGACTGAAAGAAAAAGAGTTATGCTCATATGCATTGTGCCTGGCTTCTTCTGAGCACAACGGCTGATTCTCAGAGGGAGACAGTGACACTGCCATTTCTTAGTTATGCCAACTGTTTGTTTTACTTTCTGGCCTCGTTAATTATCCCCCAAATTTCCACTGGCTACTCGTTTCGTATTGGAGAAATTTTACAATGCTATATAGTATTAGTACTATAGGTTTTTGCTTTTATGGTACAACTTGAAATTGTATCATATACATTTTGTACAAATTTTTTTATGGTACAACTTGAACTTGTACCTTTATTTAATGGTACAACTTCAAGTTGTAAAGTTGTACCATAACATAATGATACAAATTTCGTTATGCTACAACCTAAACTTATACATTTAATGTTATGGTACAACTTTAAGTTGTACATTAAAGCACCGATGCTATATAGCATAGTAGAAGTGCTCTTCATATTGGCATAGTGAAATTTTTTGGAAATTCGTAGCTCATGTTGATTTTGGATTAACTCTTCTGGCAAAAATGATAGAAATGCATGTATTGAAATGCATTAATGGATTTTAAATTCTGTCATTTTGAAAAGGGTAAATGTCACATTTGGTTACCGAGATTACTAAATCGTGTCATTTAGTCACTAGAAAAATTTAATATCAATTTTAGTTACTCGAATTACTAAAACATGTCACATTTAGTCACTCTCCCGTCATTGGAGTTGGACGGAAACTAACGGGAGAGTGACTAAATGTGACATGTTTCAGTAATTCGAGTGACTAAATGTGACATGTTTCAATAATTCGAGTGACCGAAGTTGGACAGAGGCTACAGGATTGTGACCAAATGTGACATGTTTCAGTAATTCGAGTGACCAAAATTAATATTAAATTTTTCTAGTGACTAAACATGACACGATTTAGTAAGCTCAGTAGACCAAATGTGGCATTTACCCTTTTGAAAAGTATATTTCAAATCATGATTTTAAATACTAAATATTTAAAATTTATTGTTTGATATTCCTTTTCTTTTGCATCTTTCATATATTTCCCATTAATGTTTTATAGTTCAATTAGCATCATTCGTGATAGTAGAATTGCAATAAAACTGTAAGGACGCAATACTATTTCATCATAAACCGTTGATCATAAATGACAAAACCTACATGACTTCTTCTATTAGGATCTACCGATGTATATACATCCACTCTTTTATGATTTGTATATATTTAGTTTCTATTTTTGGGTTCAAGTTCAATGTTAAGTCAACAATTTTTCCCTCTACGTAGTTGAAATTTTTGACTTTGACTATCGTTTCATAAAATCAAATTAAAATGAATATATAAAATCCAAGTAAAAAGAAAGATAATAAAATCCACATACAAATGGGTTGATTATAAAGGGCCACCGGATCCGTTCTCCATTGTTCCTACCAGAAATTCGGAAAGCGTTCCTTTTCTCGCCTGAATTTTCAGTTCCGGCAACTTAATTAGGCCGGAAAGTGAAGCATTCCGACGTTTCGCCTTGCTACCCAAGAAAAAAACAATTAAATCAATTAAATAAATACGTACCGGAAAAGAAAAAGCCTTGATATATGTCTCTCCCTCTCTCTTGATCAACGACTCAGATCTCGCCACGTAACATATGCTTGTGGAGCACACGTCTGACTCCTCCAACCTGTAACCCGCCAATAACTTGACCCGACCCGACCCGACCCGACCCAGTCGCGTGGGTATATAAATAGCTAAACCTCCCTTAAACCCCATCGTCTTCTCCAAGCAAAACCAAAAACCCCCCTTTCTCAATTCTTTCTCACAATCACTACTCCGAAGAATTAGCGAAAACTTCCTCCAACAATTCTCTCTCTAGAATTACTGCCGAGCTTTCTTTCTGGTGTTCGATCGGTGATCTGAACGGCGACGATGATGTATACGATGGGCCGCGGTGGAGCCAGCAGGCTGGGTGTGGCTGCTCTGGCGCTGCGCAATTTCTCGTCGGCGACTGGCGGAGGAGCAGGCTCCGTCGCTCGGCGAGCTGCCTCGAACGGGATGGCGAGCGGCGGTGCGCAGGCTCCGATTGCGGTCGGGGTTTGGATTAGAGGCATGGCGACGACCACCGGCGGTGACCGGACCTTCGCGACGATGACGCTCGGGGAGCAGGAACAGCGGGAAGAGAAGAAGCAGCCGCAGATGGCATCCGGCGGCGGCGGCGGGATGAATGGCGATGGAGACGAGGAGAAGGGGATTGTTAGTTACTGGGACATACCGACTCGCAAGATCCGGAAGGAGGATGGAACTGAGTGGAAGTGGAATTCCTTCATGGTCAGTAAGTTCTATTCAATTAATTCCAATTGCAATCTTGGATCCGCTTTCTTCAATTCTTTCTCTTGATCTTTGATTTCTGAATAATCTTGGGGTTTGTTTGTTTGTTTGGGGGGAAAAGCCATGGGAGACGTACAAAGCAGACACATCGATAGATCTGAAGAAGCATCACAAGCCATCTACCATGATTGACAAAATCGCCTACTGGACTGTCAAGTCCCTCCGTTGGCCGACCGATTTGTTCTTCCAGGTACCTTTTTCAGCTCCCATCTAGATTGATCTCTGAGAATTTTGGGTAGTTATCAACTTCAGTAATGATCATCAAGTTCAAGTCTTTGGTATAAAAAGATCCCTAGGACTCCAGGGTTAAGGGAGAATTAGATTTATGGTTAGCCTATCTAGGACCGTGAACATGAAATTGACGCTGATTTGATATGTATGTTACACAACAGAGGAGATATGGGTGCCGGGCAATGATGCTGGAAACGGTGGCGGCGGTGCCAGGGATGGTGGGAGGGATGCTGCTCCACTGCAAGTCACTGAGGAGGTTCGAGCACAGCGGCGGATGGATCCGAACCTTGCTCGAAGAGGCGGAGAACGAGCGGATGCATCTGATGACGTTCATGGAGGTGGCGCAGCCGAAATGGTACGAGAGAGCACTGGTGATCGGGGTGCAGGGCGTCTTCTTCAACGCCTACTTCTTGGGATACGTCATCTCCCCCAAGTTCGCGCACAGGATGGTGGGTTACCTGGAAGAGGAGGCCATTCACTCCTACACTGAGTTCCTCAAGGAGCTGGACAAGGGCAACATCGAGAACGTCCCTGCTCCGGCCATCGCCATTGACTACTGGCGGCTCCCGGCGGGCGCGAGGCTGAGAGATGTGGTGGAGGTGGTGAGGGCCGATGAGGCGCATCACAGGGATGTGAATCACCTTGCTTCGGATATACATTACCAGGGGCATGAGCTGAGGGAGACTCCGGCGCCGCTCGGGTATCACTGAGCTCCGGTCGGTTAATGGTGTGGAATCGGGATTTAGAGTTTGGAAGTTGTTAAGTGTAAAATGTGGTTTGTTAGACTAAAACAAATTAATCTGTTCTTAATCCTGCGTGTGAGCTTTACGTTTAAGGATGTTAGCATTGGCACATTTAGTTGATCTGGTGGATGCAGAGTGATTTGGCTATGCTTTGCTGGCATTGTAAATAAAAGTTTGTACGAGTAAAATAATGATTTGTTTAGTGTTAAGAATTTCCATTCAATGGGGAAAAAAATCAAAAATTAAAGAAGGCAGGCATTGAGCATATATTCTGGTTAGGGCCGTTGCTTAATGGGCCTGGCCTTGTTAGTCGATTGGGCTGTGCTGTTCTGTTAAATTCGAAAATGAAAAAATTATCCGACTTGCCGGATTCGAACCAGCGACCTAAGGATTAACTGGCAGAAATCCACTACAGTCCTCCGCTCTACCAACTGAGCTAAAGTCGGTTATGTGATTTTACGAATACAAATAGCTTAAATTCATTATTTGAGAACGTAATAACGACTACGCAATCTTCCTCGGAACCGATAAGTAAACTAATGGGTGAAACACAGGCAGCAGCGAAGAACTAATAGATTAAATTCAATTTCGTAGGGTACAAGCAACATGTAGCGGCCGGCAAAGCACAATCCGACATCATTCATTCTTCAGGATGATACAGATACGAAATATGGTGCCTTATTTTTGGAATTCGGCGAAACATTCCAAACTGGCCAGTGAAAGTACTTGGAGCTGATACTGCGAAACGAAGTCCCCTGACCAAGCAAAGCAACGAGAACCTAAGAAGAGGCCACTCTAGCTACCTCGTACTGATGAGAAACCGTCAGAGGGGATTGCTTCGAGACCGGCCTGTCTTCCGACCACAGCTCCAAGTTCACCGTTCCAGTGCCCCAATGGATATAACACTTGTATACCTCTTCCACCTTGAACCGATTAACCAGCCCCACGCCTAGGCATTTGTCCACCAGCATCCATTCTCCTGGAAGATAACAAACAAACCCACATAGTAAGTATTCATCCCAGGTTGTCTGCGGAACGTTAACAATCCAAAGGCTACGAAATTTCATCCCTAGGCTTGAAGGATGATTAGGCATGTCCGGTTGGTCAAGAGACAAGCATATGAGAACGATATGACACGAGACTACCATTTGGAAGCTGATTCCCTTGATAGGTCTGATCCCCAGCGTCCGGCCAAATTTCACGCTTTGTGCCGTCAATGGAAGTGAATGTGATGAAAGTTTCCGTGGGGTGCAAGAGAGTAAATGTGGGATGTACCCTCAAGCAAACCAGCCTGTAAAATATGAATCAAGAGTGAAAAGAGTGCCTCATGCGGATAATCCCGATGGTCCAAAGACGAGGACACAAATTAGCTTTCTTGAAGCATGGAATACATCTACCAATGTCACCAAGGATTGGAAGATGGAATCAACAAGGCTTGCAGAAGGAAAAATGTGGAATGAATACAACACCAAATTGTAGAAATTTAACGTCGCAGCAAAAACACAAAAATCCCCACACATGGATGGTCAGACTATTTTTCATATTTGGTACTCATGAATCAGACGATTTGCAGCAATGTGATCTTTGCCGAATGAGTGTTTCATTGAAGGTTAGATATGATAATTATTTCCAAATGCAGAGTCCTAAATAACAAGTTATCTGAAGCACTCAACATTTTATGGTTAAGATCAGTGATAAGCGAGAAGGCACAAAGGCTTGATGCCATGGAGGATGTTATCAGATAGTGATACAACCTGCGAAAACATCTCTATTTGTACTGGCCAAAGCAAATCATTAAAAGGTGTTAGCAAAGAAATAAAATAACATCGTACCTGGAAAATCCACCAGATCCAGCACCTACACTGCGAGCTATAATACCGGACTCAATTTGAAGAATCTGTGGCCTGTCCTTGAGTATTGATACATGCCTCTGAAGAATCACTCCTCCACCAATGTCACCTTCTAACATCAGAGATTCCTCTTCTCCTGCATGCACTAGATCACGCCTACAAGAAAGAATATTTGGATCTAAATAGCAGCAGGATATCCTTGCCAGTTCCACTTGTAGTCAGTTAAAAATACTTCTTTCCTGGACTAGAAGTACAGTTGTTTGATTGACACAGGTCTCCCCTCAACTCTCCAATATTAAGCTCAAAGAACTCATCTTGCCATAAAAAGGAAGACCAGTCTGATTGCCTTCATATTCAAATATAATCTCCAGGAAGTAATATAGTAGAAAGAGCTCCTGACCTCTAACTCGAAGCCATATGTGCCAGGCAATAAATACTGTTCCTACAATCACATTTAAGCTTAACCCATTCCATTTACCAGCATTCCTTTGCAAGACCAATAAGTTTCCGACTCCCTATGCTCAATGGAACTTGTTGGGTAAATTACTACATAGCAATGCAGAAATTCGAGCCAAACTACAAGGATCAAGTAAAATGCCGTCCTTCCAGAAGCCAAATGTAAAATTACATCCCAACTCCAGATGAATACACATGAAACTTCTAGCACATCCTTAAAGCATTCCAATCACGTTTAAAATCTAACATATCAGGTGCGAAATACAACTTATTTTTAGCACTTGGAAAAACTCTAGACTGTGTCCGTCTATTTCCTGGTCCACCCACAAAGTATGATAGGTTCCTTCAAACTTACTTAACAGCACAGCAATAACAAATATGCGTCATCGGCGCCATCAACCTAGACTCTCAGCTTTGGCTCCCTTTTTTCACTCAAGTGGAACAATATCAGAGATAAGTGGCGGAGGAGAAGTAGCGTGATACTCAAATGACACTTATCAACTTCCAAATTTTTCTATCAACCTAGATTAAGTAATTAGGGATTCAGTAATTTACTCAATAACACTGTATGCTTCAGAACATCCTGCAGAGCGGTACTCAGTTCCACTATACTCCTCATATCCATCCACATCAATCCTGCTATGCAGCCACTGTGTGCCTGCCAACAAAGCACAAGATAAGGAACATGCAACGAGTCGCTCAGAACAAATAACATAACCCGTGGAACCATTAAAAGATGGAACCTATGTCTAGTGGCATCCTCTTTGCCAACTTATACCCACATCCATGCCATTCGCTCAGAGTATCCTTTCAATCAAAGGAATAAGGTAATTACTTCAACAGTGACAAGATGATTGTTGCATTTTTTACCAATCCATCTTTCATCTATTATGAGTGAGATTGTATAATTCATTGAAGAAACTCTGTTCTCAGGGCTCAGGCCTACTTGCTTGAGCAACACAGAGGCTGGGATAGGTTGCCAGGACCTTTTCACTAAACGTTGATTCACGGCTTACAACTACAGAGATACCTAAGAGATCATGATGCATTATAGTGGAATTTGATTCAATCCTCGTATAAGGATTGTGAATCAGATGGCCTTTAAGTTTTAGGTACGACCCCAGAACTGGTACAAAATAAGCTACCAATATATTATTATCTAGCATGATCAAAGTTTTCCAGTCATTACCAGAAGGAAGGTGCTTCATAGAAATAATTCTACCGCCAATCCAGGGAACTATTTGAACAGACCAGTCTCCACTTTTCAGTTCCACAGGAGTCCTTGAAAGCTCAGCTCCCTTAGGCCCAGTATCCGCTTTCACGTCTGGAATAGGCTTAGAGCTTTCTGCATTTTGACAATTGTTGAAATGTATATAAACACACAAGAAATAACCACCAAAAAAAATGCAATACGTCCAACTGATCACATTTATCTGTAGGGGGCAGCATGGAGGAGAAAGGGCTTATAGTATCTAATAGTTAGCGTCCTTCAGCAGGCTGTTAGAGTCTTACAGACGCAGCAACAGGTTATACAATCCTTCACCCAGACAAGGGAAGAAAAAAGAAGATTAAAGAGCAAAGTTTGGTATTCCCAAATATTTTAATTTACTAATTCAAATAACTTTAGGCACCTATCTGGTAGGATGTTAAATAGCTACAGAGTAAATCTCCACCAAGTAATACAAGGAGAAAGTTTCATCAGGAAACGAAAGGGTGGCACCACTCTTTGTAGGACCATAACGTAGTTGACAGGGGAAATGAGTGTACAAAAAGACATGACAGTTCTATTTGCAATAAAGCAGACAAATACAGAAGAAGATGGAATAACAGAGAGATAGCAGGATGCCCAGAAGAGCAACTTTACCTAGACGTTTTTGGTATTGTTTCTCGCCAGTGGATACCAACTCAGACACATCACGTGCTGTTGGCATTGCGATTTGGATAGCATCCCCATCCATTCCCAGTGCAACAAGCTGCCAAAGTATCAAAGAGGCTCACAAACCAAGGATCATAGAGTGAAGCCTAGAAAAATTATCTTTTCTCTACAGAAAACATGTAAGGTATTATCTTTCATGAGAGCAATGAATACCTTTGCTCCCCCACCCAGCAATAGATGCACATGCAAACGACGACTGGGCCTTTTCCATAACCCTTCCGTTTTTGAAACCTTTATAGTAACGACTGAAGATTTGAGTTCTGCGACATAGTGTGTCAGCAGATACTCCCCCTTAGTGAAATCGTAACTATCACCATCATCTTCAAATAGTTGTCCTTGTGCGCCCCCTGCAAATGTCAAAGAGGGAATTTGCACATACTACTGGCAGCACAAAAGCATATAAAAACAATTGCTTACAAGAATTACCAAGTAAACAATGGCACACAGACAAACAACACTAAAGCAAAGAGGGGGAAATCTCCAGAAGAAGAAATATCAATCCAACTTTCCAGAAACTTACCATTTCAGAAGATTACAGGCACTGTGTTCTCTAGAATACAATGCTCTAAACCACAAAGAAAAGAGAAGGAAGAAACTTACCATTTTCATCCAAGGCTACCAGGATCGTCAGGTCGTCTGATACATTAGATTCACCAACATGTTGATAAGGAGGACCCAAAGGAACAATTGAACCACCTTGCAAGTATAAGGTTGGCAAATCCTGCGATGTAGAGGAACCCTATAAGAACCCATAATGTACATGCACCTCATTGATAGCTGCAGCAACCTCATATAATGTGTATACATGTATGTGTATACATGTATGTGCAGGCATGTATACGGATACACCATCTCTACATGCAGACAAAGTGATTTGTCATAGAATGCAAAACAGGCTGTTGAACGACCATACCAGATGTGCATCGTCAAAATCAAATCTCATCCAGATTCCATGTGGAAGAATATGCTTCACTTCATGTGTTGCCTGGTCAGAAACAGTACTGAATACAAGACAAACAAAAATTAAAACTGTGCCTGCTTAACAGTAGTTCAATATCAGCAATCAGAAAGCATATCCTGGATTGTGCCATGAAGCTGCCACTTTCTGGAGGAAATAATACAAAGGAGACTATCTATCTGTCTTGCACAACATTGAAAAGAACTACTGTAGAACCATCTCGGCACAGATATTTTATCCTACATAAGAACCCACCAGATAGTGAATCTGTTGAGGCGGAACCTGTAAATATAGTAATATACTCTTACAGTGACCTCAAAATATCACATGCACCTTTATCTGCATTAGACAGGAACAGGCAAGGAAGCTTGGAGACTCAAAAGTGCCTTGATTATGCTAACTTTTCAAACAGAGGACGCTTTTTTAATGAATAGACCTGATTAACATTTTCATTTGTAAAATAAGTACAACACAGTTGAGTAACCCATCGTTGACACTAAGATTTTCTTTACAATCAATCTAAACACCAAAACAAGATTCTAGCTGGTTGGCGTGGGAATTAACTTGGAATTGACAGTCATTTAGTGGAACTGGCACATCCAATGAAACCATCACTCGGATAACGGTGAATGGAATGGTTTCATTGATGAAATTGACACAATCAGAAGCAATGACGCCATAGCAGACAAGGAAGCTTAAACCCACAGAATCATGAGAGAATGCAACTTCACAACCATCCCATATCCATTTAGAATAGTGTGGTAGGAAAATGTTGGCAATGACTGTGGGAAGCCACTTATGAATACAGAAACAAGAACAGCCAATAGTATACAAACAGGACTGTGTTTCCCCCCTGTCATCCTACTGGTAGATCTTCCACTTATGTTTTGTTCACATCTATGAGCAAATTGAAATGCAGTCAGATACAAAAGCCAGAAACAAACGAAGAAGAATTTGTTGTTTGGAAGTGCATTGTTGGAATGAGCATGTTGTTAAATGCATCAAATTTAATGTCAATTTACTGTAACAATGGATATGTTTTTATTTGTTTTCTTGAAACAAAGATAGGAGTCTACAACTAAAATTGAACTGAAGGGTGGGTGAATCAACTATCAAGTCCACAGCACTAAAAAACTTTATTGATTTTTAGTATTACCCATTTCCCCCATAATTCAAAAAGTTGAATATCATTTGATCATTTCACACGCCTACCTATTTAGTCTTTTTTAGATCAACGAGTCAGAAAAATTAACTTACAACTCTGCAAGCAACCACAATTTTTCTCTACTGGCTAATTTATATAACTATCGTAAGAACTTCTAAATTCTCAGACTGATTCCTTAATCTAACTTCTCCTACAAAGTGCTACTGGTTGAAACAAACAGAGCCAATCTCTCTCTAGAATCCCCCATCCAAATAACATTTATTCACCCCTAGCCAGCAAAAAACGAACAGGCCAAGGGCAGGAGGAGAATAATGGGATCTAAGCTGGACTTTCTACTAAAGGATTCTTTCAGAACCTAGAAGGCGAGAAGAGAAACAGAACCTTGAGTAGACAAGAAGTGAACCCAACAAGAAAGAGTTCTCAAGATTCCGTAAGCTTGGATCTTTTGGGTCTACAAGCACAATATAATGACATCAATTAGTAACCGCAGAAGAGTGGAAAAGTTCGTTAAGTTCCTTAGAGCTGGAGATCGTCGCAGTTAAAAGACATACCAGCAAAAAAAGTAGGGGTGGCCACCGGTGTACCCATTGTGTGGGACATATAGAAGAGAGTATATATGTGTGGTAGAAGACGATAACGCCGTCTCAGCGCCAGACGGCAAACTTCTTCACACTGATGCCATTGGAAGTGCAGAACAGAATAATTAGCATGAAACCGGCAAAAATAAATATGCAGCAAGATATACCTATCGTACTTTCTACAAAGGCAATATCTAGTTCCCCATTTCTATATCAGTCTCTTTTACATTTCACTTAAAATACCTGCTGAACTTAGAATTGAGTACTGTCTGACGAAAGACAAAAGGGGTGGCCACCGGTGTACCCATTACATTTCTATATGAATTCACTAACATCAAATTTCCTAAGGAGATGAGCATCAGGTTACTTAAGTATGGAGCACAAACCTCTTCCCCGAAAGACCATGGTTCATGATCTGTCGTACCCTTTTCAGAATGACCACGGCAAAATGGAAACATAGCACCTATGCCCATCCACCTTCCAAAGAGCTTTGGTGTTGCATTCCCAGCAAACCCACCAAGGTCAGGTCCTGAAAGTGGCTGACCACTGAGACCCTATGCATTGAGTAAACAAAGTGAGTGCAGATTTATGGATTACCAAAAGCATATTTACTTCATAGCTCTTAGAAAAGAACATGACAAGGGAGGTCAAGGAAGAGAATTATAGTACTTTACTTCTGAACAACAAATAATATGTAAATAACTAAATATCCTATATCATAACATCAAGAATGACACGTGTTTAACTCCAACCTTTTATGAAGCAAACACCAGATCTTCAAAATTACTTACCAACTGAAGTACCATTGAGATAGACATTTGCAAATGCTCCCAGTTGGAAAGATTATCTCCCGTCCAAGTAGCAGCATATCTTTGACTACCAATAAATCCAGCTCTTGTAAGAACAAAAGGACGCTTGTTTTCGTTGGATGATTTCATCCCTTCAAATGTTGATCTTGCCATGAGCATGCCATACACCTAAACAATAAGAAATTATTTACTTGTCAGCAAGGAACTGAGCAGTATCTTTTAGACACGTTGGCAAGACACGTGCGGCTCGAAAAAGAGATCACACCTAAGCCAAACAAAATGCTTTATATCTATAGGTGAAAGAAGAATATGGACCAAGAACAATACATTGTGATAATGCAAGTGATTCTGGCGACCTCCAAGGTCATCATCTCCTCTATGGACGTTGCTCTCTGGCATTGTCTTAGTCACAGTCTGAGGCCGGAAAATAGTAAGAAAGTAGAACTCATGAATCCGCATAGTGAAAATGTAAGCACATAGAGATAAGTACAAAACTCACTTTGAAAACTGCAGGCTCGTTCATATCATTCCATATACCATCAACGCCATTGGAAATAAAATCCCTGACTAAACTAGCCCACCAGGACCGAACTTTGGACTGTGTGAAGTCTGGGAAAACACAAGGCCCAGGCCACACCTCCCCTGATAAAAAAAAAAAAAACAGGTAGAACCAAATATCAAAATAACTTCTGATAAAGAAAAAGGGTAATCACTATTTTAGATTGAAACATACCAATATATGGCTGTCCATGTGTATTTTGAACCCAACCGTCAATTTTGGAACCACTGTCATATATGAAATAGCCCTGTTCATGCTTAATACCCGGGTCAAGCATCCAAATTGCTTTGAAACCATTATCATGGAGATCTTTCACCAAAGAACTTGGAGCTGGAAAGCATTCCTGAAACCAACATAATAGTAACAACAGTCGCAAACAGTCGTCTGTGTATTAAAAAAATATGGAGCGACCTTTTTACAAACTTGAGAGCCTAGTCTTCAAGAGAACACTCTCGATGCCAAAATTTGTGCGAAAGATAGCTTTCATTGTAGCAAATGGGACTGGGAGATTGGAAGAAAACCGGAGATCAGGACGTTAAATCATAATACAAACCAGATCAAAGTGGAGGGAACATGGTGTAATATTCCAGCTTCTGACAAAATTTAGTAGGACAATTTATTCTATTCGGTTAGGTGATGTTTTCATTTCCAAGAAAATATTTAGAAGAAAGTAATCCTTCATAGAAATTTCTTGGTACAGGCCAAATGATACAAACATGAACCATACTTGCCACATCTTCATATACTTTACTAATTTTACACTTGCATCCCAAGCTGTCCAGAACAAGATGGAACCTTCCCGTAAATAATTAGCTTCACAGGAAAAGTGAAAAAACCTATACAAAATTCAAAACTGATATGGCAAACCGCTGTAGCGTTCAATAGTCACAGACTGGTGCCTAAGGGTTCATAAACCATACCAGAACGGAGCACTGCAGAACTTCTGTGCTCATCAAACTAAGCATTGTTGGAGAATGAAAACTGTTGATCTTAAGGAATATACTAAACAAATTGAGTAAATATAACTAACAACGAAAGTGGTATACCAGTTTGGCAGCCCCACCACCAAGGATCAGGGTTAAACTCCCCACTCCTTCAACTATCAGAAAAGGAAAATTGATGGCATTGAACTACAAAAGAACCTAGAAAATGAAGAAACTAATACGACAAGTAAAAATATGAAAATAGCTGTTTAACTCATATGTCCCTGTAATGCAATTTGATAGCTAACTTTTTTCAATCAACCAAACAGCTTGTCAAATATATGCCAGCATATAACACAGACACGAAATGAAAATCAAGTCTTCAATCGAAGTTCAATTTGTACTAGATGATTCGCAGCATACATGCCTTGTCAAATGTGAAACATCGGAAACCATCCATGTAGTCAATATCCATCCAAATGACATCACAAGGTATGCCCTTCTCCCGGAAAGTTTTGGCAACCTGCATGAGAATTGAGAACATCATCAATCACAGGGAATCAAGTTCCCAGCTTTTAACCCAGAATAACTGTGGTTAACCATGGGAATTATCAAGCAAAAAAACAAAATTTTGCACCAATATGCTGAACATGTTCCAGCGATGGAAATGAAAGCCAACTGAATAAGACAGAAAACCCTTCTCCACCAACAACACTTTTCACGTAAAGGCTCCCTCCAATACAAATTTTAAGATAAGGTAAGAAGCATGCTCAAAAGGCAAGTAAAAGTTCTTAGAAACCTTCACTACGAGAAACCCACCTCTCGAACTCTCAAATCTGAATCATAGCTCCAACGGCACTGATGATAGCCTAAAGACCACTTTGGAGGCATGAAGACAGTCCCTGTGCAGATCCATACAGCAGTTAGAGTTACTGTAGAACAATTTATCAAAGAAACCATAAAGGGGTTGCATGATTAAATGAACATCCACGTTCAATAACCTAGTTAATTAATTAACCTGAAAAACTTAATATCCTTTTAAACTGGTTATATACGCCCAAGAGTGGCCAATCAGTTCAGGAAGGTATTGCTTTAAGAAGCAAAGAGGAGATACAGAAAGCAGGTATGACATGACCCCTCAGAGGCCAAGTGAAGTGCTCAACACCTTTAAAGAATTTTGATGCAGTTAAAGGAAAATTAGACATATTTGCAGATTCAGAAAGGTGATAGATCCAGCAGGGAAAGTCACAATGAATATCAAACAAGTTAACAAATACAGTCACTCAGAAAATACAAAGAGCAGTTCCAGAGAATCTATCATTTACCCGCACCAAGGAATCATTTTGTCTGACCTCAATAACTGATCTGATATTCCTCTTTCCACCCATTAATTAAAACCAAGCAGCTATAATAATTTACATCCCAGGATCAAGTATGCACTATAGCTAAATGGCAAGGATGTAAGCCTTCAAGCAAAATATATTTTTTCAAGAGCATAAGGGGTATGGACTAGGTTCTGTAAATGGAAACAAAATCTTTGTCCTGCAAATGAATACAATAAACACTCATTTCCAGTTTCTTAGAGACAATGTCTGAATGACGAGTTGAAGCTCATTTTTCTTGCACAATTCCCTGAAGATTATGAAGTGCATTGCTCAAACCAATTTAAAAAAACTTCGCAATGTCCGGAATCCACGTTCAAATCTCATCATTCTAGTAGATTCAACAATGATGGTTGGATAGATAAATTTTTTAATTTTCAATTACGTAAATAATTTTCATTGCCAAAATCATTTATCTTATCACACAGCTCCTACTGTCCTCCGTAGAAGGCTCACATGTAGATTGCAGGAAAAGCACATATGAGAGTCGCTTAGAAGATTACCAATTGCATGGGACAAAGAACTCAAAACAGCTGCCGGTGAAGGAAATGGACCAAAAGATATGATGGGATAAAAGGAAGGAGCAACGAACTTAATTACTGACTCAGTGCTCAGATCAATCTGCATTTCAGCAGCAGTCGTTAGTCGTCAACTTGGAAAAGGGTCCAATCTATGCAAGAAATATCGGCATCCCATGTCACTCACCTCACAACGCTTGGTGGTGTCTGCAAGTACTCCAATTGCTTCTCCATTTGGCAGAACGGCCAACACCCAAGGATGTGATTGGTACAAAGATGTAGTTCCTGGACCATAACCCCATGCATCTGTGTTCCATGTGAAAACCTACATTTAGGCAAATAACAAAATTTTAAGATTTTGAATTCAACATCCACTTATGATTTCCATATTAAACAGCGAAACCACTTACTCTCTTCCCAGTCCTCTCAAGCTGTCCACTAACTTCTCCACTTCCATAAAAAGAGGTACCAGCAGGCAGCTATTTACAAGATGGAACAAAATTGGTCAGATTTACAAGCAACAAATCAAAGACTCCGCGAGTAGTAAACCGTACTCTACATGGGACGTGGAGAAATTCCAAGAACAAGGATGTCTTGGGGAAATACTCATCTTGTCAACTTTTAGTAGCAAGATGCAAGACAGATGGTTTTAAAGAGGTCAATCCATAAGTTCCAAAATAGTGTCGGCATCATCATAATATAGTGAGAAACGCGAAACCAAGAGCTTCAGAAAAGTCCACCTGAAGCTGGACAGTCTGGCTCTCCGAACCAGACTGATAAGTTGGGATGAACGTAGGAACTGCTTCAGCAGCATTAGTGATCGGCGTCTCCCTATCCTTCGCATTGACGAAGGAAACACTAGGAAAAGCAGCAGCCCGATCATCGGCAGAGCAATCGAATCGGAAAACGCCTTTCTCCAAGATTGGCTGAAAAATCATGTCGCCGGAACGGACATCGCGGCCAGCGGGTTGCGTCGCCTTTCCTTGAGAATCAGTCATCTTGCAAGAGCAGCTAGCTCGCTTGCGCCTCGAGCACCTGCATGCGATGAAATGCGAGTCAGGAAAGCGGGGGGAAAACAACAGCAAGACGGTGATCAGGGCGATTGGATGAAAACACGAAGCTCAGTGAATGAAACAGAACCTCGGCGACGATGTGGAAGCGGAAAGGGAAGGAAAAGGGAGCTGAAACTGGTGGCGATGACGATGATGAGGAGTTAGTGAGAGAAGTGGAAATGGTGCTACCAGTTCCACGCCATGGTAGTGGAGTGGAGAAGCTGTGGCTGTAGCGGTTGTCGACAGGTGAAACCGTACCATTTGAAGCTCGTTTTTTCTATTTGTTTATGCATCAATCATTCATCCAATCCAAACATTTCTGAACATAATTTTTTAAGGAGTTATATATGCGCACCTGGTCCTTGAACTTCTGTGGTATCCGTTATTCAGTCCCTAAACTTTTGCAAAGTAAATAACTAAGCATCCAATTGGTCAGAGAAGATGAAAACACTCACTGCCTCACCAAGTAATCTTCAATTATTCTTTTGGCTAAAAATAATCATAATAATTTGAACATTATTAATTAAAAAGTTCAGAATGGGATTCATGGCTCTTCATCCCCACTATCAATCAACACAACATTCTTTCTGGTCTTCAGCCGCTTGCTAGCCCTCTTATCACTACTGCCTTCTTCCTCCTTCGACGCCTCGATCTCAGGTAGTTCGTCCTCAGACCCGGCAAACTTCCCAATCTCTTCCAGAATCCTGTCGCCGTACTTTTCAGCTTTCAGCTTCCCAATTATCTTCTCCAACTGCCAAGAGAAAGAAGGATGGATCAGGAACCAAACTGCTGGTGTTCAAAGGATTCATGGAAATGAGCTCCATTTGACATGTCTACAGTTGCTGCTACTTACCTCTTCCATTGAGTTCGGCTTTTCGGTGCTAATCATGCTCATCTGCTGGCTAGACAACACGGAATGGGGGAATATCCCACCATGATTGGAAGATAGCTCTTTCCTCAGCTCATCAAGTTTTGATTCCAACCCAGATAGTCTGTGTTTCACTGTTTTCACGTCCCCTGCTGTCTTGCTCTTCTCTTTGTTACAAGTCTCAATCTTGACAGCCTTCTTCCCTGCATGTAAAAATCACAACTTTTTAGTGTGACACACTCTACTTTCCGCTTCATATGAGATCAATACAGGTATTTCAGCCAATTGAATTAAAGGTTCACTCGGGGATCCTTAAGTGACTACTGCACGTCCAACAATTGTTCGACTCTTTGCGATCACTTGTCACTGACCGTTCCAGTGTTCATAGCTTGATTTTGAAGATCCAAACAATCTAAGTTTGAGCAATCTTATTATTTTTCCTTTGTTACTTCTGCATTAATGGGGCAGAGGATGGAAATGCAATATTTGAAGCATATCACGACAAAAGGATTCATCAAATCAAATTCTAAGGAGTGCAGATAGAAGGCCACACTGAAATGTAACATATTTGTACAAATTAAGGTGCTTGTTAATACTAGACTATGCAAGCCAACCAGAGTATAAGTTGAAAAGGACGAGTTCTACCTTGGAGCACTTGATTTGCCAATGGTCCTACTGTCACATAAGCATTTGTGGCATATGCTGTGTGCTGAAACTCTTCTTTCTACATGAAAACACAGCACAGATTGGCAATCTTCTGAGAAGGGAATTATTTACATGATGATTCATCCAAAGAGGGGAAAATCAAGAATGAAAACCAAACCACACAACAGTAACTAAGGCGGAGGTGTCTATAAAAATTCAGTGTCGTTTAATTTGATTATTGGATATATCCTCAAATGAATTCATATAGTCAGGCTATCTTTTTAGGATGGTCTGATAATTGGGACACAAATGACCATAGATCAGCCAAAAACTCCTTAATATGAAAATGCATTGGCAAGATAAGAACAGGTCCATGATTCTGCAGAACCAAAAGGCCACTTGCCGTTCTCTCTGAGACTGAGAGGTGCATCAGTGAAATGTCAAACATTTATCATCAAAGCTTTTCAAATAGGTTTCACCAAAAAGAAAAACTTGTCAAATAGGGGATCCGCCACAATCCAATTACCTACTTTCGAAGAAGACAGAATAAACTTTAACCCAACTAGCTGATGCATCAATTTAGGGCTCCAGGTTAAATAAAAAAAGATAATAATGCCTAGAATACGTGTATTTTCTTTTCTAGTAAAAGCTTATCCACTGAACTGCCTATCTGCCTGAACATCTGAGTTGGATGTACTTTGAAGTAAGGAGCTTTGTCCAAGCAAAAAGAGCTGACTCAAAGAAATTACCAGAACTCGATCAAGTAAAAGTTGTACTACAAGCTGCTCCAGCTGCTCTTTCTTTAAGGTGGATCCTATGAGAAACAGAGGAACAGAAGAGTTTCAGCATACCAATTGGACCACAAGTAGCAGTAATCCATAACCGGGCAATTGTGAACAGAGTTATTAGCGCTTTTGCACATAGATAAAGACTAAAGCCACCTTCAATTATAAATTGGAAGTACCAATGTGAAATTAAACACAAAGAGCACACCAGAGATCGTACAGTTAGCAAAGTTCACTAGTATGCATACTGATCAGAGGTGAGCATCAGGAAATTAAGTATTACAAGGTTGCTCAAATGACATGGTTCAGAAAGTCAGTAGGCATGTAAAGAAATGAGAAGAAAAAAACAATAACCGAAGAGGCGATGACACTTCCTAACTCCTATCCAATTAACAAGTGCCAGAAAGAGGCTTGAAGGATAGAAAATGCCAAATCTGGACTTCAAATTCAGCTATTTGACACCTCAAGAATATAACAGATTAACACTGTAAATCACCCATAGAACAAACCTAGTTGCTTATGCTTGGATTTCATTTTGTCTACCAATTGCAGCATTGTTAACCTCTGATCATTCTCGAGCACATCTTTCAGCAACGAAACAATAGCTACAGCATAATCTGCAGAGCAAACCAGAACAGTTATGTTTAGCTCATAGCTATGCATTCTCAAATTTCAAAATGTGGCCTTCAATAGGATTTACCCAAATAAGGCTACTGTAGAGAAATCTAACAGAGATAATGAAGTAACAAGGTTAAATGATGCAGTCATCTCAGACACAATACTTTATTTGGAGGGAATTTCACCGACGATATTGATAACTACGATAAGATGAAAACATTTGTCAGACAGCTAACAACCACTTGGCTTAATGGTGATCATTAGCAAGATAACACTCACGATAAGTCACTTATTCAGGTTCCCTCTCCTTTCTTTTATTTATTCAACAAAATACAGCATAATGTTAAAAGAGAAAATAAAAGATAGCAACAAATTACTTGCACATAAACCATTCTAAATGACATTCAAGTAAATTTGCCTCATCCCTACTCCAACCTTATTGGGCACTCCTTATATAAAATAATGTCAAGATAATATTGGTAATATTTCATAAATGAAAATCGTATAGTAGAATGACAAATATGTGTGCATGCATCTCAGATCTGAACCAAACAAAACAAAAAGGTCACTCTGTATAAAGTTGTATGTTCTAATATTCTGTACATCTTGATTTGTTTTAAGAACTACAAGCTAGCACAGGCAAAATGTTCTATTTATTGAAGTTCTTGAAAAAGGAGTGCACATTTCTTTCGGTTCTCCTGTCCATCATTTTAATCATACCTGATATAAGGCACTGTAAAGGAGAAACGAGATCTGAACCAAACTCTTGATCGAAAGATGATAAGAGGGACATTCAATGAAATTTAACAGATTACTAAATAAAGGAACTTACTTGATACATCAAGTTCTATAATCTCATTTGAAAAGGCGCAATTATCACACATCCCTGCAATTGAGAAATATAAGCATATAGGTATATGTATGAAAGCTTCTTAATACATATGACGTCATGATGGTAGATAGCTGAGTTACCATTGCAGTCCTGCAGTGCCTCACTAAAATGTTTGAAGAAGGCAGCTCGACGGCACTGTCTTTTAGTCTACAATTTGAAGAAAAGAAGATCATGGTCAACATTCCATTCATCAATAAAAAGAATGTAAATGACAGCTAGCAATTTTGCAGGAATAGTGTAAAATACCTGGAGGGAATTACCTGGCAATACCGTACAATGTCGTAGAGATTCTGCAGTCCAGAATTCTCATAGAACACCATCGAACTCTGTTTGAAAAGGAAAATTTATTAAACCATAAGATTGTAGGGCAACAAGAAGTACCAACACGGAAGAAAGATGAATTACCTGCCTGGGAACGTCAGCAGGCCTGAAAAAGAGTACACACTCAGAAGGTAGACCATCTCGTCCAGCTCTACCACTCTCCTGAAGTGAGCAAAGCTATATAAAGAACAGAGCACAAGAAAAAGGCTAGTTCAGCAGGCACAAGAGAAAGACCTGATAATATGTTTCCATTGATTTGCTCAAGCTGTGATGGATGACAAATCTAACTACAAACAGCAACTCGGAATTAGCTAAGCAACCTTATATCTACATACACATGTAAGAGTTTTCAATAGAGTAGTGACTTGGCACAGAACAGGTTAACGGTCATTACCATCAGGTTTGTTGATTCCCATACCAAAAGCCACCTGCCACACAAACAATAGTTTAGGTGTGACACAGACAACGAATACAATGCAGATAGCAATAACCTCAAATTTCACCTACCGTACCAACAATGACCTGCAATTTATTCTTGCTCCATCTGTTGCATGAAAGCCACTACATCATTAACTCCATAGAGTAATTGTACTCAAGAAACACATGCAGAATTTTTCAGTCTCATTTCTAGTTGTTTTTCTTCGTATGTACCACTGAATTAGACAGAAAATTTTCCAACTACATTTTGATATATAAAACACCACAGCAGTAATAATGTTACCTAGTATGCACTTTCTCACGAGCACCGGGATCCATATCTGCATGGTAGTAGTCGGCCGAGATTCCTCTTGTACGTAATTCTGCAGAGACCTGTTAATCACATCACCACAACAATGAATAAATAATTATAAGAACCTTTAGTGGTGTTACTTTAATTGAACAAGTATCTAAGAGCCTGAACCCGTTCAGTTCATGCCAGTTACAATAACGGGTCAAATTCTAATTCTTGACTAACCAGCAGCTGACTTATTTGGTGAGGCAAGCAGAAACCATTATGGATTTATTATGTAGAATCATACAGTTTCCTACAGCAGCCCATTGCTACCTTCTATGAACTCAATCTCTCTGCTCTTTGATGACAATAAGGGAACCACAAACCTGCTCGCATTCCTTTCTCGAGAAGCAATAGACAATCCCGGACTCATGGTTTGAGTAAGACTCCAGAATGAATTCAGCAATTTCGTCAATAACCTCCTTTCCAACAGATGGCTTTTCTCTTACCTGTCAACAAGAAACTTTTACTTGAGCTTCAAATTCACATGTGTTAAAACTACATCACAAGAAACAATTACACAGAAAATAAGAAGGGGTGGAGGGGGAAATATCTGTCAGGAAAATGCACCTTATAAAAAAGATTTGGTCTGTTGACAGTGCTAACAAACTTGACACATTTTGGAATATGCAGCATCTCCATGAGATCATATTGGACTTTCCCAGTGGCTGTTGCCTGCAAAACGCAAATAAGTGATCACAAATCCTACATCATGGATTCGGAAAATTTCGTTTTCTTTTCCCATGTCAAACATTATACACTTACAGTCAACGCCACTATAGGAACACCTGGAAACTGAGTCTTGAGGATTCCAAGGCTCTTATAGTCTGGACGAAAGTCATGGCCCCACTGACTACAGCAATGGGCCTCCTGCAAATTTGCACTAGTAATCAGAACAAGTTAACCCCTAAATGTCTATCACTTTGTTAAATTGGTTCTACAAACAAGATTTCAGAACACTTTGTCATCAATTAATCCTTAGAGCTTTATTATTCCAAGCTTACCCCATTAATCATAAAGTAAAGAAAACTGCGGATACAAGTGCACTTCAAGATAATAAGCATATGGACTGTTGCACATCTTTTCAAGAGCTGCCATTAGTAGCCTCTCTTGAAACTAGAATTGTGAGCTAGGCCAATGTAGCCATTGCTTTTAAATGAAAATAAATAGCAAATGTGTAGTCAGGTGTTAAATCTACTCTGCTTGGTAAAAAGACTAGCAAAAAGAGTGGAAACCTACTTACATCAATTGCAATCAGAGAGAGACGGCCTTGATGATTGCACTTTTCAAGCTTTGACATAAACCTTTTGCTCTTCGATATTTTTTCAGGAGTAACATACAATACCTTGAGCTCTCCTTCACCTTTTTCGAGAGCTTTATATATGAACTTCTCTACTTCCTTGTTCGTAGTCGATGTCAACATGAATGCAGGAATCCCTAATGCAGTCAATCCCATAACCTGCATCACTGTTTATCATTACAAAAGCTACCTAAACAGAAAGTATGGAGTGATAAATACATATGCTCTGGAAACCCAATGGGAGGTGGATGAAAACATATAACCCACTCTAGGCTCAAACCACGGGCAGACTCTGAACTATCAGAGAAAGGAGAAACACCAAAGATCGGAAAGAATACCTGGTCTTGGATTAAAGAAAGCAAGGGACTGACAACGAGAGCAACCCCATCACGGAGAATAGCTGGAAGTTGATAACAAAGGCTTTTCCCACCACCAGCAGCCATGATCACTAAAACATCCTTTCCACTCATCACAGCATTTATAATCTAGTAAGAGATACAAAATAAATACAAGTGAATCCACATAGATTTGTCCCAAAATGAAGAAGAAACTACATCGGAATAAGAGAAATAATAGTATACTTTCCACTCATGAGTCATGACCATGGGTCAATCTAGCCCAAGTTAAATAGTCATAAACAACCCACAAAGAGCAATCAATATTACCATTACAAAGTTTCCAGCCATGACATTATCTAACCACAGTTTGGGGGTTTAGTATAAGAACGCGTCAAGACTCCCAAAAGAAAAGGGAGAAGTGATAAGAACACGTAGACATTTTTACTTTAACTTGATTTCTTCAACAAGGAATCATAGCAGAGTAGAACTATCAACGGCCACTCTGGAAAATGCAAGGGTTTCGATGACCAATTCACCATTTGGAACTGGATTGCCAAATGCCAGCTCGCGGAAACAGAAACAGAACTATCAACGAAGCTCGTAAGAGAACCCTACCTCGCGTTGATTCGCCCGGTACGAAGGTATCCCAAACACATTGAGCCTCACATCGTCAGCCTCGGAATCCCACTGAAAGGGACCCGACCAATTTTCCGAAGTCGTCGATGGGCAGCCTTGAACTGGGCTTCCGGAAGCTTTACATGCTTCCAGCAGAGCTCTGAGCTCCGACTGCCTCTCCTCCAACTTCTCTTGCCTGTCAAACAGTGTTTTTATCTGGTCTGCAAAACAGGTGACCGGAAGTGAGATGGCAAAGAGAAGACGCCCGAAAGTGGCAGATAATTTTATTGAAATTTCCAGAAGGACCTTGCACGTCTTGAATTTCAGCCTCAACGGAGAGAAGTTCTTCCATTACTAACTCTTCCGTCTCCATTGTTGTGCCTCTGCAGCGAGTGCGAGACAATGGAAGGAAATTTTGGTTCCCTCCAATGAACTGCAGATGACGGGTCGGGAGAAAGCAAGGAGAAAAGGAAGGAAAGTGCTTCGCTCTTGGGCCGATATGAAAAGGTCATATGAGCCCAGAGACGATAAAGCTAATTTGGGCCGTTTGCATTAGGTTATATTAAGGTTAGGCTAGGTTTTATTTTGTTTTTAATTTTGTATATAAAAAGCTAAGTATTATTTTGTTTTACATTGGCTAGTTAAGTGATTTCCTTGTAAGTAAACCATTTTTCATTTTTTCAAAGATTAATTTGTCCCAAAAACTTACGGCTCGATTGGTTGTGGGAATTTGAAAACTTCATAATTAATGCAATTTTCTTATTATTGTTATTTACATTATCAAGGAAACACATATATCATTATTTACAATGCGAACATACGAAATTTTCTTATTTTACAAACGAAGAAATTGACATGTAAAAATTGGTCAAAAAAAACTATGTTTGAATTGAGCTATGGGTTGTGGGAATTGTTGGTATAAAATTTTATGCGTTTACCAATTTATCATTTTCCAAATATGAAGACATGGCTTCAAATCCCACATTCTAAGTCCAAAAAATCAATACCACGCTAAATTGCTCCAATCCACCAACACTCAAATACTAAACATCAACCAAATCATCTTATGGTGATTCACTGTGATGGGGCGTTTCTAAACGACTCCCAACCGACGGCATATGGTGTGGTTTTTGTTAACCACCATGGACAAGTATATGATGGACGAGCTGACACTTTTCTTTGTTCTAACCTTATGGAAATTAAAACGAAAGCTCTACTTGAAGGTCTCAAATTAGTATAAGAATATGATTTCGAGTGCATCGTCCAGTATAGACATAGGTAGCAAGCCATTTTAGAATTTCTTTTAATTGCCTCTCATGAGAAAAATATCCCACAATAAAGGAATGGTACAGTATGAAATAACATAAAAATAGACTCAACTCATAAACATAAAAAATATAGACTGCCAAGTCCTGGTTCAAGCCCTGTCTCATGACCCCACCCAATGACCTTGGAGATGTGATGCACATATCGGATCGATGGTTACAATTCTTCGAACGAACAAAAGAATAAAGAATAAAGTTGTGGCAAGAAAGTTCAACTCTCGAGCTGATTGGGTCGCTCGTTCGATGGGGTGTTCAACGCTTCCAAACAACTTGATTAAAATTCTTGATCTAATTTATTATATACTCTGAATTATGTTTGTAACATTCGTTTCTCTTCTTTCGATGGTGGAATAAAAGTGAACTTTACTCATACAAAAAAAAAACAAGGCCTAATACACTTGTATAGCCAAAACTTTGACGGTTTTGCCAAATATAGCCACATTTGGATAAATACAAAAAATAGTCACTTCCGTCCAATTGTTTGACGGTGTTAGTTAACGTGTTGACTAGACTAACGAAAAAGCTGACATGACAATCTTTTAATCATTAAAAATATGAGCTGGAATAATCAAAAAAAATAAAAATAAAAGAATTTTTTTTTTATTTTCTCTCTCTCCCTCTCCGTTCTTCTCCCACCCAACCTTCCCAATCTCTCTCCTTTTCCCCCATTCTTCCCCAGAATCACTCCCCCTATTCCTCCTCCCCAATTTCCCTCCCACCCAACCTTCCAAATCTCTCTCCTTCTTCCCCATTCTTCTCCATAATCACTCCCCCCTGTTCCTCCTCCCCAATTTCCAAACCCACAGCCACCACCAACCTTCACACTTACCACCTCTCTTCCATCCATCTCAACTACCACACCGAATTCAACCCTAACCACGATCTATTTCCAATCTGCAACAGCCACCACCAACCCCCAGATCTAACTCACTGTCGCTCCTGCTGCAACGGCTTCAGAGCTCTAAATCGCCGCAATCCCGCCGGCAAAACTTCGGTTCATGAACACGGGTTGAGTTAGTTTAGCGATTGATTGAGCTCGAAGCTACGAGATTTTTGTGGTCCTTACCAATAGAACGAGGGCGGATGATCTGGAGGCTCCGTGCCCGGCAAATAGAGGAAACGAATGGAGGAAACGATGTGAAGTCGACGTCGCTCTTGATCGGCGTCTTTGTCGGTTGTCATTTCAGTGGTCTCCCCGAGATTTGGGGGGAGGGGGGACTTGGCTTGCTACTGGTCGAGGGAGGAGCGATATCGAGGGAAGCGAGATCAGAGATGGGACTAGGAGGTGATGGCGATTGGTTTTGATCGTCCGTGGAGGAAGGAAAGACGGTTGCGGGCTGAGGCAGAGAGAAGAGAGGGTCAGAGGGATGTGAGTTAAATTTTTTATTGTTTTATTGTTTGTTTGTTTTTTAAATATTTTTAGATAAAAAAGACTATTTGGATTTTTATTTATTTATTTATCCACCCATAATTGTTAAATGATAAATCAAAATGAGGTGGCAATGATATTGATGACTTGTCGCTGACGTGGGTGATGAGTTGGCAGCCACATCATCATTCCGTTAATTAGACTAACAGTGTCATTGACGCCGTCAAACTATGTAACGGAAATGGCTATATTTGTCATCGAACTTTTAAAATTCTGGCTATTTCTGATATTTCTCCAAAAGTGGCTATATTTGTCACAAACGTCGAAGTTTTGACTATACAAGTGAATTTGACCAAAAAACAAATCAAAATAGTATTCATTGTATGTTTGAAACGAGAAAGTCGTCTAATAGTTTGTTGAAACAAACAAAAATCGAATCTCATTGTCCCCCCTCGTCCAGTATTCATTTTCCTCGTTCACGTTCTCTCCTCCAGCCCCCTCTTCGATTCCTTTTCTATCATTAGTCACCCATCATTTTTACTATCCAAATAACTAAACATCGAAAATGGATTGAAACAACTTGCTTTCTCTTCTATGTTCCACCGATTTCAAACTCCTAATAGTTTAAATCATCTTAAAACTAGAGGACGAAAGAGGTTCCTCGTGTGTTAGCAAATCTGTTTTTTTGAGGGCTCTGCTCTGCTTTCATCCCTGAAGACGACCTTGAAAGGAACCAACCAAGATTGGCTCTTTCCTGCTCGCTCCCATCACAACATCCGCCCCACATCGCTCATTTGGCTCCTTATCCAACTCACCAAATTTGGAATAAACAATGTTAGGCTCAACCTCTCCCATCTCTACCTGTTCTGTCTAATTCAGCAGAAACAGGGTGAGTGGAGGACGATGACCCACGGCCACGGGGCAACGAAATGGCGGACTAAAGTGGATGAGCAATTTAACCTTTCCCCCCTCTCTTGAGGAAGGAAATATCGACTGTGAGTCTGTGATTGTGACTCCAGTTCCTTTCATTCTTCTTTGTGTAACTTTGCATCTGTATATGTGATTTTCTTTTCTCTCCTACATCTATGCTGTAATGCTGCTTTCTGACAAAAAAAAAAAAAAGAGAAAAGAATCACGAGCCGACGACAGTTAGGGCATGTACTCTCCGACCCTGTTCAGCCTGGGCTTTTCTGACGGTGACGGCGGCGGAGCCAAGCGCGGCGGCGTTGGAAACCAGCGTCAGAACCCCTGAGCCGGCGTAGATGCCGTCTTTCACTGCGTAGCATTTTCCGTCGAGCCATCCTTTCTCAAATGGCTGCGTTGCGCTCATGCTCGTCGCTCCCCCTAATAGCACCACCGCTAGCCCAAAACTCGCCCTGCGTCCACCATCCAACAAACAAAAGAAACAGAAAAAAAAAAAAAAAAACAGAGACACCTTAATTAGAAGGAAATTAATAATCAAGTACGTTACCTACTTTTTGCCACAAATTAAATCATGGGAATCGAAAAGCCCCTGACACAAAGGCAAGAATCTGAATCATGGGTCGCCTCAATTGCCAGACAAAGATCATTAATGGCGACTGACGACTGACCCAGATTGAGTAAACTCAAAGGAGAGTGAGAAAGAAGAAAACAGAGCATCATGTATGCGCATACGATAAAGAAAAGGTGAAACCCAACTGAATTGTTCTAAAGAGTAATAGACGAATTGTGGGGGGTTTGGATGAGAATTACCAGGAGAAGAGGAGGAGGAGAAGGGCGGGGACGGAGGGCTTCTTCGAGGCAGAGGAAGAAGAAACAGAAGTGGAAGGAGGCAGAGGAGGGGAAGTGGGCTTCTTTCTGGAAGAAGAGCAGAGAGAGGGGAAGAAGTTGCTGCAAATCAACAAGTTGGTCAATGTGTGGGCGACAACTAAGGAAACGATTGCCGCGATCCCGAATCCGAACGCGTGGCTCTCGGGCAGGTAGCAGAGCTCATTCTGCAATTTCACATCCTTCCTCTGCCCAGAACCCAAAAAAAGGAAAACAAAGAAAATCACAGCCATGAATTAACACGCATATTGCAGTGACTGTAAGATTCAGGAATTCGAGGTGGGATGAATGAGATGAGGATCGAGTATAAACAGATGTTTGGTACCTTGACTTTCTTGATCTCGGCAATGACGCAGGAGACGAAGGAGAGAATGGCGAGGGAGATGACAATGGCGAAGATGGAGAGCGACCCAGCCCTCTGCTTCTCCATGGGAAGGGGAAATGTGAGGACCGAGGAAGAGTAATTAGGGGATAGGAATTAAACAATGAAATGAAAATGATGAAGGGAAAGGAAAGGAAGCGTGGAGTTTACTCAAAGAATGTGTGGTCTTCTTCTCCTTCTTCCCCTGCACTACAAAATTGAAAACTCTCTTTTCTTCAATCTCCTCTTTCCCACAAATCCCAGTGTTCTAATTCCCCACACCACTCATGTTGTCCAGTTGTGGCGGAGAATCGTATGCGAAGAAGATGCATTGGATTGGACTCTTTTAATCTTTCATTCTTTTGTTTGAATCGTTAATAATAAGATATTGATATCAAAATGATCCTCTAAATAATTAATTAATTATCATATTTCTTATCGACACACTTTTCGTCGTTAGAGTAATGCATTGCGAGGCCATATCCAATGTGTAAAGTCAAACCCAAATCCAAATCGAAACATACCCGCTCTGAGCAGGAAACATTGGGCGTAGACATTCGGGAAGCAGCCGGCTGCCACTTCAGTAGCCCAATAAATAAACAAAACGGGCAACATATGTTATATGGGCTACCGGTACATCTCCCCAGGGCCAAACCGATTTCACACCGAATTATATTTCGATACATGATTGACTTTTATATACGAAAAGAAAAGCAAACTTGTTTTTTCATTGAAAAAATAACTTCCCATTTTATTTCTAAAATTACAATACAACTATCAACATTGTAATTTCAAATCCACACATTTAAACAATAAAATAATTTGACAATCAAGAGATCACTTATTCTTTGAGTGTTCCTACAACATAAGAGTTCCGCGGTCTGTTTTTAAATTAGCAACATTGACAGGGGGATTGTGAAGCTTCTTTACAGTTGGCTCTCCGAACATTCGCTTACAGTTAACCCTGATGCGCGACGAGGATGATTGATCTGGATGGTGGTGGTTAGCGAGATGTGGCGAGAATGTTGTCGAATTCTTTCTGAAGATCAATTCCTAAGGAATGTGCAAGAGCTTCTCATGGTGTTGAGTTGTAGTTTTACTAGTGTAGCTTCTATCATTTATAGTAGTGTTATAGATGATTTGATTGTTTGAATGGTTTTTCTGTAATTGTGACGAGAATGTTGTCGAATTCTTTCTAAAGATCAATTCCTAAGGAATGTGCAAGAGCTTCTCATGGTGTTGAGTTGTAGTTTTACTAGTGTAGCTTTTTTCATTTATAGTAGTGTTATAGATGATTTGATTGTTTGAATGGTTTTTCTGTAATTGTTTATAGAGTGATTGTGTAATACAACGTTTGGTATGTGTGATTGTGTATGTCGCATAAACTAAAAGCTGAGACAAAACAATCTCAACTCAACTATTTCAACAATCACAACTAAAAGTTGAGATATAACAATCACTCAAAATGAGTGATAGTTTCTGTCACATCACAGAAACAATCCATGTATTGTTTCTGCTAAAAAAATAAAAAAACGATGCATTGTAAACAATACATGCATAATGACAATATCAACAAAACAATCGCAACTTCCAAACGACCCCTTAATGTGGTTGACAAATTTTAAATGAAAATTTTAACTGAAAATATTACTTTCCCAAAATATATGAGTTTGATATAAAATATTGTAGAGTTTCATATTATATATCACATAAAAATTGATAATAAAGAAGCCAATTATATCTATAACCTATAATTTATTTATCCCAAGTATGTAGATTACAGAAATGATGGCATCCAAAACCGCCCATTAAAAACAAATCCAATTTATGATTATGAGCTGGAAATTCAGTAAACAGTATTCAACAAAATTTCTTCCGCTTGAGGCGCTCAAGAACCGACTGAGCCGTGCAATAAGCGATCGCCTGAACGGTGACCATGGGATTCACCCCAAGCGCCGTCGGGAACACGCTGGAATCCGCCACGTAAAGCCCTTCCACCTCCCACGTTTCCCCCGTCTCCTTCACCGCCGACGCCGCCGGATCCGCCCCCATCCGGCAGCTCCCCATCTGGTGCGCCGAGCACAGCTGCGTCGCCAGTCCTCTCACCGGCCGCCGGCTCTCCTCCTTCACAAACCTCTCGAACTCATCGCGGCTCGCTTTCTTCGCGTTTATGCTCTTACCGCCCAAATTATGCGTCCCGATCTCTTCCGCTCCGGCCGCCGCCAGAATCCTCAGCATCTTCTCCACCCCCTTCTGCAGATTCCTCTCGTCGGAATCTCCCACCCTGTAGCTGATTCTGCTGTGAGAATCTCCGACGGTTCCGGATCCCTTATCCCTCGCCAAGGTAAATACGTGGGCCGTTCGCGAAAACCTTGTCATCCTCAGTTTCATGTCCGATCCGGAGACCCACGGCATTAGACCCGCGAACATTCCTGGATGTAGAGAAGGTGTTTGAATAATTGCCCCATAGGATCCGTCCGTTGATTCGTCGGCAGTAACCCTTGACATTGCTGTCATTATCCCTCCTTCGTAGCTCTTCTGCTTTGATTCTTCTTCTTCTTCCGGGAAGTATCCCCACGCCATTGTGACTGGGTGGAGGTGGAGATTCTTCCCGATGTGGGGATTCTTCAGGCCGCTTCTCCGCAGCAATGGCGGAGTGCTGAGAGCTCCGCAAGCGACTATTGTAACTTTGGATTCAACCCTGCAGGTAATTTTCGTCCTCGATCCTCCACCGTATGATTCGAATTCGAATACGACCCCAGTTGCCTTTTCTCGATTTGTTGATGATTTCCCTTTCTTCCTTTCGTGCAGGACTTGGACTGCATTGCAGCCTGGGAGAATCACGCCATTCCCTGAATCCACCAAGTCTACTAGCCATGTCTCCGAAGTTCCCTTCTTCTTCCCATTCTTGCACCCAAAGTTGCACCAGCCGCAGTGGTGATTTGGGTCGGAATTCCTGGGAATGTCGTTCACCGGATACCCCAATTTCTGGCACCCTTTTCTCAGCACAGCACTGTTGAGTCCTTCCCCTCCATGGATTTGGGACTGAACCCCCATCCTCTCGCAAACAACCTGGATTGCTTCTCTGTACATCTTGCTCTCGAACAGCTCCAATTGATGATCATCGCTCCACTCTTTGGTCACGTTCTGTGGGGTTTCAAGCGAGGCAGACCAGTTGATTGTGGAGCCACCACCCACTGTGGAGCCCGCGAGGACCACGAAGCTCGTGTCGTCGGTGGCCATGAGACCTCCCGAGAGGTACATTTGGTCCATGGAAGGGCCTTCCAGGAGTGAGAGGTTGCTTCTGGCTAAGTAGCTTCCTTTCTCCAGGACAAGCACTTTGTACCCGGCTTTTGCTAGTACACCAGCAATCACACCACCTCCCGAGCCAGAGCCAACTACTACGGCATCACATTTGATGTTGAATGTTCCCGTAGCACGACAGATGGTGGCTGGAAATCCTGATCTGTGTAGGCAGTCTGCAACTATGTTCTTTGGAAGGTTCATGTGAATGAGACCTCTGCAGAGTGGTCCATAGATGTCTTCTTTAGTGGTGGAATGATGATGATCATCAGCAGCAGCTGGGTCTGGTCCAGGATAGCCAATTGCTTTCCATGCTGGGTTCTCATTCTGCTCATCTACCTGGTCCGTGTATTACAGAGATGAAATCCATGAATTGGTAGATAATTATTAGTTCAATGAAATTGAGGAAACAGCAATTGAGACTAACTAATGAAGCTCGTATACCTGGGAGAAGAAAACGAGTAGGATGATGAGTTTCAAAGTCTTGAAGAGCATCCTGAGGAGGAAGAAGTAGCTTTGAGACCAGTTGAGGAGGATCTGTTCCCTTCCCTGCAGAGGGATTTGAGGGAAACTGAGGAAGAATGGGAATCGACCACAGATGCTCTTCCTCCCGCAGAAGAGGAAGGTCCCAATCCATGTTGAAAGCAGCCAGAAGGCAAGTCTTACCAGCCAGACCTTTGGGTGCTCCAATCTCTCACTGATTATCCTTCCTATCTGCAAACAGAATTCTTAGTCAGCTGATCATCGTAAGTTCACTGTCTCTAAGCTACTGTCCTAAGGTCTTGAACTCATTAGAAGTATCACGTTCGAGTTCTCTTTTAACTGAACGAACTCCAACTACAGGTAAAAAATACAGGTAAAACAGGGAATGGGTTAGGGTGATTACTTGTTTTTTAGTAATCACGGTGACAACCTCTTTATATACCATTTGATTAATTATTTTTCCTTATTTTTTAATCTTACGGTCAAGATTCTTTTAGGTTAATTTTGGAAATTAAAAAGTGACCACACCTGATTATTCTATATAATCTACCTAAACCCTAGTTCTATCCTCCCTCCAGCCAAACCCGTCGCAGCCGCCTCCACGTACCACTCCCGTCGCACCGCCGACAGCAGCCCCGACCACCCTAGGCCACCGCCGGCAGCAGCCCCCCTCGGTACTCTCTCTCTCTCTCTCCGCCAAAGTGATCTCACTGCCAAAGTGCCTCTTTCTCAAAGTATCCTTTTTGGATTCATTATTAGGCAGCAGCCCAAATCTTCGTGTCGTCGGCACTGTCCGCCTCCGACGTCCCGTTCATCGTGGCCCACAAGAATGCAACGCTCAACAGGCTCAGATCAGGCGCCGAGCATGTCTCCGTCTCCATCGACATCTACAATCAAGGATCCTCGTGAGTTTTCACTTCCCTTTTATTGATTCAATGTGCAGTGGTATAGATTGTTTATATTGGTAGTTTTCGTGTAATGGTATAGATTTATTTCTGCAATGGTATTGATTGTTTATATTGATAGTTTTCGTGTAATGGTATAGATTTATTTCTACAATGGTATTGATTGTTTATGGTATAGATTGTTTATATTGGTAGTTTTCGTGTAATGGTATATATTTATTTCTGCAATGGTAGTTTTCGTGTAATGGTATAGATTTATTTCTGTAATGGTATTGATGTTTTTCAAAGTGGTAGTGTTTGTCTAATGGATTGGTACTCTTTTTTTTTTTTGCAGAAAGATTGAGAAAAATATGGAAAGGAAATCTGGCTGGAGATTACGGAAGTGAGAGAAAGAGAGAATTTTAATTAATAGATTTTTGTAACTGCCTAAAATATAATTTATTACAAAATTAATTAATATAATTTATTTTTTCATACCCAATTTACCCTTAGTAATCACTGTAACCTGTCCTGGTAAAAGGGGGGGGGGGGGGGGGGGGAAACAAATATATTGGAGAAATATGTGAAAATGTGATGGGGTGGGGTGGGTACCTCAATACACATGTCCCGTCCCACTCTACTACGGGATGGGGTGGGTTGACCCACTCTTACATGTTATTTGACAAAAATACACGTAAATTTTACTTTTTACGATAAAACAGAGAGGAAAATATTGTATGAATGAAAAATTGTGATAATAGAATGTATAAATGAGTTTAACAAGTTGAAATATAGACTCTAATTAGTTGAAGAAAAGTCAAAATAGGACAAATATGTATGAATATTGTAATAAATTGATATAGAATGGACCAAGAACAGGGCGGAGTAGGACGGATTGGAAGTAGATATTCATGTCCCGCCCTATGCTACTGCGGATTGAGTAATACCCTTCCATCACGAGTTAGGTCGGGTAATATCCGCGAGGCGGGTTCCAATTGCCATGTGAAAAATGACCCTCTATTAGATCATATGGGCCCTGGGGCCCAGATACTTTATTATGGACTTTTCTTGTTGTTGTCTTACAATTCTTAACCTGCAAGGGAGATCCATAATTTTTGTTTACGAGGAGTCCCTCCCAAAACTGAAAGGGCCCAACATAGAGAGAGACAGATCCATTTTTAGGTCGACTTAAAAGGGCATCCGATAGAGCCACGAAATTAGGGGGTGAGCATTCGGTCGGTTCGGTTTCGACCGAACCGAAATTATGAATATCGGGTTCCCGAATTCTCTCCAATCTCAAACCGAATTATAATTCGGTTCGGTCGTTTTAAACCAAATTATGATTCGGTTCGGTTTTTCACCCAAAATCGAATTTGTGTAGCTACTTGTATTTTCTCACTTTTAAATTATTTTTCACCCCTAATATAAACAATAAATATCAATTATATGCATCATCAATGATAAAATCAAACTTTTCAACACATAAGTCATAAAACATTTCAAATATTTAAGTCTAAAAACAACTACAAACATAAAAATCCACCATTTGGAGCTGGCAATTATAGTATTTCGGTTGGAAATTCAGTAATTCGGTTTGGTTGAAAGAACCTTGGTTTCCGAACTATCCATATTTTCCTTCTGAATTCCGAACCGAATAGCATTAATTCGGTTTCGGTTCGGTTCGACTTGGTTTTACCGAACTGTTTGCCCACCGCTACACGACACCATATGCAGTACGGACTGGAAAAGAAACCGCAAAGGAGACGTTCCCTTTAGGGATAATAATTTCTATTTGATTTGATTTATCTCACCTGTTTGTTCTGTTTTGGGCGGGTCTGATCTGACCTGACACTCCCTAACTTTTCCCATTATCGATCCATTTTTGTCTAAATTACATGTAATCTTAGTCAAATTACTTAGGTTTTTCCTCTTATTACATCATATTGTAGTTATAATAAAGTTGTAACTAGGTAAAAACCTCAATTTTCTTAATAATTTAACTACATTTTATCATATTATGGTTTTTTTTCTTGGTCTTTTAATGAAAATAACAAATATTTTTAATTTTTGTCGCATAAATAACATACCCATTGGGTCAACCTGCCCCGACCCGCACCCTATTATAAATTATCCGCCCTGTAACCGACCTGCCATAAGGCAGGCATGGGTATCGAGATACCCTCCCCAGACCTGCCTCATTACCATTCCTACCTTTCCATTCCATGGCAACTGTCAGAAAACGACATCATTTCATCAAATAAGGTAAAAAAAACTCAATGCATGCAGATTCGGTTGTCTACCTAACTACAAGTATTTGTCACTCCACTTATTTTATCCCACCAAATATGCATTGAAAAGCGATTTTAAATAAAAGCGTTTAGACGATTTAATAGCGGAAAAACATGAGATTTAAAACGTAATTTTGACTACATTAGTAAGAGAAAAACATGATTTTACGTAGAAATATTTTGATAAGCTAAAGGCGTAAAATCTTCGAAGGATCAAAATAAATCAGATACTATATCTCTCTATAATTGGGGTTTAAATAAATAAAATACATGGAAAACGAAAGGAGCGTGAACGAATAACTACTGACTAATCCGGTGCATGAGCGCGTGGGGGTTGGTTGGTCTAAAATACTAATAAATAAATATTATACTAATCAATTAAGTTAACTACCCGTTGAGGAGTTCCGGCCATGGAAGCCGACGTTTGGTAGAACGCGGCGACGGAGGGATCGACGGTCTTCGCCGCCGTCATCGTGATGGAGGGCAAGAAGGTGTCGCAGAGAGCCGTGAGGGCTTCCATCTCCCTGGCTGACAATTGGGAGCTGTGATCGTTGTCGCCGGCAGGCCTCTGCCGGCTGCAGTACTCGGCGGCCGTCTCCAACGCGAAGCTCCCCAACTCGATCACCACCGTCCCCTTATCGTCGCCGTCATAACCACCATCATGCCGCCGCCGTGGCCCTTCTACCCGCGCCATCATCATGACGAAACGACGGGAACAGGTACAAATTTTTTTTTTTTTTGAAAGAACGGATACAATTAATAGTGTTCAACGAAGTTAATTAATTTCGGGCGAGCTATATATGGAGAGGGATCTAGCTCGATCGGCAGCTAGCGAATGGTGGCGGTTATGGAAAATCGGGTTTGTGCATGTAGTACTAGACTACTAGTAGTAGTGGTATATATATAGGTAATAACTAGTGTACGTGAGTACGTCAGGCGTATACTATACAACAGGTGATCTAACCGTTAGATGTATTTAGATGAGCTCTGGCCGATTTCAACGGTCAATTTTTGTTATTCATTAATCGGGTTGGGGTTTAGAAAATCGGTGTATGGGGTTTATCCATTAGAGGTTAGGTATAGTATCATACCCCAAATTCGATTTAATTCATTATCTAGATAGAGATATCCCACTAGTAATACCTGGCGTATCTTATACGCTTGACGTACACCAGTCCGACCCATATATATATATAAAAGATGAAACACCACGTGGAAGGCTGAAACCAAATATCGCAAAAGACTTGGTGATTTGAACTTAACCGTCAAGATTCATGAAATCCAGCTTAAATAACACTAGTTGTTATAAATAATATAGCCTTAAAAGAGCACCAATCACCTTGTAAATCATCAATGCAATATAAGATATTTTTTTAGTGGAAAACAAATGCCCCCAATTGCTTAGTGTATAGTAATTATGATCTAAATAGTTTACACCAACATACTAATTAAAGTAACGAGATTGTGGATCAGTTAGTAAATACTCCGTTTAATGCATATATTTATAGACGTTCCATTCTTCCATTAAAAGGGACTCTTCGTTTTGTATATCTCAGGGCAGTCCATGCTGAATCAAACGAGACGAGAAGTTCATGAAGAGTTACGTGCTCGATCGAGTGAAATCGGCTAGGCAGTAATACTATTCAGTATGATTTTATAACCCTTGATTTTGACATATATATTGACAACGCGCGAGGCCATCACTTGGTCACTTCATTAAAAACTCCACGTAGTTCTTAGCATGACAAGCCTTAACCCTCTCTGTCCATGAAGAAAGGGAAAATAGACCATAAGAAGCTAGAATTATGAATGAATGAATGGTCAATTTATGTATTGAATGGATATAAATTATAAACTCACCGTCGAAGTAGTTCACATATTTATTGTTCCATTGTACAAATCGCTCTCGTACTTTCTTTGACTTGTATCGCTATATATGTGTGCTCGTACAAAAAAAAAGATCCACGAGGACACGATCCAGCTTAATTATAGACAACGACCCCAGCAGGAATCATTAATAATCAAGGGAAGTGTAAGATGTGTTCCAATTTCGTCCACCCACACACTGCCACTAGGTAGCTGGTGGTCAATTTTTCACGTTGCTGTATATGCAACGTTGGCTTTGGCTATATTCAAACGGGTTGGTTATCGTAGTAATCATTTTAACCGGTAGTATTATGATGATTTGATTTGGTTGATTTGGATAAATGGTTTGGTTTGGTTAAACGTTCTAGCTGGTTTGCTTAGGTTTCGCCTATCCGAGCATTTAACCGATTAGAAAATTAATTAGCCACATATCTGATGAGCATTTCTACTACTGCTCTAAAGCATTGGTGATTTAAAGTACAACTTGAATTTGTACCGTAACGTTAAAGGTACAAATTGAAGTTGTGCCATAACATAATACAACTTTAGTTTGTACATAAAGAGATTTATACAAAAAATATATATATGTAAAAATTCAGGTTGTACCATAACATTAAATGTAGTACTTCAGGTTGTACCATAAAGAGCAAAAACTAAAGCACCAATGCTTTAAATCATGGTAAAATTCTCAATCTCTAATGTGTTATATAACACATACATAATTACTTTGCATAACTACTTAAGGGTGAAGTGTTCCTCCCATTATCCACAAAAGATATAATTATTCTTATACTAAATTTGTGGGACAGGTTACGGTGATTACTATAAAATAATTTTATAGTAATCACCGTGGTTACTAAGGGCAAATTGGATATAACAAAAATTATTAATTACTTTTTTTAACAAAATACATTTTAGGAAGTTACACAAATATATTAATTACAATTATCTATCTTTCTCTCACTTCCACAATCTCCAGCCAGATCTCTCTTCCTTTTTTTCAATCTTTTCCTTGTTTTCGTTTAACAGAACTAATACCGCTGCAACAATAACACAATACCAATCCATTAAAAGAACACTACCAATGCATAAAACACCAATACCATTCAAGAAATAAAAACACTACAATTTCACAAAACACCAATACCATTGCAGATTTATCAATATCAATAAGTGCAAATCAATATCATTACATGATAATCAATACCAATGCAAAACAAAAAAAACCAATGTGAAAAACACTACCACTACAGGGGAAAAAAACTACCATTCACTAAAAAGCAATACACTTACATGATAATCAATACCAATGCGAAAAAACACTATTACGAAAAAATCACTACCAATGTGGAAAAAACAATACCAATGCGAAAAAACACTACCACTACGAAAATATCACTACCAATGCGAAAAAAACACTACCACTACGAAAAAATCACTACCAATGCGGGGAAAAATCAGATCTAGGGTTTTTATTCATCTCACCTTTTCCACAGCCGTATCCCAAAGGAGAGAGAGAGAGAGAGAGAGAGAGGTGGGCAGGGAAGGAAGGAGGGGAGTGGGCGGTGTGGTGGCTGGTGGGCAGGGGAGGGGGAGGGTGGTTGGGTAGAGAGAGAGAGAGAGAGAGAGAGAGAGGAGAGTCGGCGGTTGTGGGGAGGAGGGAGGGAGGGCAGGTGGGGGGAGCGGAGGGGAGTGGAGGAGGTGAGCGAAGGTGGTGGGCGGAGGAGAAAGAGAGGGGGGCGGGTAGCCGGCAGTTGGCTGTCGTCGTCTAGGGTTCGGCTGGAGGGGATGGTAGATTAGGGTTTGGGTAGAATATATAGAATAATCAGGTGTGAACTCTTTTTTTGTTTCCAAAATTGGTCTGAAACAAAATTAACCGTGAGATTAAAAAAAGAGGAAAACAAGAAAAATGGACGGCAGATAGTGATGTAGCCACGGTGGTTACTAAAATTTTAGTTACCACCCTAACACATTCCCTAAATTTGCGCTTATAATAAAGTACGTGCAACAATATATGAGCTCGTAATTTAGATAAAGATCATATACTATGTTGGATGAAAATTAAAAAATGAAGAGATTTTTTAGCTTCTGATAACTGCTAAGAGTCCAAAATAATTCACACGGACACAACCCAACCCAATTCATTACCCCAACAACATTTGTATATATTTTTGCTAGATGGATACTTTTAAATACGGTAAGATAGTTATATTAGTATTTAGTTAGATGTGTTTATGTTAAAAGTTAACTATAAATTGATTTTTATATTTTATTCACCATCAGATGCGGGTTACTCGAATCGTGTAAGTAGGTACCGAGGACCAGACTTTCAACCCTAGATCCGGTTAGATCCAATTCAAATACAGATTCGATCCGTTGCACACCCCCTATTGCAAATAACACAAACGTTACAATAGTTGGTAGAGGATGGGCAAATCATTAAGCAAAGATGCATAGAACTTAGAATATCAAATGTCATTTCAAAATGGAAAAAATTAAATATCCTCCATGAAAATTTCTCTCCTCAGTCACTTACGTGGGCTCGTGTAGGAGTGACAACACCATGGTCAGTGGGCCTTCCCGAGTTACTGGATCGCGGATGAGTCAACCCGGGCCTCATCCATAGCCCATAACCGAAACTTGTGGCTCTCCCGTTGTCAGTCGATGATCTTTTCCCGCTCTCCCGCCGCCGCCGCCGTCTCCGCTCCGCTGCTTTCCAATTTCACTGCTGCGTCGTCTCCATCGATGCTGCCAGTTCTTTCTAGTTTCCATCCACCATGAACCAATCCCCATCTCTATTCCGCCCGTTGAGCTCCTTCTCCGTCTCTACAGTTCCCTCTGTCCCAACACGCAGAGTCTCCAATGTGTCGGGGTTTCGCTCTGATCGCCGCCATTACAGTTGCCGCTCTCCGCTCCGCACCGCCAGATGCGTCAACGCTGACGTCCCTGTGGCTGCAGAAGCCATGACGGCAGCGCCTTCTTCCCCGACCGGGGAAAATCGCGTGATCGCGTCCAAGACGAAGAAGGGAAAGGGGGAGCTGGAGATCTTGGAGGAAAATATTGAGAAGGTATACTTGTTTTGTATATCTATTAAGTAGATTCAACCCTCTGGGTTCTGTTTCCTTTTCTCCTTTCTAATTTTGGATTGAATGTTGGCGCAGGTCGTGTATCGTTGCCGGTTTCTGGCGATTCTTGCTGTCTTCGGTTCCTTGATTGGATCATTCTTATGCTTCATCAAGGTAAATCAGTATCTCAGATCCTGGTTTAAGAGCTCTTTTGAGTTTTGATATCTGTTGTAACTTTGGTCAAGTTGTGAAATTCTGCTGATATCTCGAGAGCAAGAATGAATGGTGATTGTGGGTTTGTTTTCAATTCATTAATATGGTCTGCAATCCTGCATATTCAATTGAAACCCTCGAGTTTTGGTACAATCCTATTGGTAACCTGAAACTAGTATGACTCTGCAGTTAACTTAACAGTTAACAAGACGGGTTGGTTCAAATATGCAGGGTTGCGTATATGTTGGAACTTCGTTTATGCAGTATTTCGCCACTCGTGGAAAAGTGATCATATATCTGGTAGAGGCCATAGGTGAGTTCTCTTGCTATAGCTGAATTTGTTTACTTTTTCTGAGGGCCTCTTGCACAGAGAAATTACCTCTGAGAATCTGGTTGCGCTGTCATATTCAGTAGGACTATCAACCTCTGTGATTGTGATTGTACTTTCATACAGCATCTTCTGCTCTGTTCTGTTTTTTCATGCTAGAGGTGGTTTCAGTTTCCATTCCATTTCTACAACTAATGTGTGATTAAGGATTACTAGTACCAACTATCCTTAATGGTTTTGTTTTCGTGGTTTCTGGCAAATGTGAAAGTTGGTTGTGTTTATAAAGATGAAGGTGTTTCCACCAAAATTTGTTGCTTATGGGTCTAAGGTGGAAGATAGAGTAAAAAGTTTGGAACTTGAAGACCAAGCAGTCATGAATTGGAAACTATGTGTGTCCGATAAAAATTATCTTTCAAGGTTTTTATGATCATTTTCATTCCTATTCTGCTACATTCGTCTATTGATTATACCTGTCCTATCTGTCTATCTACTGGTCACGTAACTTTCCATTGGCGAGATGTGTCCTTTAAGCTTTTCCGAGATATGTAGAAAACAATCAACTGCTATGTACCTAAAGAACAAATTCTCATACACAGTCATTGATTTTGTTATTGTATTGGTGATGTCTTACTGTTTAGTTGGTGGAAGGATTGATTATTGAATTATGAGGTTCTGCTTATGCTGGCGAGATTTTGTGCTTCCTTACTTCTGTGGCTGGTGCCGTGCTCCAGAAGACCAGAACTAAATTTGGCCTCCTTTCCTATCTCTTTGCAACCTTGCCCTTTCTGCATGTTATCCAAGATAATGAATGTGAAAGATCAACTGGACCAAGTTCCAACTGCTTCATTCATAGCGTGGCTGATTTACACAGGGTGCTGGAGGAAAGGAGTTATCTCATTCAACAGGCTTTGTTACTGGATATATATTTACATTTTCGTTTCTCTTGTCCATCTATCCTTCTTCACCTTTCCCAAACTAGCGCTTTTAAGTTTTCCTATCGCTAATTTTTAATTTATGCCTGAGTTACCAGTAATGGCATGGCCATTTTCTGAATACCAGTTATAGACTCCCTAAATAAAAAAGAATCTTGTGTTTTATCTGGTTGTGCCACTTTGTTTTTGCCATTTGCTTGTCTTGACTCTTGGTAATCTTGTTGATGAGAAGGGAGATTGCAGCTAAGCAGTAGTAACATAACAACTTTCTTTAGCATCCAGATTGGATCTTAGTCATTTGGCTTTCATCCTACCACAAGTTGCTTTCTGTGTCCTCTCCAAGTGAACTTGTTATCAGTTTGTGTGCTTATAATCAACTCTTTGACTTCATCTGATGGTATCCAGATGTCTATCTATTGGGGACGGTAATGCTAGTTTTTGGGATGGGTCTTTATGAGCTCTTTGTTAGCAACCTCAGCCCTTCAAAGACGTCACCAGGAGAAACAATGGCAGATCGATCTAATCTGTTTGGCATGTTCACCTTGAAGGTAATCAATCTAGATCGTCAAATGTTTGTCAGAACCGGGAACCTATATAGATGACGATTGGAATGCTGCATAATCTGAACGCCATCACTTCTCTTTTCCTTGCAGGAGCGGCCTAAATGGTTAGAGGTGAAGACTGTGAACGAGCTGAAAACCAAGCTCGGCCACGTGATAGTGATGCTCCTTCTGATTGGTTTTTTCGAGAAGAGTAAGACGGCAGCTATACACTCCCCTCTAGATCTGCTATGCTTTGCAGCTTCTGTGCTTTTATGTTCTGGTAGCCTTTTCTTGTTATCCAAGCTTAGCGACTCGAAATCAGGTCATTTCCTTGCCTAATGAACCCATAACAGAGGGCTTAAAAGGGATGTAAGTCATGGATGTATATATGTAGATTTCAGGAATGTATTATGGACATGGATTACAAATGTAATGCTCTCCTATCTTCTCTATCTATACAGTCCTAGCTTATCCACTATTCGGAACTCAACCATTTCTTAATTTTGGTGGAAGAATGATTTTCTGCATCTATATGTGATAGGAAAGGGGTTAGAGTCGAATAGAACTGAAACCTGTGCAGGGAACAGCAACAAAACCTGTGCAGGGAAATTAACCGTTAGTCCATCTCTGTTTCTCTGTTCTTCCACTAAATTTCACACCAAACAAAAACCCATTTCGTAAAGATTGCATCTTGGAAATTAATTTACGTTGTCAGGTCTCCAAGGAAATGAAGGGTCCGATCTTCATATACTACCAGCTCGAAAATTTCTACCAGAACCACCGCCGGTATGTGAAAAGTCGCAGCGACAAGCAGTTGAAGTACAAAGCAGATGCTGATGACACCGGCAGTTGCTCCCCTGAGGCCAACACCGACAAGGGCCCGATCGTGCCCTGTGGCCTCGTCGCTTGGAGCCTGTTCAACGACACATACAAGTTTGTGATGCAGAACAAGGCGGTGGATGTGAGCAAGAAGAACATCGCCTGGGAGAGTGACAGAAACCATAAGTTCGGGTCCGATGTGTACCCTCAGAATTTCCAGAGTGGCGGTCTAATTGGCGGTGCGAATTTAGAAACAAGCAAACCTGTAAGTAAGCCCTCTCTGTTCATCACTATTCAGGATGTAACATCGTAATCCTTATCGCATAAGGATTCCAATTCACTAAATCCCAAATCCAATTTATTTGTCATTTCTGCTTTCATAAAAGATAGGTCAGAACGGTGAAAAAAGAGTATGTTTGCACGAGCCGTGTTAACCAAACTAAAAAAATCATAAAAGTCGATAATTACACTTTTCGCCATGATAAAATTACATATAAAAAGACAAATATGAGTCATACAGATGTACTCCTGTAATATGCTATATTTCAGGTATTTGCAGTGAGACATATTTATCTAGATCAGAATTTAAACTGAGTTTGAGGTATGATACTATACCACTAACATCTAATGGATAAAGCCACGTCTCTATTCTCCAAATCCAAATCCGAAGATCTAATTAATAAAAATAACAATTGGCGATTATCATTCGTTAAAGTAAAATGAAAAGATCACTTGAATAGTTGAAGTATAGTATACTCCAAGAAGTATACCAGTGGTTACCAAACATATATATTCTGCACATTAAAGCATGATAAGTATGGCAAATGCTTCTATGCTTAGATAATATTGAGAATATATACATACAATCTTCCTCTCTTTGGTAAACAATGATCCTTCTCCATTGGCTCGATACAGAAACAGAAACATTTCTCAAAGAAAACCAGTGAACCTAATTGCATTGTGAGGGTACAAAATATTTTTCAATGGCTAAAGAATCAAATAATGCGCCTTGTTGTAAAGTGCAATAAAACTAAAGAACAAGAAGATACATGTTTATGATATTTAGTGGGCCTTGATTAACCCTAATATTTTTATGTTTCCTTCCATCATATGAGTTTATGAAGTGAGATGACAAAGGACTCTTATTCATTTATCTTTTAGAAAATACGGAGTAAAAGTAAGCGGACGAGAATAAAAAAAAATCTTTAATTATGTTCATGGTTGAATGACATAGAGTATATGAGATTGACGATGATCCGTAATTAAGCACTACCGATCGTATTCATAAGAAGTTGGGAGGAAGTAAAGAATCTAGATAAAAAAAATATAATATAAATTGATCTTACACATTAGAGGATCGAGGTAATGTTACTCTGTCATAGATAAATATGTCACCACAATTACGCTGAAAAAGGGGAAAACCAGAAACTCCACCCCTTCTCGAATCAGAATTAACTCACTAGTCTAAGATGTCCATCAAATGAAAAAAAGAAAGTTAGTAGAATCACAAGTCACATGGAAGCAACAAGAATTTCCATGATGGTTTTGGCAACTTGGCCTAAAATAATGTGATGTATTGGCTACTAGCTAGTAAGCGAAGGCTATGCCTATGATTTCCTTAAAGAAGAGAAAAGTTGTCAAGGAAAGTTGTGAGTGAGAGATTAGAGAACATAAAAAAGTGTATAATGGTCGAGAGAATTACATGAAATTGACTTCCCAATTTGCATTGATTGGTCGAGAGATTCAATTATGCAAATGATTTCATTTAGACATTTACTAATTTACCCTCTCAAATGAAAATCTATTTATATGGACTTAAAGTTTGTATAACAGACATCATGTGCTTATCAATGAGAGTGATATTCGGAGTTCGAACACAAGATGATCTAGGGGTGGCTGGTGGTTCGGTTCGTTTATAACCGATAACTGAATCCTCGGTTATCGGTTAACCGGATCTCCCCTCTATCGACAACCGACTGAAGCTACAATCTCAGTTAATCGACCATCGACCGGTCGGTTATCGGTTAGTGGATCGCTTAATCGCTAAAACTGAAAATCCGACAGAGTCTCCAATATGTCGGAGGCGATGGCACGACAGAAGGGCGAGGTCGCAGGGAGGAGGGCTAGGGATGACAATCGGTCGCGGTGAGTAGTAAGAGAGAGGAGGATAGGGAGGCCAACATCTACGCAGCGGCGTCGACGTCTGGAGGTGCGGCCGGGACGAGCCGAAGCTCTGATGATTCTTCGAGATCGGGTGACGGTAGATGACTGGTGCGGCAGAGGCGAGTGGGAGAGATGCAGGGAGAAGGCGGAGAGGCGAGAGGGTTCCATTGAGAAGAGAGAATGAGATGGATTAGGCTTAGGACTGCGGCTGTTCGCAAAAGGGGTGAAGGCGTTTTGGGGTTAACTCCATCGGTTAGTTCGGTTAACCGACAGTTATCACCCTCGGTTAATCGGTTATCACCCTCGGTTGTAATCCCTCTACCGACAACCGAATCGCCACCCCTGTCAAGATCTCTCTCTTTCAAATCAAAACTTTAATATCATATCAATAACCAATTGATCTCAACAACTCGAATTACTGAAAGATGTTCGGTTACATATCTTATACCGTTTACTAACCTAGCTAACAATATACATGTGTCGTCGTTGATGACTCATATCTCAGTCAAAGAAATGAGCGGTCCTAGAGAAGTAGGAGATCTCTAAGCAGAGTCCCATTGGTGCTGTCTTGTCGAGATCGATCTCTGTCTCGCGGCTCCTTTTGCAAAAGGATCGGATTAAAAAAAACTACCAATCAGAGCAGCTTGCATTATATATTAGCTGTGAGGGCTGAGGTAGGGCGTGAGTGGGGGAGATTTTTGTGCTTTTGGTGCTGCTGCTGCTACTGCTTTGCTTTATAGTTTCGATTTGGAAAAAAATGTCGACAATTGTTAAACATGCCATTTCAGGAAGTTATTCTCTTTCACTTACCCTTTCTGCATGCATCTCAAAACCCCTACGATAAACTAAACATTAATACGATGTGCCGCCAAAATTCCACGTGTGGGTCCATTCAACACCCCTCTCACGACCACTAGCTTATAACTTGATTTGTTTTATAAACCCACCCCTAAATATACATATAATAATCGAATTTCTTCCAACAACTTAAGTGTTGGTATAATCTGAATCGAGTTATCTGTCGTCGATTCTGGAAATCACGTACGGGGTCGTCTCACGCAATCCCTCTGGTAATTAGTATCTCATCAAGTATAATGAAACCGGCCCTCTCCTGCGTGCCCGTAGACTAAGTAACACACATGGTGTTAGCTAGTGAACCACGTAAACGTACGTAAGTGCATTGTCGATTATCCCGATCAGTTCTAACATCGGGGTATAAGGACGTTACCAACTGATTTTTTCGAACATGGTATATCAGAGCGCCTTTTGCCCTTTTGTAGTACTGTTAGAATCTCGCGCGGCAACTGCCCATATCTTGGTAATTAACACATGGTATTCATACCTGTTGCAGACTTCAAACTCGTATAAGTTGTTTTTTCTTTTTCTTCGTTTGAGAGAGATGATATTAGATTACATAATTGAATCTTTTCCAACGACTCGAGTTCAGTTACCGTGGTATACCACGAGTTATTTCTTGCCCGTTTTGTATATATAGTTAGATGCATCTCACCATATGAACAAACCTCAACCAGTTCACTACTCTGCTAGCTATTTACCTACACACATCTCTCTACTCTCTCAAAATCCTATGATGATGGGGATCGATCATCACCTTCACCAAGCCAATAGCTCGTTTCTAAGGTCGCCATATTGCTTGGCCACCACGCTTCTCCTCGTCCTTCTCCTTACGATCTCAACAAGTACGGCGGCAAGGCCGCCGCTACACCACAATAAACAGCACCAACGCCCACCGCCTCTCCCGCCGGCGGATCAGGGCTTGAGTACCGATCGCTGGAAGCTGGCCCGCAGGCCGCCGCCGCCCGCCGCCGTTGGTCTGGCTTACCGTTACAGTGCAACGGATGGAGATGCTTTCAGGCCCACGAACCGCGGCCATAGCCCTGGAGTGGGCCATGACAGCCCGCCTACTGCTCCATGACCCGACCCGGCCCGGCTCGGCTGCATGCCCTAGAGTGAAGACTACGATTCGAGTTATCTTTCTTTGTTTTGACCCCTTCTTTTGTTCTTTTTTTCCCCCACCATTTTTTGCGAAGCCTACGAGATTTTTTTTTTTTTTTTTGCAGGGGGTTGTTTTCTTATATGTAACATAACGAAATGATCTTTTTTTTCTTCTTCCTTCTTCTTCTCCAAGTTCTGCTTTAATTTGTTCTTTGAGTTGGTATTATTATCAGCATGACAATAATCTCACTTCTCTTCCCATTTCTGTGTTTTAATGGCGTTTACTTGTTTCATTACTGGTTTAACTTATGGTAGAGCTATATATAAAATCTGAATCGGGAACTGATTTAATTTGAATGATAAAAATTGAAGAGAGAGTTAAAAACTTACGTGCTATTTTATTTCATAAATTGATTTTTACATATAATTATATATATATATATATATATATATTTTATACCTTCTAGTTTCAATTTAGGCTTGTCACTAGGCTTAGTGTTTCCTTTCATGTGCCTAAAAAAAAAAAGAAGTTTAAAACACAAATTTTGACAAAAAAATCAACAATACAACTAGAACCAAACGGTTTATAATTAAAAAGAAACAACCATTTAACTAATCTTTCTGCACACTAGTAGGAAGATGAATTTTAAAAATGATAATTTATGGTATAAAGTTAACATGTATAACTTTAATATTGTGGTACAAATTTAATTTGTACCTGTATATTTTTCGTACAGATTACTGTATGGTACAAGCCGAACTTGTTACATTTAACATTATAATACAATCGTACAAATTTCTTTATATAATACAAACTGAACTTCCACTTTTTTATTTTATAATACAAGTTTAGTTTGTACTTATACATTTTCGTACAAATTTCATTATGATACCAACTGAACTTGTACTTTTAACGTTTTCGTACAAATCGATCATTTTATACCTCAAAAGCACCAAAACTTTGAGGCCAGTAGTTGATTACCCTAGAAAGAATAATATCAACAATAAGAGAGTGACACCAAACTGGTGTTCCAATGGGTTTCTTCAAGTATATTGAGTACTTGAGAAGCACTTTTAACCTGGAAGTAGCCATGATCAGTGGCGGACTCAGATTCTTGGAAATGTCTATTACTTATAGCTATCGAACATGTGTTCGGATGTTTTGGATTCAAATTTTATGTATCAGCGTAACCTAAATTTCTCATAAAAATTCCACAGGTGCGCAATACCCGAATAATCCACCCTTGGCAATGATCATTTCCCAACACGGCTATAACTTCTAGTACATTATTATCATAAATTGTGCCCACCAGTACTGAATTGATCGATAATTTAGGATTTATTTTTTTGGGTAGAAAACCTACTGATTATATTTATTTAGTAGTAAACAAGTCAGAAATCCTAGAAAGTGGTATAAGATCCAGCATAACCTTCTCCCAACAAATCGAGTTATTGAGACTTGGGAGCAACTGGTTCTTTACATGGTATCAGAGCCTAGAACCGAAAGGTCATGTGTTCGAATCCCCACGACCCCCAATATTAACCGTTGTCTTTCAAGCACAAGGTATGGTGGGCCTGTGCAAACTTCAAGCCAATTGGTTGGCTTTCGTTTGAGGGGGCGTGTTAGAGAGTGGTATAAGATCCAACATAACCTTCTCCCAACAACTCGAGTTATTGGGAGCAACTGGTTCTTGAGACTCATGACGATTAACATTAATATTGGTACTGTAGGATAGTATGAACAGATGAGCTATATGTTATTGCTTAGGCACGATTCAAAGATAATTAGGTAAAGATATTTTTAATTGTGGTTTCCAGGGTTTCTTTTGCACAGTGCCTTTTTCCAGTTCTCCTCCATTTTGTTTGTGTTTCTTTTCTTACCATTAATGGTTTTCCACTTCTCCATCTCCCCATTTGTTTGTTTGTCAGCACACTTTTCCTTCTCGCATGTTATTTGTTTGAATAATTTAATGTCGCAGGTGGCGGACAGATTCATTCAGTTCTGTCTTTGCTATATATTGTTAATTATATATTAGAGGTTGTAATTAGTTTGAGGAATGGTATTCTTTCTGGCTGCGATCTTTTTCTGATCTGGTAGATTATTATTCCAGCCTGCTGTTAATTAACAACACTAATTAATTAAGGTTCTGTTCTCTGTCAGGAGAATATATATATATATATAAACATAATACAACATGTTAGATGGATCAAGGGCTTGACTGCGAAGCTTTTTACCATTATAAGCACTGTCTTCGAGCAGACAGTTCTCAACTTGGTGCATGCACTACTGCACGCCACATCGTCAAAAGCTGTAGAGCATTTTGCCTTAGCTTTTCTGCAGATCCCAGTGCATGTTTTAATTTGTTCTTCGAGAAAGCATAAAACTTGGCTGTTAACTCGGACTTTAACTTCGGTTGGTTAGAACTGTAAGCAAGGGAAGTGGTTAACAATCTTACCGTGCAGCTATTGCGAGCACCGATTGTTTTATGATATGGTATCAGAGCTGGTTTAATTTGTTTTTTGAGGTCACGTGTTCTTCAAGTACTCACAACTCAACTCGAGTTGTTTGAACAAGTTGGTTTTTATGATCCCTGGACGCCTGAAATCCTTAATGTTAGAGAATGGTATAAGATCCAGCATAACCTTCTCCCAACAACTCGAGTTATTGGCACCAACTGGTTTGTGACATGGTATCAGAGCTAGTTTGGCCAAGTGACCGTGTGTTCGAATCTCCACGACCCCCCAATATTAACAGTTGATTAAAAAAAGCACAAGGTATGATGGCCCGACATGAAAACTTGAAGCCCGTGTGTTGGTTTTCGTTTGAGGGGGCGTATTAGAGAGTGGTATAAGAACTCAAGTTATTGGGACCCAACTGGTTTGTGACACTCATAAGAGAAGTAGTCGAATAGGTTGAACCGTAAGAAAAATCCGAGTTTGATATAATTTTGAATGGAGATTGATTAGCGAAAATATACCATTTTTGAACCCTAGTCCACTCCAACACCCACAAGTACGAAAGTACCATCGATCAGCAATAAAAGAATCATCTCCAGAATTTGCTGCGTCGTGCTGCAACTTGTAAAGAGATAAAACAGTACTTTAATTTCAGTAGCTTAATTAATCAGCATCTTTTTTCTATAACTACTCGACTTTTTGAAGATGAGAACATGCAGTGACAGTGCAGTAAACGACGAGAACATAATAATATATGTACTACTCCCCACTTCCTATGTAGCTCCTAGCTAGCATTATTAGCACTGCATGTCTTTTGTTAATGGCAGCTTGCCTGGTCATAGGAATCTAAGTGCACCAATCCCATGCCACCAATTTTGATACCTTTGTTCAGTTTTTTCCAATACAATATGCTACTAATTATTAAGCTCTATAATTTGTGTTCTTGACTACATGAGAAAGTGATGACTAAGAGTGAAATGAAACCCGTGATCACTAAAAATAAGAAGAAAGTCAAGTGGTTTGATTTCGTTAAGAGTTTGGAGAAGGGTTTTACAATTAACACTCTAATAATTAGTGGTGGGTGTCAAGAACCAGTTGATCCCAATAACTCGAGTTGTTGGGAGAGGTTCAATCATGGATCACAAGGACTTGAAGTTTGCACAGGTCTGAAGACAAGAATACCATGTGCTTCATAAATGGGGGTCACCGGGAATCGAACACAAGACCTCTCAGTCACAGAAGGCTCTGATACCATGTCAAAAACCAGTTGATCCCAATAACTCGAGTTGTTGGAAGAGGTTCAATCATGGATCATATACCACAACACTAACAGTGGGTACTTGTCAATGTTGAACTTTGTATTTGTAATCTATATATGTACTGCTCTCCACTCCACAACATTGTAAATTTGTTCTCCCATTTTCGTGAACGTAGCTAGCACACAAGATGTTAATAAGCTATATAAATAAGCGACACGCTTATTTTCCTTGATTCATGATCACCAATATGTTATGAGTTATGACAAATTGAAATGATCAAGTCAGCTCATATATAATGATGGACCGGCAGGAAATTAGATGGAGGGTACATTTGATACCTTTTAATACTAAAAAAATCATAAAAAGCACAGAAAATTTAGGTAATAGAGGGCATAAAATCCAAATATCCAATAACCCTTCTTTTTGCTCTTTTGGGCCGTTGGCAACAATCGCTCACTCGATGGGCCCTGCCGTTGCTGCAGAGTATGAACTATATTCGTATTGGATAAAAGTCCAGCCCGTTACGGTTCTAAAAAAGGAAAACTGAGTTCCTGGGCCTTTTTGGGCTGGCATTGTTGGGCCGCCATCATCATCATTCTTGCTTGAGTCGTCGAAATTGGGCTTCTCGCGTGCTGAAGAAGACAGGAACAAGAGCCCAACAAAGGACTAGTAGTAGTCCAATCTCTACTGGATTATCAATTTATCAGGATATAAGAGTCAAAGTCAACCTCTGTTCCAGAATCATCGTCCCCAACCCTAGATTCCCAAACTTTCCAAGCGTAGTATATAGTGAAATTTCAGAGCTCGAGAATTTACTTCATCAAAATTCGAATTACAGAATGATAAAGGAGAGGAAAGGGTTACAACAAAATCACCCTTTTCTGATGTTGTTACTACTGATTCTTCACATTCAATTGGGTAAAAAAAAGAAAAATTAGGGTTTTTACAGCGAAATCAGCGTGCCCCATTCCGATTTGGGGTCGGAGGTTGCAGAATTGCTTCGCTCAGGAGGAGGGGTTCCAGTAACCATCGACGAACCACGGGAAGAACTAGCCCCGATACTGCTGGAACAGCGATTCTCCGCTTCGGAATTCGCCGGCCGCGGCGGCAAACCCACCAAATCGATCAAATTCAGTGTAGGTAGGTCGCAATTCCGCCGCCTTCTTTTCTTCCGGCTCTCCCCATCGCCTTCCAGAACCCCAATTCTCCTCCTCACCTTCTCCAGCTTCTCTTCCACCAGTCTAAGCCCACCCAGCAATTCCTCCTCCGACAGCCCATCCAGCTTCGGTTCCCCAACAGTCTCCGCCGCTCCCTGGATTTCGCCTCGGCTGCTGCCGCCGCCGTCGGAGGAAGAAGCAGAGGAGCCGCCGCCGGCGGCGGACGGTTTCTCTTTCGATTTGACCTCTCTGTATCTGAGAACGATGTCCTTGACCCTGTTTGGGTCTTCCGGCCAGGTGTCCACCCTGCCGTTGGGATCGAAGCAGACGTAGGCGACGTCGATGCCGCAGAGGGTGGAGAGCTCCTCTGCTTTCTTCTTTAGGGTTCTTCTCCTTTTCTTGAGAGACGGCGCGCGGGACATCTTTGTTTCCAGAAAATCAGTCTCGCTACGCTATTCGCTAGTCTATTGGTGTCATCGGATGGTGTTCTCTTTGGGTGAGAAGTGTGTAACCTTTATAAAGGGAAAAGAGGTTTTCCGAAGTCTGCTAGGAAAAGGCTTTCCTTTTCCATTACGGAAGTGGAAACCCAGAATCAAACGGTAATAAGACTCAAATCCTTCTTGCAGTCGGTTAACATTAAAAAAAAAAAAAACTATTATTTACTTCCGCGTTTCTTTATTATAACTATTCTTGTTCTTAGCTTACCAACATACAAATGTGCTGCAGATTCATCGTTCTCCTGATATCATCATCAAGTTCTCCACAGCAAACGAAAACACATTCCCAGCTACTTACTACCAGAGAGAGTGCTCAGCAACAGAGACTTAAAACTTTCAAACCTCTTCGCTCTAGGTCTCATGATCAGGACTGATAATCATGTTCCATGTTTGATGATTGGTGAGGAGATGGAGGACTTCCCTCATTGTGGGTCTGGCAGAGCTCCTCGTATCGACGCACATCATGGCAATCTTGAGCATGTGAGTCGCGCTAGCTAACTGAGGCTGCTCAACAAGCCTTGGATCCAGAATCTCCAGCACGACCGATTCAGCAACATCAGCGTTCGTCTTCCCAACGAACTTGGACGCCAATTCCCTGACCCACATCACTATGTTCACGCCTTCGTCGAACCCTCCAACCGCTTTTCTCCCGGATATCAGCTCCAGCATCACCACACCGTAGCTGTAAACATCAATCTTCTCGTCCACCTTGAGCGTGTAAGCGTACTCAGGCGCCAGGTAACCGAAGGTGCCAGCGACGACCGACATGTGGTACGACGATTCAGGAGGAAGAGGTCGACGGTGATGCCAGAGCTTGGAGAGTCCGAAGTCCGCTATGTGAGCTTCTAAACCGGAATCGAGCAGGATGTTGTGGGGCTTGATATCTCTGTGGATTATAGGAGGAGAGCAATCGTGATGAAGATAAGACAACCCCATGGCTGCTTCCACCGCAATCTTGTACCGCATCTCCCAACTCAAGCTCCCGCCATTGGGTCCGTGCAACACCTCTGCCAGGCTCCCATTAGACATGTACTCGTACAGAAGCAGCGTTGTGGAACGGTCTGAATTTGAAACGCAGCCCAAGAGTTTGACGATGTGCTTGTGACGGATTTGCCCCAGAGTTCTGACCTCTGCTGCAAAACTGTTGTCCCTTTGGCTGCTTCGCTTAATTGGTTGTTTAATGGCCACCTTAACATCTCCTGGGATTGAGCCGAGGTAGACGACACCCGCACCGCCCTTTCCAATTATGTTCTCTTCTGTCAGACAATCCAGGATGTCCTCCTGTTTGAGATCCTCCGGTAGTTTCTGGAAATTTATGAGAGTCCATGGCTTAATTGATTCATCGACAGCCCTTTGGTTCCGCATCTTCATAACCAAGATCACTAAAGTTGACCAGATCAGTAACCATAAGCCTATGCCTCCGATGATTACTATCGTCGAGTAACCCTTGGATGAGCAGTCAGCTTTTGAGGAGGCGAGCAACTTGGGGTTGCCAGAAAATGATGAATGGAAAAATGGTGATCGCTTCGGGACTCTACCTGACAATTTATTGTGAGAAAGATCCAGAGTTCTGAGGGTTCGGGTACCATTCACCAAGCTGCATGGTATGTGTCCGCACAATTGGTTTCGACTGAGATCAAGAACAGTAAGATAATAAAACTTGGCAAGGCATGACGGAATGTTGCCTGTAATCTTATTGGAGCTAATATTGACCGTGGAGATGAATCGGAGATTGCAAAACTCATCAGGGATTTGATGGGAAAACTCGTTCCCGTCGAGGAATAGGGACTCTAATTTGGTCAGATTCCCAATAGCCGGAGGAATTCTGCCAGTAATCCGATTGTTGGAAAGAACAAGGCGGGAGAGTTCACCTGTCCACATGAAGGATGGAAGTTGGCCGGAGAAGAGGTTGTTGTCCAGCTTAATTAAGTTCACTGATGGCAGCTGAAAGATGCCAGCAGGAATGGTTCCATTGAGGAGATTATTGGAGATTCTGATGGTGGTCAATGACTTGCAGTGGCCAAGTTCCTGTGGGAGCTGTCCTGTGAGATAATTGTTGTCGAGAATCAAAGTATCCAGGACCCCTCCCTTGCATAAATCTCGAGGGATGAATCCGGTGAGAAGATTAGACGATATGTCGATCGATCTGAGCTTCCCATTCCGACCAAGATTCTCCGGCAGCTCGGACGAGAGGTTGTTGCCCCGTAACAACAGGACCTCGAGGTTGGGCAATTCGACGAATCCTCCGGGAATTTCTCCGGAGATTCCATTTCCATCAAGCTCGAAATGCTTGAGGCTTTCGAGGGCAGAGTATGACTCTGGAATCTTACCAGAGAATCGGTTCCCCTGCAGGTAGAGACGCGTTAGGTTCTTCATAGCCGAAATCTCCACTGGCAACGGACCCGTGAATCTGTTGATAGAAATGTCAAGGACCCGGAGCTGGGTCATTCCACGTGTGATCTCTGCCGGGAAACTTCCGTCCAGGCGATTCCGGGAGAGGTCCAAGTACTCAAGGGAAGTGAGGTTTGGCAGCTCAACGGGGAGCGGTGCGGTGACTCGACCATTGTTAATGCTCAGCCGTATCAGGTGGGTTAGAAGCCCAATCTCGCCGGGAATTGGACCGCCAAAAAACCGATCCGAGATTTCTAGTGCCACCACTCGTGAGGCGGAGTTGCAGGTGACACCGTAGAAGGAGCAATGGACCTCTGATGCGGTGGCGTTATATTTTTTGGGATCCCATTCCATAAATCCGCTGTAGCGGCGCGGGGGCAGCCGGGACAGCACAGTGGATTTGAGCTTCAGTAAGGCTTGGAGATCGCTGCTGTTGCCGTAGCTAGTAGGGTTACAGGCGGACAAGCATAAAATCATGATCACCAGACGCAGAAAGCTGCTGGAATTCCTCATTTCCTGCTGCCTTTTCTGTAAGTGGGTTGGTGGGCGACTTCGGTGAAGACGCACCAACAGTCCTGTGGCAGCGTGTTAAATGATGAAGCCATGAACCAGACTTAGCCACAGAGGGGCTGATGAATAGACGATTGTAGATCATCTTCTTCCAATGGCTGGCCCCAAAAATACGTAGATGTGGACTTTGAAGTTTGAACTGTTTCTCTTATTTTCTTTGTTGCTGTTATTGATAGACACTTTTACACAATTTGACCCAAAACATGAATCAAACGCAGCTTCCCTGGAAAACGCGTGGTGTTGACTCCAAAGTCAAGCAGAGCTTCACATCGACGAGCCTAAACCGAAGCAGTTTGCCCACAATTTGGTCCATGCGCGTGGCCCACGATTGGCAGTGAAAATTGCAAAGCAAGATCCTCCCAACAGCTCTATGGATCAGTGTTAGATTAGACCTTAGGTAACCAGGGCTAGGAGCGAGAGCGCGAGAGTGTCAATTTGATAAGAATTCAATATTAAGAGCTCGAACAGAGCGTTAATATTATATTATTTTAATTAATATTTGATTCCTTTTCCTGAAAAATAGTATATACAACATGAGTAATATTATCACAATCAACTGGTAAAAATTAAAATTTATGTGATTAGTGTATATTCACGTAGAATTTTTTTTGATTTTATTATTATTTATCCCCATCCCATGAACCAATGTAATTATATTTACCGTAGAAGTAACACATATAACGACTATTATATTATTAATATTGTAATCATTATGCAAATAAAGTACCACTTGGCACTGACCACCTACAAATCGATCAAATTAGACTAAAAAAATAAAACAAATTAATCAAAAGATTATCATTTGCATAAAAAAAGAAATAATATCGTTTCTCAATAAGAAAATGCATCTCTCGCTTCTTTTTTTATTGAAGTCTCGTACCATCCACATCCATGAAATATCATTTATATTTCATATGTGGTCCCTACTAGCACATCATTAACTTTTTCTATTTCATTACATATCACTTTCATTTACTCTATATCAATGAAATCCACTATCTATTTCATATGGTGGACCCAACTTATTTTTTAATACAACTATACATTTTATCTAACCTATATTATTTTACCAATTTAAGTGGTATCAAATAATTACATAACACAATCACAATTGCAAATGACAAATTACATAACACAATCACAATTTCAAATAAACACACATGCATAACGCAATTACTATTTCATATAAACACATGTAATAATAATACATAGAAACGATAATAGATTAATCATCGTACTTCTCATCTTTTGATCGTCTCCAAATCGATACTATGTGTATGTGTATTTGATTTCGTATTGCGCTTTCGTAATTCAAAAAATTAATTAATAAAAATTTAATAAATTTATCTAGTATAATAGAAAAATTTGTTCTTAAATTATAATTAACAACCCACTCACTATGTCATCTGCTATTTCATTTAATGACATCTTCCACTTTGTGAAATAGGCTCTACATCCATGAAATGGGAAAAGCAAGCTACCACGCCAAAATGAAATAGGGAAGTGGAAGCCGTTGCAGATGGTCTCACTCTGTCCGCATCTTCTGTTTTCGGTAGAAGAAGGCCTCTGCCCCTGTTCTCACTTTCTTCTATCCCGATTCCCTTTCCTCCGCCGGCACCGTCAACCCTCTCCATAATCAACCATCGGCACCTCAGATTTCTCTTCAATTTCTATTGACCAGACCTCCTTGACAAACCTCCCAATTGGCTGCCTCTGTTCCTCCGCCACGACTGCGTGCAAGGAAAGCATAACATAACATCTTTGATCTATCGTAAGAAACAGAGTTCTCAATTATTACTCTGGGAAACATAGGGATAGACACAACCAGAGTTTGGATTCCCGACCAGCATCGATAGTTGTCTTCTTCTCCTTCCAATGTCATCAGAAAATGAAAGCGGCCGGAAATCGTGCTCTTAAATATGAAATTTGCGCGCCCATAATAATAAAATCCTGAATTTGGAACGATTTGCAAAAAATTCGCGTTTTAGCGAATCGGCGCTGGAGCGGCGGGGTGATGGACACGAATTAGGTAACCTAAGTTAGACCATCTCCATTGCTGAAGTTTAGCGATTGCTAAGATGAGGTGGAGGGTGAGATGGCAAATGTGTGGCAATTTCTAAGGATGGAGTGCCTCTTTCCAAACCGACAAGATTGCTAAATTGGCAAGTCTTTTAGCAATGTCACATGTACATATGGGACCCACTTAATTTTTATTTTATTTCTTTTTCATCTTTTCCTATAAAAATGGTATATTTTTTCATTATATTTTTAGTTGTTTAATTAGATAGAAAAATATGCATATAAAAAATAATAATATAATTAAAAAGTAATAAGGAAATATATTTTTAATTATAAATTATGTATGACATTTGTTTTTTTTTTAATGTTGATCTTTTATATAAAAAAATGTTCAAACAAAATCCATCGGGACGGACAAACCAAGAAAGGAAGACAAAAAAAAATGGCTTCACAAGAAAAAGAAGATGCATTTTACTTTCAATTAATTATTAATTATATAAATATTAATTATTTATTTTAGAATAAAATTTACTAAACCTTAATTTTTTCATAAACATAATATTGGCAAATAATTTATACATGATCTATTATTAACTATGCAAAAATATTAGTAATAAAATAATAAATGATAAGTGGTTGTGGGGGTCATTTTAGAAATTGCTAAACCATTTATGGGATGGAGATGGTCTTAGTAAGTAGTGAGTTAATGATTTAACCATTCTTCTTAATTTTGACCTGACTCATTTGGCCCATTTTGGGCTGTGACGGATATGTATATTCTCATTGACATGATTTGCCCTGTCTTATTTCATTATCGTTCCGTTCTTGCTAAATTATATGTAATTTTACATAAATTATTTAGCATTTTATTTTTATCATCTAATGTTTTAGCTATAATAAAATTGTAAATATGTGGGAATCTAAATTTTCTCCAATAATTTAACTATATTTATCGTATTATAGTTTGTTTATTGGTTTTTAATAAAAATGAATATTACTAATGTTTTCACATTAAATTACATAATCATATGAGTCGACCTACCCCGAACCGCGCCACATAATAAATTACCCGAACTGAATTTAACCTGCCACAAGACGAATATATGTATTGAAATACCCGACTTGAATTTATACTCGAACGTGGTTCGGCCTCTCAGAGAGACTTTACTCCATGGTGGTTAACTTTTCTATTTTTCTTATTTTCATCACTCAACTATAAACCCTAATGCCGGGTTATATAGTCGGCCATGCACACGCCCTAACCACAATGCACGTGCACCAAATATCAATCCAGTCCTCACGTCACAATAGTACATATGTACAAGTTCGTCCTCTGCATAACTATATATACAACGTAACGTACACTTCAATAATTGCATAGCTCATTGAGGATTTCGCCGGACAGCTGGTTCCCGTCGAGGAGCAGAGACTCCAATTTCGTCAAATCCCCAATCGCCGGAGGTATTCCGCCGGAGAATTTGTTCCCCTGCAGATTGAGATGCCTTAGGTTCTTCATTGCCGCAATCCCAACTAGTGATAACTGGCCCGTGAATTTTCGTTGCCGGATATGTCCAGGATCTGGAGCTGGATCATTCCACGTGCGATCTCTGCCGGGAAACTTCCGTTCAGGGCATTGCGGGAGAGGTTCAAGAGCTCAAGCGAAGTGAGGTTTGAAAAGGAGTGAAGATGAGCAGGAATCAACTCCTCCACTAGTTGCATTGCCTGGAGATGGACGAAGAACAGGTTCAGCTTTGAACTTGAAACAGAGGCGCCCAAATGAAGAAGAAGACCGAGACGGCGTCGTTCCAGCATCAGAGAAGCAACGGATACAAAACTCACTGTTTTGTGGTGATGAAACGTAGCTTTAGTGTTTACTGTTTTATAGGACACTTGTACAGCTTCTATTGGTTAGTTAGTTTTTTTCTCTTTTAACGGCTAGTGAAACTGTAAGTAATCCCCTGTATATTTGCTGCTGTCAAATGGAAATAGCTCACAACGAGCATCTTCCCCAATTCTGCTCCTATCGCTTTCTCTGTCTAGTAGAAAGTTTCTCAAGGTTTGCCATCTCAGCGGGGAGTGGTGCGGTGACCCCAGCATAAACAATGGTTAGGTTAACCAGGTGGGTTAGAAGCCCAATGTCGCCCGGGATCGGACCGTAGAGATACCGAGCCCGAGATATCGAGTGCCACCACCCGTGAGTCCGAGTTGCAGGTGACACCGGGGAAGGAGCAATGCACGTTGGAGGGACTGAACATGTGGTTAGAGTGTTAAATGAAGAAGCCATGAACATTGAACCAGACTTAGCCACCACAGAGGGACTGATGAATAGACGTTTGTAGATCATCTTCTTCCAATGGCTGGCCCCAAAAATACGTAGATGTGGACTTTGGACGGTTTCTCTTATTTTCTCTGTTTGCTGTTATTATTATTGGTCTAGACGACACGTTTCGGCCCAAAACATGAATGAAACGCAGCTTCCCTGGAAACCGCGTGGCGTTGACTCCAAAGTCAAGCAAGGAAGAAGCTTCACATTTGAGGGGCCCAATCCGAAGCATTTTTGCCCACAATTTGGTCCATACGTCCGGCCCACGATTGAGAGTGGAAATTGCAAAGCAAGATCCTCCCAATAGTGCTATGGATCTCATCATTATGGTTGTTAGTAAGTAGTGACTTCGATGCATTGTCCATGAAATCGTGCAGTATCAGGAGTTCAAGTATAAGATATCAAATATTGTAGGCCAAATTGATAGGTGATATTTAACTGTACTAATAATTGAACTACGGTTAAATTATGGGTTCGTCATAAAATACCCTTTCAATTATCTAATATGACGTGAAAACCTAGATTAATAATTGGAAGCTGAATGAAATTATTGGCACGAAAATGCCTGAATTCAATATTACAAATTACGATGGGATGAAATTCATTTATAAACTTGTTAACTAAATTAAGTTTATTTGGGTTGAAACATCGAGCGAAAAATCAATTCAAACAACCACGAAAATATCTTTTGTGTTAATTTGCTAATCTTGTGTATAATTGTTAGATAATTAATTTGAGATTCGAAACACTAGTAATCGACACTTGAGTTGTCAACTGAAAAAAAAAAACCTAGGGGAATACGACTCTAGTCAGTTTCTATTCACCCAAGTTAGTTTCATTTGTTAGACTCAACTATGAGGTATTTGGGAATGACCACTTTGCTCCGAAAAGTTTTAGGTTGTTAGTTTTGATATTGCCTTTGTTGTTCACGGACCAGAGTGCATTCATTTCATAGAGTCAATTTCCCTGTGTTATTTACCCAGGCGGGCTTCCTGTCTAGTTTCGTTTGGGTTACATTTTTTGGGCTTATTTACTTTCACGGCCCATTCCACCTTGTATATACTAAACCCAACCCAAAGAGAAACAAGTCCGCCCAAGCCCAATTACATCTCCTCCTCATACATGCCGGCGGAGAAATTCTTCTTCCCCGTCGGCCCACCCTTGGCGTAACGTGCACTCTGCAGCTTCCTGCCGCTGATCGCCCAGTCACACCTAGCTCTCTTCAGCTTGGTCGGAACCCCCCATTTCCTGCAAAAGGTAAAATGGCTTTCAGTACTAAACCAATGGCACAGAAACAAAACAAAAAAAACAAAAAAAAACTGAGTCTGTTTACCTTCCGGTTGGTTCCTTAGCAGCAACTCTGCGTCCGCCGGCTAAGGCAAGAAAATAGATTATATCAGATTTCTAAGTGGCATTCAACCCAATTTTCAGCCTATGAACAGTCAGCAAAGCGTGATCGAATCCAAGAGAAGCCACCATTCCAGTAGATCGAGCATTAACTACTTCTATTTTCTCCCAATTGAACACCAAGGACATGATCAATTCTAAGAGCAAACCAACTCCGACTGGCATTGAAAATCTATTTCCTCACAACCAACACAATCGGGAGAAGCTTACCTAGCATCGGCAGTATCAGTGGCAGTGGCTGCGGCCCCATCTGTTGCAGCCACAGTGGCACCTGCAGCATCTGTGGCGGTGGCTGCGCCCCCTTCCGTTGCAGCCACAGTTGTTTCAGCCACAGTTGTTGCAGCCACAGTGGATGCGGCAGTGGCTGCCACTGCCCCATCTGTGGCAGTGGCTGCCCCATCTGTGGCAGTGGCTGGTGCAGTGGCAGCTCCTCCTCTATCTCCACTACGCCTACTTCCAGATCATTTTCCGCCATCTGAAAAGGAAAAGAGGAGAATACAACTCCGGTCGATGAGCGAGAAACGACAAAAAAGAAAGATAACTGTATGAATACACTCCGGTCCGTGAACAAAGATGGAAGAATTGACTCCGGCCGGTGAGCTCCAGAACAGAATGGACTCCGGCCGGTGATTTTCAAGAAAATGAAGATATCAGAATATACTCCGGACGGTGAATTAAACTCCGATCGCTGGATTTACCGAAAGGAACGAAGCGGCGAACGCCTGAAAGAGCAAGAAACCTAAACAGGACTGATCCGCTTCTAAACGCCTAAAATGATTGTAGAAATAGAATTTCGAATTCTGTCAATGAGATTCAGATAGATCTCGAGGATGAACGAACGGAACCGCGTTCAGATTAGTGAAATGAAACCAAGAAATCGCACAAGAATCAAGAAATAAAGCACAGAATTAGTCTCCGGTCAGTGTATTTAACAGAAAGGAACGAAGCAGCCAACGGCAACACGCTTCGCCTGAAAGAGCAAGAATCCGCTTCTAAACACTGAGAAATAGAAAATCGAATTCTTCGATGAGACTCCGATAGATCCCGAGGATGAACGACGGAACCGCATTCAGAATAGAGAAACGCAACTAAGGAAATCGCACAAGAAAGCTAACTAAAACTCTCTACCGGCGGCGAGCCTAACATCCGAGTTCAGAGAGAAAGAGAATCTGCGATTCATTCACCTAGATTCAGATTGATCTAGAGAAATTGAGAAAATAAAGCTACGCAATCATACAATTCCACGAAGAACTAACGCTTTACTGGAAGGCTAGAGTAGCTACTGGAAAACTTAACTTGAAACAGAGAGGGAGAGGGAGAGAGAGAGAGAGATTGCCTTCTTCAGCTTGATGTGAAGCTACCGCCGCGGTTTGGCTCCCGAGAAAATTTGGAAAGTGTTTGCGAAAATTTGATGCGAGTAGCGAATTTGAATTGAGCGGATGATTCGGTTTTGAAAGCGCGGGATGAATATATAGCAGTCTTGCAGAGGGCTTTTCTAAAATAAAATGAAAAATATAAAAAAATGCAGCAGAAGTATTGGGCTTCGTACTCTCCGTTTCGGCAAACAGGGTGGTTAATGGATGCCTTTGTCGAATCGGTTTATGTTGTCGGTTTAACCAGTGATGTGGTTCGATCGGATTCGGTGGTACAATTGATTTACGTTAGTTCATTGGTTAAACAAAATAATTACAAATATTAAACACAATTAAAAGCATATGAATTTAAACATGTATAAAACATATTTCAATACAATCTGCATCAATATTTGAATAAAGTACAATATTTCAAACAAAATGATAAATATCGATATTTAAGTACAACATTTGACGTCAAAACTATACGTTTATACATGAATCCAACAAATAACATCAAAGCTTAATTTTATAATTCATGGAATACATCACAAATTAAAATTTTTTGTTATTTAAATTCACCAAACGATGTCATTTTGTTTAGAGACCAAAACAAATAGGTCTTTGCTATGGTGACTTGCAAGTCGTCATGACTTGCACAAATAGGTCGGTTGAATCTACTGTTTCTGTTCTTTTGCGTTCAACAAAGCAGGTCGACCTTGCACATGAAATGGTCGCCCTCTTTGGCAAGCAAACAATAAAAAATGTCGACCTCGATCTTAAAGCGATTGACCTTGTACATTAAATGGTCTACCTCATTCTTAAAAGGGTCGACCTCTATTGCATTACCTTATCAACATCGAACTCGTAATTATCTAGGGGTGGACAATACCGCATAGATCAAAGCCCAGCAACATGAGCACACTACAGGTGAGTGTAACAGAGATGCGAGATAAATTCTAATCTTTCTGTGGAAGAAACATGCATCCCCCACATCTTATTACCATAATGCTAGCAACACCAATGAGGAAAATGCGGATGAGTGAGAGGAGAGAGGTCTAGGAACTCCATGATTTAAATTGTGTCTTTTGTTGTGAAATTTGTTAAGTCTTAAAGATGATTTGGTTTAAAGCAACTATGATCGTGGATTGATATTAAGTCGTTGTGGTTTTCGATTTTAGGTATGTGTGGACTATTGTGAGGTGTGTTTTATAATTGTAAAGCTGTTAAGAAGTTATGGTTTCTTTCTATTATAATTGTTGATTGAATTTCTTGGTTTCTATCGTAATTTCTTAGACCAAACTAAGTACAAACATCGATAGACATAAGCACAAAACTCAAAGGTCGCAGCCTTATTTTACTGTAAGCGGTCGACCACAAAATCAACATTTTCTCTACATTTCACTTCAAGAGGAGGGTTTGATGTGTTATCGGCTCTTCTTCAATCTGGTCAACCTCTTGCTGGAAATGGTCCGCCCAATTGCAGATATGGTAATAACCATTTTGGTAATGACTAAATTGAAAGGTCGACCACTTTCCTATTGTGGTTGACAACTTTTTTATTACTGCTTCAAATCGGTCGAGCAATTTTTTGTTGTGGTCGACCATTTTGGTAATGACTACCTTAAAATTTCGCCCATTATATGTTTATGGTCGACCGTAGTTTCTATCATAATGACCATGATGGTGTAACCGGTCGACCGAATGAGCATATAGGTCGACTGAATTGTGCAAGTCACGATGCCTTGCATATCACCATAGGTGTACCCAAACAAATATCATGTCGATCATACCGATGGTGTTCATGTCAGGTTCAACCGACTGACATGCAACGATGCTCTTTAAAACATGTGTTATTATTAGGGTGTTCAAACTGTGTGGTTGTGGAGGTAATCATTTTAACTGATAGTATTTTGATTTTTGATAAGATGGTTTGAATAATAGGTTTTGTTTGGTTTAGTTAAGTTTTCCAGCTCGTCTGGTTTTAGTTCGATTCAGACACTTCTAACTAATCATTATTGTTTCTATCCTATATTTATTCTTGTAAATGGTAGACAACAACATATCGTCACCTAATTTAAATAAATCTCATACATTGTGTTGGATGAAAAGATGAAAGGGAAGAGTTAGTGTTGACCTTTCATTCCGTTAGTGTTGATTGTTAGTGGTAAATAATCAAGAAATATATTGTTGATGTGTCAATCGACTTGGTTTTAAAAGTGATGATGCGACAGTGAGGTTGAATTATATTCACATACAAATAGAAGAAATTTTTTTTAGGTTATATTGGCTAATACAGTTAAAAATTAACCAAACCTATTAAACTTTAGTTTGGTAATTTGGTTGTTATATTAGTTTGGTATGTTTGATTATGATATTGTATTCCATGATTAATAGAGTTTGTCTTAATTAATTTGGTAATTACCATGATAATCATTTGAATAACTGTGCTAATTTATTTCTTTCAACTATTATGATTTTTTTTTATGAATGGATGCGACACATCTCAGCTTTCATTCACAACAAAACGAGGCTCAGAAAGGTCTTGACAGTCATACAAGATAAAGTGATGCAAAGCAGGATCAGACACTGGAATATTGTGAAGACCCAAGGGGAGGGAATGCCCTCGACTAGCCAGATAATCTGCACATTTGTTTCCTTCCCTGTAAATGTGATAGCACGAGACCTCCCAGTCTCGTGCACAAAGCTCCTGAAAACGGTCAATGAGGCAGCATGTTGGTGATCCATGCTCGGGCTGTGTAACAGCTGTACTGCGCACTGTGAGTCGAGCTCCACACGAACCCGGCTGTGCCCTTGTTCCCAGGCCAACTAAAGACCTTCTACAACGCCTCTCAATTATGCTCGGGTGATAGAACAAATCCCCAGGTTACAAGCGAATGCTGGAAGGCAGCATCCAATGTGATCTCTAATCAGGCCACCTGTTGCAACGTGACCCAAATTTTGTTGACGGTGATGGAGGTTGATAGTGGAGCTCTTGACGGCTAGGGTTTTTTGTTAGAGATATGTGAGAGGGGAGGAGGAGGGCGACGCAGGAAATTGAGGGGAAGGTCTGAATTTTGTTGTTATTAACAAAATGTATTTATATGAGTAAATGCGACATTTGGTCACCGAGATTACTAAATTGTGTCATGTTTAGTCACTATAAAAATTTAATTTCAATTTTGGTTACTCGAATTACTGAAACAAGTCACATTCCGAAATTGCCCTTGGTTTAATCTTAACTATTGATTTAAAAAAAAAAAAAAAGAGATTGGAGAGAGAACATATCCGATTACTACAAAGTTGGTTGTAAATCTCACAACCCCTAAGGGGATCATCCTAAGGGAGTTGTGATCGTATCTCATTCCCAATTTTTGCCACTCTAACCCCACACTTTGAATTGCATGTATCATGTATATACTCTATCCTATCACAGTCCCTGCCACACTATTTTTCACGCTTTAGCCAGATTGCCAAGAAACAAAGGAGAAGAATAAAGAGCGGCCACAAATCTTAGTCTCAGATTTCTATTGCCTGACTCTTTATGGCTCTGCCAAGGCCACCCAGAAATATCCCGTCTTTTACAAGCACCACTCCTTGACGACACACCTTCATTCCCACCTGAACTTCTCCATTCCCTTGAAATAGTAGCAAGTCATGATGCCACCTTAGCAGGAACTTCTTTTGATTGACATGAATGATGGGAGCTGAGAGGTGAAGAAGAGGCAACTTTTCCCTGAAATTCATTATTGTCTCGTATCTCTCTGAACTGGTTCGAGAAAAATGACAGACAAAACCCAAGCAAGTTTCAAAACACTTGAATCCTCAAATTCAGGAATTCAACATGCAGCTGAAACAGAAGAGCTCACATGGCAAAACGAATGGGATTTGACAAAATAAGATCTGAAGCAATATGACTCTAGGAAATTTTAACTTTAGAAACAGACAAAGAACAACCACAAAGGCCTAACAACATTTGGTTTGCAACAGATGGTAGGAAAGAACATGCAGGGGCAAGGGCAAATCAATCATGAGAACTAAAGGAGCATAAGATCCTAACCAAAACAGTCAATTATAGGCAGAAATTCAGGAAAAGCAGTAAGCTAGTCAGCCTCTCAGTCTAAAACATTGCATTAGTTTCTTATATTACTGAGTTCCAGAGTCCTCTGTGCTGTCACAGAACACGAACCAGAAAACTGCTCCAGGGACAAGACAATTGTTCATTTACTTTAAGCAGTTCAATCTAACCAGAATCCACCACATGACTATTTTTTGTAAAGACTGATCTCAACTACAAGTCACTCTTTTCATGAACACAAAAAAAAAACCATGAGAAGCAAAAATATACTTATCGAATGAGTCACTAGGTGGTTGATTGATAGTTCAAAGCTCACCAGCTAACATTCAGAATTAAGTTTTTCGAATAAGAGAGGTGTTAGGAGATATGAGAATGTTCTATTAATCCCGTTAACCAGAGTTTCTTCATTCTGCAACTTTAGATTTACCGTAAGCTCGTATCATTCTAATCGCCATATTGGGAGACAATATTGTCATACACAAACACTAAGGTTATGCCTTTAATGTCAAAAGAAAAAGTGGCTAGGAAGTCGAATCATTGTGCGATTGATGGCACAACAACAAGAGTTCCATTGGAACGTTCAAAGATCGAGTGTATTACCTTGTTTGAGAAGACAACGTGGTAGTATATGTATCTGTGAGCAGGATAGACCCAAGAACTGCAGATGAAATGGGTGCGGCCATGGCCAGGGACTGAGGGACATCGTCCGAAGTTAACGTCTTGAGGTAGAATTGACTATGATGATGGCTTCATCAAGAAGGCTGTTTTCCCAATCCTGCCCCTCCATCCACTCTTTGAAGAAAATTTCCAGAACACCACTCTTAGCTTTTTTTAACTTGATAAGCAAACTCGAATGACTCGACGAAAGAACATTCTATTGGGACGGGAAAGAAGGGAGAAGAAGAAACCAATTCATTGCCTTTTTCTTTTCATTTAAAGAAACTTCCACCAATGGACAATGGGGCATTTTACTGATTGCAAGGGAGAGAAAGGGCTCACCTGGGGCTGGATGAACAGAGCTCATGAGGTGGCTGGAGACTCCTTTGCCGAGAAGCTTGTGAATTCGATCGAGGAACGAAGCTTTGATGCAGTGCAACTCCAGAAAATTCTTCTTCATCAACACAAGCGTCCCCATGATCATACTGTTGCTGCTACTCCAGCTGCCATTCCCGGTGATGGTGATATCTCTGGGCTGCAGACAGCAACTTTCCACGACTTCCTGTAACATTTACCCCTGCTCGATCGGAGCTGTCGGTTTGGAAGGGAGGAAGGAAAACAGAGGGAAGGAAGGAAGATTCGAAGAGTGAGTGTGGAAGTGGGACTTGTGGGAAGGGTACAAAAGAGAATGAAGTGGAGGTTTTTGTTATGTATTTTACAGAGGGCAAACCAGCTGGATTATTGTTACCTGTTTATGTCAAGAAATAAAATGTTCCAATTAAAAATTAAATCAGAGTGAACTTTGTGCTGATTAGTTTCTTGACTACCTGAAAAGAGTTGCAGCGAACCAGAAAGGAGCAGAAGCATCAAACAGTAATAACAGAAGTTCAAAACACATGCTCCTTGATCAACGGAGGAGGTGCCTTCTTAGCAAACTCAATGTCGTAATTACCTGAGGACAATTGGCAGGAAAAATATTAAAGATTCTATGCTTCACTCCACTATGAACTGAAATAGATTTCAACAGAGATAGACCTTTGACAAGCAGTTCAAAAGATGCGTTCATCAGCAGAGAGGTAGTGCTTTGCCTTGCTGCAGTGGCCAATATGATGATGGAGTTGGAAAAAGGACACAAGCCCGATCACCATTATCTGAAGCGATAAAGTTGTACTTTGAGCTTCCAAATTTCACAACTCGAGCTTGCATTAGAAGAATGACTATAGGAATTTTCCCAAGGCGGCGACTGCTAATTTCTATCAAGGCCATTCTGCAGCAGTGTGACACACTTATGGAATCATCTACAATAAAGAGTTACCAATCAGTTTCAAGAATTTCATTTTGCAATCATGCCAAAGAAGCTGCACTTAACCTAGGTACGATATCATCCTGAAAATGTATGGTTTTTAAAAGAAACTAGACTCAAAGGAAACCGGAGACAGCATTTACTATTCACATAAACTTGGGACATTGATCTGAAACAAAAAGGACAAAGTAGAAGATTACTTTTGAGTTTTGACTAAGATGGGCATAATATCACTCCAATAACAGTGGACATAGTATTTCCTATCAGTGTTTCCCATGAACAACAGGCTACTGAAGAACGAAATTAGCTTTTTCATAACAAGATAGCAAACAAATAACTAACAAATAGCTCCACAAACGCTGGAAGAGAGGAAATCATCCTTCAGAGCCGTCAAGATGCTCGACAAGGGAATCCAAAGAACCAAACCAAAGTAACAAGAAGACCCGTATAAGAGCAATCAACCCACAAAAGGAATACAAGACCTCCAAGAACCCAAGAAATGATAACTCCCCTACTTCCGCTGAAGGAGTAAGATAAAGGGCACTGCAGTGAAACAAATAGAAAACACAATTCAAGCCTTCCCACAAAACAATATTGACACCGAATGAGTACAGGATGATGGGAATTGGCGGACAGTAAAACCAGGCCAGACATGTAAGGCTGGAGAGTTGTGCAACGATCCTCAGCAAGGTAAAACCCAAAACACAAAGCAACAAGGACTAAGATATCAACCAAAGAAACAAAGATATAACCTAAGCAACAAAACAAGAAAGGCAACGATATCAACCAATCCCAACTCAAAGGGCCATGAAAGCGTGAGAAGGATTCCTCCCCACTATTCATAACACCAAATATATATATACAATTAATAATTTAAGCATGGACTCCTGAGTTAGAGATGCCAGAGGCAGAGTGTTTACGTAAGCACCAGAAAGATACACAATTAACAATTCGAGTTGGACTCCTAAGTTAGGAATATGAGAGGCAAAGCGGTTTTAATCAACCAAACCCACAACTGCCACACAAGAAAATAAATCACCTAGGCAAACCCCAAATGCGTCAAGAAATAGGAAAGGAAAGTATGAGAAATTAGAAAGGGAAAGGAAACCAAAGTATTAGCATGAGAACTAATCAACCACAAGCTCAATAAACTGATGTGGGAGCAAAGATCTGTAAGGAATTGACTTGATGAGAAATGAAAACAGCCCTATTTCCACTCAAGAAAATAGTTCAGCTAGGCATACCCCAACTGCATCAAGAGATAGGAAACCAAAGCTAAAGAAATTAAAGAGGGAAGGGAAGCCAGAGGACGCCACAGGCTCAATAAACTGTAGTGGGAATCATGAAAAATATTTAAAATAGCTCTATTGATTGTTCCAAATCATGGCGAAAGCCAAAAAGCAAAAGAGTACTAGAAATATCACATTTAAATTAGAAACGATCGCTCTAGATTACAGGTTATGGATGAATTTCAATCGCTTTCCTCCACAAGAACTACAGATCGAAACCGTTACCACCATTGAAGCTCATCTTTCGTGTGAGTTTTGAAGCTTGGTTCAATCCATGCACAATTGATAAATTCTTTGGTGTTGCAACAATCATCACTGTTGTATCCGCTCCAAAAAGTATGAAACTTTCTTGTTGCCAGAGAATAAAACACGCCGTCCTTCTCCTTAAACCTGTCCAGAAACACCTTGTTCCCCAAGCAGGAAATCTTCTCTCCACTATTTGTTGCTGATAATGCAGAAGCAGCGCTCACAAACAGCATATTGTCTTCGAGGTCATCCAGTTCTTTCCAAGTAATGGCTTCTTGATCGAGTGCATATACCTCCAGAACCTTTCCCATGTGGCCTATCAACACCGACAAAAGCTTCCCATTGCACTCCAACAGATAGCTTCTTTGTACTGACGTACAAGATCTATGAGGAAGCTCTATCGTCTTGGTGGTTCTTTGTTCAAAGTCATGAATGCAAAGATCTGCGTTCTTTCCCATAAAACATAGCAATCCTTTGTGGTAAATTGGATTACTGAAAGGGCTCATGAAATCACTGGTGTAGCTCGTTACCTGATAATCAGTCCAGTGATGTCCTCGATAAATAAAGGATATCACCATTTGCTGCCACCAAGCAGAGTAGCAAATAACCAGGCAGTTAAAGGATGTCGGCGGAGACGAGAATGTGATCCCTTCAAAGTCATATGGCAGCATAGGAAGGTTGATCCTGTCTTTGGTAAAAGGATTGAAAAAGAACAGTTGATCAACCCCAAGTCCTTGTGACATAAGCAACCATCCGTGTTTGGAGCAGCGAATGACTGCGTCTCTCAGACTCCAAGCGTCGAAAGACAAGATACTTGTTACACTGGTAATTGGGTTGAATAAGCTGACTACCTCCCCATTCACTCCTCTGTGTAAGAGAATCGGGAAAGAATGATTCCTCGATCGTTTGACGATGTAGAGACGACCCTGGAAAATGTCGAATTCCACGTTTTGCAAGCGAGACGGAAAAAACAACGATCGGCACCAAATAAGCGAGACTGTACATCGAAAAGAAGCTCACTTGGAATGTCGTACGACCAATGTCGTCCATCATGATCAGTAGTGCTGCTACTGTTGTTGTTGCCCGTCGTCGACGAGAGAATAATCTGCGGCTCGTTGCCAATCTCATCGGGCGAGATTTCGAATTCTCGTTGAGGATCATCCGTTGAAGACGAGCAACCAAGGGGCATAATCCAATGCGGTTCAGAATAATCAGGTCTGTTAGCTTTAGAACATACTAAAGAGACGCTTATACTTCTGTCTCCAACGTCATACGCGTAAAGATACCCGGCACTCGTAGTCGTAAAGTACACCGTGTTCCCACGAACAAGTCCTCCTCCCACATCGAATTCCTGTCTTCTTGGGATTTGATAAGAGACGGCATTATTGCTATTGGAGCCTAAGAAGATAGCAGTGTCTTCGGGCAATGTCTCCAAGCGTTCCCATTTTCGTTCCTGGAAATTGGCCTTATACAAGTTCAGTTGCTTTACACCAATCTTAAAGCCCTCGACGCTACGAACCTTAAAGCTGGAGTCAGTGTCTCTATTGTCACCGTAGTATAGCTTGACAGTCATTAGTTCAGTAGGTGAGCCCTGAACCATGAAGGAAGAGCTCATCATAGTGCTACTAACGAAGTGATCCCCTGGCTCCCTCAACTTCATATCAAGTAACTCCACTGAGGCATCATTGTTAGTAGTACCAAGCTCGTCAATTGCCAACTGAACCTTGAAGAGGCCTTGACAGCACTCGGAAACAACATAAAACTCGCCATTGAAGCTGACGATGTTTTGGAAATGGAAGGAATGGGTATCCTCTTCGTACCAACACTGACCTTGTTGCGGCTTCACTAGCTGTGTGGTCCAATCTTTATCCCCTGGCCTACAGAAGTGAAAAGAACTCTGCTTTCTTCGCCCACAATATTCGATACACATAACCACACAATTATCAGTAGTAGGAGGAGAGGAAAGTGCGCAGTGGTCGATACTCTTCGCAGTAAATGGGAACCTGGGTAAGCGAAGCTCCTCCATGGTGACAGGGTTGAACAATGAACAATCGCTATGCTCGATATCGAGAAGCACTAACCAGCCTTGGCAATGTGCCCAGATGGTTCGATTTCGCATCTTGCGGATGTTTCTCACCTGGCAACTTCGTTCCGACGAGCTGTAGAAAGTTTGCGACTTGTTGTGCTTCCCATGGGAGTAAACCAGCCATGGCTCCGACCGTAGAATCGGTGGCTCCCGCCGATTATTCTTCCGACGACGATCCATAATGTTCTGCTGCTGCTGCGAGATGTTGCTAAAATACAGAGTACCCAAAGCTTATTTATGTTAAGCATTCGTATGAAAAGCTTGCTTTGGGTATTTTCGAGTTCGGAAAGGATTTGGGTGTTGCTCTTTCCCACTCGTATAAGGAAATCGAAGAACGAACGCGCGCTATCGTAATCCTGGTTCTAGAAGATGATGTGGGCGTGGAGCGGCGATGTGTACAAAATTGAATCGACATTTTGAATGGGAGATTGAGAAAAGGAGAAGGGGCGGTGCCGGCGCTAGGCTAGGTTAAGGATCGGAGCAGTAGAAACTCGAGAGTTGAGTATTTTCTGCGATCGAATATTATACACATGATGATTGATTATTGGACACGGAGGTGGCCCATAATAAAGCCCAATACGGACTGAAATTACATTGCCGAGCTTCAGCCCAAGTCAACCGAAGGTGGACAGTCCATGCCACAAGGTAGCGTTCTTTCTTTCTTTTATTGTACACTAGTTTGTGACCGGTTCGGCGGTTCGTTAGTCTTATGTAAAAGTATGCGTATGTTCCTCCCTTCTCGACTCCTAAGTTTTTCTCAAATGGAGTTTTCTCACCCCAAGTTCTTACTATTTCTCATCATCTTCCAATTTATTCAAGCCATCGATCGTCAAAGCCTTGTAGGAATGAAGACATTAATCCCTTTCCCGGTGACTCATAGCAGCAACAAATTTCTCATACCAACACATTGAACCTGTAAGGCTGGATCAGTTTGTCTACAGGATCAGCTTAGGGTTGGTTCAATTTAAGACGCTATGACCCATAACAACTACAAATTCCTCATACCAATACATTGTACCTGTTTGTAAAGTTTTAAGAGTTTAGTACTAAATTGTAAAAATTGGATACCAATACATAATTTATCATAAAAATGTGGACTTATTTGTAAAAAATAAATTTTAGGTACTAAATTATAAGGGGGGAAATTTGGACCGATCCACTGACTCGATCCTTCCCGACCCGTAAAGGGTCATAAAGAGTGAAAAAGAAAACAGGGGTGGGGGCAGATCAGCTATTTAACTTGATTGGTAACCATATCTGTGTAGAGTAGAGGAGGCTGCAAAGAAGGTAGGAGGATCTTCATTATCTGTAAAATGTTAGTTTGTAGTGTGAATTGCCTTTGATTAGATATGGATACTTCGATATTTTGTTAGGAGTACAAACCACGTCGAAAGAGATTGTTGTCCAGATAGTTCTGTGCTTTATTTCCCTCTGGTTTTGGATGTAGGGATACTAATTATTAATCTTTCTCTTCTCATTTTTCAACCTTGTTATCGACTTTACGTGGTCCACTATCGACTAGTATCGTAAATATTAATTTGAATTAAAAACTATGATTTCTATTGTGAGACGATTTGAATGATTTATTAGATATTTTGGTGATGATATGAAGTTGAAATTGTTTATGGTCAATGATAACTTCATTATTGGATTAGTGTAATATACAAGTCTTGTATGTTATATTTCATGAACGGTTATATCAACGATTAATCACTGAACCTGAACCACTAACTTTTTCAGTTCAGCCTCCGGTCCGGTTCTGAAAACAGAGATTAAAACACACAATCAAAATCATTATTAGAATTACTAGAAAAAAAAGTGTTAAATCACTACTAATTTATCATTTAGACTAAAATCAATACTGACATGAAAAGAAAAACACTACAACATATTTTTTTTATCAGCATTGGAATTCTCTGCGAGATAGATATTATAAATATTTTGTTATTAAACTTAATTTTATTAAATACCAAACATGCTCTTTGTTACTATTTACCGTTAGATTTAACTTAAATATAATGAACGGTGATGAGAATGGTTATTATGGTGCTAACCTATATAGAGTTACCACTCTAACCGTCTAACTCCTCTCGATTAAAGACCGGACCATATTATATTCGATTCGTTATAATCCGGTCCAAGTATCAGTTTGATGCAGTGACCGTTCCACACCCTAATTAACCGTTTCATAAAATTGTGTTATGCTGGCCAAACAGTAATAAGATTTTGTTGTTAAAAGTTTTGAAATTAGGGAGCGTGTAAACTGTAAAGATGGGGCGCTTTGCCGGTGGCGCTCCGGCGCTCCCTGAAAAGCCCAACTTTTGCTGTTTTTATTGATTGGTTGGGCAGTTGGTTTAGTTGTAGGCTTGTAGCAAATGGGGCAGTCAAATCAGGGCGCCACTCCACGGGCCCCGGCCTGCCTGCCTCCCCTTCTATTTGATAACAACTGTAATTTACCTTATCTTTGACCCTAAATTATGCCAAAACAAAAATTAATTAATTACCTTTCCATTTACCTTTCGGCAAGAATCTCACTTTGAATTGATCCTTGAATTATTTTTTAAAAAAAAAAATTTAATTGAATTGGCACGTAAATGTTACATCATCGGTACTTAAAATTTTGGTTTCAATCGACGTTTGATAGATGAACCTTATAGGTAAGATTCATTGATACGACAATAGCTATTGTTTGAGCCCGGGCGACTGGGAGTCGCTCGGATCCAAGGGGTTTGGGGCGTCAGACATGACCATGAGGGAGTAAGCGCCCCACCTCAGTAGGAGTGAGAAAAGAGAAGAAGTATATAGAGAGAGAAAGTAGAGAGAAATTAGAGTAAATAGTAGATGGATTGTCATTTATGAGGAGAGAACTCCTATTTATACACATCTGAGGGTTAGGTAGTGGTCTGGGCGCCTGCCAAGCCATAAATGCTGTGGTTGGGCGCCTCAGACCTTCTGACATTGTACATTGTACTTTTTGGCAGAGGGTGTCCCCCTGCACCTTGTCTTTGCTGATGTCAAGTGTCTGGCCTTGTCTCTTGGCCCTGTCTTTATGCTCTTCTGTCTTCTTTTCTTCCTTATGTCATTAGCTAGGGTTTTACTTCCTTAGTTACTAGGATACCCTATCAGCTATAATTACCAGTTGACACATTATATTATATATGAAATCTCTTAGATAGAAGCGATGCAAATTTGTTTAACAGTGTTGGTGACAAGTTGCAGACGACTTCTTAAATCACTGCTCCGTTTGAATTATCGACCATTCATCCACATATAATGGTAAATATTCTTGAATTACGGTATTATGTCTGCTAACTTTGTCCTCTCGAATCAGGAAGGTTACTTTCAATATCTCTCGCCCTCGCATTTTACTAACTCGTGCCTTGTAACCAAACTTTTCTGTTTTAGTTCAATATCTAATAATAGGAGGACGAGTCAGTCAAAATCGAAAGTTCGGAGACCTTTTTGTTAGTCGATGCAAAGTGAGAGGGCCTAACTAAATTGATACATAACCATGACCAGATTCGATTTCTTGCCGAACTAATTACGTCGAGGAAGGGAAAATTTCAAGAAGAAAGGCAAACAAAACTTGTTGGCTCAGTCACCGTAAAAAAAAAAAAAAAAAAAAAAAAAAAAAAAAAAAAACTTAGTGTGGCTCAGTCAGTCAAATCAGTCTGACAGAGTGATCAGGGAGAGTTGTGCATTTTCTCTTCTCTTCTTCCAGTCAATTATAAAACAAAAAATGGCAGCGTCGCCTCCCTAAATCCTCTTCTTTGTTCTTTAGCAACTCCCCCTTCCTTCTTTCTCCATTGGAGTTCCCGCTTCTTCCACAAAACCTTCTCCGTTTCCCACGGGATTTGGGATTTCTACAACATTCACCCGCACTCTGTGAAACCTCTCTCTCTCGCGCTTACTCGTCCATTAGCCTTTCCCGCAACCGCGAGCCCACGGGGGTCGGAATCTGCTTCCTCCGGCTTCTTCTTCTCTGAATTCCTGTGCACTTGCTACTTCTACTAACGGCTGATCTGCTCACTTCGCCGGCCAGCTCCCGCAGTTCCCGCGCTCGCAGGTATCGGTCATTCTCTTTTTCTCTCGCTTATGATTTCTCAGTTTCGTCTTTCCGTTGTGGTTGAGCTGGTGTACAAAAGCCTAATTGTGCGATCGACCGTCGCCGGCAATTCCTTGCCTCGATTCCGATCGGAAAACTTTACTGTTGCTATGCGATTCTTCTCGTTTTGTGTTCCTTTTTTTTGAACTGATTAATCAATTAAACAATTCCTTCCTTCTCTTCCAGCTTTTACTGAACTTTTGGCTGATTGTGTGGGCTTTTTCTTTTCGTGGACATTCGTGTGGGTGGTCGGAGCGTAGACTTTTGCGCTCCGTTTAACGGTGGAAAGATCACCGTTCGTCCACACACAGCCAGTCGGAATTGGTAAATGGAGGAAGGAGGAGGAAGAATCCCAAAACCTCCACCCACTAATTTAATGCGTAGACGGATTGGGTTTTCCACTCTCCCCAAACCCCATTACCCGGTTTTCTTGTCCCTCTCTCCCCTCTCTCCCTCTCTCTTAACTTTTTCTTAAACCAATGATAATCCCAAATCCAAACAATTATTATATAGAAAGAGAGAGCAGAAGCTTCCATTTCTTCACTACTCATCGTCATCTCTACCCCAAGCCCTGATTGCCTGTTAAATTACACACGGCTGGGTTGGACCATAATAATATCTTGGTTGATTTTGAGCAGGGAAGAGGGATGTTGATGAGGAGCAGATTGGCTTGCTGCACTCGGGACAGACGGATCAGTATCGACTTCGATGAACATGACAGTAGTAAGTACTCCACCCTCTAATCTATCGGTACTCTGCTATTGAATTCTTCTTCGCTTTTAGAAATTTGGGTTGTTAGTAGATTGATATTGCTATTCCAAATCTGTCTGCCGTGTTTGATGCGGATTCGCTCTCGTGATCCTTCCAAAGATAGGAGTCCCAGGAGCTCAGCATTTTGTTTGCTTTTGGGCTATAGTCAGCAGCAAAATGCCATACCTAACACATGCATACCTAGAAAACGTAATGTTTAGCTTATTTTGTGAGGTTTGCTGCTAAAGTAACATGGTTTAGGTTGGTCTGACAATGTCCCTAAAAGGGGCAGGATTAGCTTAGCCTCTATAATAAATGCTGTATAATACGTGTCTTGAACCGGATTTTGGCCATTATTTTTGATAAAATGAGTAGTGGTTATGCAATTGCAGTTGTAGTGGGTTCATAGAGAACACCTGATTTGAAGGTCTAAAGAATTTGGGATGTCTGCAAAACCTGATCACTGACCACCACCAGGTGTTAATGTTGATTGTTGTGGGTGATGGTTGTGGGTCTTTTCTGTCTCGTGCTGCTTTTATTCCGGTGGGTTTTCTGCCTGTTCCTTAGTATTGAATACTCTGGATATGGGAGGGAGGAGTGAGTTGGTTTGAATGGAGGGCACTGGGAACTGCGGTGCCTATTTACACTGGGTCCCGTCCTTATGCAGTAACGAGCTGGAAAACATTACAGTAGTGTTTTCAGTGAATGCCCCATTGTCAAGGTCATGGATCCTATGCTTCCCGACGTATTTAATATTTGGTGCAGAAGGGGGAGGGTAAGGAGTGTATTTATTGTGTCTTAAATTTGGGAGTGGAAGGGCTGCCCTTTGCCTCTGCAATGGCCAGGCCCAGAAATCCCTCTTCTCTTATATATTGGCTAAGAACTTTGACCACTCTTTGCTATTCTAATCAATAATCATCATGTTGTTTTCTACCCTTTTTGATGCATGGCTCCCTTTTTATTTCCCCCCCTTTCTAGAAAAAAACTGAGTAATTTAATGAATTGGAGTTGTTTTTCTGTTACTTATCGTCTGCAAAATATTTGATTGTCATTCTTTCATGTTTGATTCTTCTTGCTTTTTACTTTTGCTGGTAGGTCTCCTTTCTTCCAAAAGGAACCTGGCCTACAACTAGTGTGCTTAGAAGTTCTAATCAAATGTGGTTTATAGGTTTTTTTTTTTAATTAGTGTGCTTAGAAGTTTTTTTTTAATAGTGGAGGACCTGCCCGTTATGTGGTGCTTCAGTCTGAGAGATGTCAAATTATCAAGGCTAGATCTGAGTCTGTACTGATGTTTGAACTAGATTAGCACTATCAGCAAACAGATTTCGTTTTAGAAGTCTTCAAATTATTCAGATCCACCAATTTAGGATCATCTATGAATTACTTTTTAAAATACTCATCAAATTCTCGTTCGAAAGAGCACTCTAATTTTTTTTTTAAATGCTCATGAACTTGATATAATATTTCATTGAACTTCAGCTGCTGACATTTGTAACTTAAATCATAACTGGTCCTTTTGAGACCAGCACAGACACATGGGATCTGTACTTAAGAATTTTCATGTACTATATATCATTTAAACTTTGTGGGAATGCGCAAGTTTGGTGGTTCCCCAACTAAAATTCAAATTTTGTGGGCACAAAATAAAAAGAAGCGGTGCTTGTAGTTAGTTGCAGTAGTAGTGGCATTGATGTTAGGGACAAAGGGATGGCGAGAGCCGCGAGACTCCCACTAATATGCATGTAGTTCCAAATTCTTTATTCCTTGAGATGTGATTCAAACCTTTTTTTTTTTTTTTTGGTTGGTCTGGGACCATAATTTGCGGTCCAGGGCTAAATTTTATATCATTGGAGGTCAGGTCATTGGTGCCCTTCGAAATAGGACAAGTAGAGAAAACGAATGAAGTAACAGGACAGGGACACAAGAGTTAGTATCACTGTGGCCCGCCGATGGCAGATGTCATGGTCTCTGTGAATTGTGATTATAGGGGTGTCGGTTCGGGTCGGGTTCGGTTACCCGAACCAAAACCCGAAAAATCCGAAAACACGAAACCGAAAATCACTAAAACCGAACCCTTACCCGATAAGGACTTGCGGGTTCCGGTTACTCGAAACACGAAAATTCCTTATTGGGTTCGGGTTCGGTTAAAGCAAAACCGAAACCAGAAAACCCGAACGCCTAAGAATACGTGTTGAGTTCTATTCATTGGAGGTTTTTAGCCGGAACCCGAAAAACCGATAAGCAAAACCGAACCCGAAACCGAAAAACCCGAAACTCGAAACAAACCCGAACCCAAAAAACCGAAAATGTATATAATCGGTTCGGTTTTGGGTAAACCCAAAAAATCGAACCCGAATGGACACCCCTAATTGTGAATAGTCTCCCTCAAATTTGATTTATTTAAAACTTTTATATGGATCCCATCCACCATCATGGGCTGGGAGTGGTACGCTGGGTATCTCCGTCAAATTTCATGCTTTGAAGTCACTTGGGAGTTGGGATACCCCATTCACTTTCTCCCTTGTTTTTGAAAGTAACGTAACAAGTTTTGGGGTTACTTGTGCGAACTGTGATATTGTTGTTTTTTGCTTCAACTGCATGCATACCAGAAGTTTGTTTGTATCCTGGGGAATCTTCCATCTTTGCCTGCTTGCACAGTGAAAAACTAAGACTAGTTAAGTGGTCTACACTGATATTGATGACTCAACTACACATATCTTGGGAAGGGAGTCTTACTGATTTGATCGAATCAGTTTCTACAACAGGAAGAAAGAAAAAAAACTAGACACGTGTGCGGCATGTGGTGGCTAGCCCATTCCATCCCCCCATTCCACAAGCCAATTGTTTGATCTGTTATGGAGGATCTGTGTCATGTTCAAGTCACATGCCATCCTTTTTTTGCTGTCCAGTCCACCTCTTAGTTTGGTGATCCGCTGGCTCATTGTCCTAGTTCTTCATCCCAAAGCTTCTGTGAAATTTCTGTCTTGCTGTAGACCTACAGATTGGCTTACCAGTTATGCGTAGTTTGCTTTTTGAATGTGGAAAGCTGACAGGACGAAGTTTTGGTGTGGCCTGGTACATTGGCAGTGACCTCCCTGTCCTTTCCTACACCCACAAGTCATGGACATGAACCATGCAGGATTCATGCTGCAATCCTAATCTCAGAATTTCATTTTCCTAAAACCATGACAAAATTATCACCTAGGGTTAAAATTTGATGGGTTTTAGTGTTTAACTAACCCCAACCCGGTAAACGTGCATGAATTTTCATGGTTTGTTGTGCTTCATTCTTGATGAATGGAATTCGGACTTGTTAATACCTTTGTGACTCTTTCCATCTTAATATGGAGCATAGAGCTGTTTGAATTTGTGAGTGCTGATATGTAACTCAAATTGAAACTGCATGAACCCATCTAATAAAGGTCATTCCTTTATCATGGACCTCACCTAAGTGCTCGTTCTTATATTGCTTTTCATTGACATCAGGGATAATGACATATGATGGCCTGGAGAGCTGCATTCAAAACAATCAATCCTATGAAAATGAAAGCAGGACAAGTAGAGGTGATGGCTTTGTAAGCGACTCATTTGATGATGGTGCATCCAGCTGCTCATCGAGCAAAGATGTTTTTGGGTCGTTCTCTTCCAAATGGTTGAGTGTGAAAAGGGATGATCAGAGTTCGGATGACTGGGACCTCCCAGAAAGCCCCCAGCACTTTTATGCCAAAGAGAAACCAGCTTATGGGATTGGCCTCTCAGATGTGGAGACAATGAAGGAGAAGTTTGCCAAGCTGTTGTTGGGTGAAGATATCACCGGCGGTACTAAAGGCATCACTGCTGCCTTAGCATTATCCAACGCAATAACAAGCCTGGCAGGTTCATGAATCTATTGTCGTTTCTTTTCAAACTAAAACAACAATATTTGTCACGGTGTTTCACTAGGGCTAGCCATAAACAGAATTCTATCTGCCTATGCATCTACAGCTGTCCGACACAATCAGTTTTCTTCGAACAAAATTTAACCTACCTTTCTATGCTAGCTTGCTTTATTCTCTAGATGTTCAGTTAAGCTTTCCTGACTTTACTTGAGTTGCTTCACTCTCATTTGTATTTGCCATTCTCCATCAGCTCTAAATGCTCCAAATGAATTTTTTCCCTTTAGCATCTGTTTTCGGGGAGCTATGGAAATTGGAGCCATTGCCTGAAGAAAGAAAGAATAAATGGAGAAGGGAAATGGATTGGTTGCTTTCTCCCACAAACTACATGGTTGAGTTGGTTCCTGCTAAGCAAAATGGTGCAAACGGCCATACCATGGAGGTAATCTTCTCTTTTTCCCTAAGTTTTTACTTGGGGGGGAAAAGGGCTCTTCACCTTTGGTGGGATGTGGAACTGATCTTGGAATTCTAAAAGCAGATAATGACTCCCAAAGCTCGTGCAGACATCCACATGAATCTTCCTGCACTGACGAAGTTGGACTCTATGCTAATTGTAGGTGATCTCTGGAAAGTTGCGATTCTCAGTATTGATATGTTACTTATAGAGTGTCAATTCACCTATTTTGTCTAACGTAACAGGAAACACTAGATTCAATGGTGAAAAATGAGTTCTGGTACTCAGAATTGGGCAGCAGAGCAGAAGGAAGAAACAAGAGTACAAGACAGAGCAAAAGGTGGTGGCTTCCATTACCCCAAGTTCCCACAGCTGGACTTTCTGATACAGAAAGGAAGAAGCTGATGTACAAATCTAGAGTTGTCTATCAAGTCTTCAAGGCTGCCAAAGCCATCAACCAGAGCATTTTGCTTGAAATGCCTGTCCCATCAATGATTAAAGATGCACTTCCCAAGGTACAAAAAATAGAAGAAGACAACTACCATCCTAAGTTGCTTGGATTTTTCCCCCTGACGAAGCAATTCACATCAGCTTTACTTTGCTTCCTTTACAGTCTGGACGGGCGAATCTCGGGGAGGAACTATACAAGTTACTGACAACAGAATCAGCGACAGCAGAGGAAATGCTCAACTCTCTTGATCTAAAATCTGAACACAGTGTTCTTGAAGCGGTGAACAAGTTGGAAGCTGCCATACTGGGATGGAGAGAGAGAATCAAAGCAGCACAAGTCGCCAAGAAATCCCCCATTAGAACATCCTGGTCTTCCTTTGGCAAAGACCCTATATCTGAGCTTGATAAAGTGGAGATCCTTGTAGACAGAGCGGAATCCATCGTCCTCCAACTCAAGGCCAGACATCCGAATCTTCCTCAAACGTTTCTTGATGCTACCAAAATCAACTATGGCAAGGTATGCATTGATGGAGCTAGAGGTTTATTGTTACTTTTCGTTTAGCTATATCTTGATGGTATGAAACTATGAATGAAGGCCTGATATTCTTCGCTTTGAATCTGCGACCTTATCAGGACGTTGGACACGCGATCCTCGAAGCATACTCCCGGGTTCTGGGGAACCTGGCGTGCAGCATTCTGACAAGAATAGGGGACATTTTGCAAGAAGACGCGGCCAGCAATCCCAATTCTGCAGCAACTACTCCTAGCTGGGATCATGTTGGTGGAGGGTTTGATATGACAGGCGGTGTTCATGGGTCGAAGCTGCGGTATTCAGATGCCAGCAATTCGGTTTCGGATTGGGAGTTTTGCCTCAGCGAGCCGAAGTCGAGCTCGTCTGCAAGTGAGACCCCCAGCCGGAGTAGAGTATGGTGCATCGGCAGAGAGGCTTGTCTCAGCACCACGTCTCCCACAAACTCGCCATGACTGCAGAAAAAAATGTCAGTTTCTGAGACTTCGTTGATTATTATGGAAGCCTGCTAGCGGCTGATTTCCCCTCCCGGAATCAGTCTTTTGTAAATAATGTATTGCTGTTGGCTGTGCATTGTTCCGTGTAATTTCTTAATGTCATGAAACCTTGGGGTAAGAAGGGAAATTTTATTAAGGCCAACACTATCTTGCAAGACTACCATCCAGCAACCCGTTCACGCCGTGAACGGACACAAACAAGTCGTACTATCGAAAGAATCATTTCATTTACAAAACCGACGCAATGATATAAACCGATTTGACAACTTTGCCAACGATTCACCCAATACACCAGAGCTGCCTCCGCCCCTGCCTTTTTCTTACACTAAACATCTGTATTCCGTTATGCAGTTTTGGCTATATAAACGTAAACGAGAAAACTGGGAGTGTGAGCTCCACTCCGCCAAAAGTTCTTATGTGGTCAAGCATCGTAACAGCAGGATGAAAAGAAGAGTGGAAGTATAGGTGTTAGCTTGGAAAACTCACCATGTAAAAGAGAAAATGGGAGCAAGGGCACACAGAAAATGCCTTGAATCCTTTCCACACTTGGCCACTGCATCAAAATTCTGTTTTACTGTTCCCAAACGGACAACCATATTCATACTGTATCCACAGGTTGCTCCTCCGAGTTGTTCTCCACCTTCGGTTGCTCCTCCAAGCTCTCCGTCTCTTGCTCCTGGCTTTCTGACTCATCAGCTGATTTCGGATTGCTGAATTTCAGGCGAATAGGTCGACCCATGAGCTCCTGTATATGATGAAATTGTGCAAGCAAATTTGTGTCAGTAACCAAACAGATTCTGCTCATTCACACACGCTCAAACACATAAATCAGCTACATGCATCAGAGACTTCAAGAAAACACATCCAGCATGAAACCTTAGTTCGAATCGCTTCTGTTAAACGACTTCTTAAGATCCATATCGAGAACTTGAGAGGTATTCATTTTAAGTAGACAGTTGAAAGAGGCAATGGTTTTTGGGTTTTACCTTGCCATCCATAGCTGCGAGTGCAGCCTCTGCCTCTTCCCTCGAAGCAAACGAGACGAACCCATATCCAGCTGACTTCCCTCCAGGATTACTTTGAAAAACAACTCGACTTGAAACCGGATTGAACTCAGCAGAGAAAAGCTCTCTGAGATGGCTGCCTCTGACTTTCCAGGCCAGGTTTGACGCGTAAAGCTTGTGAGATGTCTCTTTACTAGTAAGGGTCTCCGTTGGAGAAAGCTTCCTCTTAAGTCCATTAGCAAACTCCACTGTAACAATTCTCCCAGACACATCCTGCCATTTTCAGAAGTTGTCCAGTATGTTAAAAATCACAACTTCAAGATCCCTGGGTCCTGCTTTACACCTAAACACAAACCTAAACTCCCCTAAAAAACTTAAGCCAATGCAAGATTGAAACCAGCCATTTCCCAAAAAAACCTTCAAAGTCAAGTACCTGAGAGTGGAATTTATCTACAACAGCCTGAGCTTCCTCTCCAGAAGCCATTGTTACAAAAGCATAACCCTTGCTCTTTCCATTGGCTCGCTTTATAATCTGAAAGTCACAAAAACGAATTTTCCGGCAGCAAACCCACATCATTAAAGCACACCGCAGAACCAGTAAATCCCCACAAAAATAGCACCAAAAAAATGTTATGGAGAACAGAAAGGAGAAGTTCAATTTCCGAATTCAGGAACCTCAACATCCGCGACAGTGCCGCACTGGCCGAAGAGCTCTTTAATGTCCACAACGGTTAGAGACCATGGCAAATTGAGCACGAAGAGCTTCCTCTTCTGGTTCACCGCCTGGGTTTGCTCTGATTCGGTTTCAGTCTCGGTCTCCACTGCCGCTTCTTGCACTAAACAGAGAGGTCTCCGGCGCCGGTCTCTCGATGTTGGGAGATTGACTGCTGTGATTGGAATTATTGGGCCGCTCCGGCGAAGGGAAAGGGAACTGGTGGTGGAGTGTTTAATTGACGGAGGGGAAAGAAGCGGTCTGGGAGTGGATTGAATGTTTGAAGGGCGAGAAGAGGAAGGAAGAGGTAAAGGGTCGTGAACTGAGAAGAGAGGCAGCGTTGTAATTGTCTTCAGAGCTGCCGCCATTGTTTGTGATAGAATGATAGAGTGGATGTTACCGTAAAGCAGCGAAATCCATAAGGACGCGCTAGTAGTAGTGATGGCAATGTTGCGGGGCGGGCAACTTAATTCCCATGGTCCGTCCTACACTACTATAGGTCGGGCGGGTAAAACTCGTGCCGGTACGGGGCGGGGTGAGTCGACCCACTCTTATACGTTGTTCAAAAAAAATACAAGTAAATTTTACTTTTTATAATAAAAATAGGAAAAAACGCTTTAAGAATGAAAAATATTGATAATAGAATGGATAATTGAGGCTAACAAGTTGAAAGACCGATTCTAACTAGTTGAAGAATAGTCAAAATAAGATAAATATGTATAGATATTGTAAAAAATTGAGATAAATTGAGATAAAATGGGTTAACTATGTAAAAATTAACCCAATCTAACACATTATCCTCCCTACTCGCAGTTTATTTTATGAACACCACCTCTAAATAAAAGTAACTCCAATACTTCATTAATTAATAAGTGGCAGGAATGGCTGCCAATGTCACATTTACATACATAATTATCCATGCTGAGCATCAATCTCCCGAAGAAAGCTACTAAAAATTGTTTAATTAAACCACTAAAAATTGCGACACATATACATCCTTAATTAATTACTTCAATTCGTTAACATTCTTCAACCGTGGACTGAGACCACCGACGACGCTACTACTCCCGGCGCCGCGCCCGCTGAAAAGTACTGCTGAATCAGGGCTTCGAAATCCGACGTCGTAGAGGCGGCCAGCTCTTCTTCGTCGCCGTCGTCCCCACCGGAGCAGCCTTCTTCTTCTTCTTCTAATTCCGCCAAGCACTCTTCAATCTCCGCATCGAACGAAGCTTCTTCTAGTTCTCCTTCGTCGCCACCGTTGTCGCCGCCGCAGTCTTCTCTTACTTCCGACAAGAACCCTTCAAGCTCTGCCACGTACGAGGATACTGCTTCTTCGCCGCCGTTAACGTTTCCAACGACGCAGTCTTCTTCTACTTCCGACAAGCTCCGTTCAAGCTCTGCTACGTACGAGGCTACTGCTCCTTCGTCGTGGTTTCCGCCGCCGCATCCTTCTTTTACCTCCGACGAGCAACTTTCAGTCTCCGCTTGAAACGACGTCGTATCGGCCTTCTGACGCTTGTTGTCGATTGTTGACGATTCCGCCTCTACGACGTCGTTGTAATCATCATCCTCGAGATCGATAAAAATCACTTTGGGTCCCTTGTTGTTGTTCTTCCTCTTCCTGGAACTAGAATCCGGCTTCTTCCTAATCCGGCAGACCGCGAGCCTTGTCGCTGCAGCAGAGTCCAGCCCAAGAAAGGGAATGGGCCGGTCCAGAAGGCAGTACTCGTGCATGATCCACGAAGTCGACGTCGTCGGCCCAGGCCCATTCTTCTCCTGCCCGCCTTTGCTCTTCTTGGGCCTGTAGCTAAACCTCTTCACGGTCCACGAAACCAGCCCGTCGGGTGTCTGCCCCTCCTTGCCGGAATCCTCCCCGTGCCAACTCCCGCCGTTGGATCCGACGCTGCGGTCGATCCTCAACCCGGTGGCGGTTCTCTTCTTCAACGGCGTGACGAAGTAGAGATCGTTGTCGGCGGCATCTTCGTCTTCTTCTTCTTCGCAGCCGCGGCCTCGGAACTTGTGCCAGATCTCCCATGGCTCGAGGTCGCCGTAGAGGTCGCAGTCGTTGACGTAGTCGCCGGAGGGGGGCGGGACTCCGATCAGCTTGCTGAGAAGGTAATTCACGACGAGCTCCTCGTCGGTGGGGAAGAATCGGAACCCTACGTCGCGGCGAGGACGGCGATCGGATTTGCTCATTCTCTTGCCGGCGATTTCGATCTTGATCTCTCGCGCGAAGGAAATCGCGGGAAAAGAAAACAGAGAGCGAGCTAGTGAGAGTGAGTGAGTGAGTGAGTGATGTCAGATGTGTGTTGAGTGAGTGATAACGGGAAAGCAAAAGCAAAAGCAATTTGGAAAGGCCGTGGGTGTTTATTTATAGATTTACTCTTAACTTTCCGGTTTTCATTAGGAACTTCATTTTTACTTTTCCTAATCATAATTGGAAACAAATTAATTATATTTGGTTAATTAAAATGTTATTTCACTTATTTGTATTATGATCGCCGGGAAAATATGTTATTAATTGTATTATTTACACTATTTCACTTGCATGGCATTCTACTATTAGTTGCATATTTTCAAATACATTATTTTCTATATGCAATTTCATCCACCTAGGTTTTGTTGGTCAATCTAGTTGTTCTTAGTGGTGTGCTAACCTTCAATACTACAACCAAACTCATGAGAATCGCATGCCAATAAATGAAAGATATCTTAGTGCCAAGTATCGGACCAAAAGTGTATTCAATCTGGTTTGCTCCGGTCCAAATGTCAATTTTGTTAATTTTTCTTTAGTAATTATAAAATTTACCGGACCAAAAACCGAACTGCATTATATTCAATTTGGTACGGTCCAGTACAAAGTCTATTTGGTCCAATATATAGTCCAATAGAGACCAAACTATTGCACCCCCACACTAATTACTTTGATCATGTTTGTCGAAGATCTATGTTTTGTTTTGATTTTAGCATAAATTGGGTTAATTGCATGGTTGGTCACTGAGATTACAAAAATCGTTCAAGTTTGGTCACTCGAAATATTTAAATCCATTGATGGTACTTCAGTTTACTGAAACTGTTCACGTTTGGTCACTCTCCATCCAACTCCGTTAACTTTTGCTTACGTGATGGTCAACTCTAAAAATTGACCGCTAAATGTGTGACGTAGCAATTTAAAAATAATAATAATTAAAATTGCACTCTCATTTCCACCTCATTATCACTTTTATTTAAAATAAATAAAAACCCCTAATTTATTCTAAGAGCATCCACATTGGTATTGCATTCTCAATTGCAAAATGACATGGCATAGGTGTTTGCAATTGCAAAACCAATTGCATTGATCTGGCTAGCAATTGCATATTTGCAAGCTTGCAACAAATGCAATTCCATATGCAAGTAAAAAAAACCTAAAAAATGGGGATTTTTTTATATTATATTATATTATTTTCTCTTTTACTTTATTTTCTATAATTTAAACATAATATTTAATTATATTTGCAATTACAAGTTAATTGCATTGATGTAGGTGAATGAAATAAATGTGATGTGGATTGCAAAAAATTTGAGTTGGCAATAAAAAATACAAATGCAATATCTTTTGCAATTGCATTGATGGAGATGCCCAATACCAATACTCCGCAGGCAGCATACCCCGTCGTCGCCGCTTCCATTATTGCCGGCGATACGACTCTCCGTCGATGAACTGCTCCTCTCGAAAGACAGAGGAGCGGCAGGGAGGTAGCCAAGTGCAATAGAGTGGAAGGGATCATGGCGCCGTTGTGGTGAATCCCGTAAATGAGATTAATCATGCATTAAATTCGTCGCTTCGAATGGTCCTGGCGGAGAGAGTGGAGGTCACCGCCGGGTTACCGTGATTTGTATGGCTGTAGAGGGTGTACCACCGGGGAATCCGTCGTGTCTCCGTTGCTGCATGCAACTTCATGTTCGGCATCACGAGGAGTGAGATGTGTTTTGGGAATTTTGGTAGACGCCGGAGGAAAGGACCGAGAAGGGGAAAGAGGGGTTGAAATTCCTCGCCGCTTCTAGAAGAATCGGCAAGAAAAAGAGGATGAGACCGCTGTTGTTGTCGGCGATACGACTCTCTGTCGATGAACTGCGACAGCGGGGTATTGGTGTTAGGGATTATAAGAAATTAGGAATTTTTTTATTTATTTTAAATAAAAATGATAATGAGGTGGAAATGAGAGTGCAATTTTAAAATTTTTAACTTTACTATTTTTAAATTGCCACATCACAATTTTAAAGGGAACTTTTAGAGTTGACCGCCACGTATGCAAAAATTAACTGAATTGTACGGAGAGTGACCAAACTTGAACGGTTTTAGTAAACTAAAGTACCACCAATGGATTTAAATATTTCAAGTGACCAAATTTGAACGTTTTTTATAATCTCATCTCAGTCAATTAACCCAGCATTAATTACATAATTTTTGTAAGTTGGGTTTTGTCAATTTAACGCTAATTACCTAATTTCTTAGAACCATATCAAGAGTCTCGTGGACGAAACACCAACGCTAACATCATGCACATTTAGAACGGTACACTATTATTATATTTAATACAAATACATCATTACTACAATCCTTGCAAACCAGATATGTTCACCTTTTTTTATTTTTTTATATTTTTGAGTGATATCAATGGAAAATAATAGTTAAGCTTATAATTCTACCCAGGACCCCTAAAAGACTCTAAAGAAACCACCCAAAAAAATCAAAAGATTCTAGCTCTACACGAGACAAAAGCAGTGCTTTACGCGCCACTCTATGGGCAGCACTGAAGGCGGATCTAGGTACCGCCCTAAACTCTATACAAACAGACAAAGAGCTAAGGATCTTAAGACACTTTCGAAACACCGAACCACCAATCGAGTCTTCTAAGAAGCCTTGACGGACTTGGTTGACAACCAGTTCGGAGTCACCTTCGACTATCTCGTGGGCCAAGCAATATCCCTTGATGTTGCAACCCGAACGCCAACATCACATGCCCGTCTGACCCACGGATAACAAGCCCAGACGAACACCCGAAGGCACAAACAGTTGCGTCGACGTTGAACTTCAAAAAGCCTTCTGGTGGAGCGACCCAAGTGGTGGGAGGAAGGATTCGGAGTAAAGAGCTGCGGGGAGGAGGGGGAAGAAGAAGATTGGAGATTTCGAGGACCTGGTTGTAGAACTGTCTGACTAGGGTACGGACATGAGGTTGGATAAATTCAAAGGTCACTTTATTTCTAGACTTCCAGATATGTTCACCCTTACAATCACATGCCCAAAATACATAGTTCCCAATAATTCACAATCTCTATAGACCAAACAAACAAACGCTTTCCATTTCCATCAACGGGAAGAATGTCTCACCAACAAGGTCTTCAGCCTGACTTGATGCTGCACTCACTGTACCATTCCTCAGGAAACTACATCTCCACATATGTCCCCTGTGCCCCCATGGAAATGAAGAAAGCAAGATGTAACTTACGCGAGGGTTGAATTATGAACTAGCCAGCGAATAGCGATTTCACAGGGTAATGCTGCAACGACGAGTAGGATGTATCTTACCATGCATACATTTGATGAAGTAATCCAACTCCTGGAAGCAGACTGGTCCTTGGCACAAAGGCGATGGCTGATGATATACAAAGAAGAGGAAGTGATGATGATCCGGGTTGTTCTTCGGCTTTGCCATGTCGACTACTTTCATATACCCTTCTCTGTCGTAGCACGACAGCATGTTCGTGCCTGACACGGTCAGTCCATGGTCCCAAGCAGCGTGCAAAACCTGATACACAAGATCAAAGGAACTTATCACCTCTTTTCTGTCCCTTCTAAGAAATTTAGAGGCAGCATTGTTTCAGCTTTTAAAGTAGACTTCTTTCTCAAGTTACAAGTTTTCTTAAACGAAATAAACATAGTCATAGCCCATAGCTCCCTCTGGTGAGCTTGAAACTGTAATGGTTCTCTATCATCTATGCCTCCTCCTAGGCTACGAGCAGGATATAAGGCAATATCTAAAGGCCAATCAATTTTAATAAGGAAGTTCACGACAATGAGAAAGACCACCAACCTGCCAACATAAGCCTTCTGGATCAGCAACAGCTGCATCGATGCCAGAAACTTGCAGTCCTGAGCACACAAGCTTAACTACCGCCGAGTGTTTCTTCAGAGCATCAAACACAGGAGAATATCCATCCTGGTTGGTTGGATTATAGTATCCAGCGGTTAACTCAGCAGCATGACTTGCAGTCTTGTACCACCAATATACTGCGGGAATCTGCAAGCACAAACTGTCAGCTTCAAGAGAAAAATCCAGCTTCAAATGATACAGCAGGCAAACTCACCTTAACAACTAATTTTGTATCCTCGAATGCAAGCCTGGCAAGGAACAAGACATCATCTGCATGGCCAATCAGCAATTGTGTGTACCAGCAGAGGAAAAAGCGGCCAAAGTAGCTGTCATAATCGCCTCGTTCGCAAAAGAAACCAGTTTCGTGGGGCCTCGAATTATATTCACCAGCATTATCAGGGCTTCTGGCCCAAAGTGTGTGACCACGCAATTTAGCTGCTCTCTGTAGATTTTGTTGGAGGTACTTGTCATAACACTGCAATGAAGAAATAAAATTTTAGTGAAATGCGAAAACTTATTTACCATACAACTGCAAGAGATTGGGGGGAATATCCAGCTAAAGGATCCATTACTATTAAAACCAAATGTCAGCTGTGAAGATTAAAAATGATAAATTGCTATTAAGACTAAATGTTAAGACCAGTAAAACTAAATAGATGGACAGGCTATATCTAGTTTTTTTTTATCATGGTTTCTAGATTATCAATACAAAGAGTCATCGTCAGCTAAGTGACCACTGAAATATAAGAATACCCTGCACCTCCAGCAAGTCCACAATAACAACCATGGACAAACCAAAGAATACATAGCGTTAAGATGTAGACAAATTTTATATGGACTGCAATGTAGAACTTACTATTTGAAACTGTTGTCAATGAGTAAGAACCCTACCAAAGATGTTGTAATCACCATGCAATAAAACAACAGCGAGACATGCATATGTGGAATAAGATACCTGAAACTCACCGATGCCAGGATACCTCCAACCCAATCTTTCTGAAAAAGATGGATATCTCAGTTCTCCCGAAGCTCCAAGGCCAATTTCAACCGCTGTTATAAGACCCTCAGCAAACAAATCGTCGAATTCTGTCCGGAAACTCCTCATGAAATCAAAATATACCTGATTTTCAAACTAGTCATATCCACAACTGCAGTATAGGTTCATACACTTCAGAGCACTCCTCAGTGAAGATAAAATAACAGCAAAGGATCAATGACCATACATGAAAGAGCAATTCAATGTGTTGCATGGATGCAAGATGATTCCAGTTACTTTTTAAATGACTTAGCAGTGTCGTACCAGAACTAAAATTTCAAGCATGTTAGTTTCACATGGACCAAATAGGCAAATACAGACCAGAAAGATTGGTACAGAGGTTGAGCTCAAGAAATAGAGAAGCACAAAGGAGTTATGCAAGCAATGTCACCAACCAAGACTTCATAGAGCAAATATGCTCAAAAAGAGGTCAGCTGTGTGCATTAAAGAAAGTTGAATACCTCAATGCCGGTTCTCCCTCTTAGGACTCGCTCTTTATCCACCCCCCAAGAAAGACATTCAGTATTTCTTCTTCCTTCACGATCTGTGAAGAATATATCTGGGTTCTCTTTCCCGATCTCTAACACCCATTGTGGGAGAGAGATCAGAATATCACTGGAGTCATTTCCTCCATACTCGTGAAATGCCATCACAACCTACAGAAGCCGATAATAATTAGCAATTTACTAGAATGCTGAATGCCAGAGTAATAGATCTTATCCAAACTATAGCTACAACAATCCATCGAGCACCCTTGCCGAAAAATTATGATTCAAACGTTCAATGGAGAGTTTAGTTGGATTCCTTCATTATTCTAATTCTTATATTTGTAGAACCAGTAAAGAAAACAAACAACAGATTTGAGGGAACAGATAGCCATACGGATCAGCAGAAATCACCTGCAATTTCAACTTGAATTCCTTGACGAGGTTGAAGAGCTCTCTGTAACCAGACCACATATACTTTTGAGGGCTCCATGCCTCAACAAATCCCCACCAGCAGTCCACCACAATACCATCTATATCCAACGACTTCAAATGACTCAACTCTTGTCTAACACCTTGTGGATCAATCAACTGGCAGAAATTGTTGATAAAACCATTCTGATGGATAGTCCAACCCCCAAAAGCAAAGAAAAAATATCAGAAACCAGACCAAATAAACGCGATGATCGTCAGCACATATGACGACAGGAAATGAGTGGACAACAAAAGAAACAAAGTTAACAAGAACAAAAAGCTCATCAGGATAAGAGCAGGCACTAACCACAAGCATGACATAAACAGGAACATACTGAGAGCCAGTGAAAGCATTTCCATCATCACAGGACCGAACATCTTGTATAATCTGCACAGTCAACATACCAAAAAGAACATGTATTTCAAGAGAATGACCAAGAAATGGTACATGGAGGGACAAAAGCCTACAAACTCAATCGAAGAAGCAGCAATTATGTTAACATGATGTAGCTCATCCTCATGTTGCAATAGTTGCTGAGGGAAATGAAAGGAACTGATATTAACGCTCCCTAATTCTCCCATCAGTGAGCACCCATTCATCCAAAAAAACATGAACAGATAGACCAAACGAACCTGATCAGGATCCAAACAATCAACAGAGTTGATGGGGCTTGAATTAGTAAATTTCTCAGCCTCATTTCTCGTATCTATTTCGCTTATCACAACTGAATCAAGAGAAGCCGCTGGCGACAAGCTTCCATCCATCCGAAGGACATGAGGCTGCTGAGAGTCCAATGCAGCCGTCACATTGACTGAACTATTCTTCAGGGAAGTTGCAGATATGGTAGGGCTTTCAACTGACCTTATTCCACCACCATACGCAGCCTGAGAGAACAACAATAATTCCCACAATTCAAAGGACGAACGAAACAAAGAACTACGATAACTGAGGGAAGCAACCATTACTTACCAGCTGAGGAGGAGGCGATTGACGGTAAGTGGTGCCATCAGTCTCGACAGTCCAGCCAGCCTCGCGTGCTAGGGCTGCGAGAACATCGTTCATATCCGCGCGCGCCGGTAGATGGAAATTCCCGTACTGCCTAAGTCCGGCGAGCATCCGGCTGGTGATGGCACGGCGGTGGCGCTCTCTGAGCTTAGTCCGTTCTTTCTCCTTCTCCCTCTCCCTCTTCCCCTTGCCGGTGGAGGCATTCCCGGCGGATTCCGCGGCGGTGGCGGCGAATCCACGGAGGCGACGAGGCTGGGATTGGGAATTGGAGGGATTGGGTTGCGGTTGAGAGTACGGGAGTTCGGGTTGGTTTCGCGGGTCGAGAAGAAGATCTTGGTTGTCAACGGGACTGTTCATTCCTACCTCGGCAATTCCTACTTAGGCCGCCATTTTTTGGTCCCGAGACTAAGAATGAATGAACCCCAGACGGGAAAATCTGTCAAGGCAAATACCTACTGCTATGCTTATGGAAGCGAACTAGCAAGACACAGAGATAGAGAGAAGCACCTTGCCGGACTGAAAACTCTAAGTCGCCGGGGAATCGATCTCCGAAGTAAAAAAATTCCAGCACAAGACGAAAGATTAGTGGTGACTGGCGAAGGTCATGATTCTCTGCACAAGTTTGTGTTTTCTTGTAATTTTTTTCTGCGTTCTTTTTCTTGTTTTCAACTTTTCCAGGGGATTTATTTACCAAAAGTTTTCAAATTAGTTTATATCCTCCCGCTGGTTTAATAGGTGGAATGGTTCGACTCGACCAATAATATTACCAATTTGTATTGATTTATGTCGATTTATGCTGGTTTACTTGATGAAAAATCATTTTCATCAAGCAAATTTAATTATATATAAAATACATTTGAGAATAATTTACTTACAATCCATATTCAAATTTAAATAGAATACAATATTCCAAATAAAATAACAAATATTCGTATTTAAATACAATATTTAACGTTAATATCTAAACGTTTCTACTTGAATTCAACAAATTACATCCACATTTAACTTTTTATATTCATGAAAATAAATAATAAACTCGTTTTCTATTAATTGAATTCACAAAAACGACACCATTTTTCTCAGACTTCGTAAATCGATTATGTAAGTCGGTCATACCCGTGATGTTCATATTGATTAATGACCAATACTAGGTGAAGCAGGTTCATGCTACCTTCATGTTATATATATAGTAGGAAATCAATATGTCATATCATACGATATTGCGACATATTTTTGTATCACAAATTCTTTCTCATCAATTTCCCGAGTTTTTTCTGCTAATGTGTACCATTACTTCTACCCGTTTCTACAGCTCTCCCGCTTAAGGGTCAGGGGAGGCCAGATTTGGGCTCGTCCCCAAACCCAACAAATTTTTTTTTTTGACAAAAGATAATCTTATATTGATTGAAACGAAGACAGTTACACCCTGGAAAGCAGCCAGGTCTGAAAGTCAAAGAAACGACATAAAGCCGGGTACAAAGAAAGGGCTTTTCTAGCTACCACATGAGCTACCCTATTAGAACCCCGACCTACAAATCGAATACTGAATCCAGAATGGGCATCAAAATACTGAACAACTTCCTCAAGAACAGCACCCATCTGGCCATCTCTGATATCCTTCTTCTTGATTTTGTCTATAATCACCTTAGCATCCCCCTCAAACCTGACCGCCTCAAGTCCATGCTCACAGCACCACAACATAGCTTCAAGGAGGACAAGTAACTCCACCACAACAGGGTCATCAACCCCCGGGAACTGAACACCTTTAACCCAGAGGATCTCTCTAGCTGGTGTTAAAATCACCATCCCCCCAGCCGCATGAGAGCCGCTCCTCGTAGCCTCATCCCACATACAAACAGCCATGCCAGAATCTACTAGTACCAGCTGTTGTACCCTTGAACAAACTGCTAGAGGGGCCTGATCCCTTGACAACCTTACCCATTCCTCATATTGCTGATTATACTGTCGCATCAGAGCAGGGATCCCATACTACTTGCCTTCAGAGACTACCCAGTTCCGAGACCTCCAGATACGCCAAAGGATGGCTACAACAGCCATAATCAAGTCAGGCTGATGAATAAGAGCCAGCAGCCTTTTTAGAAACAAAGGAAAGGTGTGACGGGGCAAACCCTCCCCGAGGTAGTCCAACCCAGCAAACTCCCAGAGGGCACGGGCCACCGGGCAATCGAGAAACAAATGCTCCATCGTCTCGGGAGCATCCCAGCAGACCGGGCACCGAGGGAGCACCGGAGCTTTCTTCTCAATAAGTGCCTCAGTAGTTGGAAGGATGCGATTGAGAATCTGCCAGACAAACACCTTAAGTTTAGGCGGAATATTAGCCCCCCACACCCGAATCCAACTTGGCTTATCCATCCAACTGGCCAAAGCCTTCCACTTCCCTTCACGTCTCTCCAGTGTGGTCGCAAGATGGTAGGCAGATTTGACCGAGAAAATCCCATCCCTAGTGTTATGCCAAATCAACTTGTCCTCCACATTACGCCGCGGTAATGGAATGGCTTTAATTGCTCTACAGGTAGGCGGATCAAACCACTGGCCCAGCTTAGCCTCATTCCAGCGTCCTTCCCCCTGGCAAATAACCTCTGCTACCAACGGATCACCCCCGTTGGGCAAAACTCGAGGATTATACCTTAGGGGTTCAAGCTGAAACATGGGAACCCAGGTGGAATGGAGCAGGGAAGCCGACCGCCCATTTCCAATCTGCCACCGTAACCCCTTCTCCAGCAGCTAACGACCAAACAGGATGCTTTGCCATCCCCACGACGAACGTGAACGGGCTGAGGCTGTGAGGAAGGTACCATTCGGGAAGTATTTACCTTTATAGACCTGGGCAAGCAATGACTGAGGATCAGTAAGTATACACCAGCCAATCTTAGCAAGCAAGACTTGGTTAAACTGCTCAAACCGGCGGAAGCCCATCCCACCCTCATGCTTACTCCTACACATATTTCGCCAAGACATCCACCGAATCTTGGGCTGACCCTCAACCGCCCCCACCAAAATCTAGCCACATGCTTATCCAACAGCCGACACAGAGAGACCGACAACTTGAAACATGACATCACATGCAGCAACAAAGCCATGACAATAGATTTGCCATGTCCAAAAGTTACAAACTTTTATTCCGCACTAACCAAACAAGGAAGGTGCACGAGGCCCGAGGGGGAAGGGGAAAAAAAAGGAGTAGTTCTTTCTTATCCTACTACCACCTAGTTACAGACTTCGCCGGCAAATCCAACCACAGAGTTTTTAACATCGAACAAGATCCGGAGGTTCTCCTGCTGCAGATTGGCTATGACATTGAGCACCGAGTTCACATTGTTCGGCGCCGCCGCCACCGAAAGGCAGGCCAGCGGCCTGCCGCTGCTCCGGATCAGCGTGTTTTCCACCGCCAGCACCAAGTCGAGCTCCTCGAAATGGAACGTGAATGACGGCGCCTCCGCCTCCTGCCCATTCGCCGGGAAACACGTGTCGAACGCTCCCAGGCTCGAGAACGGCCCCTTCACCTGCTTTCGAAACGCCTTGCGTATCGCCGCGTAGACCGGCCCCACGAACCGGGTTATCATCGTGCCCGAGTCGATGATCGTGCCGGCCCCGTTCCTCGGGTCGAACGCCAGCGAATCCGACCGGATCGGGACCTTGACCGGACCCACGCTGACCCCGGTCAGGTTGACGTAGTACAAAGAAGGGCGGCGTGGATTCCGGAGAAGTGTCGTGGTCGAGGTGAACCCGGGCTGGTCCTTTGGGCCCAGCCTGAGCGAGCCGGAAAAGCTGGAGGATCTGAAGCTCGGCAGGCAGTACGAGAAAACACCGGAATAGGCCGGCTCGGTCTGGCCCAAAAACGAGAGAGGCCCACGGCCGAAGCCCAATAACCCCTGGGCCGGAACCGACCCGCCCGAAACGGAGGCCACGCACCCGAAGGCGAAACCCGGGATGTAGCGGCCGCCGATGGCGAGCCAGTCGGTGCCTAGATTAGCGGCGAATCTGGAGTCCCCGCCGTACGACTGCTTGTACCGACACTTGCCGGCAGCGCACGTGTGCCCACCGCCGTTGGGGACGAGGGAGCAGAGGTCGCTGGGGCAGTCGACGGACCAGTAAGAGCCGGAGGCGTTGGGGGAGAAGAAGGCCGCGTTTGGGTTGGCGGCGGAGCAGTCGCCGGAGCAACGCGAGCAGGGGACGAAGGTGACGTCGTTGCTGATGTCGAGGACCATGGCGAACGTCTGGTTCGGGTTCCCGAGACTGACCCGGACCACGTAGTTGCCGACGTTGAAGAGTTTCTGGCCGGCGGCGATGGGGACGTCGCCTTCGGCGAGCGAGGCGAGGCGGGCGTGGTCGTTGGCGGCGAGGCGGTTGACGGTGTCGAAGTGGGAGGAAGATGGAGGCGGCGGTGGGGATATTGGTGAGCATTTGCTGTAAATGGGGATGACGGAGATTCGGGTGGGGTCGTCGGTGGAAGGAGAGCAATGGTCGACGGCGACGGCGGAGCAAAGAAGTAGGGAGAGGAAGAGAAATGTTGAAGTCGCCATGTTAATTGGTTAACCGGCGTACGGGGAACTTCTTTCTTTTTTTGTTGGGTCGCCGGCGCTGGTGTATGTGAAGAACTGATGAGGAAAGGGAAGCGCCATATATACAAGTTGGAAAAGTACAAATTAGCTTTTTACTTTTTTTTATTTTTAGTGTTATTGGTAGCCAGGCTGGTTAACAGGTTAAGTACTTAAGTGCGTATTCTTCTTAATTTGACATATTAATTAATTAATTCTGGCCCTGGATCATTAATTATCAAAAAAATTCTGACAACTTCGATCAGAAAATATGGTCACACCTTAACCTGGCTGCCCTTCTTTGACTCGCGTGATGAGTAAGACTGTGTTTGGCAAATAAAAGGTGTGCAAGTTGATGTATAATTTGAGGATGGTGTAAATAAATCAAAGTAGAATGTAAACTGTTGTTTAATTTGGAAAGAGATAAAAGTAAGGATGTTTATGAGTTGAAAATAATATTAATCATAATACTTTCAGATTCATACACAATAACTTTTTAGTTAATTTTAGCAATATTTACAATAAATTTACTAACCATTGCTCGACGTGTGTTCTGCATTTATAAACTTGTTATGTGATCGAATTTGTTATAGTGTACGAGATGCTCAAATTAGTTTATAGACGTAAATAGCAATGAACGACTCCTAGCAGGTTGGAACTATATTTTCACTGCATTGTGTGATATATATGATATATAATGTCCCATTACCAATCATGATTAAATTTACAATTATTAGGGGATCCACTTGTGATAATAATGGTTATATATATCGACCCACTAGGTTATACTGATACACTTAATGTATAAACAATGCTAATATTGGGATTCCACGTGTTTACAAGGATGCACTTAATTTAATAATAGCCGGTTTGGGCTGATTGATCTGATCTGATCTGATCCTCTTATTGGAATCCTATCCTAGAGCAAACAAAGAAAGACCGGACCATCCAGGTAACTCACGTGAGCCAAACCTGGAAAAAAGTTACATTGTTTTGGCAAACTAGAGTTATAAATTTGGACATCAAGTTAATAATGGTCAATTTTTTCAAAAATCACAAATATAGTCAGATTTAGTATATGGATTGCAAATACCATCCATGGCTAATTTTATCCAAATTCAAGTAAACTCGTTAATTATAGATAGGGTATGCGTGAAGTCCAGGGGCGGACCCAAGGGGTTTTAGGGGTGTCCCCGGACACCCCTAAATTTTGGGAATACTATTATCCAACCCCGGTGGTAATTTATGTATGGACAAAAAAAAAATTGATAGTGAGGGACACCCCTGAAATTTGAAAACATGATTATCCTACTTTCATTTGTGTATAGGGATATAAGTGGTAGATTGGGTAATTCAAATCTAGAACACTATTCTTATTAATAAACTTAATTTCCGTTGACCTACAACTCATTTGTTGTTCTATTTTGAAAAATGTAATAGTAAAATGTCATTTCCTATCTCTAATTATTTTAAAAACCTAACAATTAAACTAATTTCAAACTACCCTTAATACGGCAAGTGTTGAAAGAGTCTTTCAGCTTTGGGTTACATCAAGAACAAGTATACAAATCGAATATGCGATAAGTTCGTGAATGATTGTCTAGTAGGGTATATAGAGACAAATTTTCTTAACACTATAGACACCAAGTGTATTCTACAATTATTTTCGAATATGAAAACAAATCATGGACTTTTTTAACCTGTACGTCTAAGGTATTTTCAAATTTACGATTTTATTTTTTATTAATTATTTTATTTAATTTATTTTTAAAAGAGGACACCCCTATGAAAAATTTATGGGTCCGCCATTGGTGAAGTCTATATGAGTTTGGGGTTTTGTAGATGAATTTGGGTAGAGTATTAGTATTGCTTACATATTCTGAATGGGTATGGTTTGTGTATGAATGTCCATTTACTTCACGTTGTTTTAAGTACACATTAAAAAAGTATACCTATTTGTAAAACTTAATAAATGTATCAAAATTTAAGGCACAAAAAATTTTAGATACAAAAATGGAAAAGAAAAAATAGTAGTACATATTAAAATGTTGTAAGCTTAGGACGGCTTTAGCCGGGGAGCTCGCCTCCGAGCTGATGGCGGCAACGGCGGGGGGATTCGAACGGCGATCGAGAGAATGGACGACTGAGTACCTGAGATCGCCTGTAGATTTCCTCGAACGTAATGGTGATGAAGGCGTGACGATGCTGGGTCCGGGACCTTGTCGGTCGCCGCGAACTTGAAGTTGGTGAGCTGGATGAAGCTTCCTTTCGAGAGAGTGGATTTTGGGTTCGGGAGGCCGTGGTTGGCTCGGCTGGTTGAGTTCAATGAAGTGATGGGTTATATATATCTTGTCGAGGAGTGGCGGTGGTGATGGTGGTGGGAGGGTTTCCATGGCGATTTGCTTGGAGGCTGGTGCTATGTAAGCAGTGGCGTAGCCAGAAATTAATCTAAGGTGGGTCAAACGTGGAAAAATAACATATATAATGTATGTTTCAGGATGTGTTCATGTTTTGAAACTTTTTCTAAAATGCATTCATCATGCAAATTATGAAAGATGTTAAGATATCACAACGAAAAATCGTTCATGATTCCACAACTCATCTTACTTAGAAGTGTTTCTTTACTTTGAATCTTACTTAGAAGTGTTTTTTTACTTTGCTTATTGCAGTAAATCCTCTTTCATCACTTGAATGACAACTGATAGCAACAAACACCCCTAAGTTTCAAGTATTTGTTTATATTAAACTCACTTACAGAATATATAAATTAAAAAAAATATATAGATTACAGAATGCTAGTTTTTCGTAAAACTATAATATGGAGATCTTGTATTCGATCAATAATCGCATAAATACAATTACTCCACATGAATATGGAGATCTAGTTTCAACTTTCAAGTAATCGCAAATGACCCACCTTGGCCTCATGTGGCTCCGCCACTGTATGCAAGGGTTCCAGAGGTTATAAATCACTTCATCGAATTTGAGTGGCATCGTTTGAATAACTTTCGATTCGTTGGATCAGGTAAGATTTGATGTAATAATCTAAATCGTTCAAACGAAAGCCACTCACAAGGGCTTGAAGATTTGCACAAGTCTGAACACAAAAATGACATGTGCTTCACAAATGGGGGTCATTGAGATTGGATAACAAGACCTCCCGGTCATAGAAGGCTCTGATACCATGTCAAGAACCAGTTGGTCCCAATAACTCGAGTTGTTGGAAGAAGATTATGTTGGATCTTATATAAACCCATGTATGGTAGGACTGGCTATTTGGTCCGGGTTTTTTGGTTTTACCCGAAACCGGATCGTATAACCCGGATCGAGACCGGACCGGGACCAGATAGTAAACAATCCAATCCAATCTTTGGGTTTAGATTTGAGGTAAAAAAAAATAATTCGGGACCGGATCGAAAACTGGATAAAGACCTAATAAGAGAGCTCAACACCCAAATCTTAAGGGTAATTTGCATAAATGGTCACAAACCTTTGCACTTAGTACAAAACTTAACCAACTCCTCACCCTTTCAGGCCTTAGGCCACTCAAATCCCCACAAGCTCAATATAAAATCAAGATCGAATTGGGACCGAACCGGGTCAAAACCGGACCAGATCAAGACCGGACTGTATACTATCCAATCTTTGGTTCTTATATTTTCAAAAAGACCGGACTGGACCGGATCAATTTGTGTCAATTTAACCGGACCGGACCGTATAGTCACCCCTAATGTATGGTACTTAACCACTTCCTTACACGCCTCTTAAATGAAAGCCGACTCATGGGTTTGAAGTTTGCACAAGCCCGCCATACCATGTGCTTGAAAGACAACTGTTAATATTGGGGGTCGTGAGGAGTTGAACACGTGACCTCAAGGACAAACCAGCTCTGATACCATGTCATCCAAATTTTCGACCGACAAACGTGAAACAAATTAAACGTGTAATATGAGTGCCGAAGCTTGCAATTCACCCTAAAACTAATTAAGACATAAGAGCAATTAAAATTTAAAAGGAAATGAAAACCCATAAAACAATTGACCTACTTTGACCCTGACCCGGTGAGAAAAACGGGCCGCACGCACCCGCCGGGTCGACCGCCACAAGGTACCGGGTTGGAGGTCAAACTATGTCATTTTTTTCTTTGTTTTGCGAAATGCGCCTATTTTCCGATTTTTCTTTTCGCCTAACTCAATCTTTGGAATCCTAAATTGAACATTTGAATACTAATGTTATATAAGTGTGTGTGAATTTTCACTATATGTTAAATCTAAGTACGAAATGTTATTTTGGTGTGATATTATATGTTATAACTCATATGTTAGATGAGATTTGATATAATTTATCAGGATAAGTATAATATAATGACACTTTCCATATTTTCGGGCTAAAACGGGTGACCCATTAACCCTTGACCCACTAGCTCAACCGGGTCCGGGTCAACCCGCGGGTTGACAACCTTGCTAGCTACTGATGGGGACTGTTGTTCCACTGTTGAGGAATGACGATGATGAAGTAATTAAGGATGTAAATGTCGCAGTCTTAGTGGCTAATTAGTAGTTCTCATTCGTTAATTAAACTTTTCAGAATTAACCAGAGTGGTTAATTTAAGATGTAAATGACAGGCAACTGGCGATTACTGCCGCTGATGAATGGAGTTTCTTCTGTTTCCAATTTCCTTTTCTGCCTACTCTCAGTTTGCAATTTTGACTCCTTGCACAGCATAAAAGTTCTATTTCTAGGTCCTGATTGCATCATGTGATTGTAACCGAGAATGGAAACAAAATAAATTTGACAAACAGAACCACCTGCATCTGCAAATGCTCACAAATCCATGTGTTCTGTTTGAATCGGGAAGAAATTTACTCTCTTTGCTGCCAAAGATGGGTTGCAGTAGTTCAGTCCATTTCTGCCCAATGCTCTCACTTCAATTCCCGACCTTAAGGACAAAGTAGTACAGTGTAATTATACAGGTAGAAAAGGGCTGAACTCTTCTTCTGCTAAACCTATATGCATTTTGCAATGTGAAATCTGCCATACTCATACAATGCAATAATGTTCACTCACTCTCAAGTCTCAACAAACAATGTGGCCTCAGCTTCATCAACGATCGACTGCCAGTACTGCATCAGGACGCCTTGCATATATCTCCCCGACAAAGTGGACATACCCTGCAAACCAGATTGAGAAGAAAGTTATGTAAATACCCAAGTTGATCACATCATCGATAAAGAAATGTGAATTTTTATTGAAAATTCAAAATCAGGGCAACATTACATAAATCGTATATGCATCCATACCTATGAATCTCCTTCAGCCACTTGTCTATGCAAGCTCGATGAAATTCATGATGACAAGGCAGTACCCGCATGCACTCTCCTTCATCGTACTCGACAAGGCATATGTAACACCTAATATTCCGAAGGGAGGAAGTTAGAGGACGACATAAGCATGAGCAAAGCTATGATCCAATGAGTTTTAACTTAAAGCACGAGATGGAAAAAACATCAAGCATCCAGAGCTATGATCGGCATATGGATCAATATGCAAGAACTATTCTCATTTCCAAAGCCATCTCTTATAGTGTTATTTCCCAGGAGAACAAACAAATCTACTTTACCTCTAGGTGTAAAGCATGGTATATCAAGAGTGAAGCTGCAAATCAGTGATGGGGACAAGGCTAATTGCTCCAAAATTTAACACACCAAGCTGATTGGATAATCATAAATAGAGTGATTGATAATAGAAGAAAGAAGATAGTTTCTCCGCCTATTCTCTCCCCGATGAAAGAGCTCCAATCTATGAGAAACCCCCATTTCCCATGCAGCTAAATACACAGAAGCAAGGAAAACTTCCATAAACTGTAACATGATAAAGGCTTAGACCCACACATTACAAGACTAGTATCCCTGGCATCACATTTACGCAAGGATGTAATTAAGCAAATTGAAAGGAGAAAGAAAGCAGAGAGAAAGAGAGCAAAATGACATACTGTGCTGCCTCATCATTCTGTTGTTTTTGTGATTTGGTGTATAACTTGACAGGTAGAGATTCCACAACTTCGTTCGGTGCAGGAACAGAGCCAAGGGAAGATACAGAAGAAGGCCGAGAAGATAATACCACAGATTGCTGGTGAATTTCATCCAGAACCTAATTAAGATATGTTCGGGGGAAATTTCAACTCATATAGATACAAATTGAGGAATGCAGGAAAGTGAGGCAGAATAAAGGGAAGAAAAACTCAAAGGATCGCTATAGCAAAAGTGGCGTATTACCTCAAACAGTGCTTCAGCTAACATGACAATTCTTGATATGCTAGCTCTAGCACTTGTGTCATCATTTAAATTGGCATCACGATTACTTAGACGACATGTACAACGACCTGTTCTATGTTGACCAGATAAAATGCAAGACCTCTCGTGTGTAGACAGATTCTCAAAGCGGTTTCCTAACCTCTGAAGAGCACGGACCTACACCAGCGGTGACATACAGGTCAGAAAATGAATGCAGATGATTCCACTCCAGATTACGATAAATATATATAACGTGTACTATGTTACAATAAAATAATAGGTGAAGATTAGAGTACAGTAAAGATAATGAATGCACAGTATGCACCCTAGTGTCGAGATAGACACTATTCATCAAATTCAAATGTTGGAAATCACAATTATGAGGAAGTTTATACATGACACTGTTTAATGTGCGTGTATGCTGGACAGATTGCACAGCATACATTCTAAAACCATGTGCTGCAGAGATATCTCATGTGAGGAACAAAGAGAATTTACATACCTGAGACCGTATTCGTCTCCTTCGCTCGAGGAAAGTTGACCTATGTTCAAGTAAGTCATGATACCTATCTTCTCTTGATCGCGAAGTTTCCACTTCATGATCCTGAATGCCAAACAAGGAGTTAGGCATGCCAGATGAAGGATAACCAGAACCATTTGGATAAGCCGGTAGATCGAGCTCAGACCCCACTGCCCTAGCCACACCACCCAACTGCTGCACCCTATTACCCCGATTACCATCTCTCGCTTCTCTTTCGTGTGGCAAAGGACAAAATGACATGTCAGATAGAGAAGATCGTCGGAGAACTCTATCACGAAGTCTCCCAACGCTTAAGGTCCTGCTAAATCTAACATTCCGTTCAACAGGTTCTCTTGCAGCTGTCCGCCTATCAGCAAGTTGGCTCTCGATACCATCCAAATCGTTCAAAGCTACTGGGGAATCTAGATCTCTATCAACCCAGACCTGGGTGGTTCTTTCATTTCCTATACTATATTGATCAGAAGAAATCCCCTGATTGGGTTGGTCTAAAGAATCAGATGGTTGATTATTTATCCTAAATCTAGCCAAAGTTCCAGAGACCGATGAAGCAGGTATAACATTAGCAACTTGCCGAGATTGATCTCCATCATTTATCCCATTGGCAGATACTGGATGTGCACAAATCTCCTCATCATCATTCAACATTCCGAGAGTTGATGAAGGAATAGGATAAGCCCTTGAAGACCCTAAACTTGTGGCTCTGCTGAGTCTGAAGCTAACGTTACCAGGAATGAAGCTAAATCGAGAAAGGAAGCTACTTGGAGAAACAGCACGGGCAGAACTGCTAGCCGTTCTCGAAGCATTGTTGGAGATACTTGCTTGACTCCATTCATCATGATCGGAAGTAGAAGTTACACCAGCTATATCATCAGAGTCTTGAACCTTAACCTTTCTACAGCATTCAACCTTAACTTGATCCCCCTCTGTTTGATTACCAGATGAATCGTCACTCTCTTCATCTTTACTCCCTTGCTCAAAGACCTGAAAATTCACCACAGCACCGTCAAATTTCCAAAATAAACATTGTCAAAACGACATCCAAGTATGACTATCAGAAGTAACATCCCAATCCAAGCTTACTGAACCAAAATCACTAGAGAAATTCTTAATATGGTTTCTTCTAAACCTCCACGTTCATATGCAGTGAAATTTTCGCTGAAAAATATTCATCAGTTCAAAGCCATGGTTCCTAACAGGTCGGTTAGGACAGAAAACGACTGTATCTGGCTAGAAAGTCAGAACCAAGTCTCTCAACAGCATCCCTGACTTCAATATGTCATAAACAATGTTACTAAGTCACAATGTAGGTCTACCAAATTCTAAATATGCATAGTATTACTCAAACATGAGTAAATCTCTATTATAAACTCTGCCACAACTACCATTCTTTCTTCCTAAACGAAGAAAAACAAACGACTGCCATGCAACTTTCCAACCTTGAAACACATTACCAAACAGGAAATGTTTTCTACCTCAAGCAACAAAGGTATAGGCAGAAAATATGGAAAGCTGAGAAATGCGCCAGTAGAAACAACTATTATTAATGTCAAAGGGCGATGAGGGAGAAAGATTAAAGAATGAGAAAAGGGGAAATGCAGCAAGATAAACTGACATGATCATCGACGCTACTATTGCTGTTCCGAGACCCAGACCCCCGGCCAAGGCAATAAGACTGGAAACCCCTACTCCCTTTACTTCTACACTTCCTTCTGATACTGCCGCCGGCGGAACCACCACCGCCTCTGGAAGAAGATGCGCCACTGGAGGAGGGTTTGCTTCCGCTGGATCCCATTTCCCAAAACAACATACACAGACCCAACCCAAAATGGAAAGACCGAAAATTTTTACACCATATTTACACAAGAAAGACAGCTCTGAATCGAGACATCGAGATCCAAGACTCCGTCACAGACAAAGAAAGAAAGAAGTGCGGAAAAGGGTAATGGAAACGAGGGTCAAATGGGTTGAATGTAGATACCCAGATCTGCAATCCCAGACCAATATGAAGAAGACAGCGCGGAATGGAGCCGTGGAAGGGAGGGAATGTGGTGGAGTAAAGAAATGGCGATGTAAATGAGGGGGCTCTTTTGAGAGCGGTGATGTGAGTGGGACTAATCACCTAGCAGACTGTGCGGAGAGAGACGGAGGGAGAAAGAGAGAGTTCTGTTGATGTCTACTATGGCATCTTACAGGGAAGTGGGGGAGTGCGCGTCAGAGAAAGTGTAATTTGGGGAAAGGGAAGGAAGATACAGACATCAAGATGAAAAGAAGAGAAAGAAAGCGAGAGAAGAGAAAGGATGGAGGGAAGGGGAACACCAAGGCAACAACAATGGGGGGGGCATCTTTGCCTATTTTCAGGCTGTACTTTGGGGCCTCTGTTGTGTTTTCTTTCGCTCCACCACCACCACGTGGGCTTCTCCCATTTGTCTACGGGCTCCAGTCTTACTTGCATATTTTCAATTTTTGAAATCGGATAATGTTACCTCTAGCCATCAACTTTTATCTTTTTTTCTGAAGGAGTCCTTGAACTAAACTTTTCATTTGGATGAGCCCTTAGGGTCATAGGGTGACATTAAAAGGACGAGTAATCTTTTGTTCAAGGTGAGTGTAACTAGGGGTGGTAGTAAGGTTATTTCAGTTATAACCGATAATCGATCTGTCGGTTATCGGTTAATCGAAATAACCACTCCCCCTACCTAAAATCGGCCGAAATAGGTTTTGGTTTTTTGGTTATCTCAGTTATTGGTTAACCGAATCACTTTTAAGATCAAAAATCATTTCGTCTAGCCTCTGATAACCGACCGAAGTTCGGTTGCTTTGATTATCGGTTAGTGGATAATCGGTCGGTTATCGGTTTAGCTGGCCGGTTAACCGATAACCGTTAACCGAACTGCCACCCCTAAGTGTAACTATAATATTTGGACCATGTAGTAGGTATTAGGTTGGTTTTATACGATATCGGTTTATGACGATTCTCAATAATTGTTCTCTCGTGACATTTTACAAAAATGGGAATAGGAACGAGTTTCGATATCATGTATCTTTTATGTTTACCAACGTTGTGTCGTTTTTTTGACATCATAAATATGTTCAATTCGTATCCAATTATTTCAATGTTGTGCATCTCAAGATCCTATAAAAATCATTCCTTTTGTTGAGTCAATTTGATATATTTGGCAATTTCACTCATTGTGCAACAGATTAAACACGATTTAAGGCATGCTATATCATGTCATAAGGTTAACATGTCATAATTTATCGTATTTATCCCCATGTCTCTCATACTTACTTTTTCTTTTTCCACAATGGATCACCATTAACTCACTATGAATGGTGTGTTTTAATATTATTAGATGATATAAATTATGATTCTAACTCTTGTGATTATATTGTCACAATCACAATGACTCATGATCTATGTGAAGATACTATCAGACTCTCAATTAGCTCTTCTAAGAGACCAATATCCAAGCAAATAAAGTTTGGCCTGACGATCTACCACTAGTTTTTTGTGGACCGAGAAATTCACAATGTCTTTGTTTTTTTCTTCAATAGATCTCTCATTAAAGAGAAGCCAAAGATCCTGATACAAAGTAATTACATGATCTAATTACGTAACCAAGAAACTAAGTCAAACCCACTAAGAAATCGGAGTGACAGGAATAGGGCATTTCTGCCAATCCACAATGTCAATGACTAAAATTTTATTCACTTGGATATTGGGCTTTGACAATAAATTGTTCATGGTAAGCCCAGCCCAATCAATTCCAACTGCAAACTACAACCAATAAGCCACTCCAATCAAATAGCCTTATTCCGCGTTCGATACGATCCTTTGTTTTTGTTATACACATACATAAATAGAATTTAAACACATTTTATGTACCAATTTATCAAGTGGTTGTCAAGCCATGTGCTTGAAAGACAACGGTTAATATCGGGGGTCGTGGAGATTCGAACACATGACTTTTCGGTTCTAGGCTCTGATACCATGTCAAGAACCAGTTAGTCCCAATAACTCGAGCTGTTGGGAGAAGATTATACTGGATCATATACCACTCTCTAACCGTGTCTCAGAGAATTAAACAGACTAAATCATTATTATCATTGTTTGCTGTCAATTAAGCGAGCAGGGTAGCAAACCGCGGGGTGCTGAAACTGCCATTGACGAACAGATCCGCCAGCACTCTGTACATCCCTTCCGTGAGGTGAACCCCGTCCCAATTGACGTACCGGCTCGGGTCGGGGCAGGCGGCGGCGGCGGACGCACCGGGACTCCCGCAGGTGGCGAAGACGTTGAAGTTGTACGGCGGATCGCCCGACCCGCAGCAGGCCTTGAATTTCTCCTTCATCCGGTACTTGCCGGGGCTCCGAACCACCGCCCTGTAGGCGCTCCAGTAGTCGAGATAGACGATGGTGGCTTTCGGGTAGCGGGCCCTCAGCCCGTCTAGCTTGGACCGGTAGACGGAATTGTGGACGCGGGCCTGGTTGTTGACGGTCTCGATGCAGCCCAATTCGTCGCGGTCGTCGTCCGGCGACAGGTACATGGCTAGGGTTAGGCATCCCGCCGGCGGGAGACCCTGTACCACCATCTTCTTCGCCCCTCTCTTCAGCAGGCCCTGTAATTGGGGGGGAAAAGGACGGGATAATTAGCTCATCTTTTAAAGCCCAGTATGGAGCATTGAGCCCGGCCCACTTAATAGTCAAACTTGCTAATTTTCAAACCCCACTCAAATGTCGGTAGAATTTTGCAGTAAATAAACGTATACGCGTACCCGTACGTACTTTATCCATATAATTGTCAAATTGTTTTATTTTTGTCCGTTTATTTGATGACTTCTGTATTAAACACGTATAAAACCTCGTAGAACGCGTTTAATATCAGTATTTAATGAATTAAATTATTAACCTTACTATTATTTAAATATTTATTTATTTTAAAAATATTTATAACTATTAACATACTATTAAACGTAACATTGGCACAAAGAAGAAGTAAAATAACTCATAACTGTACCGTATTTTACTAACTATGGAATTTTGTATAGCCACTTTTTTTGAAAAATACCTCCAAGAAGTTGGTAACGGTGGCAATGGAAAGTCTCCGGATAGTTTTGCCGGAGACTTCCGATCCAAGAGTATATGCATAGTCATTCACTCCAATCTCCCCGACCCAGAACAGCGCGTCCTCCACCGCCGCCGCGCACGCCGCCGTCGCCGTATTTCCGTCGCAACCCTGGCTCCTCAGGGACTCGTCGAACCATTGGAGCTGGGTCTGGATGGAAACGGGGGTGTTGTCCAGCGTGAGGTTGTTCTTCACGAAGAAAGCGTGGTTGATCGCCGTCGCCCCTCCGACGGCGAAGTTGACGCCGCCGTTGTTCTTCGCCCCCCGCCGGCGGTAGGGAGGGAGGAGGGGGAGGGAGAGGGACTGGGCGACGAAGTCTATGACGAGGCGGCCGTCGGAGTAGCGGTTGGTCGGGCGGTGGAAGTAGGTGGAGCCGTAGGGCGGGCTGGACACGTGGCCGAAGAACCCGCCGCCGCCGGGCCCCACGTTGCCTGTGTCGGTGAAGGAGTCCCCGAAGGCGTAGATCCTCTCGAAGGGCTGATGCTTGGCCGCGGCGGCGGTTGAGAATATGATGATGATGGTGAGGACGGAAGCTGCTGACATTTTTTTAGCCTTCCAAAGAGACAGTGAAGAGTGATCGACCGCAATAGGGATAATGATAATGGGGGAAGAAGAAGAAGATTATGGTTGGGAGGGTTTGTGTTGAATGTGAGTGTGGGTGGGGTCATGGGCGGGAGATTTGGCCCATTTCGGGTCGTGGTCGTATGGGTTTTACGGTTTTGGTTGGATAATGAATGAGGGGTGTAGCTATGAAGGACGAGTGTATGGTCCATAATTAGTACTGTGGTTGGTCATCGATATTACAAAAAACGTTCAAGTTTGGTCACTCGAAATATTTAAATTCATTGGTGGTACTTCAGTTTACTGAAACCGTTCATGTTTGGTCACTCTCCGTCCAAATCCGTTAACTTTTACTTATGTGGCAGTCAACTCTAAAAGTTGACCGTTAAATGTGTGACGTGACAATCCTAAAAGGCAAATCATGTTTATGGATCACTACGGGAACTCCCATTTTATCCTTGTTTTCTTCTTACATACAATGTGGTGGTACACATAAGAGTGATGGATCATTGGTCTTCCATCATTTGTATTTTGTGAACAGTCTAATTTTGCGATTTTGATTGTCCACATAAATTGATTGATAGTAGCGGAGCCATAAATCTGAACAAGTGGGTTGGCTTGAATTGTTCTGATTGGGAGAAGGGGGGCCTAAAACGTTTGCGACTACTCAAATTACTGAATTTATTAAAAAAATTAACATGTAATTTTATCTACATTTCGTATGCTACAACCCCTCATAACTTGACTTAACTCCAGCATTGTCTATGAGATTGGTGTTCCAACCAAACAATCTTGCAAGTAGCAATGACTTTTTTTTTTTTGTTTCTCGAAATGAAAAACCAGTGGAATCAAAATTCGAGTGAATATCATGCTAACTAACTCACATGTTTTGCCACTGAAGCCAAGCCACCCATTAACGGTTCTCAAGTGATGCCATGTGAAATGTTGAGGCAATATAACATGAAGTGTCTCTCCTGTTGCTACACTTTATGTGTGATCCAATGCTAAAATGATTATATTCTTTGAGGTTGTTTGGATGAGTGAGACAATTTAATCAAATTTGGCGGCACGAAATTTAGATGAAGTAGTTATGCGTGAGAAATTTCGAATTAACTCGTTTTAGGCAATTAAAACTGTCTGTGATTGGGTAGACAATTAATCAAATAGTCACGTTTTTTTCAATTAATCCATCCAAACAACCCGTTTATTGCAAAATGTATATTGTTCACCAATTTTACTTTCTTTCAAGTAAAGAAAAAAAAGTAAACTGATAAGCCCGTAAGTCTTACGTTGGGCCAACAAGTAATCAACCCAGTCCACCCACAAACATTAGGCCCGTAAGTCCTTGTTGGGCCGTGCGGGCCACCAATTACTATACGGCCTTGGTTTATGCCATTTTCCCTTCCTCTGCTCCCACAGCCACAGAGATGGATAATGTTGCAAAGCAGAGGCAGAGGAGATCGTGGCAACTACAGATCCTCCGGCCGAACTCTGCACCGCTGTCTTCCCTCCCAGAGTGAAGAGCATAGCCGAGTGAAAGAGTATCAGCGGGGATGGCTGCATCCACGTGCGTCTTCTCCTCCTGCTGCTACTTCCTCCCAACCGCGCGCCTGAGAAAATCGGCGAATCCCATTGCGGGAATCGGCGAGCCGGAGGAAGTCGCCGGCGATTATAGTTTTCTAAACTCTCGGAGCCAGAAGACGAGGAGGATAAGGTTTGTGGTCGGGTCGAGTTCGGGCAAGAAACCCGACGAACCATCGTCGTCATCGATACCGTCTTGGGCAGACCCCAATTCGGATGAACCGCCCCCGTGGGCTAAGGGAGAAGCCGCCGCCAAGGCGACGAACGGCGGGGAAGAATTGAAGATCCCATTCTTCGCTTACCTCCTCGCCTCCGCAATCACTGCAATCGCCGCCGTAATCATCAGAAAACAATACCCAAATTGGGCAAATTCAGTCCTACGCCAAGACCTGTAATTTCTTTCCAGAACTCTCACGATTGTGGTGGTGGTGGTGGTGGATGCAGATTGGGTCGGTGTTCGAGTACGTGAACCAGAAGCCGGTTTTCGGGGTGCTTGAATCCGACAGCATTTTCTACGCTCCGGTGCTTGGATTCTTCGCTTTCACGGGGATTCCCACTGCTGTGAGTTCACTCGTTTCCCCCTCCTTTTATCTTCGGGTCTCCGTCTCTAATTTGCGCTGTAGTGGTAGTAGTCTGTGCTGATTGATTGGTGAATGGCGTCGGCAGGCATTCTTGTGGTTCAAATCTGTGGAAGCAGCGAACAAGGATGCGGAAGAACAAGACAGGAAGGATGGCTTTCTCTGATGTATATTGCAGAGCATTGCCATTCCCATTCCCATTCTTCTCCCCCATCCATGTCTATTTGGGTTCAATCTTACCGTGCCAATTTCTTGGTCCTGCAGTTTTGTTCATCAGCTCATTCTTAATCATCCTCCATGTTTCCAATTACATTCTGAGTTCTGCTGTATCGTAGTCCCACCCATGTCGGTGGTTAATCTGTCCAAAAAGAAGACAAACCAAATCCTGTACAATAATAAGGTGCCTGTGGGCTGCGTTCCTTCCTATTCCTGTATGGATCTTGTGTGTATATATATATATACATGCTTCTATACTTTCACCTGACTGTATTTGACGGCGCATCATCACAGCAGGTTTCTGATTGTCCAACTGGAGATCAGTATCAACAAAGACAGTCTCGCGGCTGCTGCTGCAACTGTGGCGGATCCCTTCTGCAAAAACCCAACAGTAAAAAGGAAAGAAAGAAAGCCATGTTTCAACGTCCAGTTTTTGCAAACAAATCTTCCACATTAGTTACTGCCCTAGCAATTGTTGTATCTTTTAACATTGTCGGTCGGGAATGAATGAGTTCGATTTCGTTCCAATTCCGGCAATATGGGTTCTTTGCCTTCATTATTGTTATGGGGACAATCCGAGTACCACATCGGAGATACCAAGGAGAGAACACTTGTATATTAGTGTCCACCTAGCCTGATTAATGACAGTTGGTATCAGAGTCTGGTTCGGTTACCGGATGTGGTACTGACGTTCACAAAATCAAACCGGGCTCTGATACCATTTTTTGAATCCGAATTTACTTTTCAGTGTCCTCTCCAAAATGTATTGCCGATGTGGTACTTGAATTGTCTTATATGGAATGTGTTACAAAGAATTTTGGATTATCATGAATAGACTGCTGATGAAGAACTGCTATAAAGAATACATTGATACAGCTGTGGATGTAGAAATGAATAGATTTCCAAAGGCCATATTTGCACCACAATGTCTTGATGGATGCATTCAATTATGACCTTTCCTTATTTTTCCATTTCTTCCAATCTAATCTAATCTAATCCAATCCAATTCATTCTCCTGTGCTTTGTAATAATCAATCAATCAAATGCAATGATGCTAGCTATGGTCTTCTTCTATCTTCTAAGTTCTATCTCCTACTACTACTCTGAATGTAAATACTTTCTCATTATTGTAGCTCTACCCTACCCTATTATATAGCTTGTTGAATGATATTGAAGTTGAACTCAAGGAATTTTGGAGATTGAAAAAAAGCTATACATTTGGCTGCACTGGAGCCGTTCCACCGCCGCCGCCTGTATTGTGGCAAGTTGGATTGCAAGGGTAAGGACAATCGATCTTCGCGAATGATCTCCTGTCATAAAACCATCCTCCCACTGCTGTTGCTATTTTCTGCATTGGTTGTAATTCTACATTAGGGGTTTTCATGATGGTGTGTGTAGGGTTACTGCTATTAGAACATCGGACACAGGTAACTTGCTTCTGAAGCTTCTGTGTGATGGGTCACTTACCGTCTTGCCGAGAACAGGAGAGTCAGCCATGTACCAGGTTGCCTGAAACTCTGTTTGGCAATGTGAGTAACAGGAGTCTATGTATAGGCCCCTAGATGTAGAATTGCCTGATTTGGACATTAATGTCTTCAAGAGCTGCATCCTGAATGCTGAAAAAGAAAAAAGAGGGGCAAAACCAGTTCAATGATCCACTACTTCCTTTGAAAACCATGCTTAACAGGAAGTTTAAAAGCATGCTTGAAAGAATCACCTTGCATTGTTTTGATCTGAAGAGGTGAGCAGCTGCTTATTTCAAGCTTGCAGGCATTCCAGGAGCCATGTGGATCTGCATCAGCAGGTGCCAAGATGTTCCTTATCTGACAAGTAATTCCCAGACATTTGTAAATATTTACTAAACCAATATGATCAAGAGCCTTATTCAACACAAAGGTATAGTTTTTGATCTTTGAAGGGAACTGACCTGCCAATAATCATATGCAGCATTCAGAAGAAACACTGGCGTTCGAACTTGCTGTATTACATTCTGAGGGAAGAAACACTGCATAGAAATGGAAACGGAAGTGTTAAAAAACGTGCAAAAGGAACACTCGCCAGTGATGGTAAAGAAGAATGAACACTTGCCAGTGATGGTCGCAATCTACCAGTACATGACAAAGGCAAATTCTTTGCAGATCCCTGCAACAAAGCATTGGATCAGAAAATTGTTACCTTATCTGGGCTGAAAATGACAGAGATGAGTGGGAACCTGAAAGAGATATCATACATGTAATGAAACTACTTGGCTGAAATAGGCTTGAATATGAGACGCTCCAGCAATATCATTCCTGTTTCGAACCAACACTACACTTCAGCATTTCGCAGCGATGGGATTATTCTTTACAGATTTCTCTGCAGCAGTTGTAGTGTCTGGATGTAACAAGCTACGCAATTGTTGATGAGCTTACACATTGATAAAATAACCAGCATCTGAAAGGCATTTTACTTTAGTACCCATAGGGAGTAAAGCTCTGAAGCTGTCGCAGTGCATAATGGTGGCCAATCCGCCAGCTGAGCAGCCTGACAGAAGAGCCTGTAAACCAGCATTTTTGAAAGAGTGTAAGGAAATTAAGACCAACATTCTTCTAACAGTCACACAGACAAAGTCAAGCAACCATTCAGTCTTACATTTTCAGCGTTTTTCATCCCTTTAGCAAGGAGTTCCTCCATAACAGCAAGCCAAACCCTTGCTCCTCTGAAGTGAAGGTTAGTAGCCTGATCAAATTACTATCTTATTAAGAATGCAAAACTCTCAAGATAGCTCCTCGTAAAACACAAACAAAAAGGAAAACAACTTACAGGATTCACTTTCTCTACATCGCCGGTGAAAGAAGACCCATCACAGTATCTAACCTTCACTCTGTTCCAGTTGTAGAAATCTAAAAACAAACAGACAAGTTGCAGCAGAACTTGACAGTCAAGATATCAGAAGAACGCCAAGCAAGGAAAGCTAACGAGAAAACTTCAAGCAGGATGTCATTCATCAATGTCGCTCATTTTTCTACCTGGATTAAATTGACGCCTATTGCTCATGATTCCTGAGAAAGCAAGCTGGTTGCCCATTTGCTTAGACGAACCAAGACGCGTGTTCTTACGAGCAAGACACGAGGTGACATTGTGGCACCAACCCCCTCCCTAAATTTCCACAGGGACACACCATTTACTCAAATGAAAATGGGTATACATATGCAGAAGCATCAACCATGAGAGACACAGCAAGCTCAAAATGTCTCTAGTCATATTTTCGACAAACAATCCAAACCCATTTGCCCATATAACACATCAAAATCAAGACTTTCACTATCACCATATACCAAACTGACCCTTTTGTTGCTGTAGTCTTACAGTTTGGTGACCTCAATAAATGATTAGGTGAAAGCTGTGACCAGAAATACCAACCTCAAGTTGAACTAACCAACTATTAATCCCCGTTCCATACCCTTTGTCGAAATTGTATGCTGGTGGGCTTCCATCCAAGCAAACTGGAAAAACAAGCTAAAGAATTATGAACAAAGATGACAACTTTATGAACAAAAACAGCAACACATAAACTTGAATGCCAATGTAGATGAACAGAGTCCCCTCACCAGCTCCTTTTGCTACACCACTGGTCACATATGTAATTGGGGCATACAGGCCGTCGGTTCTGGTCAAAGACAGCAAAACCAGACATACAGAGAGAAGGAAACATTTGCCTCTTAGCAATCTGGACTCTGCCATTCTGCACATGATGAGAAGAAGAAGAAGAAGAAAGATAAACAAATCGTGTGAGGATGGAGCATTTTTGTTCTTCTTATTTTTATAATTTTGTGTGCTTTACAACAAAGGAGGAAAACATAGTCCACTGACAACATAAATGTGCTTCCACCGATTCTCAGCTGGGAAATAATCATTAAAAAACTAGAGAATACAAAGAGCTGGAACCCCAAAAAGAGAAATCAATTGTGGTAACCACAAGAGAACCCACCCAAAAGAATAAAAAAAAACATAGTCAGCCAAGTGTTCATGGATCCATGATTATATTGTTTGGAACAAAGCAGCTTTTGGACATTAGATACCCAATGGCCAGGCCAAATCACATGATGGGTCCTTTTTTTTCCACTTCTTCTTTTTGTTGACAAATGTAATCACATTCCCATTGCCAAACATCCCCAAAAAGCTCCCCACTTTTTCCCCCCAACCCAAAACCCATCTGTTTCTGGTGCTGCTCACAGCTCAATAAACAGTGCCCATCACCAACACCAAAAAGAAAAATTCTCCCCCACCCAAAGGAAGCAGAAAAGAGAAACAGAATTCCCTTCCGGAGAGATAAAAGGCAATGCAATGCAAGTAGAGGAAAAGGAAGCAATTTGGGTTGATGGAAAGGCCTTACCCTTACCCTGGACTACTGAGAAGAAAAGAGTGAATCTTGCAACAGGGGAAGTCGAATGGCAAGGCAAAACGAAACCCAGTTGAGTTGCAGCAGTGGGAGAGAGTGAGGGAGCTCTATCTTCTTTAAGATTGCCAAGCTATGTAGCTGTGTGGCATTGAGCAGCAAGCGGAGGAGACGAGAGGAGGGCACAAGAGAAATGCAGAGCCGGCCTTTTGGTATGGTTCCTTCCTCTTTCGAAGGAGATCGGAAGCAAGCAGCTTGTGGACGTCTACTTTCTTCTTTTGTTTGATTGGAGTTTTTTTTTTTGTTTGTTTTGTTCTGAGGAGGGAGCAATGCAGAGAACCCAAGAGCCGACACTCATTCGCTTCCAATCCAACACCGCCACCACGGCTTTTATATACTGCCCACTCCCCGTCCCTCCATTTCCATTATTACTCTGTATATTTTTGTAATGAACAAAGTAAGGTGATAATAAACTAATGTAGAAAGAAAACGACAGAGCGTTGAAATTTTCTTTTCCACAGGTGTTGGGTCAATTGCCTTTATTTCGAACACAATTTTATGGTAATTAGTCGATTATGCTATCCCAATCGCCTGCCTGAAAATCTGATTAGTAATTACTGATTAGCATGTCTACTTACCAAAATGATTTTTTTTTCTCGTTGAATTATTTTCCAACATAATTACTAATGAATTTGTATAGTTTCTTGGCCAATAACCAGTTCTAGAAAACTAGTTTGATTATCTCATTATAATAAAAACTAGGGAGATAATAAACAAAAGAGTCGACACGAAAAAAATAATGTGTGAGATTCTGTATTCTATTTCAAGTCATCTCTCGGGGCAGTAACGAGTTGTCAGATTCCAATTTCGTTATTGCCAATATTCCAAATTTTGCGAATAAGGATTTCAACCTGGAGATCTCAGGTTTGAATTCACTAAATAACATCTAATTATTATTATAGAATAGACCTATATCAATCTTAGCAACAAAAAAAAAAAAATTCAAAGTTGGTATTTTTTTTGCTCTTGCCATTTTATAGATACATGATCCAAACACATGTTATTTCCTTTTCTTTACTTTGATTAACACAAGTATTCTGCTCAACATATAAAAGTACAGTAAATAATCTAGATACAAATCCCACCAAAAAATGAAATTAGCATGGTCTATGAAACCGTACCGGAAAAGTCAGCGATAGGGTATTTTATGGCAAAATCGTGGTTTAATCGTAGTTCAACCGTTGGTACCGTTAAATACCGCCTATCGATTTAACCTCTGATACTGGTATTTTGTGGTTGAACTGCCGGTACGGTACAATTTAATGGACCATGGAAATTAGTAGAAAGATTGATTAGAAAAACGCCAAAAACTTCGGCGGCAAGTTGTGGGCCTTCACTGGATCAAAACCGATGGGTTGCGTAGCGTGCTCAACCAGAGGATTCTGGCAATGGGCCCGCCCAATTCTTCCTTCCAGTCATTTTCTTTATAGAAATGTACACTAATTCTAAGCTTTACATCGAATTCAAGGGCAAACAACAAAACGTGGAGTACTAGGTTAGGCTAGCTGTGTAACTTAATTAGCAAATAATTGACAGTTAGTATATGGCCCATCTCACTAATCCAATTGCAAGAACCATGTACCATTCATCATATTAATTCATCGTTAATACGAGCATCTCCGTGATATATATTTTATCGGTATGTTATGTCTTTTCACGCGTGGGTTGTTTTGATTTATATGTATAAACGTTGTTGAATTCTCGTATTCGAATGATTAGCTTTTTTTATTCAAAATTATGCTCGGATCATTATTCAAATGTATCATCGCGCATGAGAAATCCGTGATAACAAATTTGAGTATCGGCTTAACAGAATATGAGATTAATAGTGTCTTATAGACATAGAGAACAAGATTGGAGTTGGAACAACAATCACACCAATTGAATTTTATGAGAATTATGCAACATTCGAACTTGGCTTCGGATCTGGGGTTTATAAGAGTACATTTTTAATATCGATTTAGCCATATCATTATACTTAATCTAGCGGTCTGACCACAAAACCTGTCCATCATCTATATCACGACCATTCGTTACATGCATGCCTTCGACTGTAATAAATTCTTTTGTCACACATGTTTTGAGAAGTCAGTTGTGTGATAAATCAACTTGTACATTAGGTTAACTCTTTTTAGAGTTTCTATATCATATACTTTGGTCATTTGGAAGTAGCAGAGGAAAGCAGGGGATTTTGTGTTTGTATAATAATAAAACGGCCAAAGTATATGGGTCATTTGTTCATTAATTTTCTTTTGGTGAGAGCTTGTTAGTATCGCTGTTCAAATGGTTACCATGGTTATTACCAAACCAAATAAGGCTAAATTTCATTAACCATGGAATGCAATATCATAACCAAACTAATACAACAACCAGATTAACCAAACTAAAGTTTAATCGGTTTGGTTAATTGGTTAACCAGATTAACCAATATAAAATCATATTATCATCATGTGAGAAAATTCTCGGTTAATTTATCAATTCACAATTTATATAATGAATAAAATATAACAATCAACACATAGTTATAGTTGACACTTAACATAAATACATGCAACTAAGACAATTATCTTACGGTTAGTATAGAAGTATTCACCTAACAAAAATTTATCACAATGGTATGGATTAATGAATTGTTGTGTTTGTTTGAATTGACTTAGTCTTTTAGCAATTTTCATAGGCTGAAAAGGACCTTGCTTTCAATTTTTCATCCAACATAATGTATGAGATTTATCTAAATTAGGCGGTCATATGTTGTGGTCTACACTCTACATATGCAAATATACGTTATAGAAACAATATCAAGCTTTATATTTTACGAGTCTAAAAGGATGAGCGTTTAACTCTTGAGTGGTTATTCAAAGTATTAAGTATGTGTATTTATTAGATATATAACTAATTGTTTATCTGGTTAATTTGGTTTGGCTGATTAGGAGTGTCTAAAACCAAACCAAACCACCTAAACCAAACAAGCTAAAAACTTTAATCAAACCACAACAATTATCCAAATTAACCAAACCAAATTATCCAAATAGTACTGGTTAAAACGGTTACCATGGTAACCACACCGTTTGAACACCCTACTGGTTAGTCATTTGTTAATTTTGTTTATTAGGCGTATTTGGGTTCAAGCTGTTTACTAATTTTGAACTAACAAGTCACGTGGGCTTAAGTCTGCACTTCTCTTGGGCCAAATAAACTATTGGGCTGGAATTAGAACTTGGTAATTTAGGGATGACAACCAAACCAGAACCCACTGGTACCTACCCTACCCAGTCCGGTCAACGCGGGTAAAATTCGTGTTGACAGGTTTTGGGTCGGGTTTGGGTTTAAACTCGTTTACTATTCACTGGGTTGGGTTTGGTTTAGGTAAACTGGCCTCATGAGTACCCCTCCACACCCACATAATTAATTTTATCGGTATATTTAATATTCTAAACAACTAATTTATTTATGTTTGTGGAGACATGTCTAATTTTTTCTTTCCAATTGTATAGAATGAAGTTGATGTTTTCGAGTGGAGAGTGAAAAAACTTAATTGAAAAGAAGAAGTTTTCAATTAATCATGTTATTTATGGATAATTTATAATTTGCTTCAATTTTATTGAGTTTTCTAGATTGGTTTTTAATAATTTGTATAGTTAATTTGTGATTTGCTTGAATTTTCTAGAATGGTGTTTTTATATATGGATAATTTGTATTGAGAGATTGATATTTGACTTTAATTTTGATAGGCACTTGTTATTGTAAATTTTTTACGACAAAAACCCGTGGGTACCCATGAACCCACGGATACCCAACGGATTGGGTTGAGTTTGAGTTTTTCAAACCCAGTAAGTTTTACCCCGAGTTTTTTTCGCAGATAAACCCATAGGTTTGAGTTTGGGTTTGACAAAACCCGACCCAACCCGACCCATTGCCATCCCTACTTGGCATACGGTAAAGGATTGAAAAGTCAAAAACCAAAGTTTACTGGATTAGAACGTTAGGAAACTTTCACACAAGGATTGAATGTACTAATTCCAAAATGTTTCCGTTCTCTTCTTCTTCTTCACCATCCTCTGTAAAAAAATTTCTTCCGTCTCACCCTAACGACCTCCGACTATTGAGAAGTGAGATCCAAACCGGCTCGGACACACTCTCCCGTCATTCTCTTGCGCATTGAGCCGATTGGAATTGAAGTTCTCCTTTATCTGAGCTCTCACCGAGGGGCAAACAGAATTGCAGAATTCCTTTGAATGCGTCTGTTTTCCTCCCCAAAACCCTAGAATTCTCTCCATCGATCTCTCTGCTGTTTGATCGGGAAAGCATTTACAGATTGAGCAAAGCTGGAGCAGCTCAAATCAATTGGGCGGGAGCTCGCAATGGGCTCCCAAGGCGGAATCGGCCAATCGAAGGAGTTCCTCGATCTGGTCAAGTCAATCGGCGAAGCCCGATCCAAGGCGGAGGAGGACCGCATAGTCATCGGCGAGATCGAAACCCTCAAGCGTCGCCTCGTGGAGCCCGGAATCCCCAAGCGCAAGATGAAGGAGTACATTATCCGGCTGGTCTACATTGAGATGCTCGGCCACGACGCTTCTTTTGGGTACATCCACGCCGTGAAGATGACTCACGACGATAATTTGTTCCTTAAGCGAACTGGGTACTTGGCGGTCACTCTCTTTCTCAATGAAGATCACGATTTGATCATCCTGATCGTGAACACCATTCAGAAGGACTTGAAATCTGATAACTTCCTGATCGTGTGCGCTGCATTGAATGCGGTCTGTAAGTTGATCAACGAGGAAACCATCCCTGCTGTTCTGCCGCAGGTGGTGGAGTTGTTGGGCCATCAGAAGGAGGCTGTGAGGAAGAAGGCTATCATGGCTCTGCATCGCTTCCATCAGAAGTCTCCTTCCTCTGTTTCTCACCTCGTCTCCAACTTCCGAAAGGTAGGTTAATACCCCATTATCACGTGTCCATCTTCTTCAGATATTCCTTAGAAGAAACGGTTTTCTCAATGTGGAGTCCGGGGAATTCATGTTGGTTTTTGATAAATAGGTTACGTGATGGTTGAAGTTGCTAGCTGACTTTGTAATGGCTGATCAGTTGAAAGATTCTAGGAATCAAGCTTAAATTAACAATGGCCATTCTATTCACAAATATAATTCAAGATCAACTGTTGTTGAATTTATTAGTTTGTTGTGACCACGATAAACTTTGGTTTACAAGTACACAAAGAACTCCCCTTTTGGTTCCTTTATCCATCCAAGTCATATTAAACAGTTCTGTTCTCCTTACATCTGGATTTATGAGTTTCAATCTTGTGAGTATAATGTGAGGCTTTTTACTGCAGAGGCTATGCGATAATGATCCTGGTGTCATGGGTGCGACACTTTGCCCTCTTCTGGATCTTATAAATAGAGATGTTAGCTCGTTCAAGGATTTGGTTGTCAGTTTTGTCAGCATACTTAAACAAGTAGCTGAACACAGATTGCCGAAGGCCTACGATTATCATCAGCTGCCAGCTCCATTCATACAGGTATCCCGATCTGCTTTGTTTTCTAGACAAGGAATAGGAAGGGCTCTAAATTTGTCTTTCATATTGGGATCTGCTGAATGATATGTATCTCCTTTCATATTTCTTGCCATTTACTCCTGCTTAGGATAGAAAGCATTCCACTGAGGAGAAAGCAGGGGATCTATGCTCAAGTATTAGTCATTGAGTGGAGTAACTGCTAGTGGATAGACTTGGAAGAATTCTTCGCGTCCTTTATTATATTAGGTGTGGTTGATAGTCAAAGCAGTATCCATGCAAAGGAGATGTATTCCAATTTTCAGCAATTCCTTTGGGGATATACTTGGAATTTGGACTGCATCCACCCGTCATCAGTTTATTGACATGGATGCTTCGTGTTGATAAAAACTATAATTTTCTGATTGTGGGGAACGCTGTTACATATTGACTTTGTTAACAATGAATCCTGTAGAAATTGAATCTGGAAAAGGCATGGTATGACCTGAACCTGTAAACATCTTGTTTTGTTATGGCCTTATACTTACCTAATGCAAGGCATACCATAGAATTGAGACTTATAGTTGAATTTGGTTTTGATTCATTGAATTAAGGCGTTCTCTCAGGACCCACCAGTCTTTCTGGATGATATGCACAACAATGCACACTGAATTTGTAATGCTTCTGCTGCATTATGAAGTTCTATCCACTGATTTTTGAACTTTTAGTCTTACCTGTGAGGTTCCTCCCTAACTGGGATGTGTCATACTATAATTTAATAATTCTACACTCTACTGTAAAACACTTTATTCTAGTGCCCTAATTATTGATATGGACAGTTCAGGTGATATCTTCCTCTGACTTGCTCATTTCTCATAACCATGTTATGCATCCCTAATTTTTCAGATAAGGTTGCTGAAAATTCTGGCACTGCTTGGAAGTGGTGATAAGCAAGCAAGTGAGCAGATGTACACGGTTGTGGGTGACATATTCAGGAAGTGCGATTCTTCAAGCAACATAGGAAATGCTGTCATTTATCAATGCATTTGCTGTGTATCTTCAATACATCCTAATCCTAAGTTGCTAGAATCTGCTGCTGACCAAATAGCAAGATTCTTAAAGGTTCATATCTCTCATTCACTGATCAACTTTTGCAACGTTGGGGATGCTTAGGCTGTTGAGAATTGTTTTTTTTTTATTATCTTCATTTAATTTTCAGTATTGATTTTCTTTACAGAGTGACAGCCATAATCTGAAGTATTTGGGTATAGATGCTCTTGGGCGATTGATAAAATTGAGCCCAGAGATAGCAGAGCAACACCAGCTTGCTGTGATAGATTGCTTAGAGGTGAGACTCTGTCTTTAACATGCTTATTTTATGAATCCGACTAGTGGTCAATCAATCTGAGTACTGATGATTTTGGGTGCTCTTTAATCGTCTTTTTTGCAATTAAGAGAAAAGTAAAAGACAAAGAATATGTGGTACTTTAATACGATGATTCTCCTAATATACTGTTTTCTGTTTTCAGAAATCATGGTTAAGTTGATCTTAGTGTTAGGGAGCTAGGTGTTGGTAGAATAACATGGCCCCCATGGTTGTTATGTTAGTGATGGACCAAATTTTTTGGAGATGTGCAGGTCTTGACTGTGTTGCTTGTTATGAAATGGTAATGTTACTCGACGCACAATGAGTCCATTTGTTATTTTCTCCCTCTCTTTGTAAGGACCTACAGTGACCAATTGAAATGGACTGAACCTGATTTCCTATATTAAGTATTGAAAGAAAGATTAAAGGATAGTTGATTTTTGGAAGATACACCCACTACTTGATCCATATCTTAATGGTAATGATGGCTGATTTTTTATTAATTTGGTTGTAATCTGTACTTGATATTTTCACAACCAGGACCCAGATGATACCCTAAAGCGAAAAACCTTTGAGCTGCTGCACAAAATGACAAAGTCCTCCAATGTGGAAGTCATTGTTGACCGGATGATTGATTACATGATCAGCATAAATGACAATCATTACAAAACCGAAATAGTATCTCGGTGTGTTGAACTTGCAGAGCAATTTGCACCTAGCAACCAGTGGTTTATTCAGGTAAATGTTTAATTGTATTTTCCTTCAAAATATCTTCTCCATGCTGTTTTTTTACCCTCTGCATCTTTGGTCTATCAACTGATGAAACTTAGCTGCACAGACCATGAACAGAGTCTTCGAACATGCTGGAGATTTAGTAAACATTAAGGTCGCCCACAACTTGATGCGCTTAATTGCAGAGGGATTTGGGGAAGATGATGATACTGCATATACTCACCTGAGATCTTCCGCTGTAAGTTATTCTGTTATTTGCATTAGAACTATTTATGTGTGGTAGGCCATTCTTCACTGAGTGAGCTACCAGGGGTGGCACGTTGAGGTTTTTTCTAGGTATCACTGCTCTTCTGAGTGATTTACTTGCTCTGTGCAGTGTCGGATGTTAAATTTTAGATACCTTTGTAATATTAGAATCAATACTATGGTCTTCTGTGGGCGATTTTAGAAGAATCTATAAAAAACAATTCGTGGTCTATAATGTCCTACCTGTCTGCACCTTATGGTTACCGGGCCTTTCGCCGCTTATAAAGCTGTAAGTAAATTTTTTTGGGGTTTGCAATCTTCATGTGCTATTTAGCAAGAAATAGCAGAAAATATTCTGCCGCTAACTGGTCTGGTAAATGGGTGCATCCAAAATAGCACATATCCATCATTTCAGTGATGCACTGACACCTCCTTAGGATTGTCTTTACTTGTTTACTTGGATAATGAAATTCTTTTGAGGGGCGTCAAGGTCTTATTTCTTAAGTGCTGACAAGATATGCTGTCTTTCAGTCATTTCAAGTGGCATTGCAAATGCCGTAACATTTGGCTGTAATTTCCCTTTTTTACACTATGAGCATTGATTGACGCTTCTGTAGTTGGCAGTTTTCGCAACTTTTCCAGTGACTGGCTAGATTAGACGAAATTCATGTTATCCAACATGCTATCGGTAATAGGTTATACAGCATGCAATGGCCAAATCTCTCTTTGATGTTTTGTTTATACAAACTATGGGTTCATTTTTTGTACGACTTACTGTCGAATTATTGATGTACCTTTCTATGTTTGGCTAACATCACTTTTCTCTGCAGGTGGACTCGTATTTGCGAATTATAGGAGCACCAAAGCTGCCATCTGTTTTTCTTCAAGTACGTTAACTACTTCCAGTTAAAGTTTACTTTCTTTTCAAATTGCTATTACCATGTACTGAGTTAAACCTTGTGCTTCTGTCGGAATTCTAATTACAGGTTATTTGCTGGGTATTGGGCGAATATGGAACAGCTGATGGGAAGTATTCTGCTTCATATATTACTGGGAAGTTGTGTGATGTGGCTGAGGCATACTCAAATGATGAAACTGTCAAGGTATCAGTCATCTTATAAACAACTTCTTGGCTTTAGGCCACATGATGTGCCTAGGGTTTGGTAGGCAAAGAGCGTGTAGGTAATATAGGGCTCCGTTTAGATAGCTGCTTGAATTCTATTAAATAACGGAAATGGGTTGTTTTTGTGGGGGGATCTGTCTCTCCAATAAGACCAGGACTTTGCTTGAGAATCCCCTCAAGAAGGTACTGAGAATCTACTAAAAAACAAGTAAAAGCCTCAAAAACTGCATTGACATTCCTTCTGGTTCCATTAGACATTCTGTTGCATGATTAGTATGTTCTTCTAATCTTTGTAGGGGTAATCCATTTTCAGTTTGTTCTCTCTAGCCCGTAATTTCAGATTTTATTGCCAAACATTCTAACTTGTGTATGTGCTATGTTATTTATCTTTTAGCTTTCCACCCATTTCTTAGTTTAGAGGAACCGTGCTGCAAATATGTTATTTATCTTTTCATCTTTTTGTCCAATTCGTATTTGGTAGTAGGAGCTTTAGTAATTTCCTACATCTGTCTGCTAATTTAACTAATTATGGAAATTTGTATACCTTATATTGTTTGTTTGACTCTGTGGTTATGAGAATTATATGCGAGCAAATATTCTTTCTGAAATTAACTTGATTTTCCATTTCCGAAGGCTTATGCGGTGACGGCACTTATCAAGATATATGCTTTTGAGATCGCTGCTGGGAGAAAAGTGGACATTCTACCAGAGGTAGTCTCTTCTGTGTTTTTCTATCTGTCTCTCTGTAGTGGAATCCACTCTACTTTATATCCTTTTCTCTCCGGTTATTATTTTCACAACCTTATTTTATATTCCAGTTAGTTTCTTCAATTGGTTACTGCTAGCGGAAGTCGTTTACTAATCTTCCACTATGTTATGTGGTTTATTAGATACCCTCTTGTGCATCGTATTTGATTTTGTAGTTGGCTCCCAGAGGGGGTACTGCTATTCTTTTGTCTACCAAGGGAGTCATGTGTTGAACGTGTACTATCCTTGGGAGCTACAGTTTGAACGTGTACTCTTACCTTGCCAAAGCCTATACTGAATCACCATTCTGTAGTTTACCCTAACCCTTGCAAAATCACTCATCCAAACAACTGTCCACATAGTTCTCTTACAAGTAAAGACAACTGAAAATGCAACTTGCGTTCTATTTTGTCTTCCAACACTTGCATCAAACATTCTCCTAGAGATGTGTAGCTTCCCTTTTCTAGGTTAGTTTTTTATTGGCTATTCTGTGGTAGTTCAACTTGTGTATTTCCATCTTTTGGTTGTGTCCGGGTCAGTTAAAGTCTATTCTGCCATTCCTAACTCTTAGATCCTTGAATGCAGTGCCAATCCCTGATTGAAGAATTGTCAGCTTCCCACTCAACGGACTTGCAACAGCGTGCATATGAACTTCAAGCTGTCATTTCCTTGGATGCTCAAGCTGTCGAAAACATCATGCCATCAGATGCAAGTTCTAAAGAGATCGAGGTTGGTTTCTTCTAGTATCTACTGTCTTCGATGCTGTATTTAAGAGTTAGTCTGTGTTGTTTGTGCATTTGCATATACCTGGAGGTTCCTTGGATAAAATGTCACTTAGCTTTTATCATATCTTAAGCACCATGTTTTTTCCAGCTCCCACCACACTGGTGTGCTTGCGTTAGATCACATTTGTCTTTTTCTTAACCGTCCATGATGCACAGAGTTGATATCTTATGAATTTTTAGCATCCTTTAAGTCCAACTTTTTTGCAGTTGTCTGGAATGTGTTGCCCTGAGATCTAACTGGATGAGATGGTCAGCTTTAGGTCTTCATTTCTTTGACAGTTCTTCAGCATACCAATGTCTTAATGTCCAATTTTTGCTAGTGCTGACTGCTGAGTTTTTGTTTGTTTGCATTTTGTACTATATTAAGATCTTCCCCTTATGTTTGCAGATTGATAAAAGCCTTCCTTTCCTAAATGATCACGTTGAACGTGCAATAGAAAAAGGAGCTCAACCGTACATCCCAGAATGTGAACGGTCTGGGTTTTCAAATGCCAGTTACTTGAACAGCCAAGACCTGCACGACGTTCCTCCTCCACATGGCCTTAGGTTCGAAGCCTACGAGCTTCCAAAGCAGCCCTCTGTGCCCCTTACAACTCCTCCCATATCTATTGGATCATCCAATGAACTCATTGCAGTTCCTGAACCGGCCTACGACCGTGGGAATCAAGCTGCAGTATCTGTTCCATCTTCATCCAATTCAGGACCTGCAGAGGTCAAGTTACGACTCGATGGGGTTCAAAAAAGGTGGGGTCGGCCAACTTACTCATCTTCGTCACCCTCTCCAAGTGCTGCTCCTTCACAGGATACTGTTAACGGGCTAACTGTATCGAATGGAGCAACATCAGTTACTCCTGCTATTTCTAAAGGACGAGAAACTACTTATGAACCAACAAGGAAGTCACAAGTAGTAGAAATATCTCCAGAGAAGCAGAAGCTTGCGGCATCACTGTTTGGAGGTTCATCAAAACAAGAAAGGAAGTCGTCTTTAGGTGGGGGCCACAAGACTGCTGCCAAGCCAAGTGGTGGCCATGGAGCCGAGACGTCGGTTAAGAAGATGGCTGTCCCTGCTCAGCAGCCACCACCTCCAGATTTGCTCGACTTTGGCGAAACAACTGTAGCAACCTCGGGTCCGTTGATTGACCCATTTAAGCAGTTGGAGGGGCTACTCGACATGGTTGAGCCAACTTCATCTACCAAAAATCATGGTGATGTCAATGCCACGAAAGTACCAGATGTTATGGCCACTTTCGGGGACACCGCTACTGCAGTTGAGCAAGGGGGCAATCATTTCTCGAGTATTGAGGATGTCGATAATCTTATGTCCGGTTTGTCATCTGCAACAACAGATGCGTCCTCTGGTGGAGGGATTGCAACTCCGCAATCGACTGCCCATATCAGTAAAGGTCCGAACCTTAAAAATGCCTTGCAGAAGGATGCATTGGTAAGGCAGATGGGTGTGAACCCATCAAGCCAAAACCCCAACTTGTTCAAGGATTTGCTTGGCTGAGAATTTGAGATCTGATGTAGTCTTCTTGGCTCATCAAAGCTCGAGATCACTTCGTACATTCACTACTCATTATGCACTGGTGACGGGCAATGCATTTCAAAGTGCCTACTCAGAGCAGAACAGGGGAGGAGCTTGCCGATAAACGAGAGCTCTATGCTGTCGCCATGCCTTGCCATGGGGAGAGAGAGTGGCTGGTTGGTTGAAGATCAGGTACAGGTTTTTGTGTATTTTGGTGGTGTGTGGACAAAGAGAGTATAGTGAGTTTGTCTTTGGTTTGTTGATCAAGAAACAGGGAAGTTACCACTAGTGTACATGATTGAGTTGGGATGGATTCATTCATTCCCCACAGTTTTTGGCCTGAAATTTGTGGCGGAGCAGAGCTCGTTTTGATCGGGGCAGCTTTCTCTCAATGGATTCCTGGCTTCTTTTCCTTGTATCTCTACCATGTATGCTTGTGTTGCTCTTTCTCTTTGTTTCACCCAAATTGACTTTCCATTGGGACCTAAAGCTTATATAATAATGCAATCACCGGATAGTTATATTCGTTGTTCGTCTCTCTGTTTTCTGCATCACGATTTGTCTGGTAAGTGAAACTGATACCATACTGATAGTGTTCTGTAATCTGTACTGTTGTTGTACACGAACGTAGATAACACACATACCTGTAGAGACACCGAACAATTACAATCATAGAGCTGGCTGTCTTACGACGAAGTCGAAAAACTTGTTCGATATTCAGGCCAGCCGGCACTGCAACGGTCCAGCCATGGCAGCGGGTTGGGGGCTGAAAGTCCAGAACGGTTCTATCACAGCTAAATATCACCCCAATCGACCTACATCACTTGAAAAGAAACAGAACTTTTCAGTGATCAAAATGAGCTTTCACCATAATTAAGTGACTATGGTAGTAATTTACACTCTGGATTCAGAAGTTCAAATACAGTACAAAAACACGCCCAAAAAATCAAAATCAGTTTTCCCACTCTTTCCTTCTTCGCCTTTGTCGTCTCCTCTCACTCACTGTCTGTAATGGAGAAAAGGGAAATTGGGACGAAGGCCGGTTCAAGTTCCAGGGAGTCCGATCTCATGAAATCATTCAGCCTTGCGATTCGTTCTCTCCTCACTGGGTGCTCTAATGAGGTTCGCTTCGTCCCTACTTTGTTTAAGTTTGGCAATTTCTTCGATGGATTAAATTTTGGTTCTTTTTTCATCAACAAGCTGAGGGAACAATACTGAAAGGGCAAAGCTTGTGGTCTGTGGATGTATTTTGTTCGGTTAGGATTTTCTGAAAGCGTTCTCGAGGTTTAGCCGTCCAGAACAGGAATGGCTCCGCAGATTGTATATTCAGGTACTTCGTCTTCTTTCCCTTTCATTTTGGAATAGTTTGTAGCAGAAGCACGGGGAATGAGCTCATATCTCTAAGAAACCCAAAATTGACTGTTCATGTCTAGCAAGCGGCGACCAATGTTTCTAAAATCGCGTGACAGTGAAGTAAAGTGTTCTCTGGACAAGTGTGGTCTAGGGCTAGTCGCAATACTTCTTGTACGCATGTATTCCTTTTATTGCCCAGTGACTGATGCTGTGAAATTAACTTCTTGACAAACTAGATTCCAGAGTTACTCTGCTGTTCTTGAGGCAAGTGATTGGCAACTGTGACTAGTGAACGTGTGTATACTGTGCTGACTGTCAATAGTGTACAATTGACGTCCATTTCGCAAGGACATAAGTGTTTTCTTCTGGGTTCATTGCTATTTTTATAGCTGGATCTTGTCTGAGTATGATACTAGAACTTCGGTGCTAATAAAAATTTGCATGGTGTTCAATTGCAGGTTATTACCTCTTTGCACCAAAGAATAGAGGTTTGCACTCCATTCACAACTTGTTTAAGTTTGGACCATAGATTAATGAACAAAATACAGTGGTCGAGGCCTCAAATAACTCAGTCAGATTACTCCTTGGTCATAGGCGTTATACTGGATTGTCGACATTTTGATTAAGTACCATGTTTCCTTGTGAGAATACAGTTCTCTTTATGTTGTTGATCAATGGAAAATGTTACCCTGTTATGTCAGTCAAAGCAGTTATGGAATACTGATAACTCATGGGAACATAACTATAGCTGTCAAACAACATATTGATTAACTGTATTGTAAGGAACTTATCAGCAACTGTATGCAAGTTTGAACTGTTGGTTGCCTTAACTGTGAGCTGCTGTGTGAGTTTTGTAGTTGAACAAAGGTAACCGTCTTCCCTAGGTTATGATGATATTCTGGACTGCCTTAGTCCTCACAGACTATGATGTGGAATTAACAGTCAAAGGAGTCTGATTGCCTTAGTTTCAGGGAGAAAAAAATGGCAAAATGTTTGCCTGTTTTTGCCTAGATACTGGTAATCACATAAACATGGACACCATCTTGCAAAAGTTATAAGAATCATAGTTAACATCATCCTCTAAATCCTTCATATCACATATTTCTTGTTTAGTCAGCTTTGCATAATTGCTGGTTTTGTTCTCCTTTTGACAGAACGAGTTTCAGGATTTGTGCGGTCAGTTGCAGGTACAGTTCTTTTCTCTCCCGGTTCTTGATAATTGCTGATAGCAATTTATATCTTGGATAAAGGCTGAAAGCCTATTAGTCAATTCCAATTTCTACCTTTGCGAAAGACTTATTTAGTTATTGGAATCAGTGTATATCTTATTGAAGTCAGGACCAGATAGAAACTTGATCATTGGATTCAGGTTTAATTTGTGCAGCGATAGTAGATGTCAGTAGCCAACATTGGATGTATCTTTTTCTGCATTTAATTTGCTTCTGAGATTTACTAAAATAAGTTTACCCAAATGGAATTTTATATGGATAAGAGGCAATGGCTTGGAGATGCTACTTTGGCTATGGCTTGTACAATGCACAATCAAAAGAAAATAGAAAAAGGATTGTTCACACGTAGTCTCTTTGTGAAGCTTTGATGCTAGGTAAATGGCTCAATGCATGTGAAATCCTAGGAACACCTTGATTCACATTTTCTAGTCGTAAAAGTTCTTTCACTGGCTTCTCTAAGGCCCCGTTTAGCATAATTTTCATCTTCTTGTGTTTTAGTAGGCTCCAATTCGAGAGCTCTTCACCAACTATGTGGAGGAACAGAGGGTTTTTCCTTTCTGTAGTTTCGGTTTACCATCTTATATGTTTTCTTTGCCTCTTATATTGTATTTATTTGTGGGACAAAATCCTATCATGCCTGGAACTCGTGGAATTTGGATCCTTTGTTCCTAGATAAGTTACTTCGGAAGGCTAGATTTTGTTTTTTACTCCCCCTATGTTTCTCTCGTGTAAGGATTACTTGTTTTGCAGGTGAGGACCATTCTTGATACCGTGGAGCAACTTGTGGAGGAACAGACTTTGGACCCTTTCTTCCTAGATAAGTATGCACCGTATCAAAGCAATCACAATTCTCTGCTAGGTGAACCTGTGAACACATCAATATTGTGATCGGAAGCATTGATGATTTGTGATCCCCACAACTTTGACTTCAAAGTGTTTGCATTGGAAATTTTCGTTGCGGTTTCTTTATCTCACACAGAACACCTCATTTGTTGAAGTAGTTTCTTCGCATTGACTCGCCGAGTACAAGAAATAAACTTTTGGTGAAGAGAGGAGTTCAAATCTTTTTGGGTTTTCACGAAAGTTCTGTAATTTTCAAACTTAAACTTCAAGTAGTAAGGTGATGCCATCATTGACTGTTCCATTCACCACAATAGACAAGTTTTGAGATCTAGTGACCATAAGAGGAGGAAATATTGCTTATCTAACTGCTCTACTGCAGCGTTTTAGTTGCTACAGTAGCTTAGGCGCTGATCTCATTGTTCTAACTACGAAGAATACTAGTATTGCCATAACATGAATGCAGTTTGCAATGTCTGTTTGCATTTGTTCCATTACAAAGAGCACTCACTGTCTTCATTCATGATCCATGGACATGAATTTGACTGAAGGTGTTGTTTAAACTTTCTAGGATAGAATTAGCAAGGCAAGATTTGGATAATTTGTCAGCATCAAGAAAAAACTAGAAGTGACATGGTATTTCTTCATTAGATGTTTTGTTGAAGTGGATTGCCTTCCCTACAGGAGTAATGTCGTGGATGTCTCTTCCAGTTTGTCAAATACGAAAGAGGAGGAAATCCAATATCTGATGGGCGTTCTGCAAAAGGTTGGTATTAGCCTTCTATAGCAGCTCTACAATTTGCAGTTCTTACTCTTTTAAGTAATTAATAGTGACAGTAACCTCTATGATTCATATCTGTTTCACACACAGAATCATAAGCTTCAACTCTCAGAAGATGATATTCTGCTTTGTGTGTTGGGTTGGGAAAAGAGAAACAAATAGGGATGGAGTAAAATTTTCTCCTATACAAGTTCCCATGCAGTTCATGTTGTTTTAAGCAACCAACACAATTATTTGAGGATAGCACACTAATTTCCTGTCTTAGTTTGATCAACCTTACTGCTGACTGTCATTTTAATTCCATTGAAAGGATGCTCTAGAATGCACCCCATTGCCTTCTTCTTGATGACACTTATTTGCAGGTCGAAGTTTTTACCAGGCATACGCATACGATTATGAAATCTCAGCTGACGGAATCTCTTTTCTTTGTCAGGCAGAAGAACAGAATCGAACTACCCGAGATCATATCGATCTACTAAAGACAGCAAAAAAGGGTTTCTCAAGAACTCAGATTTTGTGAAGGTACTACGACATTTGATTGTTTGGCTCTTTGGCATCCATGATAAGCTAATACCTGATAGATTGCTTGAGAAGTTAATGATGTTTTATGTATTTTTCAAGATCATGTTGAATTCTTGATGGGTACACTGCAGTTGCTCTCGGATAGGAAAATTAAGTACTGCTAATTGTGATGCAGGTCTATGTTTGTGTGTAGAGTTAACATCAAAGAATGAAGGGATGAGGGAGAGTAATGACTTGCTGTATGATCCCCAAGTCAAAGGAGATTTTTGGCTCATCTTTGAAATTTGTGATGATTTGTTTTATTTGCAATATGATAAATTCTTGTAAAGTAAATCGATAATTGTGACAAAAGAAGGGAAGCAGAGATATCCCGTTAATTTTTTATTATGAATGTGATGTCAAAACTATCATCTACTCGAAGTTGTTGTAATCCCTACTTCGTAAATGTGATCTCCTAAGTTCTTTCGGTTGCATCTCACTCATCTTTTTCCTAGAATGCATAATCGACTTCCCGACTAGGGGTTGGGGAGTAGGATGGGTAAAACCATCATTACAACCAAATTATACCCAAATAATTCACCAATCAAATTGATATGTTGATCAACTTATATTTTTAGATCAATCTAAAAAAGCTTATTAATGATATTTCAATTATGCAAATATTTGATTTCGATTATTACTAGTGACATTCAATAATTATTTAAAAAAGTTATAATGACGTTTTCTAATAATAGCGATAAAGATGATTGTGGTTGCCGTCATAATTACATAGCCTAGTTGAGTTATTAGGGTAGTACTCAAATATTGATTTTCTCAGTATCATCAAATTTTGAAGGAAAAAAAAAGCTTATTCTTATTTATAAGATTAAGGTTTACTTAACTATTTACCTAACCCAAAATTCAGTTATTAGGTAATTTAGGACACGAGGAGTTGGCTTTTCTTCTGGAAGCCTGTTTGCAAAAAAATTGTGCCGCCAACCCTTCCCGCCGTTCCTGGCTGGTGCGCTGTGATACAAGTACGGAATTGCAGGAAGTGGGGCTAGTAGAGAAGAAGACTCAGGCGAAAGTAACGAGTGATTTCTTTTCCTTCCGGGTAAGGGTAAATCTTCTCTTTTCTGCTCATCTTATGCGCGTATATAATCTATCCATATATTCGGTGCAGACCCGATTCTCAACTGCAGTAAGATACGGCAAAAAGCTCACACCTTTACTATTCCAAATCGAGTATTTGATTAGCTTAGGCAATTGGTTTGAGCTGTTTCCATGGCGGAATCTTTCTCCAACCGCGGGGATTGCTTTGGTTCCCACATTAGGTTATGTTGTTTGTGCTAGTCGTTGATGTAAGGTTAGTGAGATGAATGGCTCTCATTATGGGAAGACAAGGAAAAACGTTCCCTTTTCGTGCTATCAAAAGCTGTTATCTCGTTAGGGGTGTGATTTCCAGGGTTCAGAAGGCTGCCTCAGTTTCAATTCACAGCCGATGTATGGCCATTCAGAAGAATTTCAGCAAGTTCCATATGGATGATAAATGCAGTAAACGGTATCGGCTTTTGACTTACCAATCTTATTCCAGTACTACTCCTCAGCATGAAAGGCTATCTTGGGAAGTTTCCCCTCGTGCTGTTCTCTTGAGAAAGCTCGAAACTGCTCTGCATGACCACCAACTAGATGAAGCCTGGGTGAATTTCAATGGCTTCAAAACCTTGTATGGATTTCCTCCAGATGATCTAACGAGCAAGTTGATCATGGAGTTTTCATACTCTGCTGACCCTTGTTGGTTACAAAGAGCATACAATTTAGCTGTCCTCATTTGTGAAGAGCACTCGAAAAAGTCGCTGCAGGTTGATATCCTTACTAAGCTCTCACTCCCCTTAGCAAGAGCACAGATGCCTGTTCCAGCCTCTGTGACTCTTAGACTGATGCTGGACAGAAGGAAGCTGCCTCCAATGAATGTGTTGTGGTTGGTTCTTTTCAACATGGCTAAGACCGACACTGGAACTCATCTCGCATCGAATTTCTTGATTCAGATTTGTGATTGTTTCCTTGATTCGAGTGCGAAAAAAGATCAACTGGCGAAGCTGGTTAAACCAGATACCATGACTTTTAACATTGTTCTGGATGGTTGTGTGAGGTTTAAATCGTCTCTAAAAGGTCAGCAGGTTCTGGAGTTGATGTCGCAGATAGGGGTTACTGCTGATGCACACTCCATCACTCTCATTGGCCAGATCCATGAAATGAATGGCCTGAGGGACGAGGTCAAGAAACTTAAATATCATATCGATGGGTTACCATCTACTTTTCTCTGTCACTACCAGCAGTTATATAATAGTTTGTTAAACTTGCACTTCAAATTCGATGACATTGATGCTGCTGCTAAGCTCATCTTGGGTATGCACATTCCACGGAATTCTGCTACTATTCATGAGAAATATAGAAGGGAATCCCAAAAGCCCCATCTTGTTTCCATAGGTTCTGACAGTATTAGGTCTGGCTTGAAGATGCAGATTGTGCCTGAATTATTGGTGAAGGATTCTATCCTACAGTCACAAACTGAACTAGAGCTTGTTACTTTTAGGAATGGGAAAATTCTCCTGAGGAAACGAGCACTGGCGAAGCTTGTTGGTGGTTGCCGGAGGCATGGTAGGATCAGCGAGCTGTCAGAGGTTTTATATAGCATTCAAGAAGACTATCATAAACTGGAAGGATCAAATTTATGTTCCGAAGTCATTGAAGCTTGTGTTCATGTAGGGTGGCTGGAAACTGCTCATGACATCTTGGATGACATGGAGAAACTTGGTGGTCGTTCAATGAGCTTGACTACATATATGACACTTTTAAAAGCATACTATGGGAAACAGATGTTGAAACAGGGAAATGGATTGCTAAGGCGAATGCGGAAGTCGGGTTGGCTTGTAGATGTTCCTGATGAAGTGGTAGCATCCTCTTGTTCGTCTGAAATATCTGGTATAGAATATTCTTCTTCCAAATGTACCTCAGGTCTGGCAGATTTCTTGTTTCAAGAAGCAGATGGTGAAGAAAAGGTTATGTCTCCTACAGTGTATGAGTTGAACTCTACTATATACTTCTTTTGCAAAGCCAAAATGATGGAAGATGCTCTGAAGACATACCGAAAAATGGGGCACATGGAAATCCAACCCACAGTACAAACTTTTGCGCATCTTGTGCATGGGTACTCTTCTCTAGGAATGTACCGGGACATTACCATTTTGTGGGGGGACATCAAGTGGAACATGGAAAAGAGTAACTTAGCTTTGTGTAGGGACATGTACGAGTGCTTGCTTCTGAACTTCCTTCGAGGTGGGTATTTTGAGAGAGTGATGGAGATTGTCGATTATGTGAAAAAACAGAACATGTATGCTGACAAATGGATGTATAGATGCGAGTTCTTGAAGCTTCATAAGAATCTTTACACGAGTTTGAGAGCCTCGGAGACGAGAAATGACGCACAAAAAAAGAGGCTCCAGCATGTCGCTGCATTTAGAAAATGGGCTGGAGTAGTATGAGCTCTCTAGAGAGGCTCGCTCGGCCAAGGGCCCTAGACCTCACCGCATCCTAGAGAGGCTACAAGACAATTGAAGGTTTGTCTTCAATCTACACAAATGTTTTTCCCCTTTTCTTTCAGATAGTTCTTTCATGTTTTCTTCCACATTCCGGAGGCATGTAAGCGTTTTACTTCAGATGTTCTTTAGTGGTTGAAGCTGCAATAATACTAACTCAGGAAATCCAAGATGCTACCCTGCATAACCAAAGCTTTTTAACTATGACAAAATGATGATCATGGTTTAAATTTGAATGAACATGAACTCATGCAGAGTTAATGGTTTATTGAACAGAATCGGAAGATGTGGATATTCAGCAGGGGGGAAAAAGATAACTGTTTTCAGTTTTGGATGTTTAATTGGGTGTAATTCATTACTTTCAGGAGCAATGGTACAGAGTCACGTCTGATCTCGGCAGGAAAAGAAGAGGAGCTCAATGACTTAGATCACGGGCATTATCGACAAAAAGGTGGTCGTAAATGCAATGGCCATCTCTTTGGTGTTGGGGGTGAAGCAAAAGGTAATGGGGCCTTGATCACTCATTCAAATAAGTAAATGAAATTATATTAGCAACTCTATTATTTGAAGGCATTAGAGTTTTACTTTGGCGAGGAGAAGAGGTGAAGTAAGATATATACTTGCTGGAAGATTTCAGATTATGCAACAGTTTTGAGGTGTGTACAGAGTTGCTTGATCACAGCATGTTCAGATTGATACATTTGCTGTAAATCGCAGGCCAGTTTCTCGCGCATCAGTGCGCGAATCAACTTAACGTAGAAGCGCGCTCCTGAAGCCTTCAGGGATCCTTTGCCAACTTCTTCATTTCCCCCACAGCCCCCAGGAGCACATCGATCATCCCAGTCAACAAAACCATGTCGACGACTAGTGTTTCTTCGTAATGCCAATAATAAACTGCAGCCTTTTATGATGCCATTTTTTGTATTTCTATCAAGTGGGCCGGTCGAATGGAACTAGAATGACAAGGTTGCTCATTGAAACGGGAGAGCATAGACAAGTGACAAGTCTGTCCCTTCGAGTTATTGCACTTAAAAAATAAACTTCTAATCATTTCAGTAAAGTAAAGATAATCTATCACCAGCACGGTTCTATGGTGTAGTGGTTAGCACTCTGGACTTTGAATCCAGCGACCTGGGTTCGACTCCCGGTAGGACCTCTTCTTTCATGCTTTGCCACGATGATTTCTTTACTCGTTTTTGCAGCGGCCTGAGTCATAGGAATCGGGACCTGTCAAGAACCCGTTGATTCCAATAAATAATTCGGGTTGTCGGGAGAGATTCAATTCTGGATCATATAACACATACTAACACCCCCCTCAAACGAAAACCACCATATATGGACTTGAAGTTTGCACAGGTATCACCGTATCAGACATCATATATGCTAACAAATGGGGGTTACCAATAATTCGAGTTGTTTAGAGAGGTTCAATTATGGATCATATACCACATAATAACAACCCCCCCCCCCCCCCCCCCCCCCCCCCCCCCCCCCCTCCTCCCTCTCAAACGAAAACCATCATATATGGGCTTGAAGTTTGTACAGGTATCAGACACCATATATATGTTAACAAACGAGGGGTTACCGGGATTCGAACACAAAACCTTTCGATTACATAAGGGCTCTGATACCATATCAATAACCAGTTGATCCCAATAAACTCGTACTATCCATACTCTAAATAGGACAAACCAAAGTGGCAACTGGGTTTCGTCATAGAAATCAGTAAGCAGCATGCAGTGAATTTGAATCCACCCAGAATTCAAGATCCTGAAACTGCACGCAACGCAAAACGCAATCAAAACGCGGCCTGGTGATCTGGTGGTCTGGAGCAGTGCGTACTGAATTCATCACCATCTCTATCTAATCTAGTACTGGCCAACATAACAGAACACACACAGGAACGTGAAACACGTGTGCTTTTATCCATGGCGGTCTCGTGGAGGGTGCAGCTTTATCCATGGCCACGCAAACATATTAACGCAGCAGATAGATGTCTGTACTGCCTGCCAAATTTGAACGGTCGAAAAACCCCGTGGCTTACTGTCCTTAACCCAGCTTACGTCGTCTTTGAAAGAAGCTGCTAACACATACAGAGTATTAGAGTATCGTTATTCGTTACGCGTAGTACGAATAGTATTGTGTTATACAACGACTATTAAGTATGTGATTGGGGAGAGTTATATTCCTTATTAGAGTTGTAGAAGTTAGGTTAATTTCCGTATTAGTGTTAGGGTTATTATAGAAGTCAGTCTCTGTACTCTGTATAAACCCAAGTAATTCCAATAATAATACACAACAGGTTCCACCGTATTCTGATTCATCAACACACCGAGAGAACGGCTGCTGCAAATATCAACTTAAGTACCTACCTACGTGTCTCTCTCTCTCTCTTTCTACGTACTATACATTGGCTTAGTGTACGATATGTCAAGAGAAGGAGAACAAGTTGGAACAGAACTTAGTCTCTGTTCTCTGCTGGTCCAGTCTCCCTCCCTCTTTTTTCCTTGTACTGTTTCACATGCATGCATATCTCCATGCAATGGGAGGCCAACACCTGACGGTTTTCTGACAGCGACCGCGACGATTAGATTTGAAAGCGTTTGTGTCAAAGAAACAGTCGTACGTCTCCCGCTCGCTCTCCGCTCTAAATCGCAACAATCTGTCGAGAAAAAGTGCGTAGGTCTTTACCAAATATCGTACTGAAAAAAAAGTATTGAAGATGCGGATACTTATTGTTGTGTCGGAATGGAAAAAGTTCCATTTCGTTCGAATGTATTTGCTAAAACCCATATTGACGACTGATTCGTAATGTAATTATGTCATGCGCGCCTCACGAAGATTGACTCAGTGTAAATTATATCTCTAGGTCTAGGTGTCTTCAACTTTCACCAACTATTTCTTCAATGGAATGTTAATTTTTTTCCCTCTTTTTTCTTCTCGTCGAGTCCATTATTGTGGCGTTTAAAACTTGAGAGGGATGAAGGAAATAAAGAGAGGGGGGACACCTGTGCTTTTATAGAATAGAATTTAAGGACTGAATGATCAAAGACTAAAATAGAATATAATTTGTGGGTGAAGTCGACGAAGGAAGTTTTCTGAAATTCAAACTTTTTGTAGCAAATTCTAATGAAAGTTCAACACAAAGGGAATTTTTCTCTACATTCTCATGATCACAATCCTTACAGATTTGAATACAGGTCGATATTTTTTCGTCCCGCACAATGATATCAAAATTCAATTCAAACTTTGATGCAGTTAAGTTGACAACGCATATGATATAATAGAGCTCGAACGTTGAACAAACAATATCATAGACCAAAACACAAGCGGTACGACTGTATGAGAATTGTTTAATGTAAGTTATGATTTAAAAGTAACATATATGTATTAATTGATGGAATTGGAAAAGTAAAATCAACGAGTTTAGAGTTTCGATATTTTGAAATTTTGGTGCATGAAAGGAAGAGGAGAGGAGAGGAGATGAGATGCGGTTGGTTGTATGTAGCCAAGGAATTGAGCGCGAGACGGGCAATGACTATAAAAGTGGGGCGAGAACACCTAAATTCACCATAAACCCGATATCCAATATGTTCCTGGCGGCTACTACCCGTATTTTCCCCATACCCAGTTTAATACGGAAATTTCTCTCGTTGACTGAGCTAAGGTAGATACCCAGGCATAATTACCATGTAACTCTAAATTTTGTTGCAATTACTATAATATTTTTTTTGTGGTCTAGTTGTGAATTATTGATTTGTGAGCATTATTAATGGCTGACTTTATTCTAATTTTGACCAAACCCCCTGATGAAATTCAATTCGCATCCCTAATCCCTATTGCCTCTGGGGTTGACATTTGCAAAAATCATAACGATATTAATTAATAAAATGGCAACTACGTACGCACAAACCTCATTCCAAAAACCATGGATCAGCTAGTTAATTACTCGATCAACGGGCTGAAGTGCTAAACAATATTCTAGGGTTCAGATACAAAGTCCATTCCCTTTAAACCCCGATTATATCATCGTATCATCATATATGTGATAATACGCTGACACGACACGATTATATTTTGTAGTCATTATATTATGATGTCGTGAACGATACTATGACCGGATTTTGCAGTACGTAATTTTGTATAGTATCCACTCTCATATTCTATTCGGCACACAGGATAGCAAATTGAGCGATCACAAATTTTCAAGATCATAAATTTGAGCGATGCAAGTAAAAAGTTGTCACTAACGATTAAATTCTAAAGTAAATTTCCACCACCGCCATTTTGTATGCATGTGGCGCAAATGCACAATAGTTTTGACTAACCATATTTCATATTCCACTAACGATGTTATATGTCTCCCATTCAGTACAAAAAAGAAGAAGATAACGATGCTATAAATATTTGTTAAAATTATCTCTTATTTTTAGAAGAGTGATATTGATTTTTATATTCATATGTTGTTAGTCTCCCATTACTGACAAAATTAACCATATTCTTCATTTATATGTCACTAAAGTTCTTTTTAGTTCTCTTTTGTTGTCATATGTTGTGATAATATGAGTAGACAATACAATAGAAATTAGCGAAAACCCGTGAAACCATTTTAAATAGCTTTTTTATAGTTTTCAAAAGTTGTTTCTTGTGCGATTCTATTAATTGTTGAAATAATTTTATTCAAGAGTGTCTAATCTCACTAGACTCATTTTCTACATAATAATTCCTCTTCATTTGTGCAAACCTCATCCCCGATACCCTATTGCTAATATATTATTTTCATATCCTTTCTCTCTCAATTTTCTCATCTCGCTACGCCAGAATATTCCTCTCGTTATTTTCCTACCTTTGTCTTAGTCTCAACATTTATACTAAACGGGTCCAAGGAAGTAACTAAACACATTTACGTTCCTCTTTGTTAACTAACTCGATTTCTTAGAATTTGCATGTTTCTGCTTTCTATTTTCATGTTATTGTGGTTGTACCTCTATTGTTACAATTCTACTTCAATCACAATAACGAAACTATGCTAAACAGGGTGACATAAGTAACTAAACAACAATAGTGCCTTAAGTTCCCGTTACACTTACTCCTAGTAAATTACGTCCCTACTATTTAATTATAGTCAGTAATATAATGTAGTTCCTATGATCCAACGTGGAACCAAGTAAAAAAAATGTTAGGTTAATTATCGTGAAAATCCATTTGGATCATATATTGATTAAGCAGCCACACTTGTTGCTTGCAGATTTTGCTAAACGCACCTCCCTACGCTATGAGTTGATATGTCGTTGAATCGCAATCAACCTATCGTAGTGCGTGATCGTTTCAAGAGTTGAAATGAATGAATTTATCGTTTAGACGAAGCACGCGGTTGGCATTTCCTTCTCAATTCACAAGTAAAGTCTGTTATAACTTCTTTGTTATGAATGAATATGGACTAGTAGTTTTGGTCACATCACATGCGATGAATTTTCTTCTCTTAATTGTTTGTTTTCCCTCCTCAATTAAGTCGTGTACTTACATGTGCCTAGGCTTTGACTTGTCCTATTTTTTCGTTTATTAATTAGGCAGTAATGTGGTGGAATTATGCAAATGGGTTGACCTAATTATTGAATTCGTAATCGTACGCAGCTATATAGCTATAGAGAATTTTGATTGATTAATTCAAATCTTGAATTAGTATTATTAGGGTTGACAATTATTGTATGGTTTGAGCAATCTTGTACTAATTAGTTATTATTATCCTTAATTAAAGTCGTTGTATTAAATTACCACCTGGGTGCACGAGGCCATTTGCATTGCTAGGTGGCAGGCACCCTTTGGGAAGTTCTTTATAACAATATGACATAGAACTATGGTTATCTCGTGTAGTTATAGTGATATACTCATAAATTATTCTTTTTTTTGCAGAAATTCGTGCCTTTTTTATTCATTGTTATGTAGTTTGAAGATTGATATTGGTTTTTGAGACGAATGAAATTATTAAAATTATGATTTATAGTAGGGCTGGGAATATAGAACATACCATTTGAAAAACCATGTTCAAACCGGACCGTACAGTTTGGTCGGGATCATAGACCGTTAAGTATGATCTGGTCTTATCTATGGTCTGTATTATATGATGCTTTGATCTCTTGGTCTGGTCTGGTCTAGACCGCGGTTTACCGGACCAAATCGTGGACCCAGCCGACTTCTGATCAATACGTGTTACCAGCCCACTAGATCATCTCCCAACTCCCAAAACGATACCCAAGTCTTAATCTTAATTTTGAAAATCTCATCCCCTAATTCATTCACAACCACATTTCACCAGAGAGTAGAAACGATCGTGTCTCCATATGATATAATGTTAATGTTTATGACGTTATTGTGCAAGTTGTGATGCTTTGATATTATATCTTCGTAAGTTACTTTGAGATTTATACCATCAAAATTATTCATGCATGTTGGAATTTATATTTTAAGGCAAAAAAAAACTATTTTTTTCTTGGCTATTGGTTCAATTTTTTGTGTGGTTGATTAATGTTGTCAATGATATACTTATCGAGATCTAAGAGTGATCATGGTAAGGTGTATCACATCCTACTTCAGTGGCCAGATGGCCAAGCACTTAGTAAAGCTCTTAAAGCAAAATTGAAGAGATATACTGGCCGGGTTGACGATCTCACCATCCGTCCAGACTCTCTCACACAAAGTGTCGATAGATTAGAGATGGATAAAAGAAAAGGTCTATATATGACAAATCACGAAGAGATTCGTGGTCCTCATGAATCAGATTGTCCACCGCAAGATTTCATTGTTGACTGGAGGGGAAAAAAAACATTTGTTGAATGACATATATGTGTATGAATAAACGACGATATTCGTCTTCTGCTCGCGCTTAATGAAGGTGAAAAGCAATAACTGAACTTGTATCCTAAACCACCTCTCTCAAACCCCACAAACTTAGCCCCGGTGAATGATCGTTGAACCCTTAATTGGCCTTCCTCCTCATCTTCATCATGAGGAAGAAAACCACTCAAAAGGAAATGAATTGAAACCAATAAAAGATGAAACTATGTCAAACAAAATTTTACAGTTTGACCTTACGGCAAACTGTAGTTTTCTTTCTTCATGGTGGATCCTAATTACAAAAATATTCGGCTCCCCACATTCTGGATGAACCGCTAAGCTAAGCCCACAAACTTGGAAAAGAAAAGGAAACAAATGCGCCAGAGATAACATATCAATCATCCTACTGTTTCTCTTTGTCCTTCTTTTTTTCTGTCTTTTTGGCAACATGCAAACTACCCAATAAAAGAAAACAAAATTTTTTGATATTTCGAAGATGCCTTTGTTCAGTGAATTCACTCTGTTCTTTGTCTTTCGCCTCTCTTCTTGCTCTGCTGCTGCAGTGGTAGCATAGTTGGAAAGTATTTGAGGACTCATTTTCATGCTGTACAATTGGAGTCTTCCCTTTCCTTTCCTTCCCCTGTTTTTTACTTTCTCTGTTCTCTTCTCTAGCTGTATTCATCCTCTGTTTTGCGGGATGGTCAGTGGGGCAGAGTCCCTCTGCAGCTCTGCCACTTGTCCTCCTTTCAGTCGTCCCTTTCTTCCCCAATTTGGGCAATCCCCATTAATGGGAATTGATTTGATTCATGGCTGCTGCTGTTCTGCTGTTCATTATTTTCTGAGGGAAAGTTTGATGGGCAGACCATTCTGGGGAAGAGCAAAAGGACCATACTGAATTCCATTATTGTCACCCACTATAGACCACCTGCCAGCAACACAAGAAAAAAACAGAGTCTCAGCCTTCTCTCTCTTTCTCATTACCCCCAACTTGCCATATTTGGATAGTCAAGAAAAGAAAGAAAGAAAGAAAAAAAGGAAGCAACAGAAGAGGCAGAGAGCTCAATGGTTAACCGACCTGTACTTTGTGGTCAGGTGATGGAGCAGCACTAATATCTCCACCTTGGCGAGCTCATTTCCAGGGCAAGCGTGGGTCCCGCTGCCAAATGGCATGAATGTATTGGGCTTTGGCGCCACCTGTTGATTGGCAATCAAGGGAAGACGAAACAGAAGAAAGCTTATCAGAATCGATGGAGGATTGGGAGGAAACAGACAGGAGATAGTTGTCGCTGTTACTGTTTTACAGTGGCAAGAAAAAGCTTTTTTTACCTCGAATCTGGAAGGGTCGAATTTCTCAGGATCAGGGAAGATTTCTGGGTTGTGGTGAATGTTCCTGAAAAGTGGCAACACTTTCCATCCTTTTGGGATCAGATACCCTGAAAAGTGACAAAAAAAAAAAAAAAAAAAACGAAATATCAGTATCATTCATTCTGTTGCAAAGAGAAATGGATTTTGAACTGAGAAATTAACCCAGAAGAACACTGACCTTCATACTCGACATCTTCAACAGCTTCTCTGAAAGTGAAGGAAAGAATTGATGCAACCCTGAGTGTCTCCTGAATCACACGTGAAGTGATGGGCATCTGCTTTGTATCTCCCCAATTCAGAACTCCCTTCTCCCTGCTAATCATCTCCTTCGCTATCGCCTCTTGTTCTTCCTGCCCAAAACCAAAACACAAAAATTCTGAAATCAGTTCCAGCAATTCTACCCTTTTCCCCTGTTTTATGAATTCTTAAAGATTCAAATTTTTTTTTTGGGAGAAAAAAAAGAGAGAAACTAACTGTGACGGCCTGGAGAACAGATGGGTTGTCACGCAGGTACTTGAGAACCCAGGTGAGAGCACTGGCGGTGGTGTCCCTGGCGGCGAAGATAACTCCGATGACGTTATCGGCGATTTGCTCGTCGGTGAGCCCTTCTTTGTCTTCCATGAAGGAACCCAGAAGGTCGTTGTGGTCCAGCTTCATTTCCCGCCTCGCCGCCATGATTTTCGCCAGGATTCGACCCAGCTCCTTCCTCGCCTTCATCGCCTTGTGGAACAGCGTCCCCGGAAGATTCACCGGCATCGAATTGTAACCCTTTTCCAGGACATAGTAACACCTCTTCAAATCCTCCCCGTGCATAGCTCCATCGTTTCCAAATATCGACAGCAGCGCCACATTGAACGTGTACTGCAAAACCCACAAATCAAAGAACAAAAATTTAGCCTCCCCAATTCTCATTCTTTCCCCTCCAAAAACAGAGTGCTCTGTTTTTTTGTTTTTATGCTCTGTTTTTATCCTATTACCGTTTTCATTTCGAGGTACGTATTGATCTCGTGAGTCGCTTCCCACGAACGGAGAGCATGAACGGCGAGGGATTCGACCTGCGGGACGATGTAATGGAGCGATTGCGGCATGAAAGCTCGGAGGACGAGCTTCCGCAGCTTGGAATGGTAATCCCCCTGGTGGAAAAAGATGGCCTGCCGGCCCAGCATCCGCTCTTTGCTCGCCGGAAATGTGGGCTTGAAGAGGTTCGATTTCGTCACGAGCACGAATTTCGCAGCTTCGGGGCTGGAGATCATGACGCAAGGGCATCCCAGGATGTGGGTCTTGAAGATCGAACCGTACCTGCTCTGTTTCGAGGCGAAGAACACATTGGGATCCTGCGAGTACATCTGGAAAGTCTCTCCGACGTACGGGTACCCGAGGGAGCCCGGCGGGAGGGGCAATTGCGGCCCCCGCCGCCGGCGGAGGAGGAATCGGGTCAGGACGAAGAGGAAAGATGCGAAGATGGCGGCGAGGATGGAGATGGGGAGAACAGGGGAGTTGAAGATATCCATGGATTGGATAAGATTGAGATTAGAGGATAAAGACAGGTAGTGATTGGGGATTGTTTTTCGGGGTTGGGAGTGGAATTGGGAATGGAGAGTGGGAGGAAGGAGAAGATGAATTTATAGGGTTGGTTTGGAAGGGTAGAAATGGGAAATTGGGGGAAGGAAGGAACAGCTTGAAATCCACTCTACACACGGAATCTGAATCCAGCTCATTCATGGGAAGACTGAGACTGACTGAGGAGAACGAGAAGGAAGAAAGTGCTTCTTTTTTTTTTGGCTCCATTTTTCTGTTATATTAGTTTTATTATGTGGGAGTATGGGAGAGAGGGCACGTGGCAGGAAGATAGAAGAGGGGAGGCAAACAGGAAGGTGGCAAGAAAAAGAGTGGAGGGTCAAGAGGGAGCTGTTACTGTAATGAATGAATGAATGAATGAATGCAAGAAAACAAAAAGGAAGAAGAAAGGGAATTTATAAAATTGGGTTTGTGTGAGACAGGAAGAGGGAAGTTGGCAAGCAAGTTGGAGATGGGGGGATTTGACCAAAAGGCTATTTTTGAATGCTAGCAGCAGCATCCAGTCAACTAGGTTAAGGGGAGAAGCATTTGGTACTGTGACAAACATTGTTATCAGTGATGGCAATGGGTCGGGGCGGGTAATATCTGCGCGGGTACGGGGCGGGGCTGGTCGACCCATCCTTATTTGCTATTTGGAAAAAAATACAAGCAAAATTTTAATTTTTACGATAAAACGAATGTGAAAAGACTTCATGAATGGATAATAGTGATAATATAATGGTTAATTGAGTCTATTTAGTTGAAAGGTCAAGTCTGACTAGTTAATCTTGACCTAGAAAGTCAAATTAGGAGATATATGCATGGATGACATAAGAAATTGACTTAGAATGGGCCAAGAACAGGGCGGGTCGGAAGTTGGTACCCATGCCCCGTCCCACTCTACTGCGGGTCGGGTAATACCCGCCCCATCGCGGATCAGGTCGGGTAAAACCCGACGGGGCGGGTTCAAATTGCCATCCCTAGTTATCACTATAGTAATTGGGATATGCTATGTTGGGATAGAAGTGCATTATGGTTCATTATGCACCTTCAGTGAGGTTCAACATGCTCCACAAATCCACAAATAATCACATGATATCTTGCAGTCTACTTAATTAACAAGTAAGGGTTTCAATCTCAAAGGGATAAAATTGGAGTGGTGTATGTCTACAAGTGTTTCGAGGTGGTTTTGGAAGGTGTGACTTCCGAATTCCTTGTATGTTTCGCAAGATTTTGTAGGTTTTGTTGTTGTTGTTATATTCACCAGGTAGGTTTTACATGACAAGTTCCAATCTTGGTTAGAATCGATGAATGTTTGGAAATGTTGATAGTCTTTAAGGGTATTCTACAACAACACAGGCTTTGTTGCACCTGAGGACTTGGATGAGATTCTAGGTATATCGATAATTTTTACTGCATCAACGTAAAAAGATATATTTGTTTTCAGTTCTAAACAATGTAGTTAAAAGCGCGTTTCTAAGTAGAAACGTCTCGGTGATCTAGAAGTGTAAAATCATAAGTTTTTAAGTTTTAAAACGCGTTTTAAACTACATTAGCTATAAAAACCGTGATATTGCATAGAAGCGTTTTAGTGATCTAAAAACGTAAACCCATAAGTTTTTAAGTTTTAAAGCGCGATTTTGACTATATTGATTCAAAATTTCATTCTCTCACTTACATCCAACTAAATGACTTCTTAAATACATCTAACAATTTTGACTGCACCCGAGTACATTATATGACGATTCGAATTGCATATCTTATGTTTGACAATTTCTAATTGCATCTGGTATGATACTGTGATCAACTCTCAATTACAACATGATTTCGAACACTTTCACATAGCAATTTCACTGTGAAATTTGCAAGCTTATATATATATAAAATATAAAAAGGGAAAATGAAGAAAGAAAAGGTGGTTGGGTTGGGTCCATTATTGATTGGTATATATTGCTTTCATTTCTGTCTTTGTGCTTCTCTGTCTCTGTGGACTGAAAATGGGGAGTATGATCCGTACCACAGCCTTTTGGCATTTGCATGCAATTTTTTTTGTCCTTTTTATTCATTCCTTCCCCAATTTATTTTGCTTTCGTATTGGGACCGCCTTTAACTTTTAAGCGTGTTCGTCTCCAATAGGCATGGCAATGGATCGTGTTAGGCGGGTTTTATCAAATCCAAATCTAAATCCATGAGTTTATCTGCAAAATAAAATCTAGGTAAAACCCGATGGGTTTGAAAAACTCAAACTCAACTCAACCCGCTGGATATCCGCGGGTTCATGGGTACCCGTGGGTTTTTGTGGTAAAAATTTACAATAACAAGTTTTTTTCAAAATAAAAGTTTAACATCAATTTTCTCATACAAAAAACACAAATCTAGAGCATACGGGCAAACCACAAATGATCAAATGCAAATTGTTCAAAATTAAAGATAAACATCTATAAACAATAAGATTAATTGAAAACTTCTTCCTCGTCAACTAAGTTTCTTCACTCTCCATTTCATAATATCAACTTCATTCTAAACAATTAGAAAGAACAAATTATACATGTCTCCACAAACATAAAGAATATTAGTTGTTTAAGGAAGATATATTATTTAGAATATTAAATATACCGGGAAAGTAATTATATGTGTGTGGGCGGGTATCCATGGGACAGGTTTACCTAAACCCAAACTCAACTCGACCCAGTGAATAATGTAGCGGGTTTAAACCCGAACCCGGCCCAAAACCCGTCAACATGAGTTTTACCCGCGTTGACCGGATTGGATAGGGTGGGTACATGTGGATTCGGGTTTTGTTGCCATCCCTCCCTACTCTCCATGTCCCAACCGTATAACAAACACAGCCAAATTTCCTCAACTACTTGCCCTTAATAAAAGCTTCAATTCATTAATGGCCCCTCCTTTTTTTTTCCCTTTCATTCTTCTTTTTCATTACGTCGTCTTTCTTTACATGCAGAATGCAACCGTATAATATTTGCCCTTTAACTTCTCCTCTTGATTGCCTATCGTGGCAAACCGAGCTGCTGCGTGATTTCGATCTGGAGAAAAATACCGTTTAGGTGATTTGGTGCTATTTGGTATGTTGGATGCTTTTCAATTCGAATTGAAGTCGTCGATATAGTTACGTTTCTCCATTCAATCAATTTTAGGGTTTAGAGTTTAGTTATTGAAGTTTAGATATGCGGGTGAAACGCGCCATGACATTTAATAAAGTTAAATGATTGTTACTACTTACGCTTTGCACCTCCTCAAATAACTAATGTACGAAGAGGGAGTTCGATGTATAGAGAGACCCGCCTACATTATGTTATACGAGTCTTATAAAGATTTCTCGGGAGTTTCTTGACTACGGTAATTATGGTTGCGACTATGGAGCATGCTTTGAGAAAGCGCAGAGCTCCGCAACTACGATTACACGGGAAAAGAAGGAAAAAAATGATAAAAATCTAACACTTTAATCAAATCTCACATCGACAAAGTACGAGAGATATCGATTTGTAGGACATAAGAAACAACTCAATCTTAACCGACAAGGCGCTTTTTAAAGTGAAATTGATGAGATCTTACAAGAACTCTGAATGTGTTCAACGTGAAACAATATATACAGAGATGAGTCATCTCTTATATACCTGATCATGGCAAATGAAACGGCTTGAGAACCTTTCTCGATCGATCAACTTGAGTATACGTATTACATATACATGGATCGCATTGATTTTTGTATACGTTAATACGTACGTACGGTCGTCGTCGGTTGCATGCATGTCGCCACGTGGATGATAATGGATGAGGTTGTGGAGCAATTACTAATTTGCACGTATACACAGACATCGTCCAAATGCTTCACTCTCCAAATTCATGGATTCGAGATGAAAGTTAACCAATGAGCTCATTCATGTATCATGGAGCAATTACTAATTTTCTATATTTTTCTATATTGAGTGAGAGATCTGTTAAGAAGTAGTTGATTCAGATAATTCGAATTATTGGAAGAGGTTCAATCGTAGATCTTATATTGTTTACCAATACACCCGTTCAAACGAAAGTCGTCATATATGGGGGCTTGAAGTTTGCACATGTCCGGACACCATGTGCTTAATTAATAGAAGCGAATGAGGGTCTCATGGGGATTCGGAACAGAAAACCTCTCGCGATGATCACAGAAGGCTCGTCCAATACCATGTCAATAACAAATTGATCCCAATATATAACTCGAGTTGTTGGAAGAGGTTCAATCGTTGATCATATATATATATACACCATTTACTAACATCTGCATATCTTTATACATTAATAATGTAATGGGATGATTCAACCTCAATTTTGTTAAAGTGCCGAGTAGCTTAAAAAAAATATGTTCTTTTCCTCGAGTACAAGTATATGTTTGACTGTTGAAATGTGAATATTGTTTAATACTAAGGATAATCTAAATGACATCCAAATCATAAGGGAATCGACTATATTTTTGGAAGATAAATTGTTGATTATACTCCTAAAACGTGTTTAGCTAGTAAACCCTCCTTTAAAGAAGGGGAATTCAAAGGGCATATGCTGCTATAAATAGCATAGCTGCCCGACCCCAAAAAAATAAAAAGAAACACACACACGGAAAGAAGAGAAGAAACAAATACAATATAAGTGTTCTTCATAGATATCCTTATTTTCGCACGAATAAATGAGAATTGAGTGTGATTGTTTTATCCTTGAGGAGGCCGTTTGATAGTCTAATGTGCACGGTTAGTAGGTTATATGCCACACACGTCTTAAAGAGAAACAAATTAATCCGTGACTACCAGTTCGATTTGTAACATAGTGTCGGACGAGGCCAGGTAATTGGCCATCAATTTGGTATCTCTCTCTCTATACATAAACATGCTCTAATCACGATAATTACCATGGAGTTCCTACGTACTGAAGTGGGTCGTTCCCGAAAATAAACGTTCTCCTTTTTCTCATTTGGAAGAATGAAGCAAAAAAGGAGAATCTTACACGAACATTTCCTTCTCTTCGAGTAACTCTAGACCTTCCTCATCGATGTTTTCTTGCACCCATATCCCTCTCGCCAGAAAGATGAACTCTTAGCTTTTTCCCCATATCCTTACTTTATATCATTACTTTATAAGGAGATCGACCAGATCACACACTAACGATTCGAGTTATTTGGGAGAAGTTCAATAATTGATCTTATACCCTTTACTAACACGAGACATCATAATGAAACGGACATTGATGAGTTGTTGAGTTTGCCAGTTTGGAGCAAAATGTGGTGGCATTGTTTTCTTTGTCCTTATGCCTAAGCCAATCATTAGTCAAATTCAAAGCTTCCTTCCAGCTCCAGCCCCTGGGAATTAAGAAGAAGAATACGAAAGTCTTTTGTTTTTATATTTGTAATAGATGCATGTGATGGAACTAATGTAATGTGGGTTAATTAATGCCTTTGAAGATGAATTATTAATTAATAATTAATAATTAAAGATCGACAGAAACCAAACCAGGATGGTATCCCGGTTTTGGGTTTGCAACTTGCGACTTAAATTTCACTCTCTGTTTCCCTTCTCTTTTTGGGAAGTTCTGGTTTTAATTTGCAAGTTGTTTTTATACACAACAAGTTGGAACTTTTCAATGCATGGATGGGCCGTTGTTATAATTAATGAAAGGACAGATGGTTAACCCCATTCTCCCCTTCCTTGATTAATAGTCCATCATCATTACGCAAAGTCAACGATATAATAATCGTTACTAACTCCAGTAATTAATACATTGATTAGTTCGAGTTCAATTAATTAGCAGTTGTCAACTCGTGTTTAACAAGTTTAAGTGCATGCACTTTGGATCGTTAGGCTGTCCATTTTATTACAGTTTTTGTCTTCTGTGCTACCTGCACACCGTACATACAACAAGGGAGTTTTATTTATTTATTTATTATTATTATTATTATTATTATAAACCGGTGTTCAGTTTTATTAATCGATCAAAAGAATGTTAATGTTGCATCATCCATTCGAAACTGATCAATAAGAAAGAATAAGGGTTGATCGGTCGACTCAAATATTTGGAGCGTCCTCCAGTCATGGTAGTGTGAATGTCGTACAAATCTCTAGCAATATAGTTTTCTCTGAATCAATTTCTTATGGATAGTGACAAACAATCAGCCTCGACCGCAAACATTTGTAAATCACATTTTCGATAATTGGATTCCAAAATCCATGGCGCAAGAGCTCCAGGGCTATCGCCGCACCCTAGTTTCCCCCCGACTCGCTTCGCTCCCAACAAAAGGAAATAGCCAACAACATCACGTATCACTACTCCCGAGCATTATCATATGTTAACTGTGTGTCTGAACAACTGTTTTGACACGAAGTTTTGTAGTCGCGACAGACATAGTATGTTCCTAGCTCCCATCCCTTTCAAGATTCTACGGATTTGATCTTTAAGCTCTCAAGAACTAACTCCTTCTTTGACCACCACCATCCCCAATTCGTCGCCGGCCTCCTATTTCCTTGTCTCGAGAACATTGCCACTATATGATGGTTCCGATTTGGTAACATTAACCATTTGTCTCGACTCAAGCTCTCGTAAATCCTTCGGTCACAACTAGAAGTTGTGAAATCGTCCCGTTTCTATATGAGTGAGTAAAAATTTCACATTTGGGTTGGTATATGATGCGATATTAGACTAGAGAAATAGCTCGAGAAGACGTTGTGGGCTGAAGATCTCTCTCTCCCTCTAATTCTTTCAGTTGCTTAGATGTCGATGGAGAGAGAGAGAGAGTATAACATGATTACTCGATCGTACGTTTGTTATGGAGGTATAATGCACCAAATCGAAAGTTACCTATAAGGAAAAGGCCACTAAACCCATAGGTCCACTTTGTGATAGTATTATAGCTAGGAAATCGCATGACCTAAAAGAATAAAGAAAGCCACAAAAGTCATGATGCTGATGATCCAAGTCATTGCCCATATACATTTCTTGTTGTGTTTCATTTCCTCCCTTTTTCCTTAAGATCTCTTCATGAGATTTTGCCGTTTTGCAACTTGTGATAAAAGGTGGATACCACTATAGCTTGCTACTTGTGCTCAAAAAGACCTCATCAAGATTTATATGCACAAACACATCCCATAACGAAGCCGCCCACCACACTTAACAAAATGGAGAGAAAGTGAAAAGAAGCTGGCAAACAATAATCGTCCAAGAAGCTGCAAACTATATAATAATCATCTAGACGGCTGGGTTTCGTTTTCAAAGGAAACACGTACAGCTGGGAGAAAGTGCATGGCCCAAAAAAGAGAGCATGTGGCGAGTACGAAGTCGATTTGCCTATCACCTCAACTTAGACATATTCCTTATTTTCATTAAATGATCAAGAAGGTAACCACAATATGATAAAATGTAGTTAGAATATTGGAGAAATTGAATACGGTAGCTAAAATATGAGACAATAAGAGGAAAATACCAAGTAATTTGAGTTAGATTACATGTAATTCAGGCAAGAACGGGTAGAGAATGGGGCGGGTGATCAGGGCAGGTCGTGTCGACGAGAGGTTACTCATTCCCGCCCCAAAGCATGCTAAACATGTCGGGTAAAACGGGTCAGATCAAAATTGACATCCCTACTTCCTAGTAGACGCGTTGGTATGACGAACACCCCCCCACTCAAAAGGGAGCATGTCGTGAGTCGCGACTAATTGACATGGAACGTTGGATGCGCCTATCACCTCATAAGCTCTAATGATGGTTCCGCATTCGAAAGAGGGTCTATGGAGGAGAAGAAGTCCACCGTTTTGATTCAAACCTGCGATCTACAATTAAAAAGTAGCGAGAATACTGTTGGACTCAACCCTCGTCCGCGCTAACAGCTGAGATGAAACATTTGATATGATAAAGTGCAATAGGATTAGTTGGAAGCCATTACCTAATCACTTACGATACTTTTACTATGAATACAAATAATTTAGTTAATCGGATAATCTACATGGAAAATGACACTGATCAACCCGAGAAAAGTCGTACATTAAAAAATGGTTTACACAACATCACTCATAGATTAGCTGCCATCTTTTTGTTGGCTTTCTTGAGCATAAATACCATTAAAAATAAACTAGTTTTTAGCTTTATAGACTAAATTGCAAACTGATCACTTATTTAATTAGGGACAATGGGGAAAAAAGCAAAGCAGCTTGGCTAGCTGTTTCCCTCCTTTTCTCGGAAAGGGTTCCACTCCACACTGACTCAGCCTGACCACCCTCATCTCTTTTACTGTTAATATCTTAATAAGGTAAACCAACAATTAATTAATTAATTAATGATAGCAGTTAATCTAAGCAACATTATTTAATAAATTAACTAATCATCCTATTTAATATGATTAAGCTGCCAATCTGTCATCTTGTCCTCTCTTAGATACTTTATAAAAAAAAAACTGCTTAGTGCTTAATCAGGTGGTCTGGTGGCTAGCTAACTGACACATGCAGAGTACTAAATACAAAGAACTGGGTTTTGGTTTTTTTTTTATTAATGAAAAGGAATAAGGCCACGTGTAAGAACATGATTTGAGGTACACATTTGTGTACGTACGTAATGTACGCATATTCTCCACTATTTTTCCCCCCTCTTTTTTTTTTGTTGGCTTTTGCCGGCCTTCAATATTTAAACGTAATTAATTCTGTTAAGGTTGCTTTTAGAAGTCGTTTAAGTTAACATTAATAAATCTTTGCTGATTAGTAAATGAGATTTATGAAATATTGTATGAAAAGAGACGGAATTATCTAATATGTGTTATTTAAATGTGTTATTAGATACACGCTAAATGCACACTTGCCAACTAAATCTCCTACCTAAATTAAATTCGATTATCTCTTATTCCCTTAACAACTAATAATTACTAATTTATCAAGTACTAATTATTGTTCCTAATTATCGCACTAATAGTAATAAATACCTCTATCATACCGAGTAATCATTTTATGGAAGTCAATAAAATAAAATAATATTTAGCAAGAAAATTTAGAAAAAATGACAGAAATAAATATTACACAAATTTATAAAACACAAGTGGGCTGCTAAATATAAACAATGAAAGCAGCATCCATCCAGTTCACGTCGGCGTACTAATGGGCTACACCAACATGCATGGGATGGATGATTTTGGAATATAAAACAAAGAAGGATAAGTCAAAACGGCAGACAATGCCAGTTGGATTTTGGCCTCAATTGTTTCTACCAATAATAATAATTGTGGTCCTTGTTGGAAATTAACATAATAATAATGATGATGATGGACTAGTTTTTATTTTCTTGTAAAAAACAATGGACTTCTATTCACCGGTTAACTTTCAAAAAGCAAAAAAATACTTCGAAAATTCGTCATTGTCGTCAAAATCTCGTTTTAAAGGTTAAAAGTTTGTTGTTTTATACTTCTAGATTCTCAAAACGCTTCTACGTAGAATCCCATTTTTTCCAGTTAAAGTGTAGTCGAAATCTGTACTCTAAAAGTTAGAAATTTATAATTTTACGCTTCAAAATCACGAAAAAGCTTATGCATTTCTAAGTCATCAAAATACTTCTACGTAAAATTGCCATTTTGACTGCATTGCTAATCCCCACGCCTTCAATCAGTAGCTAGCGGTGATGTCTTTTGCAACTCCGGCGGCAACACTCTCTCCCTTCTCTGTTCGTTTGCGGTGGTTTCGGATCTCTCATAGCTGCTCGCCCTCCCTGCTTTTCTAAATTTTTTTTGTTTTTTTGCCATAGATAGATCGTAAATAGATAGGGCATTACAAATTCTTGAAAAGTAAAAACGGTAGTCAACCTAGTGTTGAGCTACCGATGCAAGGGTTGTTTATGTCACTAAATGGGCAACCCTGTTAGTATGCCTAGAACCATAAATAATCGAATAAACGCAAAGAAAATCTTCCTTCGGCAAACTTCTTGAAAGCACCCATCCGCCGAGAACAAACTTTCTTATCTCCTATACGTCAAGTTCCAATAGGCTAACAGTAGAGTTGAAGTGCAAGTTACCTGCAAGAAGAACACACAAACCACCCCTAAAAAAACAAATCAAAATTCAAGTACCAACGAACCTCTACCACCGAAGTTGCTCCACAAGCTATATGAACTACTCTGCCTAAAGTGAGGCATATTTGGATGCGAAAGGTCGCAACGACAAATCCGTTAATCATGGTCCATTTCCCACGAGCCCGTAACTAAAGGAGCAGGCCCACTTCTACCTGTTGGGTTTCACTTTTTAGCTCGGCCAGCGACTCGGTCTTTCCTTGACCGGCCTTTTATTTGGGTCGTGACAGGAGTAGGCCCATCGAACTGAGGCTGGATTAAAGGCAGCCTATAACATTCTCGAGCCCACCAATTAGTTTATGACTTGAAAAAGGAAGTTTTCCATTGATTTTTTATTTAATCACTGACTGTCCGTTAGCTTTTGTCCTTTTGAGTTTTGACTTTCCTAATTAAGGGAATCTTGATTAATTTTTGAATTCATACTATTTTTTTTTTATCCAATTAATTCAAACTCAAGTTATAATGGTAATCAAACTTGCCATTGTAGGTATTGCTGATCCAGTCAATACTAGTAATCTCCACATTAACTAGGTATAATACATGTATGTGTAAAACTCGTTAAAAAATTGATAGGAATGAAGCGATTATGATGTTAGACTTCTCACCCGATACTTATATGAATACCCGAAAAAAACTAATTTCTTATATAAATAACTCAATATTTTCTTTTTGATAGAATGTCAGAATTTGATATTTTCAGGGTTGCTTACAATATTTTTTTTTTTAACAAAATACACTTGTATAACCATCATTTTTACGTTTGTAACAATATAATTATAATTATTCGAAAACACAAAATAACTAATTCCGCGCGGTAGCTGATGACTCTGTCTCAGTCCACGACTCTCCTCGTCCTCCTTCCCCTGGTCATGGCTGCCCTGTTTCCCAATTCCCTCCAATTGATTACTCATTGCATTAAATAATTCGAATAAAATACAGAAGAAATGCGTTTCAGTATCGCTCGATTTGGATTCGAAACTTGGGCAGGCTCTGTGATCTTCGGTTCAGACGCGATGCTAGCGGCGGAAGTGTCAGGGATTTAAGATTCCGCCGCCGAGTACGGAAGGAGAAGAAGAAAAGCGAAAATAAAAATGGTGGGCGGCGGCGGCGGAGGCGGAGGCGGAGGAGGGTTTTTGGGATGGAGGAATGTGTACCAGGAGTTGGCGAACTCGAAGCCGTTGTTCCTTTCGATCTACGCCACCGTCCTGCTTGGAGTTGTGTTCTCTTCCTTCTACGTCTTCTCCGCCATTCACTCCGCCTCCTCCTCTGTTTCTGCTCCCTGGCTCTCTTCTTCAAGTTCGCCTTCTCTCCCTTCTCCCCGAAGTAACTCTCCCCCTCTATTTCTTCACTCCTTTTGAGCTCAATTACTTGATAAAGATAGCTTCTTTGCATGGTTGATCGCCAGTTGGCCGATTTGTCTTATGCTTGAAGGGTTGACTTTTTTTCTTCTTTCTTCTTCTCATTATGATCGCATAACTGCTCAATAAATTCTTTTGTGTTGTTGTTGTTGTTCTTCACCAATTTTTCATTAATGGTGGAACGATCTTCTGTTTTGGGTGTTTCTGACGATGCAGTGGTTGGCCGGTATGTGTTGTCCTCTGTTTGATCTTTCTGATTAGCGTTACATTTTTGTTATTGTAACTTTTGACTTCGGGTGAGAATTATAGTACATTCCAGTTCTTGTTTGGAGATCGGTGGAATTGGCTGCAACCATTTAATGCATACTGCAATCCCCACCAGTTGATAGCTTTTTTTGTTTCTCAAGTGATTTCAGCTGTTTCTGCATTCTTACTTAGCATCCTCATTGTTCCTAAATTTGGTATCTTGTTGGAAATGTTCTATGTATTGCTTCAGCAACTGATAGGAAAGTTTCCCTTCATGGAAATTTCTTTACTTTGTAACACCTCGAAGCTCCAATTTCACTTAGAACTGCCTATACTATTATTGATATCGTTGCGTTATTGTACATGCAGTATACTTATCCAGGTTTGTATTTCCTTTTCTCCTCTTGGATAGATGTATTTGCACCTTACCAATCGCGCAACTTTTCTCAAACGAAAGCGCTGGGTACTGCTTCTTCACCACTATCACAGCTTCAAGCATCAGGCTCTGGCACAAAACCAATATGGGAAGTTCCACCAGAGAACTCCGAGATGCCACCTCTGGAGACCTTTAAACTGACTAAAGAACTTGTGCAGCAAAGAGTGAAAGACAATGTGGTAGTAGTGACCTTTGGTAACTATGCATTTATGGATTTCATCCTTACTTGGGTTAAACACTTGACAGACTTGGGAGTCTCCAATCTTCTTGTCGGTAGGTTAACTTCTTGCCTGGTTTCCATCTTCCAACTGCAGTGATCTCTGGTGAGCCGCTCATAAATTGCTAATTACAATTAATATTTGGTAGGTGCTATGGACACCAAGCTGGTGGAAGCCTTGTACTGGCAAGGGGTTCCTGTTTTCGATATGGGAAGTCACATGAGCACAGTAGATGTTGGCTGGGGGTCACCAACTTTTCATAAGATGGGGAGAGAGAAAGTTATTCTGATAGATTCTATCCTTCCTTTTGGCTTTGAACTCTTGATGTGTGACACGGACATGGTTTGGTTGAAGGTACGTGTCTGTTCTGTTTATTTCGGATCATCAATCTTCATTGCATGCATAATCAACAAAAATTGGCTGCTTCACTGTAATGCCAAACAACTCTTTCTCATCAGCAACTTAGTTTTTGGGTGTAGAGTTGACTGTTTCACATTTCTGTGTTCTTGCAAAAGAACATAACATCTTTGTTTGAGGTTCCCGCAAGACTCCGTCACCCAGCAGATGACATCTTTTCTGTTTGAACGATATGCTCTTGACCATATAGCTTGATGTTCCAACTTCTAGGTTGTGTATCTGTAGTCCTTGTTCTGCACCATCCAGTGGTGATTGAGTTGTTAACAGCAATTACTAATGCTTAATGTAGTATCTGTGATTACGATGAAGTAATGGTCACTTGGCATCAACTACAACAATTATAATTAATGACGTCTGTATTACTCATAAAAAGGGGAAAAGGGATTGCTGTCTTTCTGGTCCTCTGTGCCTTGCCAGTGTTCCTTCTGGTGCAATAAATATTTCTGGTACTAAATTGTGAAAAACTGGTTTGGTAGACTGAATATCCAGTACAGAATTTTGAGAGATACGACATTCCCCAATAACCGATCTTTCCCGATCTCCTTGCTTGCATCATCAGTACCCTGTCCCATCTTCCATCGTGCTAAAGCTTTATTTTGTCTGTGCACAATGCTCTAGCCTATATATTCTGTAAAATCTGCCAAGATTCAGTTTGTATACTTTAAAAGTAGTAATGCATGTATGATTTTTCGTGTTGCTTGGTCTGTCTATCCCAATCTTTGTTTCAATCCATCATCCTTCCTTCTCTTACATTGCGAAAACAGTTAATCTAATACCTTTTGTTTTCTCTCTGAAAATAGAACCCACTTCCATATCTAGCTCGTTACCCAGAGGCAGATGTCTTAACATCAAGTGATCAAGTTGTCCCAACAGTCACTGATGACAGGCTGGAAATCTGGCAACAAGGTAAAGAGAAAAAGAATCTTTTTTTTACACGAAATCGCTTCTGCCATTGTGCCAGCAATTTTCAGTCCGGACTTTACCTAATTTCTCCTGGCCAAAGCTGGGATTGGTATGCCACTGCTTGACTGCCATGCAATCTAGTCATCAGCTTGAGTGCAGTGAGGTCATATTGGCTAGCAATTTCCCCATCCTTGTTTAGGTTTAGGGTCTCTAAAAATACTCATGTTGACATCTTCACATGTGTTAGGGAGTTACAAAAATTATTGACTTCCTGGAGTTCAAGTCTGACTCTCAGTATCAAGCTTTTGTTCTGTTGTTTGATTCAACTAACTAGCTATGGTGCAAATTAATGTCATGTGTAGTCTATCGTGTATGTTTGCTAATGCTATATTGACTCTACTGAAACATACTTCCTTGCCACCTTTGGCAGTTGGTGCTGCTTTCAATATAGGAATTTTCCACTGGAGGCCAACAGAGTCTGCAATGAAATTAGCGAAAGAATGGAAAGAGTTGCTTCTTGCTGATGACAAGATATGGGATCAGAATGGGTTCAATGATATTGTACGAAGGCAGTTTGGACCATCAGTTAATGAGGATGATGGACTTGCATATGCTTTTGATGGAAGTCTGAAGCTGGGGATATTGCCAGCCAGTATATTTTGCAGTGGTCATACTTACTTTGTCCAGGTACAAGCTATAATATTGCCTCAACTATTTGATTTCGCCTAGATAGATAATATTAGACTAACATGCATAATAAGCTGGACAAGTAAAATTCATATTACCACTGTGGCTTAAAATGTCAATTATATGTTGGCAGGCCATGCATCAGCAGCTCAGGTTGGAGCCGTATGCAGTGCATACCACATTTCAATATGCTGGTACAGAGGGCAAGCGTCACAGATTACGAGAAGCCATGGCTTTCTATGATCCTCCAGATTATTATGATGCTCCAGGTAATTGGCATTATTAGTTGTCAAATAGTGCCAACTTTTGGTATGCACTTTCTCATTACTTTAAATATTTGCTTATGAAACCAATGAAGTGTTGGTACAGTAGAATTTAGTCATTGAACCAAGAAAGGTCTTTCTGTGCATCAAAAAGATTTTGCCTTGTCGACACAACTTCACTTCGGTTCAATAAATTATCTGTTAGCTTCTTGGTCAGTTTGAATTCGTATTTTTATTGATATTTTGACATTTCTGGGCACCTGCTTTCTTAAGACGCGATGATTGAATTCACGCAGGAGGTTTCTTGTCATTCAAGCCATCTATCCCAAAGAATCTGCTACTGGATGGAGAGCATAATCTTGAATCTCACTTTGCTCTCGTTAATTACCAAGTACACATCGTCGCCTAATAATTCTAGTATTTCCACTTGAAATACTTTAGTGAAACTGATACCGGCCTCTTGGTATGTCTTTATTCAGATAAAACAAATAAGGACTGCGCTTGCAATTGCCTCCTTGTTAAATCGTACCCTGGTGAGAATAACTCTGCCACCCAAGTTCTTGGTTAAATTTTTGGGCAAACCTTAATTAATTTTGTAGACCTAGTTCCAAAGCATGATAATCTTTTCGTTGTATTCTAGTTAACTTCCTTCTTCAAGTTATATAACATGGGAAATGCTGTTGCATCTGATATTTCTCCAATTAACAGCTTATGTTTAATTTTATAAGTCAATAGAAGAATTATCTAGAACCCACAAATATGCACGGCACCATGTGTATTTTGTTTGAAATATAAGCTCTGTATGCAACCACTGTAAATTTGTTTATGTTGTTTAACTGATTATTCGAACATGAATTGAAGCTTCTGTCTTAAATTCCTTTGATTTGTTAATTTTCTTGTATAAATCCTTTGCTTCGTCAATTACAGGTCATGCCCCCGTTATGGTGCAGGTTGGATAGGCTATGGTTTCCTCATCCTGGAATTTTGCAAGGGACCCTGACTAAACAACCTTTTATCTGCCCTTTGGATCATGTGTTTGAGGTACAATTCTCTGATTGCTCAAAACTGATTTGTGTATGATAGACTTTTACTCTTTAACTTTGAGCTTGATGTTTCAAATATAGCTGGGTCTTATGCTTCTCATGTCCCTTCATGAAGAAATGTTTGTGATATATTTTCTAGAAATTTTGACCCCTGATAGTGAATCTTCTGTTGTTTGAACGCCGAAGATATAGTTTGTGCTGTTGGGAAGTTGATGGAAGTTCTTCTACATCTTAACCTCGGGCTTTAGCTCAGTTTTCTTGTTGGTCATATGCTGTATTCTTTCCTTTCAGCTCTTGGTTTCCCTAATTTCATGGCACCCATCTCCCATTCTTTCATTTTTACCCTCCTGTCATTGTCTCTCCAACATAACCCGCATTCATTTCAGTGTCTTGTAATTCTGGTATAATTGCCATGTACAAATAGCCAGATTCGGGTTTGGTGAACACGTTGAGTTAGTTCCATTTATTAAGAGAATCAAAAACGATAGTCATTCAATCTCTCCTCACTTCACTCTCTCTTGCTTAAACTTGCTCTTGCAATATAGGTCAATGTCATGTTGAAAGAGCTGCCAGAAGAGGAGTTTGGCCCTGGCATCAAAATCAGGGAGTACTCTTTCCTCGACAATCCTTCACTGCCAGACAATGTAAGGATAAATATGTGTTAGTGAAGCCAGTCTTAGTCCAACAACGGTGCTTTCCCATGACTTCGGTTGTTGCTAAGGTTATTTACTTGTGGACATGTATAGGTGAAGCAGTCATGGCTTGATGTTCAAATTTGTCAAGAAGGCAATCAAGGTTGCAACGGTTCCAACACTACACCAGGAACACTCAGATTCCCAAGACGAAGCAATGAAGAAATGGTACTTTAGACTTCTAGCTATTATAGTTCCTTCAATATTTTCTCTTGATACCCCGTTAAACACATTTCATTTCCACATCACAACCATATTTGCTGCCTTTTGATTTTTCTCCTTCGAAAAATTAAGTGAAGGCGATCAAAATCTTAAAATTATGTTCACACCAAGGCTTTTATATTGTCCACCCATTTTTTTTCCTCACCATTGAAAACTACTCGGATGCAGTTTAGGGCCACGTTCGATTCTTTCAAAGATGTCAAAGTTATTCAGTTCTCTTCGATGCAAGATACATTCCTCGGTTTTACTGACAAGGCAAGTGGTTCCCTTTTACCCTTTTACCTTGATATGATATTGAAGTTCAGTTCAAAACCAATTTTTCCAAAAAGAGAGGAACTGGCCAGTCTCTAAAATGGGTTTGCTGTTTGAGTTGCTGAATGCCGAAAGACTTATGTTTCAACATTTTCTTGCAGGGAAGGGACGATAAATTTAGGAATCGGGTGAAACGCTATGTAGGCATATGGTGCTGTGTGGACAGTCACACTCCAGGACATATATATTACGACATGTATTGGGACGAGAAACCCGATTGGAAGCCGATCCCACCATTGACGCCCGAAGATGATCACCCGAATTGGTAAAGAACTAGGCTAACATCAGCTGCACTACACTTACTTTTTGCGGATATCCCACTGTAAGGAGCCCCTAGCGATGGGGGGGAACGAGATCATGTTGAAGCAGAAGGCCAGAAGCTCGACGAGCTGGTTCAGAAAGACAGACGCGGAAACAGACTTTGATTAGGATAGCATTACTTTGAAATTTGGTGATTGCTCTTATGTTAACACATAATATTTAAATTGAAGAGATCATGTAACTGTGATTAATAGGCCAGAAGGGCGTATCTTGTTAAGCAAAACTTTGGTTCAGTACAGTACAGATAAAAGGCTGGATGATGTATTCTCATCTTTGTACGATAACCGGAAAACGGTTCTGGAATCTTTCTTGTATAACACATGGAAAATGAAGTGGTTCTCTTTATACTAATTGCCAGAAGAAATGAATGAAAATTGATCGTCTTTGTAACTGTAGTGGTATGATTCATTGATGTAGCACATTGCTTTGCAAAATGCACTTGACGGGCATTAGGATACTTGGAACCCTACATGAAACAAACATGCTATAAAACAACACAAACACCCCCTGCCTGTAAAACATGCTTTAAAACGAGAATCCATCAAAGTCTGCATAACCGAGCACGAAACTAGCAAGTTCCTAAAACGTCGTGCCCCTGCCTATAAAACAACACAAACACACGCCGTTCGACAGCACTCACTGAGGCTTTGGTGATTAACAAGCCGCCTAAATCAGATATGACACTCTTGACATGGAGGGTCGAAAACTCTCTTAACGTTACATTCCGACTTGCATCAAAAAGGTTGAGTCACCTACTACTGCTGTCAATGAACAAAACTGGCAGGAACAAGAAACAAAGCTACTAGAGAATAGGTGTTGCAGCAAGCACCATCACAGCCACTACTATGGATTACTTATAGCTTCAAAACAGAAACGCTCAGCAAACTCTTCAACAGGAGAATCAAGTCAAGGACTATGATTCAAGTTCTGACTATATGATCACGAACGAATAGTCCTGCCGCACAATCACTCCAATCAAAGGCCCTGAAATTTGCAATTCATCATCAGACAACGAGAGATGACGAGGAGAACAAATCAAAATAAGGGGCTTTGAAGCTAATGTTTGAAGCAGTTTGGTACCACTTAAAAAAGTACCGATGATATCGACTCACTCAAGCCGGTAGATGCATAGATGTCCAGTGATCAATCGTCCAGGTAATAATATGAACCAGCATGTTTCTGTTCTCTGTCTTTGGTCGAGTCCAGCTTGTTGATCCTAGGCCTGAAATTCGTAGGGTCCCGACGGAATGTGATATCCAAATGCTGCATCAAATAGGAGGTGGATCAGTTTTAGTTCCAATAAAAAAATTTGTAAAGAGAAGTTAGCCAAACATAATGCAACCCTTGCTTGACGTCAAAAAAATAGATAGGTGAACAAAAAAATTCTCAGTAAGCTATAACAAAGCCATAATCAACCTCATCCAACATTCCCAACACAGACATATAGCCATATAGGTAACTTCATACCTAGAACAAATACCAACTAAATAGATGAGAGAATGAGAAGAGTTTGGATGCCCTTACAGATAGGAAAAGGTTCATCCCGGTCAGCAATGACTGGGGTGAATTGGCTACACAATCCACAGATGGCCGTCCCTCATAAACGATGACTCTGTCGGCCAAATAAGTAGCCATAATAAAATCATGTTCCACAACAAATGCCGTCTTCTTTGCATGAAGGATAAACCTCTTTATGACTTTCGAAGCAACAATACGCTGCTCAGAATCGAGGTATGCGCTAGGCTCATCGATGAGATAAATGTCCGCAGGCTGCATCCAACCAAGCAATACAGGTAAGAAAATCATATAACCATCAAGGAGACAGGGACCATTGCATATTAAGAATATTATTTCAAACATAAAAATACATATAAAGTGAACCAATCCAGTTCAATGAACAGCACCATTCATCTTAAGAGTTATTTGAAAAACGTAAAGCTACTCAGCAGTAACTATGCAGAACACTCTATGGATAAAAAAAAGAGGGTACAAACGAAGCATTTGGAAAATACCAGAAAAACATCTCGTTCGTTTAAGCTTTCTTCAGGGGAAGGATAAGGAAAGCTAATAGTAAATGCATATATCCTTGCAAGTGAGCAATTCTAAGCTAAAACTTGGAATTATCGACTATGGATGTTTCAACTTAAGTAGACAAGGGGGCCACTAGTCTTACATGCATGTGCATATATCTTGAAACTGAAGTGTGAGTGAAGATGTCATCATCTATTATGTACGAGTAAAATCCAAAAAAAGGAAGAATGAATCCAAAACCCAATTATAAGCGAGCTGTAAAAAAGAGTTCTCAGAACCTATAATACAAGTTCTGTCATCATATGAATAACACAGCAAGATAATCCTAAGTAACTCAGACTGGGAGTTTCGTCAGCAGGAATCACCACAATTTCTCATATACTTGTTGAGCGAGAACATCTAATTTTGGAAAACCAAATGAGTGATCCATGTGTAACACAAAGCCACGGCACAGAAGAATAGAAAACGACATTAATCACACATATGTAACACAAACCCACAGGACAGGAACAATTATCGATAAGGTGAAATGACACTGCAAAACAAATGCATTCGGAAGGTAAAGTTTAAGTCTCAACCATATGCTAGCAAAGTAGAAGCTTCTAACCTTCCCAAGACAGAGACATAATGCAACTCTTTGCAATTCTCCTCCAGAGAGATTCACTACTTCTTGGTCCATCAGTTGTTCAATGAGCAGAGGTTTCATGACATCTGAAACAAACTGTGGATGCATGTAGGAATCCCGTATCTTGGAATGTAGCAGATGCCTCACAGTATTTTGAAACTTAGGACTGATCTTTTGTGGCTTGTAAGAAACATTAAACTCCGGTATCTCCACCTCTGAAGCTTCCATATCATCAGGTTTAAGTAAACCAGCCTGCATAACTTCTGGTCAGGGAATTGATTGGCAGTGAAATGAGATTATTCAAAACTAAGAATGATATAAGCAAATGAGTACCAGCATCCGGATAAAGGTTGTCTTTCCTGTCCCATTCTCTCCCAGCATAACAATAATCTGAGAATCAGTGAATTCACCCTCCACAACGCGGAGCCTGAAACCGCCCTGGGTTTTGGACATTGATGGGTACTTATATCGTGCATATGTTTCAACTTCTTCAGCACTCTCCTGGGGAGTCTCAGCTACCTGTTTAAGGCAACCAAGTGAAATGTGTAAATGTCAGAGAAGGTCAGCCAAATTGTTCCATGTACGGCTCATTGTTTCGGTTACCTTGAAGGTCAAAGATTCGTCCCGGAATCTCAAGTTTTCAGTAGGAACAAATCCAGCCAGGAATATATTGATTCCTTCCCTAACAGAGAAGGGCAAGGTGACAACTCCATAGGCACCAGGTTTTCCATACAAGCAGCAGATGAAGTCGGACAAATAGTCCAGGACACTAAGGTCATGCTCCACAACAATCACAAAGCTGAAATAAATTGCAAATTGTACATAAGCGCAACAGATCCAGGAGGACAACGTAAGGAGAAAAAGAAAAGTAAACACAGAAGAAGATGAAACCTGTTTGCGCGGAGCAGAGATCTAACAACTTGGGCAGCTTTGAGCCTCTGCTTGACATCAAGATAACTTGAAGGTTCATCAAACATGTAAATCTCTGCACTCTGTATGGCAACAACAGCAATTGCAAATCTCTGTAGCTCTCCACCAGATAAATCCCCAACATTGCGATCGATAACCTGATTCAGCTCAAGATCCGCACAAAGCTCCGCTTTCATTCCCCTCTCATCTTTCTGTTCAAGCACCTGTCCTACATTTCCTTGGACTGCTTTCGGAATGTGGTCAACGTACTGAGGTTTTATGATAGCCTGTTGAACAATAAACATAATCTGAGAACCAAAAGTCTACTCATTTTAATGCTAAAACTCTAGCTACCATGCGTTTCTGGAATGTACCAGCTAGACTAACTCTAGCTAACAATTGTCATCTATACCATCCAAGGATTAGGGACTAACCACTTCATCTCTGGTTAACGCCATATATATCAAATAATACTAGAAAGCCACAGAAAACAAGAGATTTGCTGAATGTACTTAATAGAGCTACCTTCAAATTATCTTCCAAAATGCGAGTGAAGTAGTTCTGGAGCTCAGATCCTCTAAAGTGAGTCAATATTTCTTGCCAATCTGGAGGGTTCTGAAATGAATAGCCAAGGAACATCCACAATGTAAGTTAGTAATAAAGAACATCCAGCGGAGGAACCCTGAAAAGGAAGAGGCAAACGTCATTATTACATTGAAACGGCCCAGATTCGGCTTCAGCTTTCCAGCCAGGATCTTAAGTGCTGTTGACTTCCCAATACCATTGGTTCCAACCAAGCCGAGAACCTGCCCGGGCCTGGGCACTGGTAGCCTACAAACGCCACGTTGAGAATGTCAAAGAATGAAACGGTACAAATCCCACCAGTTGTCCCTGGCAAGTGGGTTTTCTGCCCAACCTGTGCAGTTTGAAGGTATTGGGCCCATAACGGTGAGTGGTATCTTTCTCCAAATCCTTTGGCAGGTTGATGATCTGAATCGCCTCAAACGGACATTTCTGGATTGGCAGAACAATCACCCATTCAGGCTAGCTGACGACTCGAAACGAACAAGAAACCAGAAAGTTATTCCAGTCAAACTGTGCAAACCTTAACACAGATACCGCACCCAATGCACAATTCCTCAGAGATGAATGCTATCTTAGATGAAGAAGCAACCTCAATACACAACTTTCCTGTTCAAAAAAAAAAAAAAATTACAACCCCGATGAGGGAAAAAAAAAAACACAAAGCAGCTGCAAGGATACATGATAAACGACAAGAAAAGCTCGTTTCCATCATCGAGTCGTTCCAATCCAAATCCACCAAAAATCCATAGAGTAAATTGAGCATGGAACTACAGAAAACCAAAACGAGACCGCCTCTCCAAATCGTATAGAACCAGAAACAGATCGCAAAAGAGAAGGGGATAGAGTTGGGGGAGGCAAACCAGTTTTCACAACTGGACAGCTCTTTTTACACTCCTGGCGGCACTTTTTCGGCTTGCAGCGATCGGGAGTGACAATCGCGATTCTCGTCAGACGATCCGACATCTTCTCGGCGACGAATTTTCTCTCCTACTCCCCGTGTTCTGTTGCCGCTTTGCTCTCTCTGATAATCGGGAAACAGACACGGAGTGAAGAAAAACCCTAATTATAAATCGAACAACTGAAAGATTTGTGGAAGGAATTAGGAAAGGATAGGCACAGCCGCCCTTACGCTGAAGAGAAACGGGCAGAGAGAGAGAGAGAGATTCGAGTTCGACGCGAAAACCTACGGCGCACGGCTAACACACTCCTCCTGCTCAATGTTTATGCTATCAATTGAACCCCCGGTCGACCCGGACAGTTGAACCTGTTGGTTGGACCTCGAGTCGGGCCTTTGACCGGCTGGATAGGTCCCGGGTCAGAAACCGAAATTAATCAGATTGGTTAATAATCCCAACTATATTAGGATTAAGAGTTCAATTAACCTAACCCTTGTACGGCAAGCAAATAGGAATTGTTCTTCTTTGCTTGGGAAGAACAATGGTGTCACTTAGTTTTTTTTTTTTTTCTAATAAGGGAATGAAAAACCTAGAACAGAGGAACAAATAGTAGGAGCCAGACAACGGGAACTAGTGAAACAAATGGAGCTTCAATAGTTGTGAACTTGATCAACAAGCAATTAGATCATTGTCTTCTTCCTCATCCACGATATCGTTCGCAACATCCTCAAAATGCCAGTCTTCTACATAACAAGATTCGTTTTATGACAGGTCTGTAAACAACGTGCTGTGTCAGCGAACAAACCCTCCGAAAATTGGGGAGAAGCTGAAACTAACCAGTGCTCCACCAGAGCTTCAGTGATGGCAATCTCACACCCATAAAGAAGGAGACAACGGCTCGTTAAGAAGATGAAGGCGCGAGGCAACTCCGACATCTCTCAAGCATTGATCGGATTCAGATTACAGAACTAGTTTTCAACCCGATCCTGCCGGAGGTTACAGAGCGGGCTACTGTGTGTTCGTCGGCACAGAAGGAGAGTGTTGTGCTGTCCTACCACCCAAAAAGCAAAATGATTACGAGACTTCAAACAAAATGTGAGGAAAAAGGTCCCTGCAGAAAGAAACACTGATTTTGGAAGAGAGAAATTCAGGGAAACAAACATAACAAGAAACAAACATAAGAATTGCAGTAACCACATTATCCTCCTAGAAAACCCATGGCACAGGAGTTCTTCTGTACAAGATATACCAAGGCCGCAAATTCATTTCGGCCAGAGCTCAGAGGCCGGGATCAGCCCCCAAAAAACATTAATCTCTGTTTAGAAACTTGATCAAATAGCATACCGATATCAGCCAACAACACAAGACATAGATCATCAACTTGTTTGAGTTTTATTGAATTGTGAGATGCAAAGGATGAACGTCTATGGATATAGAAGTTTTCTTAGTCGCCCACCCATGGCATCTGGTGTGTGTTATCGATCATTTCCACTTCTTGAACTTGCCTCCTCCTCCGAACATTCCGCCCTTCCCCTTCCCGTGCTTCCCGTGCTTGAACTTGCCGCCATGCTTGAACTTGCCTTGCTTCCCGTGGTTGAACTTGCCACCATGTCCATGCCCATACCCGCCGCCATGGTAAACACCACCACCATGGCCGCCACTGTAGCCGTAGCCACTCTGGCTAACATGGTGAACACCCATAGCAGCTGCAGCTGCTGCTGCACCCCCAGCAATCACTGCCCCTAGCCCGCCATGTCCTGGGAACGTATCCTCATTAGTAATCAAGAATCAATAATGTTTACACAAAGAAATGCTCCTTTTACTACCAATCACTAATCCCACAATTCAACTCTGTAATCTCCACACCATTGAGAGAGCAAAGGTTTCAAATCGAACAAGGCCCTAAATACAAGAACACAACCAGCAAGATTTACCCACAATTCAACTCAGTAAACTCCACCATTGGGTGTCAAAACTGCAATTCCCTAGAACAGCCAGAGTGCAACATAATTGGAAAAAACGGGTGATCTGGGCCCAAACAGAAACATCCCATTTCACAAACAACACAATTGAGCAGCAAAAAACCATCACAAGCACCAACAATCACACACAGAGATACACACAAACATGATACACCATTTGCCAAAACAACCCTAGTTCCGAGTCAATGAGCAATATCCCAGATGTAAAGCTGGAACATTTACCAGTTTGGTGAGACGATCCAGAGGGGTAACCAGCAGGAGGGTAGCCCTGAGGAGGATACCCTTGTGGAGGGTAGCCCTGCTGCGGCGGATACCCTTGAGGCGGGTAGCCGCCCTGTGCTGGAGGGTAGCCGTGAGGAACAGGAGCACCAGGGTAGGCACCAGGCGGCGGAGGGTAGTAGGCACCAGGTGGAGGAGCTCCATGTCCTCCCAGATGACCAAACAATCCCTTATCTTGATCCTCACTGTGCTTATCTTTCCCACCTCCCATTGTTTTGCTTCTCTGTCACAACCCAGAAATCAAAATCAAAACCGTCAAAAGGAAGAATAACAGAGCTAGAACCGGATACGAAAGAGAAAAACTGGAAAGAACCCAGAAAAGGGTTTTAAATGCAGAAAAAGGGTCTAAAGGGATTTGTAGATCTCGTGATGGGTGGAAGTGGGAAAGGGGAAGAATGGGTCGCTAAAGAGATCACAGAAACGCAAGAAGACTGTCGACATCGGAGTTAGAACGGATTACTCACCGAGGTAGGGGAGATTCGGCTGTAGTTTTCGGCGCTGTTTCTTGTATTGAGACTTGAGAAAGATTTCTTGCTGAAGCGCAACGCCGGAAATCAAAGAGAGATCTTCGATCGTTGAAGTCTATTTATATACTACAAATTAGTGGATTAATTAATTCAAATATACGATTGACAACAACTGGGACGTGAACGACTGAACGTGATCCATTCCATTTTGCCCAGTAACTGTAACCTCCCTTGTTTATTAAATAAAAAAGTAGATTTTTTATGTAGGTGATATATATTTTTGTCGTTAGGGGTTAAAATGTCCATTGACTTTATATTACAACTGGATCACGTCCTTAATTGGGATTTTTTATATTAATTTATTGGTCAAACATTTCAAATTATCCGTCAAATCTTTCAAAATACAAAATATTAGCCGAATCTTTTGTAACGTATCAAAATATTAACCATTTGTTTGTTACCATTAATAATTTTTTTTAACTATATTCCTAATTCAAATACTGAAATTTTGAAATGTCGAACGTCACATGTCTTGTCCAACTCAGCTTCATGTTGCCAAATCAGCATTACTAACAAAATTACTAACACGAAATTAACGGTTGGTTATCGTTGTTCCTGTTAGTGTGTGGTACATGATCCGAGATTGAACCTCTCCCAACAACTCGAGTTATTGGGATCAACTGGTTCTTGACATAGTATCAGAGCCTTCTAGGACCGAGAGGTCTTGTGTTCGATTCCCGGTGACCCCATTTGTTAAGCACATGGTATTCGGACCTGTGCAAATTTCAAACCCTTGTGAGTGGCTTTTGTTAGAGGGGATGTGTTAGTGTGTGGTATATAATCCAAGATTGAACCTCTCACAACAACTCGAGTTATTGGGACCAACTGGTTTATGACAATCATATACCTCCTACATACTAAAATGCATAAATTTCTTCATTGTAAAATACTTTCACCCACCCAATGTGGATCTAACTTTTTATTCACTCGTGGGATGTGGACGATTGGAACGGACTTCTGCGACTCTCTTTCTTCTTGGAATCCACACATCCCTTGTATCATTTTATGGACTACTAGCTTTGGAGAACGGGTTTTGGTTAAATTCAAGGTTGTCTAACTCGATTTAACCCGTTGGCCTAGTCGAACAAGTGGGTTGAGGGTTAATGCATACATGGTAAAACTCATTATATTGTTTATACATATATGAAATCTCATCCAACATATGAATAATAACATGTAACATTACACCAAAACAACATGGCGTACTTGGATCCAACATATAGTGAAAATTCACACATGCTTATATAACATTAATGTTCAAATGTTAACTTAGAATTTCAAAGATTGGGTTAAGCAAAAAGAAAAATCGGAAAATAAGCACATTTCTCAAAATAAAGGGAAAACAACGTGGTTTGACCTCCAATCTGATACCTTACAGTGGGTCGACCCGGAAGGTGTGTATACAACCCGTTTTTCTCACTGGATCAGGACCAACCGGCAGGTCAACCAGCAAGCTGGCAGCCTTGGTTCAGCCTCAAGGGCAAGTAAATGGAGTACCTTACACTAGCAGTCTAGCAGAGAGACCACATGCAAAGAATTAGTTGCAGTGTCATGGTTGGCATCCACAGACAAGATCAAGATGCTAGACAATAAGGGATTTTCTGTTATGTATTCTCCCTGCTACTGCAAGTATTTAGTTTCACAAGAGTGACAGTCATTTTCTTACACTTGTAACTTCTCCATGTAAAAGAATCGTTGAACTCTAGACATCATCAGGATCAGGGTGCTATGAAAATCTTTAGAATTCAATCATTCTCAATTTCCCCTGGTTTCGTCTGAATTCCAGCAACCTGCTTATCGAAGAAACTCGAGCAACCTAGAATTTCTACAGCAACCCTGATGGATCAATCATCTCAAGAGTCTAGACTTAAGAACAGAATAACAAGAACGATCTTAAGCGAGAATGCAACCCTGAGGAATGAGGATCCTATGAAACTCAAGCTCTACTCTGCTTTTCTAATAAAAGACGAGAAACGACGTCCTCCCCTGCGAAAAATGTTCACTTTCAAGTTGATTCACTCCCATTTCCTAGCCCAGCACAGTATGATACACAACCATGAACGCCAGAAGAAGATTCAAAGAAAGTGCCAAAGTTACCTTCTACCAGGAACAATTATGATAGTGTTGATGAATGACGACCAGCAACCGCTATCTAAATTCATTCAACAAGCAAGCAAGCACAAAGGAAAGTGGTTGCCCCACCTCAACGGAGAGGAGCCCCGCGAAAATATACCGAGTTTTCAATGCTTGTAGAAAACCAAAAACAATAGTTAAAGGTGCAGTTTGATATTGGAGATGGGTTTTTGCTACTTATGCATCCAAGCTGGAAGAGCACTTTGAAGTCTTACTACGTGGGTGAAGCCAGGCAGGCAGGCATACTTCAGCGAGATTTGACGAATTGCTGGGAGAGCAACTTTGCTATTTCAGGGATACCAACTCTTTCCTTGCCAGCCAGTAGCGCTTTCAGCTTATCTTCAGTGAAATTATCCTTCTTCATACCAGGATTCTGCAAGCAAAATGCAAGTGTTGGAGTAATGATTACTCTTACAGTTTACCCATCAAGCACCCAGCTTGAACTGAATCCGACTTAGGGCCACAACTCAACGCCCTCTGTGAGACATTTTATCGAACACTTAGCGGACAGCTTCAAATTTACAAGACATTCGACGAAGAAATCATGAGAAAGAGACGGGGAACGGACCTGGCGATTGTTGAGCTTGATGAACCGGGAGATGAGCTTGGAAAGATCGGAACGAGTGGGTTCAGGAATCCCAAGGAACTGACCCAACTGAGACGAAGAGGGCGGAGTGACCTTCGCTTTGATTTGGGAATTCACGATGCTTCCTTTTGATGCGTACGCCGGGTGCTGCACCAATGCCTTCTTCAGCATCTTTCCTACCGCCATTCTCTTGCTTCTCGTCGGCTGAAATTTTCGGGTCGAGTAGAGGATTCCAGTTCGCAGATTCCGTAGTTGCTCCAAGTTCACAACTAATTTAACGGTGCAGTTGCCAGTTGGAGGTTTGCACATTTGTCCTCCTAGTTTGGACATTTTACATTTAGCTCAATCTCAATTATTTAATTGCTTTTTTATACCTTTCAGTAGGGCTGGGAAAATAGACTACACCGTTAGAAAAATCGTGGTCCAAACCGTACCGTACAGTTTGGTCCGGACCGTAGACCGTTAAGTATGGTCTGGTCTGGTCCATGGTCTGTACTATTTTATATTTTGATCTCTTGGTCTGGTCTAGACCGCGATTTACCGGACCAAACCGTAGACCCAACTGACTTGTAAATACGTGTTAACAGCCCATTCGACCACTTCCCAATTCCCAAAACGACACCCAAGTCTCAACCTTAGTTATGTGATTCTCGTCCCCCATTAATTCACAACCACATTTAACTAGAGAGTAGAGATAATCGTGTCTCCATATGACATTATGTTAATGTTTATGACGTTATGGTGCAAGTTGGGATGCTTTTACTTTGTACCTTTGGTATGTACTAAGATTTAGAGTATCAAAATTATTCATGCATGTTAGGATTAATGATTTAAGGCAAATAAAAGTTATTTTTCCTGGTTATTGGTTCAATTTTTTGTGTGGTTGACTAAACAAATTATTCATTTTTCGTTGAGTGTGGTCTATCTGGACCAGACCAGACCGAACCAGACCACACAGGCGTGATGTGGACCGAACCGTATAGTCTGTGGTCTGGTCCGTGGTCTATACTTTAACCTCTCAGTCTGGATCATAGATTAGAGGTGGCAAATGGATTGGATTGGTGGATCCATGGATTAAATGGATTGGATCAAGTGGATTGGTGGATTCATGGATTGGATCAAGTGGATTGGTGGATTATCCATGAATCCAAATGACATCCTCAACCAAGGACCAATATGTAAAATGTAAAAAGTTTAGGTACTAAAATGTCATAATGAAAAATTTTAAGTACCAAAACGTAATTTTCCAATGATATTTTTCGTATAAAAAATTAAATTTTAGGTACCAAAATGTAAAAAATAAAAATTATAGGTACTAAACCATAATTTGCCAATGATCCATGGATCCAATCCATGAATCCACCAATCCAATTTGATTTGGATAAAATGGATTGGATTAGGTGGATATTTTTTGGATTGATGGATTGGATTGGTGGATTGGATTAAAATTGCCACATCTACCATAGATCGTATAGATTGTCTGTTCTAGACCAGACCGCACCGTTTCCCAGCCCTACCTTTCGGTCACCAGTCTTTCAGATGTCTTTCAATAAAATTTGGTTCTTTCAATCATCAATCTTTTCCTTTTAACCAATTTTAATCACCAATCATTGAACATTTCGATAAACTTATGATCCTGATATAATACAGATACACAACATTTCCTTTGTCGTTTGTTTCCCCTTTTCTGGGATACATTACACTAGAGCTCAAAAGACGGGATCCATTTCGCGTGAAATTGCCATTACAATGCAGCTCGACCCATAAATCCACGACAACGAAGAATCAGTCATACCGGTCCCGACGGTGAGAGCTCCGTTTGCTTCTGTGATGCCTTACAGAATCCAAATCGTCGACCGAATGCCTGTGAGACGACTGCAAATGCCTTCTTGAACCACCGTGTTTCTTTCCGGGATGCCTGTCAGAATCGGAATCATCATCAGATGAAAACCTGTGAGCCTGCCTATGTCGGCTGCTGCTCTTGCTTCCATGATCCTTGTAGCTAGAAGAAGATGTCCGAGATTTCTTGCTCCTCCTACTTCTCTCATCTCTGTCTGAGTCTTCTTCATAAGAGCGACTATGCTTCTCCCCTGACTTTTCACTTCTGTGCCGCTGCTTGTATTCTGAATCTTCTGTTGAATGAATCCTGTGCTTGCTTTTCTTCGAGTGCCTATCACGAACTACCAAATCATCCGACGAACTTGGATCAGAGTGCTTCGACTTTTGTTCCCTTTTCTTATTCTTCTTCTTTTTCCTCTTTTCCTTCTTTGATCTCTGCTCCTCGCTCTCTGAAGAGGAAAAGGATAAAGCATTTTCTTCGTCCACTATTCTTTCTCTACTTGATGATGACTTGATCTTGCGTTTATGACTCTTGGACTTCTTTTTAAGCTTGGCAGGGGAAAAGTTGGTTAGCAAATCGGGGATAGCTCCACCGCTGAGAAAGCCTGCAGAATTTGGTGGTAATACAACAAAAATGAGAGCTGCAGCGGAAAGGAGACATACTGAAATGAGAATACAATGACAGTCTAGGGATAGGTGAAAGTTAATATACCTCCATATTCATCAAATATGTCCTCTGCAACGATCTGTTGATTAGGATCATCTGGATTAAAACCTCCCCGTGGAGGACTCATCCCTGGTTTTTGCTTTAGCTCCCACTTTAGCGGCTATACAGGCGAAACAAAATTGTAAATACAAATGAGAGATAAAGAAACTTCTTCACATATCTGTTACCTCTGCACATATCTTCAAAATTGTAAATGCAAATGAGAGATAAAGAAACTTCTTCAAATATCTTCGCAGCAACAGCGCAGTAAGAAATGTACGTTTTCTCCAGAAACAATATAATTCGTTCCCAGACCCCCTGCCCACCACCCTCATCTTCGCTCCTTATGCCACAGATTTTGAGTGAATGCCACTAAGTTACGGATTATTAACCCTTTTTACCCAAAGAAACATCCTTTTATCCGTGGCGAGGGAGCTTACATCTCAGTTAAGGCTTTGAGCAGAATTTTCAGGATGCCAAGCAACTCTTTAGAATAATCCGCTTAGAAGACAAAACAACCAAACATTCTGCCTCCGTGGATTCAAAAATAAAAATCGTTTTTTTTTTCTCCTTGACCCGTTTTGGTGATGGACCGTGTGCTTCAGCCTCATGAACTAAGAAACCCATAATATCATTCATTGTAAGATGTGGAAACTCCTAAAATAATAAAGAAAAACGTGTTCTTACGGCACAAACCTTCCTAAAATTAATCACCCATCCGATGTATTGTTAAAATCCTAGTAATATTCTTTGGCTACAAGACGAACCCAAAACTTCTTCCCTCCCCCAAACCTCTCCTATCTTCGAATACAACACCAAATCTTATGCACTAAAATTAGACATCAATGTGGTTTGCAAGTGGTCAATTACAAGCGCTTACCTCAGTTGGATCCATCTGAGCAATGATGGCAGTCAATGGATCATCGCGTTTTAGACGGCTCTCCTCATTTGGCATTATAGCATCTTTCAGGGGACATTCACGATCACCACTTTGGTGACCAAAGTTTCCACATCTTACACACTTCACATTTCGGATTTCGATTCCAAACGGTTTTGACCTTGACGCAACACCGGTATCTAGCCTGAAAATATCAACATTAGATAAGACAGTGTATGCACACAATACAGCGGCTAATCTTGCATTTATAGTGTCAACTTCAAACACACGAGAATATAAGCACCATCACATGCTCTTACTTTAACTTCGGCGGCTTTTATTAGTTCAACACCAGAAATGTAAAAGAGTTACAATACAAATGAGAAACATGTCATGTTAAGTCTAGTTCTGTAAGTGGAAATAAAACATAAGGAATCTACCATTCCTGGATGGAGTTTAGGAACTTCTATGTCATGTGTAGAGATGCCTAATGTAATGGTGTCTTCTCTTTCAAGACAACCGGAAAAGGGACAGGACCACTAACATTACCTCATTTTCTAATAGTGGAGCTCAATCAAAGAAGTAACAACTACGAGAATAGTTCAGAAAAGGTCAGTAGACAGACCGACAGAGACCTACAAAACCAACTAAAAGTGATCATATATCAACTTTCCAAGTTAAGACCCAGTCCCAAACCTTCCTCAAAAGTTTATGTTTGCTCTAATGGATAGACAGAACAGTTGAGACCCATATTCACTACATCAATGAAGTTACCATTTGCAATGACTAGAATTGTTGCCCATGAAATCCTTGCTTGATAGGCATGGAGTTAGAAAGGGGAAGTTGAGGTTTTAAAGAAATTAAATATCAAACCTAGTTCAGTCCGTATATAATTCCCCTAGATCTGCATGTACTGATGAGCTGCCTCATAAACCTTTTTGGAGCCTTCTCAACTCCTCTATGAGCTATTTAATTGCAGTAACAACAAAAAATTATGAAGACTCAAGCTCCTCAAATGGCAAGCCTTACAATGAGTTTTACGTAAAGAGGAATTGCAGTGAGATTTCGTCATCTAGAGAAGGTCCAGAAATTTGATAACTATTAGCAGAGTACATTCACATTATAGCCACTACCTTTCTATTTTGACACTAGATGGAGAGAAACTAAATTCTGACTTTCAGTAGACCAAAATGGCAATGTATATACTACGTACATACCTTGGAGCATTTTTTAGGACTTCAAACTGTTCTTCAGTGGGCAAAGTGCGACCAAAAACATCTTTAGGCCTTGGTTTCTTCTTTTCTTCGACTGGGAGGCCCTGGCTGGGCATACTTTCTGATTCCCTGAGAAGCAATTGAATCTTTTTAAGTTTACCAGAAGTTACTGCAAGAGACAACCCCCCCTAATACCACTGGAAGCCCTCTCTTTAAAAGAGAATTCCATGATCAAGCAAAAAACAAAGAAAGATTTAACATTGTGATACAAGTACATTACAGAGGAAGCTCACCCAACAGTCGGGTCCATAAGGGTACTATCTTGCACCTTTTTCTTATCCCCATCAGCAAGCTCTGCTGCCTTTGCACTTTCAGCATTATATCCAGGTGGGCGAATGTACATGAAACTAACAGCTTGCATCATCTCAATCTACGCATTATCACATGCACAACATTATAATCAAATAAAAGAGGCCAATAATTGATGGAACTGCAAATCGTATCGTTGCCAACGTCAAGAAGCCATAAGTGAGCGGGTTAAAACAAACCACCCAGTTCAAATAAGAGCCTAAAAATTGCTTGTCCTTCAACCCAGTAACAGAAACTAATGGCCTACAAAACCTCCCTAACGTAGTACAAAAGGTTGATAACTTCAGTTGACAAGACAATGAACGAACATTTCCATGGTTTGTCAAGCTGACGAGACAAGCTCATTCTAAGTTTCAAGCATGAGCTAAACAGTCGAATGAAATACCTTTTCCTTCTCTTTCTGGGAGATGAGAGATGTCTGGCGGAAGAATTCTTGCTCTTGAGCATACTGTAAAAGAAAAAAGCAAATACATCAACTTCAATTCGAATTCCAGAAGAGAAAAGATAGGGTTGGGGGATCGGTTAGAAACCTCGCGAGCAACTTCCTCGTTGCGGCGTTGTTGCTGGGCGGTGGTCTGCTCGGCGATCCACTTGCGGCGCTGGTTAGGATAGGAGAGAGGATGCCATGGCTTCTGGTTGAGGAAGGAGTGGCTCCAGGCGGTGCCGGACTTGGTCTTGTAATCAACTTCTCCATTGTTGATTCGCTTGCTCAGCCGTAGCCCTCCTCCTTCTTCTCCCTCCATTCTTCCCTCCGCCGTTCTCAGAATCCGTGCTCCTCAACTCGATGTTCTTCCCTAAACGACTCCCGATCCCAATTCACCTTGTTCAGAAACAGAAAAAAAAAATCCACAGTCGCGTCGCGCTTCCCGTCATTGGCAGTAAAACAACCGCCCTCGCCGTTTTGCCTAACGGCGACTAAAGAAGGATGGGTAAATTACATTAAAGGTCACCAAGTCTCACCTTTACTTTTTTAACGATAAATGACGATATAAAACAAGAAACCTAATGAGAGCGATTTTAAACTCGATAGGAAAATAATTTTTTTTGTCGTGCTATAAGTTGAGAATTGATAGTCTTAGAGATTGCACAAAAATTTAAATCTATGCCCTAAGGAAATGGAGATTCACGGCTTTAAAATCCTCTTTGAATGTGACTCCATAGAGAACGGTCATCTGTAGACTTCATCGCCAAGCCCGGAACATAACAATGAGAAGGATGAACGACAAAGTCGAAGTTGAGTTTGAGGTGAGGGAGACTAGCATGGAGGCACTGTAGGGAGGAGTGGAGAAGGAGGAGCAAAAAGATGGCATGCCATATTTTTCGGACTTGGTGAGCGAATTAAACAATGAGGCCTCAAAAACTATGTATTGTGGAACTTTCAAATTAAAAGTAAACATCCATCCGATCAGCATCCACGTCATCAAAATAATTTAATAAAAAACAAACAAAACCAAAACCAATTAAAGTCCATAATCAACCAAACAACTCAATCCAACCCGACCAATTCATCTCTCCGTCGCTATCTCCACATTGCCACCATTTAGGGATGGCTATTTGGTTCGGGTTTTTTGGTTTTACCCGAAACCGGACTGTATAACCCGGACCGAGACCGGATAGTAAACAATCCAATCCAATATTTGGGCTTAGATTTGAGGTAAAAACAGTTCGAGACCGGATCGAAAACTGGATAAAGACCGGATAAGAGAGCTCAACACACAAAACTTAAGGGTAATTTGCATAAATGGTCACAAACCTTTGCACTTAGTACAAAACTTAACCAACTCTTGAACCTTTAAGGCCTTAGGCCACTCAAATCCCCACAAGCTCAATATAAAATAAAAAGACCGAATTGGGACCGAACCAGGTCAAGACCGGATCGGATCAAGACCGGACTGTATCCAATCCAATCTTTGTTCCTTATATTTTCAAAAAGACCGAACTGGACCGGATCAATTTGGGCCAATTTAACCAGACCGGATCGTATAGCCACCCCTACCACCATCGAGAAAGACTTAGAACCTCCTTTTTGCTGCACATTTCCCGTAATTCTTTGTGCAAGGTGCATAAGAACCTATTGTAGGTCAAGATCCAAGTGGTTAGAGTCACCATTGCAATAAGCCCCATCAAACCCGGCATAACCCTTAAGTATCCAATAGATCGATCTTTCACCGTCTTCGCTATCGTTGCTAAAGGTTTGTCCGTTCTCCGACGATAATTGGGTTGGCTAAGACTTTTAAGTAGTTTTGATTTTTTTTGTTTATTATTAATAATTTCGTTGAGACGGTGTTGACGAGATGACTAATTGGACTGAAATAAAAGATTTTTCGACGAAAAAGGTCGAAAAGATCGTTTTAGTATACATTCAAACGTGTTTACCGTATTGTCAAAGTTTTTTTTTTTTTTGACAAAGTATTGTCAAAGTTAACTGTGTGACCATTTTGTATCTACACATCTACAAAATATATAATGGCAAAACATGAGTTCATTTTTCAGCATTTTGAAAATGGAGCCTCGGGAGTGATTTCCGGATGGGCTGTGTTGTAAATTCACAACAATTAAATGATGCTATGCGTTTAGAGCTCCACGGTCAAGTCCGCCTCCAGTTGGGCCATTAACGGTTCTGCGTTAATCTATCATATGGGCATGTTCTTCCTTCTTTCGCCTATCCAACCGACGTCGTCGGCCAACACGCTTTCCTCCAAATCAAACCCATCTCTCCTCCCCTGCTCTCCACCGCAAAGGCTAAGGCTGGCGCCGGAAGGAATGGCCACGGATGTGGAGGTCTTTCATGGCATGGCTACTCTCGCAGCAAAACTGTGTTGTACCCTATCGACACCTGCAAGACCAAATTCCAAGATGAACTCCGAGCTCGCTACCAGCGTAAGTGTAGGTACCTATATTCTCCTACTTCGTCTACTCCATGAACCCTTTTCTTCAATTTTCGGAAATTAAACATTGCCAACATCTCAGTTGGGGAAAGGCTTGACCTTTAGACCATGATTGACGATAAAATTCTTCTATATTAGCTTGCCTAATTAGGATTATTGTGCATAAATGTTGTTGTTGGATTTTGGGAAGCAATTAGTATGCATAAGGTTATTTCATTATACCCAGAGCTTAGAACGAAGAATGGGAAGGATTTCACTTCCATTTGTATTTTTATGGCTACACTTTCTTCAAGAGGCTCTACTTGGAGAAATTGGGCAGATAGCCATGGGAAAATCTAACTTGCTGATTGCTGCTGCTAGGGCTTAGTTGTAGCATTGACCATGTTAATTTTCTCTCTCCATTATATATGTTTGTTTTGCACCTTCTATTTTGAATCGAATTTGGGATATGAAGTTGGCATTAATTGTGTTACAGCCTTTGGGTACAACAACTTCAAGGATGAAAACCTATGAATTTGATAAACACAAAGATTCTGTAAAACCCTTTTGGAGGGGAATTGGGATGAGGCGTTCAATGGACTTGGTATATCATTAGGAGTGTCCATTCGGATTCGGTTTTTCGGGTTTACCCGAAACCGACCCCATTATATGCATTTTCGGGTTTTCGGGTTCGGGTTCGTTTCGGGTTTCGGGTTTTTCGATTTCGGGTTTGGTTTTGCTTATCGGGTTTTCGGGTTTCGTCTAAAAACCTCCAATGAATAGAACTCAGTCTGTATTCTTAGGCGTTCGGGTTTCGGTTTTGCTTTAACCGAACCCAAACCCGATAAGGAATTTTCGGGTTTCGGGTAACCGGAACCCGCAAGTCCTTATCGGATTCGGTTTTAGTGGTTTTTCGGTTTCGGGTTTTCGAATTTTTTCGAGTTTCGGTTCGGGTAACCGAACCTGACCCGAACCGACACCCCTATATATCATTGCTTCTCACTTCCAACTAGTGGCGTAGCCAGGAATTCACTTAAGGTAGGTCAAATATGAGAAAAAAATAAAATTTTAGGATGCATTTTCGTATATTGAATTTTTTTAAAAATTACATGCAAATTATGATGGATGTCATTCTTAAGTTATTTTGCGAAAAATGATTCATGATATCATCACTCATCTAATTCTAAAAGTGTTTTTTATGTTATTCATTGTTGTAAGGATTCTTTCAACACTTGCAATGACAACTAATATAGTCAAAATTGCGGTTTAAAGCTTAAAAACTTAAGTTTTTTATGCTTTTAGGTTACCAAAACGCTTCTACGCATAATCACAGTTATAATAACTAATTTAGTTGAAAACTGCACTTTAAATCTTAAAAGCTTACGGTTTTGCGCTTCAAAATCATCAAAACGCTTCTACGTAGAAACGCGCTTTTGACTACTTTGATGGCAACCAATAGCAACAAACACCAATAAGTTTTGAGTTTTCGTTTATATTAAAAAAGTCAGCTGGAAAATATATTAATCAGAAGTTAAATAGAGATCACAAAATATTACTTTTTCATAAAATTATTACAATGATAAGGAGATTATCTATCCAACCCACAATTACATAAAAAAAATTACTATAGTTTTGAGCCAAGGTGGTGCAAATGACCTACCTTAGCCCTAAGTGGCTCCGCCACTGCTTCCAACCCTACATACAAACCTTGGTGAAATCTCACCCCCTGGTTTTTGTCTATTGGACAACTTCATTTGGTTTTTGGGTTAGTTGATTATTAAGGGATGGTTTCTTTTGCTACAGTACATTGTATTTGATCAGTTGAAACAACCACTAATAAAGCATAAGCTTAACGAGAGATCCGTTGCTGCAGATGCATCTCTTGGGATACTTTCCACCTTCACTGCTTCTGTTCTCGGTTTAAGTATAGGTTGAAACAGAACTCAGCTGTGGGTTTACTTCTCTTTCTACATCTTCATTTCTTTCGGGGTTTCAGGTAGATTTCCTTCTCATTGATCAAAATGATGTCGTCGGGTGATTTCTTCCAGGTAAGATCCGTACCCCTCTTCTCCGATGTGGCATAAAATGCAGATTGCTATTTATATTGATAGCTTGGCGGAGTGAACCTAACTTTGCTAAACCTGTTTATGGTGTTTTCTTATCGGTTTCTTTGAGAACTTATATATCTATTAAAATCCGCACACTATTCTTGGTTGTGTGACTTTTACGTCATAAATTTACAACCATAGTTGCCTAATTATAGTTTGGTTGCTTCTTTGGGTCATTGTTTGTTGAATGCAATTATCTGATTATAGGTTTCATTTGTTGTGGTCGATTCTTTAATTGATAGTTTAATGATTCATTTTTCGCTGTTGGTCTCCATCTACAATTTTACTACTTGAAAATAGTAATCTGGATTCTACCAAAAAAAAAAAAAAAAAAAGAAAGTAACCTGGAATAGTAGTTATGTGGTATGAGGAGAAGTGAGAGCTACGAGTGGATTTAGCAAGCCGTTTAAGTAGATCCTACTTCTCCCTATGTTTGGCCCGACTTTTAGAAGTGTTTTTCGGCTTCAAAAGTCGAAGCAGGGCCAAACACCTCTAAAAGCTCGGCTTTTGAAAAGCCGAAAAGCGCTTTTGTATAACATAAAAACAGAAGCTCCGATTTGGAGCTTCTGCGAAAAGCTGTTTTGAAAATACAAGATTATCTTTACCATATTTTAATTTTATTTCATAAAATATAATTTTCCTTCATTTATATCATTTTAAAAATAAAATAAATTATAAAATCATATTATTTAATATAAAAGAAATCTAACAAGATCCATTTTGACTACTTTTTATTGTTCAGCATTTTTATTCATATTTTATATTATAAGTCCTTTATAGTCATTTTACACAACCTCTCATATTAAAAAACACTTCTAATAGTTTTACAACCAAACACTCAACTACTTTTTTTGAAAAGTACTTATCTAAAAACTCCAGCCAGAAGTTGCTTCTGCAAAAGCTACAACAGGGCCAAACATAGCTTATATATCGCACATGTCAAAGATGGATACACCTATACATAAGTATTGCCCTCTTCCGACCAAGGTTGACAATCCGCGGGTCGACTCGCGGTTGACCCACTTTGACCCTAACCCAGTGAGAAAAATGGATCGCATACATCCGCCAGGTCGACCGCTGCAAGGTATCGAGTTGTAGGTCAAACTGTATTGTTTTTTTCCTTTGGTTTGCGAAATGTGCCTATTTTTTTTTTCTTTTTTGCCTAACCCAATCTTATAAATTATAAGCTAGAAATTTGAATATTGATATTAAATAAGTGTATGAATTTTCACTATAAGTTGTATCTAAGCACGATAAGTTATTTTAGTGGAATGTTATATGTTATTATTAAAATTTGATATAATTTATAAATGTATGAATAATATAATAACTATTTTCATATGTCCAGCCTAAAGCGGTCGACCCATTAACCCTCAACCCACTTGCTCGATCAGACCAACAGACTAAATCGGGTTACCAACCTTAATCCGACCAACGGGTCGGGCTTTGTGCTAGTAATATAATACGCCGAAGGGAAAAACGGGAGCTCCATTTCAAATTTCCTGCAACGAGAGTGAAAGTAGGAAGGACATTTTGGTCTTCACAATTGCTTTTTTTTATTCATTAAAAAGACACGTACTGGGATTCGAACCATGACCATTTTAAAGAAAAGTAAGGATAATAACCAATCACACTAAGCACATTTGTTGTATCTTTTTAAATTAAAAACATATAATAGCAGGGAGGAAAAAATCCTTCCTCCATTTCAAATTCCCTGCTCCATGAGTGTTTGTAGGAAGGGCAGAATAGGAAGTGTCAATTTTTTTCTCTTTCCTCTGTGGAACGGGCCAACTTACCGTACACATGCGAATTTAAACGGGTCCAGGAGTGTCAATTTTTTTCTTTAAACCCTTTTATTTCTCCGTGGTGATAAAATATATATGAAAAGGAAAAACTAATACTCCTTTTTATTGTTAAACATAAAAAATTTAACAATAAACTAATGCATGGTATCTAATGGGCTAACCGCTAACCATAAAATAAAAGAGTTGAATGGGCCTGACCTACATGGGATTTGGCCATCAAGTAAAACAAATGAACATCATTGGTTTGTCATTCTAAAACAAGCTATTTTCTATTATGCTATTATTTTATATCTTAGTGGCTAAAATATAATGTATTTTAAAGTTATTCAATGGTTCAACCTCAACCAACACAATTAGTCCAATTTTTATCATTTCAAATATATATTTTATAATTATTTGATATCACAATGATCAAATTATAGTGTATTTTATAGGGAATCGTTTGGTATTTGTTAGTAAAAAACTAAACATAACGATCTATTTGGTTATTTTAAACATTATAACGATCCTAAACATTTTCAGTTCCTTTTGAATTTCCATGGTTTTAATCTCGATTAAGTGATGTGCAAATGGCGAATTGTAGTCGTCTCTTTTCTTTCACTATTTTTTTTATTTTCAAATAGAAAGTTTAAAAGTAAAGAATAATTAGAATTTGGCATGGGTCGATCGAACAGGCTGAATTTCAAGTTTTGGCCCGTTTGTTTTATGCATTGCAAATTTATTAGCATGTTGATGGAAATGGCTTGGAAAAAAGACATATAAGTTGTACCTTTGCAGAAATGTCCTCAAATGTTTGAATGCTTTGTGAATCAGGTTCCATGACTTTTGTGATGGTGTATGTGCTTGACGATTGCTCTTTTGATTTCCCCTATGAGTTGTGATACCAGTTCTGGTGGTTGCAGCATGTTGTCGTTGTTGGCCTGTAAAAGTTGTTCCACCGTGGTGCTAAATACCTTTCTTTCTTTTTTAACAAATTGTGTGGTAGTGCTATGAAACATACCACCCATGAATGTTACGCTTATTATGGTCTGTTCTTATTTCCGGTGGTGAGAAATTGTGAATTGAGAATCATATTCGCCTACCGCACTGTGTCTGGCTGGTGGCTGCTTACTGTGCTCTCTAGAGTTATGAAACAGACTACCCATGAACGTTATCCTTAAGAGTCCATAACTTTGCGAAAAACCAAATTTAGGCAATCAAAGGTGGTGGATGTATGATATTTTTTATGGCTTAATTGTTTGTGAATTGGATATATGACCTTTAGTAACTCAAAACCTTCGAGACACATATCACCTACTGCATTGTATCATTTTGCCTGGGTGCTTGCTGTGTTGTCAAACTTCTTTGCCGCCGCTGCTGCTTTTACACTAACAGGGGAGTTAAGAACCCATGAATGTTTCCGTTTGACACAAACAGGAGGACTTGCTTCTAAATCGTGCAGTTGATATACTGGAGACCAGAACAAAAGCAATGTATAACATCAAAACCAACCATCTGAACTATTAGCATTGTTGCTTTACTCTTTTTTCGTGGTTAGGTCTCCTTCAAAAAATTTAGTTTGATTTTAGAAAATTTTGCTTCTGCAGTCCTGTCTTGCCACCAACGCGTTCAGTAGATGGAGATGGCAGAGGCGAAGGCTATTTTTGTGTTGTTGTTGCTGGTTTAGGGATCGGTTTGTGAAGAAGAGGGAGAAGAGAGGGGGAAAGGGAAATGCAGGAGAGGGGGTTAACTCTTTTCTCTGACAAAAATGGAGTGAAGAAAGGAATTATGATCAGTAAGGATATGGTTATCTTACATAACTGTCTCTATTCTGTTGGAATTGAGCTTGGGAGGCAGTGATAAGGACGAGCTGCAACCAATTCATAGTGAGAAGAGAGCTATGAACTGTGATCATGTCCTATTTCAAGTTAGAAGGTAGTTTTGAGTATAAGGATTATTTAATTTGACAAGTTGTTTCGTCCATGATTCTTGGTAGTTTCAGTGCCATTCTAGCCATTGTTTAGTCTGTAATTTTTGAGAATTGATTTGCGAGTAATGACTTTCACTTAGCTTCACTATTATGCGTGTATTTATTGGCATGTGATAGAATTCTCTTTTCCTTTCTTTGAATTCAGTTTCATACTCTAATTGTATCATTTGTACATAGGCAAATCATGCTCGAGATGACAACTCGCCGATATGGCTGGTGCAAGGAACGAAGCCATCATTAGAATTCAGATCGACAACGGGGAGGGATGCCCAGGACTAATTCAATGATGATTGATGATGGTATAATAAAAACTGCAGTCTGCATCAGCACCAATTTCTAGGCCTAAGTAAAGTTATTCAACCAGAACTCTGCTTAGCGCTAAAAATTCCCATCACCCAACCTTGATCCTGTTTGACCCACTTATGAAGATTCAAGATATATGACTAATCCTCTCCGTTCGTATTTTCTTATTGACTCTTTCTGACCCTTTAGGTTGGGGCGGGTCGGGAAGAATCGGATTAGTGGGTCGGTCCTAAGCAAGTGGAATCCCAATTCCTTCTACTCTCACTTGCTTTTTCTCCTATTCCACAAGTGGGTAACATACACTAATCCGGCCAACGGGCCGGGTAATAGGCTAGTTAATTACAAAGATGTGTGGGTTTATGCTTAATTAGCATTGTATTCGGTCATTGTAACTAAAAACTGAAGAAAGAAAATTTCTAAAAAAATCAAAAGAGTGCAATGGCGAAAGAGAGACACACGCAGGCTCTGCATGGCGTTCGAACGGAGTCTCAACGATCTCTGCTGTTAATTTTGCAACTTGATCTGAATCCTAGCTTTGGTCCTCTGAATTGTTCTTCCGCCTCAAGATTGCATTTCTAATTTCAGAACGATTTCAAAGTTGTAGAGAACGCCTATTGGAGGTATGGTGTGTAGAAATCCCGGTTTCCTCACTCGCAATTTTGAAGGTACTACCATGATTTGCTCCTCCTTTCTCGATTCCAGATTTTGAAGCTTCCAATGGAAAATTGCAAGGCACAGGCCAGTGTGTTATTATTGGGACGACGCGTGAGAGCTCAACCACCAGCAAACAAGCTCGTAAGACTGGAAATTGAGGTATTTCGTTTCTGCTATATGCTTTATCAGTTGATTTTTCGCCCTTTTAACTTCAGCCGCGAATTGTTGTTCATGATCTTTTGTCTGTGCTTTCTGCTTGCGTCATTTACCCTGATTGTGATTGTGAATCATGGTGGTAATGGGGTCTTAATTATTAATTTGGTTAAATTGCTAAATTATCATCAGTCAAACTTCAATTTTAGGGTTTTCGTTTTCCTTTTACCTATGTCTATCATTGCTTGACCCATGGGGTTAAGAAGAATCACAGGATTATCTACACGTCTTTGACGACTAAGTGGAGTTCAAAGTTCAAACTCGCTTTTATCTCTCTCCATTCACTGTGTCTCATCATAGTTGAGTGCTTCACTTAAGTATAAAAGTGAGTTATCTTGCTTCTTTTCGGTCCGACAGATTACTGCCTGTCACTATCAATTGCTCATTACACTTTGGTTCCCAGTTAGCAACTATTTTCTCTAGTTTGTCCTGCCCATCGTCCTGGTCTTTTGGCAGCCCCCTTTATCCTGTCAAATTGTTATCAATGCATTGACTGGAAGCCATTAGAGTAAAAAAAAGCGACTTTTTGGCTTTGAGAACGATTCCTTCCTCAAAACAATTGTGCGGAGAACAGTTCTATGGAATATTTTTTGAGGACAATGTCCAATCACTTTCTGCCTTTCCCCCCTCACTTTGCCAGCAACATGAGATGTGCTTGTTACATCTGTATCTTAAATCTTAATATGTTTAATTTTGATATCAATATGCCTAAGTTAGGATTATGAGATCCCAAGTATGACAGATAGGTCTGACCATCCATTAACTAGGAGGAAAAATTCATCAAAATCTTCGAACCTTGGCCTCGAACCTACATCTAACATTATTTCTCTGTAGAAAGATGAGAAAACTCGTCAAAGTGTCTTCCTTGTAGAAGCGAAGCATTGCTAAACTCACCTCAACTGTACTCGATGAAGTGCGAAGTATGCAATGAGTCGATAACCTACCAACATCAAAGCCATAACGCACACGTCCATCCACAAATTGTCCAGCCCCATTGATTTGATGGCAGGATAATCTCCAACCCGGCACAAGACTCCCTTTGAACACTCATAGTAATCATCTTCTTTGTATTGCACTCCAAGAAGAAGCTTGTAGCAATAGTAGCTGTAGCTCAAGTACTTGAGCCAAACAATAAACGGAGGTATCTGTTGCACGTAGTACCCACCAGCAATGAGGAAGACCAGGGTTGTAACGGATGCCAGTGTAGTGGCTTGTTTTATGTCCATAAGAATAGCACCAATTGCTAATCCTAGACTTTGGGAGACCAGGACACTGTAGAGAACCACAATCAGGGACAGTATGAAAGTTATGGGATCAGGTTTAAGGCCTCCCATCCAATAGATTATGAAAACAAATGCTGTAGGGAGTGCAAGCTCCAATGGCAGGTCACCAAAGGTTCTGGCTAGAAAGTAGGATGATAGATGATACATTCCAGATGCCCGCTCCTTGATCAGCATTCTCCTTTCTTGGGGGAATGTGAAAACTGCATTGTAGAGAGGGTAGAAGCCCCAAAACACTGAGAAGAAGAACAACAATGCCGTCTGCATATGAAGTCAAACACTGCATCAGTATATAAGAGAAACCACGACCATAAGTTTATATATCACTAGCTATCTGCGTGCAACTAGAGTTATATGGCTGGTACTCCAAGTCCAAGGTTCACTAAGTATATGATAATTGATACGTTGTTGAAGTTCAAAGAATCTATTGAACCATAGTCAATGGTAGAAATCGTAAAATGTACTTGATGATGCTATAGATTGAATTCTTACTCGGTCCCCAATGTGAGATGTTGGGGTTTGCCACCAGAGGAGCCCGCCAAGTACTGCAACACTGATGACTTGGAAAATTCTCAGCCTGTTGAATGATTCAAAGCGCCGCTCCCTCAATCCCCTCTGAAATAGCACCTTGAACTGATGCCACCAGCTTGTAGACCACTCCTCTGAATTGGTATTTTTTCCTATACATTTTTTTTATATATATAATGGTGAGATCCTATACATTTATACATGGTTGAAACTTAGAATCCCACTAGAGACAGGTTGAATTTTGGGACAAGGGGATAAAATATACTTTATACTTACTTGCAGGGGTGTCTTTTATGTAGCTGAAGCTATTGACATCCAGATTGCACAGCTCCGCTTTTAGACTTGTTGAAATGTTCTTCTCGTAAGCAGAAATAAGAGTTTCCCTCACCAGCTTCTGCTCCTTTTCCATGTTCTCACCTTGATCACCTCCATTCCTATCAGGAGGAATACCTGCAATTTAGTTCCAAGTGTAAGATGTTTTTGTAATTGACAAAGATTATTCAAAATATGAAAGAATGGGAGATAGACAAAGCTAGGAATTACCATACTTATGATAAAATTAAATTGAAAAAGTAGTGGAACACTTCAGAAATTACCATTGGCGAGATCAAGTAAGAGATCAGATGGATTGACGGTCATGGATGTGGCGAAACCGATGGAGGAGAAGTAATCCAAGGCAGCTGATGCAGGACCATAATAGATTGGAGATCCCTCAGAGAGCAAAACTACCTTATCAAACATGTGGTACAATCGGCTTGAAGGCTGGTGAATGGTGGTAACTACTGTTCTGCCCCCATCAGCTAGCCGTTTGACCGTTGTAATAATTCTCTGAGCTGTAGTTGAGTCCAAACCTGATGTAGGCTCATCTAGTAGTAGTAAGCTCGGGTTGATTAGCATCTCTTGTCCTATGCTCACCCTCTTCTTCTCTCCTCCTGATATTCCTCTAAACAGTGGGCCACCTATCATGCTGTTTCTGCAGCGAGTCAATCCCAGCTCAATTATAACCTGCTCCACATGCTGGGCTTTCTCTTCCCAGGTTAAAGTTTTGGGAAGCCTTAACAGTGCAGTGAACATGAGAGTTTCAGTCACAGTTAGATGTGGATACAAAACATCATCTTGGGCTACAAACCCTGTGCGCCGCTTTATGACACCAGAAAACGGCTGTCCGTTGTATGTGATCTTTCCTGACAACTTCCCGTTGAGCCGGCCTCCGAGGGCTGTAAGGAGGGTGGTTTTACCACTGCCTGATGGACCCAACATAGCCAGGATCTCTCCTGGGCAAACCATTCCTGATATCCCATTCAGTATAGTTTTCTCTTTACCGTGCCATGTACCTCCCCAGCATGATCCTTTCGATTCCAGTTTAACTTTGTAGACCACCTCCTCAAACTGCAAAACGGAATAAAGGAGATATTGCATAAATCTCAAGTGACACTCCAAAGAAGTTAACCTTGTTGAGAAAGTTCTATCTGAATCTTTTTTTTTTTCTGTCCGTGATTAATCATTGTAGTTAGTAAGAGAAAGATATGTAATAATATGATGCGTTTGAATTAGGAGAAAGAGAGGAAAGTCAGTGACCTTCAAAGCTATGGGGAATACTCTGAGTTGGATGACAGATTGTGTCTCAGCTGTTTGTGGGTAGGCAAGCACGGCCGCATTACTGGGTTCATTCTTCCCTGACAAACCTTCCCCTGGGGCTTTGCTCTCATACTCTGGTTTTGGTGCAACACAGTTGACAGGCATGGTACTGAAAATGGTTCTAGATGGTTTCTATTAGCAAGAGAAGTTTACGATTTTGTTTAACTTGGCTCCTAAACTGAACTGGGGCACCCAAATATATAGTGGAGGGTACAATTCAAAATCTAGTGTGCTAAGTCTGATGTTGGTGGGGTCCCCATTACCTTTTCTTCTGAAAATATTCTGTCACTAACTGTTAGTTATATTTATTCTCATCTCTTTATGTGTTAGCTTTATTTTCGTCTTCTTTCTCTTTCTGACATACAATAGACTTATGGCAGGGGGCACACAAACCTCCATAGCTACTTGCTTTTAGACTTGTATGACTGGAATTGAGGCATGCCAGTGTTTATTTTTAGGAAGGGAGAAATGATGCATGCCATTGATAGAGGATTGATCATTTGTAGGAGTCTATCCCTACGCACAGCAATGCCTTTTCTTTCTTTCCGTTTGGAAATATCATACCTCCACTATGAGGCAAATCAGTGTGCTGCAATACACTGCTGATTTGGTGGCACAGGTCACATTTGCTAGATGTTTCCCTTTGTTTATTAGCTGCTTCTGATGCACTTCGTGCTTCACGATAGTTTCTTGGGTGCTAGTAGAATTGGAAAAAGAGAGTTTTGTTAGGTACTGCCTGCTAGACAAATGATGATGCTCGCCACTGATTCACACAAAAGTACCTAAGATTGCGAAGCAAGTGGGAACTCTTAAGGGCTATGTATTTCAGTACCTCAATTTGGAGGTCATTATCCCCCTCCCCCTCCAAACCCACACAGAAGAAGACAACTAAACAAAGGCAACTTGTACTCATTCCACCCCTCTTCAGATCATGTTAGGACATGGTTTGCATCTGTATCGTACATTCTATTGTGTGAATCCAAGTTATTGTTAGGACAAACAATAAGAATGTATTGATACATTCTTACTACTTGAAAGTTGGCAAGGGTCGTGGTGGCTATCAATTTACGCAAGACTTCTTATGTGGGTTTGGCTGTTAATAAACTTACCTGTCATGCAGGGATGATTTGTACATCACATCAGTCCTTTTGCAAATGGCCTCATGCTTGGGTGATTTGGTTGCCTAGAGAATCTGTATCTTGTCTCCCTATCTCATTCTCTACCTGCAGCCTTATTCAGGTAACCCTTTGATTTCTGTATCGAATTCCACTCCTTTGAGAATTTATAAAAGCTGTTACAGAAAAATCAATATGAGCATTTGTGAATTACAGTTTAAGTTATCTTCATTTGGGGGAATTGTGCTCGACGGTGCTTAAGAGAGTATTAAAATTGTGCCTTAATAAAAACAAATATTTATCTTACATTGTAAAAAAGTTCTGGCTGCATTTACTGTTCCATTTAAGGTTAGCTTGCTTGAATGCTTTCAATCTCCCATGTCTTATTTCGTTTCATAAGAGAAAAAGTTTAACGTGACAGTTGATTTCTATATCGTCCAAACATGAAGTAGAATCAAAAGGAAGACTCATCTTTGTTCTTTTTTTCTTTTTTGAGCTCTAAGCATATTATTATTTCTCTTGCTTAACAAAACTTATCAGTTCGTGCACTCAAAAGCAACGCTTAAAGCTAAGAGAAGTTGAGTTATTTTCACATGCTTTCTCTCAGTAGTCCAATGACAGTGACATGAACCACCCACGTTGTGTTGTATTGATTTTCAATTTTTGGAACCATTTCAAGTCATTCACTGAACTTGAGAAAAGAAAGGTGAATCCCTTGAGTTTCTGCTTATCTCATGAGTTTCTCACTGGCAACCTCCAAATTGTTCTTTGTTCTGATTCCTTCTCTGTAGGATATATCTTTTGATATAATGCTGTGCCAAGTTAAATTATGCAACAAAAATGCCATTATAGCCCATCTACACTCTGTTAATAATGAAAGTCGCGTTTCCTCCACGAATGCGAGGTATATCCTTGCTTTAACCGGGGGATTTTTCTCTCATCTTTATACCTTATCTTACAAGTTTTCGAGCATATGAAGAAATAAACGAGTAGGGAGCATGGGGGATTTGCCAAAATTAGTAGTAAAAGGGTGGGCGAGGGGTTGCTTTCCTTTTAATAGTGAATCCATTAGCCAACAAATTCTTATATTCCTTCTAAAAAGTCTGTGTTTTTCGATTTCTGGTGTTCACTGTATTTTTCAACATTCCTTTCCCCGTAATTTGATATGAGCATTGCAGCATTGCATGACTATGTATATTATTAATCTAAAATAAGATGTAGAGAAGGAGATAGAAAAGAAAAATTAAAGTGGAGATAGGGAGGGGGGGGGGGGGGGGGGTTAGATGCTATAAGCATAAATCTTAGGCGTATTATTCTCTCCTTTATCTCTCTCCTCCTTTGCACTTTGTTATTTTGCATATGAGAGAAATTATTGAAATGAGAACCCATCAATGGATTCCCATTTCTGTCAAATTCAAAAATAAAAATCATCGCAAGTATCATTTGTTGCAGAGCACTGAGATAAGAAATGTGGTTGTGTATGGGACCCTTTTGATCATTCTTTGTTTTATAAATCTTGCGAGAGTCATCTATGGGGCTACTTGGAGGTCCTTTGGATGCGCATAATATTTGAGTGCTTGGCTTCTTTATTTTCTACCCTCCATCTCAACTTGCATAATTATATGTATATTATCTGTATGTGTGTGTCCTTTTTTTATATAAGCATTTTGGGAGGGATTTCGGTTCCACTAGGCATGCCAGAGCCACCCCACCCTCTACTTTTTGTTTGGTTCAGTTTTTTTCTCTTTTTGTTTTTGGCCCCCCCTACGCATTCATTTTTTACTCTCATTGTTCTAATTTCGCTTATAGTTCCAGACTCCTGTCTGGTATTGATTCGCTTTGCTTTTTATCACCACACAGTTTTTGTGATACCATTTGACAGTGAAAGTGTTCTCTGTGTAGGATGATGGGGTTTGAAATTCCACTTAATTATCTTATATATAATATTATATTCACTTTCATTATCAATCATTGAGTACTGGCTGCTCGTAATTCTTATTCTTTGTGTTCAGTTGACTGATTAACTTAATCTTGAATCAGATGTAGTATTCTTGTCGGTCATTGCTGTGATGGAGAATCATGATTTCTTTCCCTTGTTTGCTTAATTTTTTTTCTTTATGCGCTCTTGTTGAATTGTTAATGTGGCGTTCGAACGTTTACTCTCGAAGGAGTTGTGAAACCCTTGAGCTCTATGTGGTCATTGGTACCCTCTAGCGATTTCTGCACAAATGAGAATACGATAACGAAAGGTATCAAACTTAGTTATTATAAGGTTTTTTTCTTGAACTTTGATATCATAATAATTCAGGCAGAAAATGTTATCTAGGTAATGCCGAGTTCAAGGCTTGAACTTACATGTAGTTTTGTTCTGTATACGATACTAGGATTTATGTTTGAACCTTGATAGATAACAGTTGATACTCGGGAGATCAAGGTTTGAGCCTAGGTTTGAGTATTAACAGTATGAGATCAAGTAAATCCTTGATCGAGTATCACCTATTATCTTGGTAACAGTTTGGCTGTCCCCTCGATCAAAGGAGTATCTCCTATTAGCTATATACCTACCATCCTATCTCTTGTCTAGATGATAGGTGATAGGAAACTGCAAGCATTTACCAGGTAATCCTTGATCGATCATGAGTGCGGAAGAAAGTGTTTAAACCAACTAATATTTAATTAGCTAAATACTAGATAATGCTCCATGGGTTAATTTGTGGTGTGTGAGAACTGGCACACTGCGGAGGGGAGAGCCCAAAGTTCTGAAACGAATAAGCTGCTTGATCCCAGCTTCAAACTGGAACAGCACCAATAATATCAAGATTTCTACAGTCTGGACTGTGAATTGTATTGCAGATCAGTTTGAATTTTGAAGATTTTCCCTTTTTTATCCCACTAACGTGTTTTTTCTTCTTATCGTTTGGCTTTGCTGCGCAGGACAAACATGCTACGAAATGCGGATTGAGAGGGTCTGGACTCGGGAATACACAGGTTGCTCAGGGGGGACGACGCTATTTCTGCAGAATGGTTTGTGCATCATATTGGTAAAGCTTTATTGTATCTGCAGAAACTTCGGATGAGTGGGGCAGACCCATATTCTTTTAGGTGTTTCAGTCTACATAGCTGTATCCGAATCAGATCAAATCAGCACCATTATAGATCGAAAATGAATTATGTCGAAGCAAATTGAATCAAACAAGTCTTTTGGTCCCATTACCTTTTGTTTCAAGGGCTTAAATTAGATGACTGAATCGAGACAACCGGGACAGTTTCTAAGTCGAGAATTAGAGCCTTATTCGAATCATGCATCGAATTGGTTTGACAGGGCTGTTGCTTTTAATGTGCTTATAAGGTAGGTTTTCAGTTTGCTGGTGGCTTCATGTGTACATTCAACTCTGCAAATGCTTGTTGCATTCCCAGTTTTCTAGTTTGTATTATCTCAAAAGATTTTGCTGCTCAGTTGTTCGTAACACATTACTTTGTCCAGTGCAGGTTCGGTCGAATGGTTTATGGTTGTGGTGTCGAACTTTGAACTCAGAGATCCCAAGTTTCAGAATCCATAACGCACAATCTGCTCAGTTTATCATGGCCAACGTAATTAAGGTTGGTTCTCCTTTTTTTCTTATGTTGTGATTTCACATTTCTTAAATTATAGTAACCTTAACCTTAAAGTCGGCTTAGTACAAAACAAATAATCAACCTAAACGTGACACTTAACTGACCTAAGCCAAGTGCAGAGCAGAGGAACTGGTTTGGAGTTTTATTTGTGTCCATGTGGCCCTCTTTTCTTTTGGTCCTTTTCAGCTTTATTTCTCGCCACACTTTTTTTTTTAATAAAGTTTTTTCTTTTTTGGGTCTAGGGCTCTCGTGCTAACCTTTTTATCTTTAACTCAAACGTTTCAGGCTGAGTGCTTAGAATATAATAATAGTAGTGACTGCCTGATCTATCTACCAAAATGGAAAGATTACAAACAATATTAGTGTAGTTCCAGAAAAGTTACTTAGTGACAAGAGTTAGGTTGCACTAAAACAAAAACTTTGAGGACTTGAGATCAGCCCCGAATGGCGCGCGGGACAGGTATCTTGATATCTATATTGTATTCATATTTATTTCTTAACATGTCAGGTTTAAGTCCGATATTTTATTTCGGAATGCTAGTCGAGGCATGTCAATTTATACGAGTATGTATTTCAAAGAAGAAGAAGAAAAAAAACCCCTTGAGACATTAATTTTTTACATTAAAAATTTGAGAAACAAACTATATAATATGATAGATGAAAAAATGTTATCTAAATCTCAGGCTAATTCTACAATACTGATTATTTTTGTATGTTAGAATAGAATAGAATAAAATCCCGTTAACTTACTAATATTTCTACTCTTAACCCTGAAATTCATTGCAGCTACGTGACGATTGATGATAAATTTGTTGGACTAAGATAAACCGATGAATTATATTAGATAAAATTAAGGGTTTATACCTTAATTTGGCCCGAACTATAGACAAACTTTCTACATTGGTCCGTGGTATCGGAAATTGCTATCCTGGCCTAAACTATGTAGCATATTTTCTTATTTGGCCCGGAGGCGGGTTTGACCGTTAAATTAGACGGTCAACTCGTCAAGGTCCACCTCACTTGCCATTTCAGCTATCAGGGAATAAAAAATTAATTTTTGAATTTTGAATTTTTTGAATTTTGTTTACTTTCTAACAATAAAAATAATAAATGAAAAAAAATTAATTAAAAGAGCTCTCCAAATGATTTTTAATTAATTTTAGAAACTAAACAAAATTAAAAAATTCATAAAAATTAATTTTCTATTTCCCGATAGCTGACGTGGCAAGTGATGTGGACTTTGACTAACGGTAAACTCGGTTGACCGTCTAATTTGACGGTCAAACCCACCTCCGGGCCAAATAAGAAAGTATGTTACATAGTTTAGGCCAGATTAGCAATTTCCGATATCACGGGCCAAAGTTGAAAATTTGTCTATAGTTCGGGCCAAACTAATGTATTAACCCTTGAATTTGTTGGAATTCATCACAAGGATCAGTTCACTGAGTTGGGAAGTCGACACGTGGCAAGCACTCTGGCGGCCCAATAAAATGGTGGGTGGGGGAGACATTGGAATTGGATATCATATAAGGCCGGGCTGGTGGGGGCCTCAGTTTGTTTGTGCGGTCTGAAAAGGTGAAAATAGATTATGCTTACGCCCCAATTTGGATCTACCAAATCATTTGGTTGGACAGGCCCATGTCTTATTAGGCCCACCTACCCACTCAGCAGTCAGCATGCTCTCTTTTCTTTGGACAGATCATTTCATATTTTTAATTATTGCTGTGTTTAAAAAAAAAAATTAAATAGGGCGTTTAAATGTTCATTTAGATCAACTGCGGGTGTGAGGCTCAACTTATCAAAATACCCCCGATAAGAGAGTGGTATTGCTTGGTACATTGAAAACATGGATCCCTAGAGGTAAGCAGTCTCTTAACGACGCTCTATAATTCGCGACATAGTTCTTCTCCTCGCGATAAACATGCTCTATCATGACTTGTCAAGGCTGAGGAAGCTCAATGTCGAATCTCTGCAAAAACACACATAGTGTGGATGGTGTGGAGTAGCAATCTCTATCGAGATATTGGTTGTAATCGAGTATTTCTGTAGAACAACTCTCCTAGCTCCTGCTTTCTAGGTGAGCTTCTACTCGAGCCAAATACCATCTGACTTTGCACAAGTAATCAAACCTTCTCTTAGGTCCATTGGCGGATACATGGACCTTTAGGAGTGTTCGGGGATACCCCCTATAATTTGGGGAAAAAAAATGATTATTCAACCCTTGGTAGTAGTTTCGTATGGATAAATAAATTATAATTGGTAATTTGGGATACCCTTAAATTTTGGGGAAAAAAACGATTATCCTGTCCTCGGTAGTAGTTTGCGTATGATTAAAAATATATAAGTAGTACTCTGTGTTATTCAAACCTAGGATACTACTATTATTAACATATTCTCTAGGTTGCATCTCATTTGTTGTTCTAGATTAAACATACGTAATAGTAAAAACACTATTTGTTATTCTCAACTGTTTTCAAAACCTAACAATTAAACTTATTCGATCTATCCTTAATTTGAATTGATTTTATAGGTATACTGCAAGAGTTGAAAGAGTCTTTCAAGTTTGAGTTACATCAGGCACAAACTTGGAAATCGAATATGCGATCAGTTCGTGAATTATTGTCTAATATGTTAAATTTGCACCAGTCGGATATTTTCTAATTAATGAATTATTTAATTTATTATTTAATTTTATTTTTGGAAGAGGACACCCCTATAAAAAATTCTTAGATCCGCCACTGCCTAGGTCCGACCATTATTATGGAGTCGTTTGGAAGTTGAGATTTCAGATGATGTATTTGGACAATGCATGTAATTAGGAGAATTCACCCTTTTTGTCTTAAAATGAATCACAAATACTTGTTGTCTAAAAGATGTGACCACCAAAAATAGTCTTTATGGATAACATGTCAAAAACTGATATTGCCAATCTCTCATTTTTTGAGAGACAACTAAAATCATTCTACGGTTCTACCTCCCAACAATGCATTTTTCAAATTCATATATTGCAAAAATACATTTAATTAGAATATATAATTGATTAAATGGATCTATAGAGAATCCTCACTACCAAACATGACCATATTTTTTAACGACGTGTAAGTAAGCAAATAAATCTGATAGTTTGTTCCTGTTACTCATATACTTCAGAACTTTTAAGTCCTTTAGCACTATGTGATCAATCACATTAGACGAAAGCAAACAAATTTTTTTGCCCCAATCAATTATTTAGGTTTAAAGGATTAATAATGATTGTATAGTAATTATTGTAATAATTTCATTCATTAATTGTAATTATTGCCCCAATCATTAGCTTCAAGAACCAAAACAACATTACTGTGAACTGTGAAGGATCAATCTCTCTCCTATCTGTACTTGCATTTCTTTTCTCATCTCAATCTTCTTCTTACTAGCTAGTTACCCACTAATGTTGTTTTCCTCAATCCGATCATATATAAAAAATAAAATATGTAACAATTAAATATCTCTAGAAGAAAACGGATCATAGCTTATAATGATTAATGATTTCCTCCAGAATTGATTTCAAAATTCAGGACTTCAAAATGCTACTTTTGAAATCAAGATGTAATTTCAAAAGATTAAAGAAAAAAAATGAAAGAAAAATGTTGCGCTACATATAGGTCCGACCCAAACCGCTCGAATGCAACCGATTTATCGAACCCATCATCACCATCGGTGTCTAATAATAGTCGGTTAATCTCCATAGCTTGAGTTTGCACATTCCCACACTACATTATGCTTAAATAAACTAATAATGTTGGGGTCGTGCGAATTCAAATACGAGACCTCTGAATCAAAAAAAACTTCAGTACCATGTTCATTGCCAATAAACAATGGGTCTCAATAACTCGATTTAGTCGCTTGACATAATCAAAATCGATAAACATAATAGTTATCTTCCTTAGTTTAAAAGCTACGCCAGGGCCAATTTGATACATCACCACTATATAAAAAAGGATCAATGGTCGTTTTGATGGATCAATTGGAAAAAAAGAGACACATTGTCCAATTGTCTCATTTTGCAAAACGACTAATTTAAAACGAGTCAATTCGAAATTATCCATGTCTACTGTCTGCATACAATTGTAATAGCCTCAAAATGAATAAATCCAAATTCTTCATGCTAAATTGTTTTTGTTGGGCATGTGACTCGGATCCTTCCACACTGAAGAAACACCAAGGATAATCACGCCAAGGAGGAGCGCGCAAGCGCGCCGGAGTCAGGCGCGGGAGTCACGCCGGAGTCAAGCGCGCGGGTCGCGCTGGAACCAAGCACGCTGGTGAAGACCACCCGGGGGGGGGGGGGCGAATACTAAACGACGACGCATCACCCGGGCGTGGGCCCTTATCGAGAAGCCGCAGAAGCGGCACCGCGTCACCCAACGGGTAGTCACCATCATAGTCCTAGGTATAGTCCTGCTTGTGTCAGGAGTAGTCACATCAGAGTCCTAAAAGCATGGACTAAATCCCTGGCATGTCAATGGTCATGTCAGTGGTCATATCATTGTATCCACTTGTAACCCAACCACTCACCCACCACCATGTAGCCTATAAATATGACATTTACTCCGGTGGGTGAGGGGATCTGATTTTTCGGACTCTATCTCTAAAATCATCGACTTCTCTCTCAAGGATATTTCTCTCTCAATTCTCTCTGTGATCTCCTCAGTTCTAAACCGAAGATTATTTCCTCTTTGTTTACTCTCCTTGACCCATTTTCCCCGAGTCTCACTCCTACACACAGTTAGGCTCAAACAATTGGCGCCCACCGTGAGGCCAAGTAGAGAAGCAAAGAAAATCCCAAAGAAAATTAACCTATGGCACAGCGCAGCTCCAACTCACCTGACGAATCAACCCCAATCAAAGCGATGACCAACCCAAGGGAATTCGCGGAAGCCAGCAATCTCAACGCGGTGCTCTTGGAAGAGGAAGAGCCCGAGCTCACGGCCAAAGAGATGAGACAGCTGATGACGAGGCAGAACGACGTCATAGCTAACATGCAAAAACAAATGAGCCAGGTTATGGCGCTCATGATGAGCAAGGAAGCTGCGGCAACAGCGGGCGCGACTCCATCCGCGCCGGGGAATGTATTGCCATCACACCCCGCGCACGAAGCGCAACAGGTCGAGCTCACAGTATGCGCAACACCAGTCGCGCCCCAACAAGCCCACGGAGAAACGACTTGGACGATCCCACCACCCCACCCCGTATATGAAACGCAGCAAACTGAGCTTCCAGGAAGGGCGGATCTCAGCTTTCTAGAGCAACAGCTGTCTCCGCAATACCGACTCAACGCGCCCAAGAAGGCGCTCCACCAGCCGCTAAGCGCGGAAATCATGGCGGAACACCTGAGCGGAATGCCACCCACCCTCCCAACATACAACGGGACGACGGATCCCGAAGATCATGTGAGCACCTTCTGCCTGCGGATGCAGCTCCAGACCAACTCCAACGCGGCGCTATGCCGAACCTTCCCATCAACCTTTTCAGGGATTTGCCTGGATTGGTATAACAGGCTACCGAACGGGATCATCCGCTCATTCGAGGAGTTTATACTCCTATTCACCACAAAGTTCGCATCCCAAAAAAGAAGGCCCCTCCATCTCAAGGCGCTGGTAGACCTTAGGCAGAAGGATGGGGAGAGCCTACGATCATTTTACGCCAGATGGTCCAGGGTGGCAATGGCAGTGCGCGATCTTACTCCTGAGACCGCCGCCCATCACCTTATGGAAAGCCACAACTAACATGGAACTCAAGCGGGCGCTAGCAAAGAGGCCGGTAACTCTGTCAACGGAATTGGAGATGAAGATTGAGAAGGCAATCACGCTGGAAGAAACCCTCGGACCGGGATCGGTTAGGCGCTTCGAGCCAGCAAAATTGCCACGGGAGGAGCAGGGACGGCGACAGCTCACGCCGCCGCGAGAGCAGCTAGCGCAGCTACACAGCGGGCAAAAGCGCCATCCCCCTCCCCCACAAGAGCAAGGCCATCGAGGAAGGTCGCCAGACAGACGCGCGCCCCACGCGTTCACGCCGCTCAACGACTCCGTGAAGAACGTGTTCCACGTTCTGCGCGAGAAGGGGCACAAGCTTAATTGGCCCGCGCCTCTGAAGTCCTTGCCCCACATGAGGGACCCAAAAAAACATTGCGACTTCCACAGAGCAACGGGGCATTGGACGGAGGATTGTCGAGAGCTGCGCTACGAAATAGAGGGCCTCATACGGCGAGGATTGCTGACCGAGTTCACACACGAGAAAGAGGAGCAAGTTCGGGGGCCCCAAAACCCGCCACCACCGCCACAATCCGACTACAACGAAACCACGACAGAGTATGTAGTGTGAAAAGAGATAGGGGTGGTAACGGTGGAAGGAGATCGCCCGAAGAAGAAAACCAAGCGCGAACGAGCGATCGAATTCGCGGCAGCGGATGTACCAGCAGGAGGCCAACTAAGCTTCGACGACACCGAATTACCGCAAGGCATTCTGTCGGAAGACCCGCTCATTATCACCGCGCTAGTGGCCACCTGCAAAATTCACCGTCTACTGATAGATGGAGGCGCCGCGGCGGACATCCTCTTCCAAAGCACCATCGACAAGATGGACATCGACCCGCGCTTAATCAAGCGCGCCCCAAGGAAACCTGGTCGGTTTCTCTGGAGCGAGGGTGCCAGTAATTGGGGTGGTCACTCTCCCTGTGGTCATCGGTGACCAAGAGCCGCGCGTCTCAAAGCAAGTCGAGTTCACAATAGTCGATTGCCAATCATCCCACAACGGCATCTTGGGCCGACCCTTCCTAGCAAAATTCATGGCCCTTCCTTCCACGTGCCACCAAAAACTCAAGTTCCCTACCAAAACGGGAACCGGAGAGGCGCGCGGGACACCATGGGGGGCCCTGAAACTAGAGGGAGAGCCCCGGCAAACAAACATCGTCGACACAAGGCCAGAGGAGCCCCGCCCGGAATCAATGGATTCCGATTTCGAGGTCGCGCTCGACCCAACCGAGCCGACCAGGAAAATACGCATCTCGACTCACGTTCGCGATGACGCGATTGAGCCACTGATAGCGCTATTAAAGGATTACAAAAAGCTATTCGCCTGGTGCACAGAAGACATGCCAGGGGTACCAAGGCATGTAGCCCAACATTGCCTCGCAGTCCCGCCGAGCGCGATTCCGAGGCAACAAGCGCGACGCGGCTTTACGGGCGACAAACTGAAAGCCATCGAAGAGGAGGTGGCGCGACTCTTGGTGCAGGGTTGATTCGCCCGGTCAAATACCCAAAGTGGTTGGCGAATGTAGTCCTGGTAAAAAAATCTTCGGGCGCTTGGCGGATGTGCGTTGACTACACGACAATCAACAAGGTATGCCCAGGTGACCCCTACCCTCTGCCGCACATCGACCAATTGATCGACGCCACCGCCGACCACGAGACATTTTCTTTCTTGGACATGTTCTCAGGATACCATCAAATCCCGATGTCGCGCGAGGACGAAGAAAAAACGGCGTTCATGACTCCTTTCAGAAACTTCTGTTTCGTCGGAATGCCGTTCGGACTGAAGAACGCAGGCGTGACATACCAAAGAATGATCGACTCGGCACCAGAGGGGGCGGAACATCGAAGCGTACGTAGACGACCTCATCGTCAAAACCAAGGCTGGGAACTCGCACCTAGAGGATCTACGGGAGACATTTGAGGCGCTCCGCAAACACAGCCTCCGCTTGAACCCACTGAAGTGCGTCTTTGGAGCGGAAGCAGGGAAGTTTTTGGGGTTTATGATAACCAAGCGCGACATCGAAGTGGACCCAAAACAAATCACGGCGGTCCAACAACTGCGGGCCCCAAGGAGCGCACTGGAAATCCAATCCCTGAATGGGAAGATAGCAGCGCTGGGGAGATTCATCCCAAGGTCGGCCGACAAGTGCGCGCCCTTCTTCAAAACACTCAAAAACGGCGCGAAATTCGCATGGACCAAGGAGTGTGAGGCAGCCTTCCAAGAGCTGAAATCATATCTTGTATCCCCCCTGTGTTGACAGCTCCCAAGCTTAATGAAAAGTTATTCCTTTATCTTGCCGTGTCAACAAGAGCAGTGAGCGCTGTTCTGATAGCCAGACGAATTGATAATACCGAGCAGCCCGTGTATTACACTTCACGCACGCTAGTCAGCGCAGAAACGAGATACTCCCCAATAGAGAAGGCGGCCCTGGCATTAGTAAGCGCGTCACATAAGTTACGCCCCTACTTCCAAGCGCACCAGATCACCGTCCTGACCAACCTCCCGCTAAAGAAAATGCTGACCTCGATGGAAGTGTCAGGGCGCATGGTGAAATGGGCAGTCGAACTCTCGGAGTACGACATCCAATACGCGCCGAGACCAGCAATCAAGGCCTAGATCCTAGCAGACTTCATCGCTGAAGGAGTCACCCTCGAAACTACACCAGAGGGAGTATGGAAAGTTTACGTTGACGGAGCGGCAAGTAAGCACAGTGCTGGCGCGAGAGTCGTCGTGCGCACGCCAACAGGCGTCGTTCACGAGATTGCTATCAAATTCAGAGTGTTAAAGACTAATAACGCGGCTGAGTACGAGGCCATCTTGGCAGGGATGACCGCTGCCCACGATTTGGGCGCAAGAACGATAAGGGTACTTTCAGACTCCTCACTGGCAGTCAACCAACTGAACGGAGCCTTTGACGCGAAGGAAAATACTCTTGTGCATTACATAGAGCGCGTCAAGCTGCGAGCAGCCAACTTCGACGCGATAACCTACGTGCAAGTACCAAGAGAGGAAAACATGCACGCCGGCGCGCTGTCCAAACTAGCAACCGCCACCGATTTTGAGGCAACGCGTCTCGTGACGGTACAGAAGGAAGAGGAGGAAACTCGCCAAGAAATGGCGATTAATACCACCCAAATCGCGAGCGATGAGGACTGGAGAGCCCCAATTGTGCGTTACCTACGAGAAGGCACGGTACCGGAGGACGCTAAAGAAGCATGGACTTTAAGACAGAAAGCGGCCCGATGCACACTCATCGGAGGAGAGCTGTATCGCCGGTCGTTCTCGGGTGTCTACCTAAAGTGCATCGGACAAGAGGAGGCGAGCGACATGGTACGCGACATACACGAGGGGTTGTGCGCAATGCACGCCGGCCCACGCAGCATGGAGCGCACCATTTTGCTACACGGGTACTACTGGCCGCGAATAAAGAAAGAAACGAAAAAATACGCGGACCAGTGCCACAATTGCCAAGTCAATGCGCGCCAGCACCACCTCCCATCCACAGAGCTCCAAGCCAACCTGAGTTCATAGCCTTTCGCGCAATGGGAAGTGGATCTCTTGGGCCCCTTCCCAACAGCAAAAGGGAAGCGCAAGTACATTATTGTGGCCGTAGACTACTTCACCAAATGGATCGAAGCTGAAGCACTAGCCTCGATAACGGCACAACAGGTGACAAGCTTCCTAAAGAACAGCATCCTGTCGCGCTTCGGGGTCCCGAACGCGCTCATCTTTGACCATGGGAAGCAGTTTGACTGCGCGGAAGTGATAGATTTCGGCGACCAAGTGGGAGCCATCGCAAGGTTCGCATCCGTGGCTTACCCCCAAACCAACGGCCAAGCAGAATCCGCCAACAAGGCAATCTTGCACGACTTGCACACCCGGTTGAACGATGCAAAGGGTAACTGGGCTGACGAGCTGAACACAGTACTATGGGCCCACCGCACCACATACAAGGTGGCAACAGGCGAAACACCCTTCGCCCTCACGTACGGCACTGACGCGGTGATTCCTATCGAGACAACATCCCCGACCTACCGAGTCGCGAAGTACAACGAGGAAACCAACGATGACGCACGGTTGCTAGAGCTGGAGTTGTCACAGGAAAGGCGCGAGTTAGCAGCAATCAAGCTGGCTGCAATGAAAGAGCAGGTAGCCAAGTACCACAACGCCAAGCTGGTTCCGCACAAACTGATCCTTGGCGACCAAGTACTGCGCCGTAACTTTCGTCCCGATCCAAAGCACGGAAAGCTCGCTTCAGTATGGGAAGGCCCTTACCTAATCCGCGAGGTGGTTGGTGCCAACACCTTCAAACTCAGTGAGTTGGGGGGCAACAAGATACAAAGAACGTGGAACGCCCAAAACCTCCGGAAATATCACCAAGCAACTTGACATGTATCTTACTCGCGCTACGACGCTTTTTCGTAAAGAATGGAAAGCACTCAGTTTTTCAGATCAAGCATTAGCAATAGCCCAACACTATTCGCGCCCATTCAGTTCGCAAGAACAAAAAATTAGCAATAGTCCAGCACTATTCGCGCACACAAGCATTAGCAATAGTCCAGCACTATTCGCGTCCATTCAGTTCGCAAGAACAAAAAATTAGCAATAGTCCAGCACTATTCGCGCACACAAGCATTAGCAATACTCCAGCACTATTCGCGCCCATTCAGTTCACAAGAACAAAAAATTAGCAATAGTCCAGCACTATTCGCGCACACAAAAATTAGCAATAGTCCAGCACTATTCGCGCCTAGTCAGTTCGAAAGAACAAAAAATAGCAATAACTATGAGTTATTCGCGCTTTCATAGTTCGAAAGAACAAAAAATAGCAATAACTAGGAGTTATTCGCGCACTCTCAGTCCGAAAGAGCAAGCATTATCAATAGCTGCACACTATGTGCGCCAACACAGTTCGAAAAGAAACCAAACGAACACATTGAAAAGTGAAATGGCCACAAGCGAGAACCCTTTGGATTAAGTTAAGCGGGAGCACCAACACAGCAAGATTGGAAAGGGGAACAAAACAACAAGGTGACAACCAAACAAAGAAACGTATCAGCGCGAAGACACTAAGCACTATCAGTGTTAGGCTGAACACCCTCTTTGGCTTGCTTGCGGCCACTAAAGGTTCATCGTCCTCCTCATCATCATCAACTTTCTCCTCGCCACTTCTGCTTGCCTCCCCAGCCTTCTCCCCTTCGGGACGATCTTGCTCCTCCGGGCGCTCCTCACCTTCCGGGCGCTCCTCAACTTCCTCATCCTCATCATCGTCCTCCTCCCCCGACTCGGAGTCAGACTCCAAGGGTCGCTTCTGCCCGATCCACATTTTGACATGTTGGACCATTTCGCGGGTATCCCAGCGAAGCCCCGGGTTGTCCGGTCGGACCTTCTTTCCGACCGCGAGCACGGCCTTCGTCATGGCGTCCGCCAAAACCTTCCCAAAAGAGGGAGAAGACTTGTACTGGCGGACGGCCGCGATCTCAGCCTCGCGCGCAGCTTCCGCTTTCGCGATGTCGTGAAGGCGGACCAGGTCAGCCTTCTCCTTCTGAAGCTCTTCGCGAGCTCGCTGCAGCTTTTCAGCGTAAGAGGCTTCCAGTTCAGTGCGGATCGCGGATCGCTCCTCGGCCCGCACTTGTTTCTTAGCCGCTTCCACATCGGCGGCCAACTTACTCTGCAGGACTCCGAGCTCCTCCATCGCTTCGTTGGCTTTGTTGGTAGCCACATCGGCGCGGTTGTTTGCTCCAACGACCTTACCCTCAAGCTGGATGATCTTAGCCTCATCAGCTTGTATTCTCGCGCGCTGCGCCGCGCGCTCCTTCTGGGCCCGGAAGGTCGCCGACAAACCCTACAACCGCAACGCTAAATGACTTAGCAAAAAATTGCATAAACAAGGGAATATGAGAAATATGAGACGCGAAAGAGCTCAAACACGATCTTACCGCGAAATGGATCTGGGCCAGGTCGTGAAGGGGATCCGATTTCTCCACCCGTGGCGGAACGCTTAAGACGGGTCCAAGCGCGTGAAGCGCAGTATTCGCGGCCGCAAAGTTGCATGCCGCCGAAGTAATTGACAGCAGCAGCGCTGGGAGAGGTGGCCGCGGCAGTCCCCCCAAAGCCCGCCATCTCGGGCAACTTCTGTTGAACGGCGACACCCGACGAGCTCCCCGCCTTCTCCCTCTCAGACCGAGAAGGTCTGGTTACCACCGCCTCTGGCTGTGAAAGCGCCAAAGACAGCTGCCGCGCATCAGACAGCGTTTGCTCCGCCGGTTGAGCCCGCGCCTCCCGCGCACTGGTTCCTTCTACGCGAGCAGCCTTGCGGGGATTTTCAACCGCCCGGGGCTGCTCGATCTCCTTCCGCTTAGCGCCCCTCGGCGCCGCACCCTCCTTCTTCTTCTTCTTCTTATCAGCGCGCGGCGCTTTGACGACGTCGTCCACCGACATCATACTCACCAGACTGGAGAAGTCAACACCTGCGCCAATAAGTCGTAAGAAAGCGGTTAATATGATAGAATGCAAAACAAAAGAAAAACAACTAACCATCGGCGAACAGCTCCTGCAAACAAGCCTCGCGCACTCCCGCGTCGTATAAGTTCATCCTGTGATCCATGCACGCCTCATACTCATCGTCCAGCCCGTCGTAGACGCCGACGTCCGACTCGTACCCGTGCGTACTGTCGTTCTTCCATTCAGTAGGCTCCTCAACAAACTCACTCGCCCACTCTCCAGGGACGGGCTTGACGTAGAAAAAACGTTCAAACCAAGTCTTCTTCAACTTGGGCGACCCGTACACGAAGCCCTCAGGAAGTCGCTCTGCGTGGTTGGCTCCTTGATCTTATATATCTTCCGGAAGAGGCCGTAAGTCGGCTCGATATTGAGCCGCTTGCACGCGAGTCGGAGACAACTCGCGTGCATGATGACCGATGGAGAGAGCCGCCCAACGGAGCATTTGAGGCGCCTATACAGAGCGCACAAGAGCGGGTCGATGGGGAACTTAAACCCCATCACGCAATACTCCGTGTACACGCTAAACCATCCCGCGGGGCAGTGACCCACCATGCTGCACGTAGACGGAGCAGCGTACTGCCAATGGGGGGGCAAGCTCAGCCCGCGCACCATCTCCTCCACATCGCCAACATCGTATATGGAGGCGTGTTCGGGACCGCGCTTGAGGTTGTCGTGCGGCACGGGTTGATCGCCCCACATCTCGGCCCACTCTATAACATTGTACGCGGCGCCAACACCGCGTAATCCGAGTCGAGCCATAGCCTCGGATACGCGCACATTATAGTCTGGCTCTGATTGTGCGCCAGAATCTTCGCGCACGTCACCATCAGCCTCCACCGGCCTCCCATCACGACCACGGCGGATTATCAGCACCCCACGAGCCCCTTGTCTCGCCTGCCCGCTCCCGGAAGCACCCATACCTTCGTCGGGAGAACCACCGAGATCGTCCTCCGATTCGATGTCGAACGACGGCGTCGCCGGAACCCCATCGCCGCCGTTCCCATCGCCGGAACCGTCGTCTAATTCCAGCGAGTGATCAGTAGAAGTGTGCGAAAGAGTGGAAATATTACCTTCTTCGCCTTGTACGACCTCAGCCTCGTTGATGTTGATGCCAGCCATGATAATAACTTGATCCAGCAACAGAGAAAGGAGTATCGAGGTTGTAAAAGAAGGAGAGGAATCTCAGAGAAAGGAAGAACAGAGAAACGATGAGCAGAATTGTGAAAATAGATGAGTCCAACCCTCCCATAACAAACCCATATTTATACGCAGCCAAGGGAAAACGAAGGGTTAAAGCTGCATAGGGATTCGTAACCGTCAGATCCTACAAAATCTTTTCGAATTCTTTCGAATTTCAAAAAATCCCCGCCCAAAATAGCCCAATCAAGCAGGGACACGTGGACACCTACCATCATAGACAATAGTCGACGACGCAACATGTGCCGCGCACCGCCTGGGGGGCATGGCACACCCGCGAGGAAGAAAAAAACAACACCACTTACGGGCGCGGCTCAAAGTTGCGCGCACAACAGGGGGGCATGACACACCAACTTCGACCGAGCGCACGAAAAAACAACACCACTTACGGGCGCGGCTCAAAGTCGCGCGCACAACAGGGGGGCATGACACACCAACTTCGACCGAGCGCACGAAAAAACAACACCACCTATGGGCGCGGCTCAAAGTCGCGCGCACAACAGGGGGCATGACACACCAACTTCGACCGAGCGCACGAAAACCAAATGGACAGCACCCGCGATGCACGGGACGCGCGCGCCACCAAGGACACGAAGATCGCGTGAGGACCAGAAGCGCAGAATAAGATGGAATCGCCCAGATCCGAGTCAACCACACGAAGATAAAACAGGTGACATTCGCGGAATACCCCCTGATGGGGGGCAATTGTTGGGCATGTGACTCGGATCCTTCCCCACTGAAGAAACACCAAGGATAATCACGCCAAGGAGGAGCGCGCAAGTACACCGGAGTCATGCGCGGGAGTCACGCCGGAGTCAAGCGCGCGGGTCGCGCTGGAACCAAGCACGCTGGTGAAGACCACCCCAGGGGGGGCGCGCGCGAATACTAAACGACGACGCATCACCCGGGCGTGGGCCCTTATCGAGAAGCCGCAGAAGCGGCGCCGCGTCACCCAACGGGTAGTCACCATCATAGTCCTAGGTATAGTCCTGCTTGTGTCAGGAGTAGTCACATCAGAGTCCTAAAAGCATGGACTAAATCCCTGGCATGTCAGTGGTCATATCAGTGGTCATATCATTGTATCCACTTGTAACCCAACCACTCACCCACCACCATGTAGCCTATAAATATGGCATTTACTCCGATGGGTGAGGGGATCGGATTTTTCGGACTCTATTTCTAAAATCATCGACTTCTCTCTCAAGGATATTTCTCTCTCAATTCTCTCTGTGATCTCCTCAGTTCTAAACCGAAGATTATTTCCTCTTTGTTTACTCTCCTTGACCCATTTTCCCCGAATCTCACTCCTACACCCAGTTAGGCTCAAACAGTTTCATCCAGCCAAACAAAACTGGTCAATATGACTCAATTATCTCAAAATGAATCAATCAGATCACATTAAACCGTTAAAATTCCTCATCCAAACTATCTCTTTAAGTAACCCGAATTTATCTCATGGTAAACCCATCCATCAACATCAGGCACTTGACACAAAAAAAAAAAAAAATGAGAATCATGATTGAAGTGATTGTGGTGGGAGTTGGAAAATGGCTGTGTTGGAGGAACGCATGCGCAATTGCGCCATCTCCATCTCCATCTGCCTCTCTGTCTATCTCGACGTCACCATGAGCAATCCTCCAACTATATACATATCATCCCAAATCTCCAAATTCCACTTTTTCAAGATTGAGATGTTCCACACTCCATCGTGCATTACAATCGTGCCCTCAGAACTTGCAGAAGTGACTTTTGCAGTTCAAATCCGATCAATGGAAACACAAAACTTCTCGACAACTCATCCGATCATCTCGTGCCCCCTGTTTTTGCCATCTTAAGATACCCTTTCAATGGAGGGTTTTGGAGTTTGGTGGTTTATTGCAAGCAATACAGTTAAAATTGCGATTCTAGGTAGAAGTGATTTGGTGACCTAAAAGTATAAATACGTAAGTTTTTAAGTTTTGAAGCGTAGATTTCGACTACACTTGTAAGGAAAAATTGTGATTCTACGAAGAAGCGTTTTGGTGACCAATAAGTGTAAAAGCGCTAACTTTTAAACTTTAAAGCGCGATTTTGGCCACATTGATTGCAAGCTTGCTGATGAAAAGACTGATGCATTATATCCAGTGATGGGTTTTCGATATGCTATATTAGTTTGTTCTTTTAACTTTCATAATCATCAAACTCATAGAATAGAAAGTCACCAAGCTCGGTAAACAACCCAAAATCGAACTACCGATGATAGGATTATTTCTGCTATAAGGCGGGCAGACCTGGGCAGACATGTTGGCTGTGTTACATCAACGTTGAGCAAATGTTAATGAAATCGAGGCCAAACTGAGTGAAAGTCTCCAAATATCCACCAGAATTGTGTCACCCAGACGGCCAAACCAAACCACGAGAATGATCCTCCGCCAGTACAAGTCGAACCACCATTTGTGAGTCACTTCCATCAACTCTGCCACTTGTTGCTGATCAAATCGACGAAGGAGAGCTTGATTTTGCATCTAGTGGATCCATCAAACCGAAAGACTATCTCAATCATGTGATCTGGTATATTAGTTCAGCGTGATGCAAGTGTTGGATCCTTACTCCACCATTTTGTGCTCATATTGAAATGATTTTGGATCGTGAATTGTTTGTAAAGTTAAAGTGGGTAGGATGAGTTTTAGGGTATAAATAATAAAGTAATAGGGGTGTGAGCCTTTGATCTATGCGCTAGATTCCCACTAATGACACTAGTTTTATGTTATCTTATTTTGATGATTATAAGAAAAACTGGACTTTTTATGAGAGGATTGATTAGTTATCTCTAAATATTAAGGGGCAATGGAATTTCCATATTCCACCTTTTTGGCTTTTAGGATTCTAGGTTGAGGCTCATCAAAGAAAAGAGGGTAAGATATAACCCCAAAAAAAAAAAAAAGAGAGGGTAAGAGAGAAAAGTTGTAACCCGTTCTATCGTATAAAGTATTGGTGCGAAGGTTATTCGAACAATCTTAAAGATAAGATAGTAATAACTTCAAAATTTGTTGTTTATTGGAAGTTTGGTGCGAAGGTTGTTCGAACAATTCCGAAGATAGGATAGTAACTACAAAATTTCACCATGTTCTGACTTATATGAGGCCTAAGTTCAGGTCCTTAAGGCCTCTTTTTTAAGGAGGAACTTAAAGCCTTCTGATTGGCTAACACAAGATTAGGTAATTAATAGGGAGTTATTAGTTAAAAAGTTGTTAGGGGTATTAAGGGGAAAACAATTAAATTAAAACATGTGTATTTTTTTAAAAAACCCAACCCATTGCTTTCGTCTGTTTATTATTCCTCCCGGAAGAAGAGCGACCGTCCGTCTCCCCGACTTCTCCGGCTGTCGTCCCCGACTTCTCCGTCCCTTCTCCGTCGCAAAGCACAGCAGCCCTTCTCGGGCAGCCGACGATTTTGTCCGTTCTTCCGTGCCGACGACTCCGTCACTTCTCCGTCTCTGTTCACAGCAACCCTTCTCCGCAAAGAAGAGCGACCGTCCGCCGGTCTAGCTTCCTTCCCGCTGAACTCTCCGACCAGTGATTATGCTCCCGCAAGCGTTCTCCGCCATCTGCTGCCAGCTCCCATTGTCGTCGTCGGCCTAGTCCATCAACGACCTACTGCTCTCGTTAGCATCGGCATCGCTTCCGTCTCCGACAGCGCTCCCCAGCTTCCGACGTCGTGCTACTCCTCAACGGTTGTCGTCGTCTTCCTGTCGAGCGTAGCTTACCTCTGACGTCGGTCCTGCCCGGCATTGCCTCCCTTCGCAGTCGCTACATTATTAACATTTTAAGTCTCATTATTATCATTTTAACCTACATTATTAACATTTTAACAAATTATTAGTTACACTTTCAATAATATATAGCTATATTATTAACATTTTAACTTTCGTTATATAAAGATGGTTTCAATATAACTTATGTTATTATTTATTAACAATTTAAACTACGTTATTATCATTCTGGCCCATGTTATTAACATTTTAACCCACGTAATTAAAAAATAGCTTTTTCATTTTAACCTATGTTATTAACATTTTAAGCTAGGTTATTATCATTTTAGCCAACGTTATTAACATTTGGTTCTCACACTAACTCACATTACTAATATGTTAACATTAGTTACCAATCTTTTCCCTTACGTTATTAACATTTTAACCTACGTTATTATCATATTAACCCACGTTATTAACACTTTAACAAATTATTGTAACACTTTCAACATGTATTAAACTACATTATTAACATTACAAATTCTTTCCATTTTATTCTACGTTATTAACAATTTAAGATACATTATTATCATTTTAACCAAAGTTATTAACATTTTGTTATCATTCTAACTTACATTATTAACATTTTAACATTCATTATCTATCTTTAGCCTTACGTTATTATCATCACCACCCATCACGCAGACGAGAAGATGGTGGCAATGTAGACGGGAATCTGACGAGAAGATGGCCACGACGGGGGATACGACGGCGACCAGGCAGCCATGACGACGGGTTTGCAGATGGAACGACGACGTGATCGTGACTTGACGACGACGAGGGGCTTGGCGATTCCATGGAAAATCTTAGTGAATGAACGCCGCGAACGGCAGACTAAGATGCGAGACGATGACGACGAAGGAGAAGACGAGACGACGACGCCGGAAAGCAAGCGCCGGTAGTCTACGAACGCGGCGAACGGCAGACGAGAAGGAGGGACGACGACAGTCGCGACGACACCGGCCTTAGATGCGAGTCGACGACGCAAACGAGAATACGAGACGACGACGCCGGAAACCAAGCACCGCAAAGCAAACGCCCGGCCGGCTGCGCGACCCCGACGGTGATTTCTGAAGGATGAATGGGTTTAGGGTTGGGAGGAGAATGATTTCTCCCATTCGTTCCTTAATTAATAATATCATTTAATTATTTTCTATATTCCTGTCTTACCCTTCAACGTATTAGGTAGGTAGTTAACCAATCATTACTAATCACTCTCTCTCTCCTTCTCCTATTGGCTGAAAGGTGTTTAAGATTTTCCTTAAAAAAGAGGCCTTAAGGACCTGATCTAACCCGCTTATATGAGCTTCATGACATTTTGTGTTGTGTCATGGATGTTTCTAGCGTCTTATGTAATGATTGTCTGAAGTGGATTTCAAATCCACTAAGATCCGGCCCAGTTTCACTAAGAGCCAGCCCAATGCTCATATAGTAGTTCATTAAATCCATCGGCGAAACTGGAAGCCCAGTCCAAAGCCCAAACCGAAGGTGAAAGCTTGCAGGCCGATGCCTTCGTTGATCGTTTCACAGTTCTGTTATATTTGGCTGCCGTTGCCTTCCACCTTACGGTTTGCCGATCGGGATAAAACTCGGCGACTGTGCGAAACTGCGAAGAAGGAGACGAGAAAAAAAAAAAAATGGGGACGATGGCGCAGCAAGGACTAGCTCCAGGGCTGTCGAGGAAGCTGAAGAAGGTACTGGAGTGCCGTACGGACACTCCCGATCTGGTGTCTTCTCTCTCCACTCTCTCCACTTTCTACTCCGACAACAATCCTCAGGCTCGCCGGAACCTCAGATCCACCGTCGAGAAGCGCTCGCTTCAGATCAACCTCGATTTCCTCCAGGCTTCGAATTCCGCCCAGAAGGTTTTGGGTCTCGGTGCCGCTTTATTCAATTCTTCCCCTCCTGTGTGCTCTGCTTGCCGCGCTCATTTCTTGGGTTTTTGTTTCGATTGTTCGAATTCAGGCTTTGGATCAAGTGGAGCAGGAGGTTGATGCTCTTGCTGAATGCTGTGACAGGTATGACACTGCTTTCTTTCTCAAATGTCATACCCGTGGCTAGATCAGATGAAATTCACAGAACAAATTGGGGTTGAATCTTGGAATAGTTCATTTCAGATAATCCAGTTTAGGATCGAGTTGAATTAGTTGGAACCGAATTCTGAATTGAATCAATGTGAACTGGATAATTAGTACTTTTGTGGCCTGTGACAAATTCAAATTTGTAGTGGCCTCAGATTTGTGAGGTCCAAGTCTTGTATGGACTCAGCGAGCTGTGAGTTTCTTGTATATTCCCAGGATCGGCAAGGCGTTGAATAGTTGTAGTGCAAGCACAGCTGATATCATAAGTACGACTGAGAGATTGAAGCAGGATCTCGAAGTTACCACACAGAGGCAAGAGATTGTCTCGTGCTTTCTTCGTGACTATCAGCTATCTAGCGAGGAGGTCTTAATCTAGAACCTAGAAGCTTCTTGCTATAGATTATTCGATGGCCTTACCTTTTCAACTCAAAATGTTGGTTGCTAATTTTTCCTGTTCTGTTAACGTCTTTGTAGATAAGTGCTCTGAGGGAAGAAGACTTAAACGAGAATTTCTTCAAGGCGCTTTCTCATGTTCAAGAGATTCATTCCAATTGCAAAGTATTGCTACGAACGCATCACCAGGTAATTTGGTGATAGCTAGCCTGCTTATTATCAATGTTCTAGGTCTGGAGTTTTCTCATACTACTAATTTGGTGATAAATAGGCTGCTTCATTTTATGCTTTCTGTTTGACGTTTCCGTTTATAATATACTAGCTGATTCCATTTACTTAATTGCCCTAAAAGCTTGGAGGTGGTTGTAATCATTGACTTAAATGGATTCCCCCCCCCCCCCCCCCCCCCCCCCCCCCCCTGCAGCGAGCTGGTCTAGAGTTGATGGATATGATGGCTGTGTACCAAGAAGGAGCGTATGAGAGGCTATGCAGGTAAAATTATCTTCTTCACTGGATGCTTCTTCCTTTTCCTTTTTTTCTTAAAGGATGTTTCACCTTACTGGGCACACAGTGTTTTACTTTCAGTTCTTGCTAACGTAAATCACTACAATGAGCCTTAGAAATAGACATTAGGATAGATGGACAGTAGTTATTTACACTATGGTAACAAGTACCCTATCCTGCAGCTGTTCTTGTTCATTGCTGACCTAGAAATCAATCTCTTTTAAGTAGCAAGGATAAAGGTTTTTTCTTATCAGGATGGCGTAGGTTGATTTTATAGTTAGGTGCTTCAGAAGGGATTTGAACTTAGGACCTCCAGGTTCAATATAGAGATATTGATAGTTACGAGATTCCAGCTTTTGTTCGTGCTATATTTATAACTCCTATCTCGATTTTGATGATAAGAAGCCTAGTTATTAGTGTATAGCAAACAAGAGGCATTTTATCTCTGTTAATAAGGTACTCTGGAGTTGTGTGAATTTACTGTAGACTGCTTAACTCCCTAAAGTTTCTTTTCTGTTTATCTTATGTGTTAGTTGTGTTACCCCATTGTAGGTGGGTTCAGGCAGAATGTAGGAAGCTGGGAGATACTGACAATCCTGAAGTTGGTGATCTTTTGAAAACAGCAGTCCTGTGTCTCAAAGAGAGGCCTGTCCTTTTCAAATATTGTGCGGAAGAGGTGACTGCTGTTTGTATAATCAACAACATTTGCTTACAATATTAATTTCCATGCGGCATGAGAGATCTGCTTTGGAATGTTCAGGTAGCAAATATGAGGCACAATGCATTGTTCAGAAGATTTATTAGTGCTCTTACACGTGGAGGACCTGGTGGACTGCCAAGACCGATAGAGGTTCATGCTCATGATCCATTACGATATGTTGGTGACATGTTGGGATGGTTGCATCAGGTTTGGCTTCAACAGTTCAACTTCCCATTGGTTGTGTTTTACTAAAGTTGTTCTCTATATGAGCTCTTATTATTCGCTCTATCATATGCAGGCATTGGCATCTGAGCGTGAACTTGCTCTTGCGTTACTTGATCCTGATGCAACTGCAGATGCTGGATCAGCCACAAATTATGTTCCAAAGGTTTTGGAGAATGGTAGTGGAAAGAAAGAATCCGACATGACATTTGTGCTCGACAGAATTTTCGAAGGAGTTTGTCGCCCATTTAAAGTTAGGGTAGAACAAGTATTGCAGTCCCAACCCAGTCTTATAGTAACATACAAACTCAGTAATACCTTGGAATTTTACTGCTACACTGTAAGTGATTGCATTGTCCTATGTTTCCTTCATCTTCTTTATGTCCTGGTTCTCCTCCCCTTAGCTGAAAGAAACCAATCCTGCTAACTATAGGTGTCAGATTTGCTCGGGAGAGATACAGCCCTGTGCAATACATTGTTGCTACTGAAGGATGCTGCACAGAAAACTTTCTTTGGCATTCTGAAACCCCGCGGAGAGAAACTCTTACGTTATCCTCCTCTTGTAGCTGCTGATCTCTCCCCTCCACAGGCTGTGAGGGAAGGTGTGTCTGTTCTACTTGATATAATTGAAATCCATAACAGCATGATGGTTCCTGCTTCAGAAAATAATCCAGATTTCGGCCCAGTCATATCTGCATTACTTGATCCTATAATTCAGGTATGATCATTATCTAATACTAAGTTCTGGGATCAATCTGTATCATTATGCTCTATATAAGTTTGCAGGCATAATAATAAATGTTTTGGATACTTCGCTTGTTTCATTTTTGTTATTTGAATATTGTGCTTTAATGCTATTGAGAAAGTGCATCAGAATCACTTGTAAGGATGAATTCCTTGCATTTTCTGTTTACTTAAAACCCCCAAGAGCTTCAGTTTTGAATTCTGGGATGTGGTTTAAGCCTTTGGTTTTCCTAATCATTTGCATGTCAGCTGTCACTTAAGCTTGTTGGTTAAGTTGATCTTCATCTTTACATTGTTTTCAGTGCTAATAGCAGATTTAATGATTCTGTATTTGCTCTAATGCCTTGCCAGTTACATTTTATGCTTTCTGCTGAACTGTGTTACACTCTGAAAATTTATTTGCAGTCAATATAAACTGAAGGTATATTGTGCTCACCAATTGCGTTCTCAACCTTTAAGTTAGTAATTCTATGAGATGTAAGGTCAACTTTTCACACACGTCTTCGCAGATGTGTGAGCGAGCTGCTGAGGCACACAAGTCTAAGGGTGCTAGTAACTTGTCAAGAAGGAGAAGCACTGGCACGAACCAAGACAATAAATCTTCAGTTGACGCCCTTCTGTCAAATGGAAGCTCTGGCCCGTCCTCTCAGGTATCTACTTACCTTTTGCCCCTTATTACGAGCATCTCTGATTGTCGGACTTCACAGTCATTCTAAAATATCTGTTTGTACACCACGACATGACGTAACCAGTTTGATTTTGCTGAAGGCAATCAACACTGGAAGAAATATCACAATTTCATTTCTGAACGGTGCTGTGCAGAATTCTGAAATGCCTGCCAAGATCTTCCTTATCAACTGCCTGTGCGCCATCCAGCAGCCATTATCCGGGCACGAGATTGCTGCTGAATATGTAAATAAACTTGGAGGAATGATAGATAGGCACGTGCACGATCTGGTGGGAAGAGAAGTCGACGCCATTCTTAGAAGATGTGGGCTGTCTCAGAAAATGAGTTACTTCCATGATTCAGTTGACAACGGAGCAACATCAGGGACGAGGCCACTAGCAGAGGTTGAAGAGACGTCCCCAGCGGCTCTCGCAGAGTGCTTGAGGGCTTTCTTCGGGCTTGTACTGGGGAGTGAGAGTGCACTTCCCGAGTTCGAACAGATGCAGGTCCCGAAGTTGCGGTCCGAGACTTGCGTGGAGGTGGCCAGGTCCCTCGCGGGATCATATGATCTTATTTACAAAGCAATCATGGATCCGAGGAATGGCTACGCAGAGCCCAGATCATTGGCAAGGCATCCTCCAGATCAAATAAGGACCATTTTGGGCATATGAGAATCTGACGAGACTGTGAATTGGTCTGTTGCCAAGAGTTCTATTTGGGGTTTTCACTCATCTAGAATTGGTGTATAGATGGCAAAGTCAATGTATTATGACCAGTGTATCATGATTTTTACTGCTTGTAAAATGATTCGATTTTGATTTTAGAATGAGGATTTTTGGGAATCTGTTACGAAGTAGATGAAATGTTACACTTTCTTCGAATTTTATTGTACCACTTGAATTCAAAAGTGATTCGAGAACTAGCATCAAATCATAATGTGAATTTGCTCTTGGAAGTTGCGTTTTCTAATTCACTCCGCCTTAATAGTATGTTATTTTAAATAATTGAAAATCATGTCATTCGTACTAAGTACTAACTAAAGGGGATAATCAATTCATAATATTATTCGTAATTTCAACAATAGGATCTTCCATGTTCTAGCTGAAAACATTATGAATATTGACAATTTTCTCTTGTAAAGATGAGGTAAACTATCATTCTATGACTACTAACTGGTATGAATACTAAAAAAGTTCTGAATCATATACCTAATTTGTAAATAAGAGTCATAACTGGTATGACTACTCGCTGGGGCATTCTCTTAGCGTGGGCGAGCATACGATCACGGCACCTCCCCGACACTAAATCACCTACTGCTCTATAATGTAATGGGTATCCAGACCCCTCGCTTTGTGTTAAGCTAATCGGTTGGAGCGCCGTCCTCGCTCCGTCTTATTACCAAAAAAAAAAATAAGACTCATTATACTTCCGTCATTGATCTTTCTTATTCATCACCAGCTCTTTCTCAAAATTTGGCTGAGGCTCTCATCTCAAGTGTCTTCGAGTTGCCTTGTTGCTTTCACTTTCTTTCAACATAAGAAAACACTTGTTTTCCTCACTTGTATAGTTATATTTCTCAACGTGTTCATTATTTTAAGCAAAATCCGAACCAATCAAACCAAACCCCAAATAAACAAAACAATGCATTCAATTCAATTCACAAAGAAAAGGGCGTTCCAAAAGAAAAGAATGCCAAGGAAAATTTGTCCTCTTGGACGAAAAAGAAGCTGTCCCCTTCTTCTCTGTTCCCTCCATTTCCATGAGCTTGCTTCCCACCAACTCCAATCTTCCTTTCCTTCCATTTCAATCAATCACCCAACCAAACCCATCTCGCGCTGTTACATTCCGCATTCCCTGAGGGAGGAGAAGAACAAGAGAGGCGAAGACAGAGATGGCTGCTCCCGCCGTCGCTGGAGGCGGAGGAGGAGGAGTTATGGGGGCTCTCGAGAAAGATGCGTGCAGAGCCCATATGTCAATGGCCTTGGTTCAGCTCATCAACGGAGGCTACCATGTTATTACCAAAGTAGCGCTCAATGTCGGCATTAATCAGCTCGTTTTCTGCCTCTTCCGCGATCTCCTTGCCCTTTCCATTCTCGCCCCCGTTGCCTATTTGCGGGAGAAGTAAATGGATTCCCCGCCCCTTTGTCTTCTTCATTCTTTGATGTACAATCGGCTGAATTTATTTTCAGGGTTCCTTTTTTGAAGTGATTGACATTGTTTGATTTCATTATTTATAGATGTTGTTCGGTCAAGTTCGTATCTTTTTGCCTACATGAAATTCAGCTGCTCTATTACTACTCCAATGGCTTTCTATGGGTCTCAATTGTGGAGATTCTAGACGTGTTCTTCTCTGGTTCATCACAGTTATGCATTACACCGTATCTTAAAAAGCATTTCTGCGTTGTAGGAGGATCCGGCCGCCCATGACTAGGAGCTTGCTCCTGTCATTCTTCTTTCTTGGCTTGACTGGGTAAGTCTAATGGCTGAGCAGTTTGCTTTATTCGACTTGCTTCAAATTTACCTGTTAACTGCAATTCGTTATCCCTGATCATTAGGATTTTCGGCAACCAGCTTTTGTTTCTTCTTGGTCTTAGCTACACAAATCCAACGTATGCTGCTGCCATACAGCCTTCAATACCAGTATTCACATTTCTTCTGGCTGTGACAATGGGGTGAGTCTGACCAAATTTGTCCTGTCGTTATCTTCCTCGCAATTTGCTTGATTTGGGACATGATCTTGCTGGACTGTAGACGTGGGATATCTTTTTCTGATGTACTTGTTTATTATGCAGTACAGAAAGAGTGAATTTGCTCAAAACTGAAGGTCAAGCAAAGATTTTGGGCACAACCATCTGCGTTTCTGGTGCCATATTGATGGTTCTTTTCCGCGGTCCAGCTATCTTTGGACAGGCAGAGGCTGACTCGGCAAGCAATGAAATAAAGGATAGTGGTCAACCAGAGCCTGTAGGATGGTTTCTGTCCAGCCTACTAGACATTGGTTTAGAGACTTGGCATCTTGGGGTTATATGTTTAATTGGAAATTGTATGTGCATGGCAGCTTTTCTGGCCCTTCAGGTAATATCATATGCTCCGATGTCGGGCACATGTTAGTATCAGCAAAAATCTTTCTCTAGTCCAATTACTGTTAGCTGCTAACCAACTTAGAGGTTGGTGTTAACTTTTCTCATGTTGATGAATGGGCTTTGTTGGTTAACTATGCAAAATCAAGACAAACAACTCGACATAGAGTTCTTCGAACCAGTTTGATTACCGAACCTTTGACCTGTTTTCCATGGAGACATCAGTGAACTAGCTTGAAGTGATCTACAATGGCTTGTGCAGTATTGACAGATTTTTCGTATAAACTTCATTTCTCCTTTTACTTGAATTTTTAATGTATGATTTTTATTTTCCCTTGGCCTTGTCTTGAGCTGGTTTCTCTAGGTTGTGGTCATGAGTTATCTGGCCGGCTAAGTCAAATAAGTGTCATTAGTGCCTCCATGATGTCATTCCTTCGAAAGAAAGGTCTGCCTTTTGATCTTACTATCCTGGAAAGTTCTGCCTTAGTTCCTGTGTTGCAATGAGAATGATTTCTCATTTTATGAGTATAGTTAGTGTGAATCTGTAACTTGTTGACAGAAGAATAGAACTTCTGGATTATTATCAATTTACTTTATATAAATAAATAGCACTAAAAAGCTTACTGAAGCAAAGTAATAATAGTTTAGATTTTATGTTAGGGCGAGGGAACGACCTTGTTGACATTTCTATTAATAATTCCTCATTTACTGTTAAGGCTTACTACGTTCCAGTACTCAAATTGATGGTGTTAATGTGTAACTTGAAAATTTCCAGGCTCCAGTTTTAGCCAAGTATCCTGCTAGCATTTCAGTCACTGCATATTCTTATGGCTTTGGGGCGCTATTGATGGTAGTGACAGCATTCTTTGCGACCAATGAATCGACAGACTGGAGCTTAACTCGGTCAGAATTATTGGCTGTGCTATATGCTGTAAGTCTTTGTGTGCTGGCACATCAAGGATATTGTCTCCAGTTACCAACTCTTTTCACTGCTTCCCTTTAACATGCTTGTTACTGAAAATAGTTAAGTGTTTGTTTGGTCTCTTGTTATATTTCTGGGCCAACCACACAGTCGTGTAAAACTGCAGAGTATGCATTTTTGGAACAGCAATGATAATTCTTGATATTGCGTAATCTGGGAACACGTTTGCTCTTCAACAAGACTCGATGAGGTCATCACACGAGTGATGGCCTTTCATGGCATGCACAATTTATAAATCTGCTGCTGACATACTTGAATGGATCCTTTTGCACAGTACATATTTGATGATGAAAATGATCACGTGGCCATGGTACTTGGAAAGTTCTGCTGTGTTTTTCTTACTTGTACTCGTTGAATGAATAATCAGGGAACTATCGCATCTGCTCTTAATTATGGACTACTAACATGGTGCAACAAGATCTTAGGCCCTGCTTTGGTTGCCCTCTACAATCCGCTGCAACCTGCCGCATCTGCCTTCCTCTCCAGGATTTTCCTGGGCAGCCCTATTTATTTGGGAAGGTTGTGCACTGTCACTGAGGTCCTATATATATATGTATATTTTGCATTCATCTTACAATCTTATATCCAGTTGTCTTGAGCATTGTTTTTCAGCAGGTTGTTTGGTTTGTGTACAAGATAGACATGAAAGGAACACAAGCTGACATATTCGGTTTTCCATGTGTTGAATGAAACAGCATAGTTGGAGGATGCCTAATCATTGCTGGCCTATATTTAGTGACATGGGGATCTTACAGAGAGACACAAGCAGCATTGATTCTGGTGGTTGCTGAGGTTCCGATCCGGGCATCAGATCCTCTGATTCACAAAGATGGAACCATGAACAAAGGAGTGTACCAGAGGGGACACATTTTCGCCGGTTCCTCGCTCAAACCCATAGATTAAAGCAAGCAACTTATTCGGGTGTGATTATATGGGTCTGTAGATCATCAAACTTTCTGTTGTCAATATGGAGCATGTAGTCTGTTGTCCCCTGTGGTTGATCGTTTCCTGGTTTCCTAATCCATGTCAAACTGTCTCTCATATCCCACTTTGATCTTCTGCATCTTCTCCTAACGTTGAAATGAAGGAAGAAGGGAGAGCATGTTGAAGAATGGGAGAGATGAGGGAGAACTAATTGTGCTCCACCAAAATATATGCTTTATTACCTTATCAAAAGCAAGGTTGTCAAATTTGTATCCGGCCGACCGGTTTAATAGTGTCCGACCGGAATCATCTACAAGTTGGAATACATTGGACGAATCTCGAAAAAAGTTAAAACGAGTTAAATCAATTAAAATCGAGTGGTCTGACCAGATAAAACTGGGTTTGAAGATGAAGATTGATAATTTTTGTATTATATATTTCTTTTGAAGAAATAATTTGATAATATACGAATGAAGAATAGTGAGATTTTTTAAAATATATCAAATGTATGGCTAATCTATTTGGTATTAGAAATTTCTCACATATTATGTTCAAATTGAACTAGTTGTGTTTGTGCCACGTAACACGAGGTCTCGGATGACTGATGCACCTCCCTTCTTGGAACTCTCTCTGACCTCGCACCTCGTTCCTGCACACGAAGGCGCCCACCGAGCCCCTCGCTACGGGCTCGTTAGCACTCCGGCGCCCAAGTTAGAACAGTCTTTCTAGAGAGAGAGAAGTGAAGTGTAGTTTTTAGAGAGAAGTTCTAACCTGAGTAAATGAGCTCCACCAACTTCACTATTTATAGGGCTGGCCATTCGGTTATCGGTTGCCGGTTAACCGGCCGGTTAAACCGATAACCGGCGGTTACCGGTTAACCGGATAACCGAAAAGAGGGGGTGCGGGCGGTTGGCGGTAGCGGGGCTGGTCGTGCCGATTAACCGGCTAACCGGCACGACTAGCCTCGCCCAAGCAAAACGCCGCCGCCGAGATACTCCTAAACCCTAATTGCCATCTAGCGAGCAGACCCTCCTCAATCTCTCATTCTCTTCTGCAGCATCGCGAGAGCCGAGAATGGAGAGCCTCCTGCCGGCACCGCCTGCCGCCTGTCGCTGCCGCCTCCCGGATCTCGTCCATGGCGCCGTCGATGACGAGCTGGGCCAGAACAGGGGACCCGACGAACATGATCTTCAACCCGCTGTCCTGGAACACCTCCTTCTTCCTGGTGGTGAATCAGTCGTTGGGCACGGCGTCGAGAGCAGAGGTCGGGTCCTTAATTGCGGCGCCCGGGACGACGACGCTGTGGAGGAGGAAAGAGTCCTCGCAGTGGGGGAAAGTTTCGGGGATGTGGGATCCAGGAGGGAGGATGTAAGTGATCTCGACGGATTGAGTCGCGAGAGGCGAGATGATGCCGGATTGGGGCTTGATGGCGTATCGATTCTTGTTCAGGGCTTGGATCCGGAAAGCCACCGACATGGAGTACATGACGTTGCGGAGGGTGAGCTCGTCGGAGCATTTTTGGCCCAGTTCCGCACCGCCGCCACGTTCGACGACTCCAATTTAATCAGCCTGTCCATTTAGATCCACCAATTTTGAATTCCCTTGCTTCTGTTGGTGATGATTCCTGATTGCAAAGAAGAAGCCCACTCAGTCTTGGAAAACAGGGGAGGTATTGCCTTTTGGAGGTATTGCATAGGGCTGTTGTGCGGTTCAGTTACTCGGTGAAATCGATGGCCATTGCGTCTCGCGGTTACTTCGGTTAACCGAGTAACTAATCGGTAACCGACCGGTCGGTTGCCGGCTAACCGACAGCTTCCGTCGGGCGGTTGACGGTAGCCATTGGTGGCGTCGCGGTTAACTGGTAACCGACATTTCAGTTATTGGTTATAACCGAACTAACCGAAAATCCAGCCCTAACTATTTATACCCAGGGTAGGGTCGACCATTGCCCCCCAAATCCGCCCCCGTCATCATCTCATTAAATGCACCGTACTTTACCCCTGCCATGCGCCCCGACACTCTGACACCGGCTCTGAATCTCGGGGTGCATGGCCCCACATTCTATCCTCTCCGTACGCTTCCTGCCGTTCTCCCTTTTGTCGTCATGCGCTTTATGTCATGCATGGCCCCACCACCTAAGTTATGATCTCAGACCCTCTCTGGGCTGGGCTTTTCCCTTGTTAGGCCCATTTTGACTTCTTGGGCCCTTGTATGCCCCCAACAAGTTGAATATGGTTTAACCATCAAATCTTAAATTACTTTGGCGAACGGACTTGCTGGCTTAATCCAATTTAACAACTTTGGACAAAAGTACTAAACTTTGTGCAAATAACTGCTTAGAAAACAAAATTATAAATGAAGGAGAAAATAGTGGGTTTGGTGCCTGAAGGAGAAAGGAAAGAAAGAGTCCTCCAGCTTCCCTCCCTCCTTCCCATCTACTCTGTCTGATTCAATCTCAAACTCTGCGTCCAATCCCACCACCTCCAAATTCAAATCCCTAATTCCTGATTCCTAATTTTCCCTCCTCACTCTGATCTCTGATTCTTCCTTCTTCTTCCGCCCCTCTCCCGCATTAAAGTTCCACTGGCCCGTCCCGTTCTGAAAGTTTCACCACTGTCGGCGGAGGAGTTTCCAGATTCAGATCAACCGTATATTCATGCCGGTCTCCCTGCCTCCCTTCTCAGTGCATCAAGCAATCGCGGTCTCAGTCACTGTCTTCTCTGGTATTCGCTCTACTACCGGCATTTCGATTTTCCAGGTTTAAGTTACTAATCAGGCTAAGAGAGGTTCCGTTTCTGATGTTTGAGTTTAGTTTTGGGGTTGGCAATTGCGCTGATGTGAGAGCAGTTTAATCGTCGGGATAGTGCGATCCTGGTTGGAAACTCCCCTGTGTATGGTAATCCCGCCACTGGGAAGATCCTCGTGCTTTCTCTCCTTGTTCCCGGGGCTTAGTTGCAGTGATGGGAGGACTAGGAACAGCGTTTCTTTAGTTTTTTTAGGGGCACTGCCTGCAATGCGATGAAACGGAGGACTCTGGCACTGGAATATTCTCGTCGCCTGATTGTGCAAAGATGGTGCTTGGTAAAATAGCAGCTGCGGTTTCTGCTGCGACTAGTCGTCTCTCTTTTTCGGGATCAAACTCTGCTTCTGTCCCGTATATGTCAACTGGGGTATCTCCCCCTCCTACAGAAGCCGCTGATCATGGATTTTCTTTCTCCAACCCTGCACAAAGCAAGGCCAATTTGAGGCTCTCGTCATCACTGCAAGACTTGTCATCGTATAGGCGACTTGATCCCGAGGAAGGGGACCCTCTGAAGTTTGGGGTTGATAAGAATGTCCGTTTGTTACAGAGAGAGAATGCTACCGCTGCAAGTTTTTCTAAAGAGAAAGGACTGCCACCTGCAACTCCTTTTCTACGGAGGAAATGGGTTCGGGCGCTGTTGGTGTTCTTGTGCCTGTTATCGTTTACTTTCTTAACTTACTTGATTTCCTTATACATTTATTCTTACTGGTCTCAAGGATCATCCAAGTTCTATGTTGTTCTTGACTGTGGAAGTACTGGTACTCGTGTGTTCGTATATCAGGCATCCATTGATAACAAAAAAGATGGTAACTTACCCATTGTGGTGAAGTCTTTTTCCGAAGGTGTTTCTCGAAAGCCAACCGGACGTGCATACGATCGAATGGAAACTGAACCTGGGCTTCATATGTTGGTGCATAATACATCTGGATTGAAGTCTGCTCTAAAACCACTTGTTAAGTGGGCCCAGAAGCAAATTCCAGCGGACGCACATCAGTCAACCTCACTTTTCCTCTATGCTACTGCCGGGGTACGCAGGCTTCCTAGATCTGATTCGAAATGGCTGCTAGATAAAGCGTGGTCTATACTCAATGAATCTCCATTCTTGTGTCAAAGAGAATGGATTAAGATTATCAGTGGCATGGAAGAAGCTTATTTTGGATGGATAGCCTTAAATTATAGAACTGAGGTACTGGGAGCTAGTCCGAAGAAGCCAACTTTTGGCGCTCTTGACCTGGGGGGCTCATCATTGCAGGTCACTTTTGAGGGTGATAAACAGTTCCGCAACCAGACTAACTTAAACCTTAGAATTGGAGCTGTCAACCATCGCCTCAGTGCCTATTCTCTCGCAGGATATGGTTTAAATGATGCATTTGATAAGTCTGTTGTTCATATCCTAAAGAGGCTTCCAAATGTTGATTTACTCAGTAATAAGGCTGAGATTAAGCATCCTTGCCTGCATTCTGGCTACAAGGAGGAATATATATGTTCCCACTGTGGGTCTGACAAACAAGATGGTGTTAGTCCTGTTATCCGAGGAAGACAGCTTCGCAAGGCAGCTAAGTCAGGAGTGGCTGTTAAGCTTATTGGTGCTCCAAATTGGGAGGAATGCAGTGCACTTGCTAAAATCGTTGTTAATTTATCTGAATGGTCAAACAAAAGCCCAACAGTAGACTGTGACTTGCAACCCTGTGCTCTCCCAGAAGGTTTACCTCGCCCGTATGGCCAGTTCTATGCTATCTCTGGGTTTTTTGTGGTATATCGTTTTTTCAACCTGTCCGCAGAAGCTTCCCTTGACGACGTATTGGAAAGGGGTCGAGAATTCTGTGAACGGAATTGGAAATATGCGAAAAGTAGTGTTCCTCCGCAGCCCTTTATTGAACAATACTGCTTTCGGGCACCGTACATAGTATCATTGTTGAGAGAGGGCTTACACATAACAGATAGCCAAATTGTTGTTGGTTCTGGTAGTATAACTTGGACACTTGGGGTTGCACTGTTGGAAGCTGGGAAGACATTTTCATCTAGATTACGGCTTCATAAGTATGAAATATTCCGTATGAAGATACATCCAGCCGTTCTCCTTGCCCTTTTGCTTATGTCATTGTTTATGTTGCTATGTGCATTATCATGTGTTGGCAACTGGATTCCGAGGTTTTTCCGGCGACCATATCTTCCACTTTTCAGGCATAACAGTGCATCTACCGCTTCTGTTCTCAACATCCCTTCCCCCTTCCGTTTTCAACGGTGGAGTCCTATGAATACTGGTAAGATTTTCTTAAATATCCTTATATTTTTGACATGGCAGAATAATTCTTCACATGAATGTACTGCCGCATGTTTACAAAGGTTGAGAGCACCTTTTGTTACTTTTTATATGGAAAGCAGAAAAACTTCTGTTCTTGTTGTATTCCATGCAATTATTCCCGACCAGTCATTCCGTCGCCTTTAGTTTAAATTTTCAATGAGAAACTATGAAATTTTAATGATTTTAATTTTAATTTATCTCTCCCAGATTATATTTGTTTAGGCGAACTCGAGGACCATACGTTTTATCATCAAGCCTTGATAGAAATGCCCTTCAAGTAAAAACTGCTGGATCAAAATCTTTTATTTGAGTGACTGATTTCCTGTCTTTCTCAACTTTCTGGCTGCGATTTACTCCATATGCTACCTTTCCTTAGTTGATGTATTTCTGGTTAGTTCTGCATGAAGTTTTCTACGAAGCGGTTACTATCGTTCCATCTTCCCGGGGTATTCTACCCAAAATATCATATTAGCATAATCTTAAATGTCAAATTGCATATTGAATTAGCATTGATTTGCAATTAGGTCAAAATGGTTAGGATCTAGAAAATAAAATGCCGGAACCTCTATCTTATAACTAGAGTTGAGATCTCAGATGGGAGAAGTGCTGTTATTAGAAGCCTTCCAAGCTTTATGTAAGGGTCCTTCGATCTTAACAATGGTTAGTTCTCTTTAAAGTAGGTGCCTGAGTTGATTATGGGGTACTTCAGAGGTTTCCCCCTCCGAGTTATAGAGGCATTTCAGAGACGTTAGATGCTATCCCATCTTTGAATCATATGTAAACAACTAAATATGTAGTTTATCGGGTGATGGCATTTAGTATTATTTTTATGTTAGCTAAATACTGGTTTATAATGTTATCCCTGAGAACTGGAGGGAACCTGGTAAGCTGGCATGAAGGGTAAAAAAGATATTCCCTACCCAATTTAGATGGATTGCAGAGCAGTCTGATTTATGCTAAAGTTGATTTATTTTGTTTTACCATTAAAAGTCTTTTCCCACCAACTTTGCCTCTCTTTTGAACCTTGACCTATTGTTCTGGATTTCCCTTTAACACGAGTGAATGCAACATCAAATATTTCAGGCGACGGAAGAGTGAAGATGCCATTGAGTCCAACAGTAGCAAGTGGGCAGTATCGACCGTTTGGATTGGGCCATGGTCTGGGTGAGAGTGGGGTCCAGCTCATGGAACCTGCCATATACACAGCGAGTGGCAGTGTTTCGCATAGTTATTCCTCCAACAGCTTAGGGCAGATGGTTGAGAGCAGTAGCATGGCTTCCTTCTGGTCCCCTCACAGAGGTCAGATGCGCCTTCAGAGTAGAAGATCCCAATCTAGAGAAGACCTCACTTCGTCCGTCGCTGATGCACATATGGTGAAGGTTTAGATCATCTGTCCCTTGAAACTAATGGTAAGGAGAAACGAAAGCGGGAAAATGAAAAAAAGAACTGGCAGCTGTAGAGGAAATGGACTTTGGTATGCTAATCCATATCTGTATTCTGACCTCTAATTTCCTGCAGATCCTGGTCTGCATTGCCTGACTTTCACACTCGTTAACTCGGTCTCCACTGCAGTACAAGTGCCCAGCTCTTTTGTGAAGCAAGCTAGCAGGGTTGCAGTCTTACAGAAAATTCCTGACAGGTGCTTGCACTAACCTTCCCTGTTTTGTTTCCCCACCGCAAAAATCCTTGGTGCTATTTTTACTTGCTCACTAGGCAACCTGTTCCCACATGTAAGATGCGACCTCATTTTGAGAGAGAGACAGAGCATTCATTCCAGAGTCTGTTTTAGACATGTTTTAGATCTGCAGAGCAAAGGAAAGTAAAGGGTAGTGGGTTTTAGCAGAAAGGAATAGACAAGTTGGTGGCAAGAGATATGCAATACCTGTATTATTATTATTTTGTCAACTCTTGAATACATGGTGTTAGAAATTGGTGAAGAAGCCACCAAGTAATTCGCAAATGCAATTTCAATTACTAGGTGGTGAGAAGTGTATCGAAACTCATTTATTGGGCCAAGTGATTTTTTTGGAAAAATGCTCGGAGGTTTCTGTGATCGAGAGTTCTTCTGTTCGAATCTCGTTGACGCATATTTATTTGGACTTGTGCAAACTTCAAGCCTATATGTGTGGTGGCTTTCGTTTGATGGAGTGTGTTAGTACATGTTATATGATCCACTATGGAACCAACTCACGGATTTGAAATTTGCACGGGCACACGATACCTTATGCTTTAATGAACTGTTAATATTGGGGGTCGTGGAGATTCGAACACATGGCCACTTGACCAACTATTTCTAATATCATGTCATGAATCAGTTGATCCCAATAATATGACAAACATGTAATTGAGAAGCGTAACACTAATTTACATCGGATTTTTCATACTTACACTCAATTGATGAGCTCATTCTAGTTAGCAAACTTACTTGTTGGCCAGCGTGCAACTTCAACTATAAAAATGTTATGACCTTCAAGTTGAAAACCAGTGACGATATCGTTAGACAAAATTCTCGTCGTTGATAAATAATTTTTGTGCGATAGTTAAGCTGGCGAGCGATGAGGAAAATTCAGCAGGAGGCGAACGGTGAAAGTAGCATAGCACTGGATCCTGAAGATTTGCAGCAGTAGTATGATTGAGAGAGGATAAACATTTTGAACAAAGTAGTGTATTTTTTTTTTGGGGTTTCATTTATTTGAATCATTATACTGAAAAAAAGGTTAATCAAAATGTAGTACATATATGTTGTGTTTCTTTGGGTTGTAGACTACACTTTCTTACTTCGTGTTCTACATATTGTACTAGGGGTCTTCTAACCAAGAAACCCCATGTATCAATACTCGAGCCGTAATAGGATTTTATCCGTATAAAACGGTTCAATCAAAGCTAAATTATGATTTAAACACATATTAATTTAATACTGATTTATCCGGTACAACCTCTTCCACGATTTGGAACTAAATGGTAATTTGGAGAATGAGATATTGGAGGATGGATTCCTGAAATGAATGGTTTTGGAAGAAATCTATGTTTTTCTTTTCCTTTGAATTTCGCATGTTAATGAGATTATGTGGACAAAAAAAAAATTGATTGATTGACACATGAGATGAACGATGAGAGTGCGTAAAATGCTAGATCATGTGTATGAATATAGATGAATATGAGTGAATAGTTAATACCATTGCACGAAAATGTAGCATTCGAGCAATTTATTTGAAGTCAGAAGAAACACAATCCTATATTACACATTCTAAGAGCATCCACATTGGAATAAGAGCTCGCCACGTCAGCGTCTCCGTTTGTACAGTCAGACTTAACGCTAACATCATTAAAGAACTGGATGAAAGTGGTTATATGGTATTTCTTCAAATTTGACTATTATTATCACAAACGCGAAAGCGTTTTGGGCCTTTGAGCCTTCAGGGACATTTCTACTGTCTACATTTGGGCTGCTCAGGTTTTGAGACCAATTTGCCGGCCCGATCCGATCCGAATCGAGGCAGCAACGGCCAACGAGCCACTTGCGGACTGCAATTAAAAAAAAAATCTAATCAAACGGCCGTTAAAAAGACAGTAGATTAGTAGGTGAGGTTTCACACCGTTGGCTGGCGGGTAGAAAATGGAAAAGCCGCCATAGAAAAATTCACAAATGCTACCCGAACTTATCTTCTCTTACAATTCCAACCCTCCACGGCTCTGTTGTCTCTGGTCAAAACGCCGGCCATTCAATCAATGTGAGGATTATAACAAACGGAAGCGCGGACGGACACGATTCCGTGGTTGGAGCCAGAAGTTAAACCGTACAAGACGACGGAAATCATCAATTCCGCCAGCTCCGATTCTCCACGCCGCGTTTCCAATTTCAGCCTCTCGCCGGAAAGAAGAGGAGAGGAAGAGACTAACTCAGTGCTGCTGCTGCTACTGCTGCGATGATGAGCCTCGTTTCCACCGGCGGCCACTCCCTGGCTTCGGGGCCGCTCCCTAACTTCAGGACGACGCCACCGCCGCGACGGAGACCTTCGCTGCCTTATCTGAAGACCCCGCGCGCCGCCATCGTGGAGTCGAGGCCGGTGAGAGTACCGCCTGCGACAAGGGATAACGGTAACGGCGGGCTGGTCCTCGTGTCAGCCGGAGCCGCCGGAGGAGGAGGAGGAGGAGGAGGTAGTCGAGCTGAGGATATGCAGGCGGAAGCTAGGGCGATGGCTCGTGCAGTTGATGCTCCCGTTTTCAATCCGGAGCTTATTGCCAGCAAGTATGGGCGTAGACCTATCGAGGTTTGATTTCTCGCTCCATATCTCATTTGTTCCTTTCTGTCTTCGTTGGCGTCGTCCTCTGGTTATGGTTCATCGTTGTGGAATTCTTCAATTTCCAGGTTGTGAGGAGGATGCTGGAGATTTTGACAGCGATAGGTTCGTTTGGGTTGAAGCTGTGGTTGGACGAGAGAAACGGAGTGTTCGATCAGAATAAGAAAGTCCGGGCGACGGAGCTTAGGCAGATTTTCACTCGATTGGGGCCGACTTTCGTCAAATTAGGGCAAGGACTCTCCACCAGGCCTGATATCTGCCCTCCCGAGTTTCTGGAGGAGCTCTCTGAGCTTCAGGTTTCCTCTTCTTTCCTTTCTCTCTTCCTTTGTAGCTCACATTGACGGTTGGGAAGAACACTTGGACAAAATTTTCTCAAAGCCAATTCCTCGACCTCTACTTGTATCAGGACGACTTGCCCACATTCCCTGATGAGGAAGCATTTGCCTGCATCGAGAGGGAGTTGGGGGTGTCTCTCGACTCCATTTACTCAACGATTACGCCCTCTCCTGTTGCAGCTGCGAGTCTTGGCCAAGTATACAAAGCTAAGCTCAAGAACTCTGGACAAACAGTTGCTGTAAAGGTCCAACGCCCCGGGATTGAGAAGGCTATTGGTCTTGATTTCTACCTCATCCGGGGGCTTGGCGGATTGATCAACAAATACGTTGATTTCATCACAAGTGATGTTGTCGCTCTTATTGATGAATTTGTATTCAGAGTTTATCAGGAGCTCAACTATGTCCAGGTTATTTCTCAGAGATTCCATAATTTTCCCCATTCCCATTGCATATCTTGAGCATCCTTCTGTGACCTGAACAGTGGCATGTGTTAGTAGTCTTTTTTGGTAATTTTCATTTGGGTTTTGATGTAATTTTGGACAGGATCATTCGTGCAGGAGGGGCAAAATGCAAGGAGATTTAAGAAGTTGTATGCTGACAAGGAAGATATAATGGTTCCTGATATTTTCTGGGAGTATACAAGTGGCAAAGTTTTGACAATGGAATGGGTAGAGGGTGTTAAGTTGAATCAACAGGAGGCTATAGAGGGTCAAGGGTTGAAGGTTCTCGATCTTGTGAACACGGGCATACAATGCAGCCTTAGGCAGCTCCTTGAATATGGATATTTCCATGCAGACCCTCATCCTGGTAATCTGTTGGCAACACCAGAGGGAAAGCTTGCTTTTCTTGATTTTGGTATGATGAGTGAGACACCAGAAGAGGCAAGGTTTGCTATAATTGGTCACGTGGTACACCTGGTCAACAGAGATTATGAAGCTATGGCTCAGGATTATTACGCTCTCAAATTCCTCTCTCCAGATGTCGATGTTACCCCGATTGTTCCAGCATTGCAGAATTTCTTTGATGATGCACTCAATTATACCGTCAGTGAACTCAACTTCAAAACCCTAGTGGATGGACTGGGAGCTGTTTTCTATCAGTACCCATTTAATGGTGAGTTCCATGCCTGAGTGCTTGAACACTGCTTTCTCCGTTGTTCCATTTTTACTGATACTGATGTTGACACCGAAATTACATGCAGTTCCAGCATACTATGCATTGATATTGAGATCCCTCACTGTGCTCGAAGGATTGGCCCTTTATGCTGATCCTAATTTCAAGGTTCTGGCTGCTTCATACCCTTATTTCGCAAAAAGGCTTCTCACTGATCCGAACCCATATCTAAGAGATGCTCTTGTTGAGCTGCTTTTTAAAGATGGGAGGTTCAGGCACGTCTCTCACACTCTCTGTGTCTGCTTCCTTTGATTCCTTGGGATGCTTGGATGGTTCAATATTCTCTAACTTGTGTTGCAGATGGGCGCGACTTGAAAATCTACTTGAACAAGGAAGCAAAGACCGAGATTTTTCAGCAAAAGATGCTTTACAGCCCGTTTTGAAACTACTGTTGGCCCCAGATGGTGAAGAGTTGAGAAGATTGGTTGTGAAGGAAGCTGTATATGTATCAGAAGCCGTAGTTTTGACCTCGGTTGTTGATACTTACAACTCCATACCCACTGTCTTAAGACCTCCAATCCTGAATGGGAATGGAAGAGGGCCTCTCCCGATGACTGATGCTGAAGTGCTAAGAATTAGGGAGTTCAGAGACCTAGTCGTCAGAGTATGGGGACTTTTGCAAACCTCTGAAGATTTCGACCCAGCCCTTTTTCAACCCATATTACAGGTAATGAATTGAGTTTTGTTTCGTTACTCTCAGCTATTACGTCAAATTTTACGCATCAGTTCATCCGAATTGAATGTCTTTGGCATCCATACAGGTCCTTCAACAGCCCGAGGCACGCAGTCTTGGTGGACGTGTCATTGGTGGAGTAACTCAACGCCTTGCAGCACGATTGTTGCAGCAAGTGCTTCGGACGCCACCACCTGTTCCAACCTGATAGGCAATTTCTGATCTTGGTTTCAGGTAAGAAAGATTCATGTAACCTTGTACACTACTGTAAAAGAAGGGGGGTAAAGGGTGAAAATTTGAGATGCTGATTGGATGCTCTCACCAATTGTTTCTCACAATCATGTATAATAGACAAACTTCCAATACTCATAATTCAATTCGAATCCAGCACATTGACAGGCAGTAAACGATCTTGTGTTGGGGAAATCGAACACAACTGTGTATATATTTTTACCATCTTGTTGAACTCTCGAGTGCTGTAATTAGGGCAAACGTGGATCCCGTTCTTGAAATCACTCGGGAAAGATTCTCCGTAGATTGTTACATTACCATTTCACATATTGGATGAACATCTGATGAAATTGGGACAATGTAGTAGATGAAAATGGCAAATTGAAAGTCGGTATTATTCGCAAAAAAACTCTGGAAGGAGGGCAAGCAGACTGATTGGGTTTCTCCTCTACGAGGCGCAGTGTATCGATAATTGGTTATCGGTTAACCGACATTGAATAGGCAGTACTATAAGCTCCTAGAATAGGCAATACTAACTCACATTGAGAGACACAGAGATGGAGATGGTTACATAACAACGATAGAGATCGAAGTGAGGTTGTTACTTACATCTACTAGTGTGAGCGAGTGTCTAACCCCTGGCACGGCATTTTCGCCCGCCTACACATCAATTACAGATTACCACAGCCAACCCTGCACTCTCATGACCCGAGGGATTCGCAGATCCGCCGCACAACAATTTGTGGGAGAAGAATTTGAGATTCAAGAAATTAATTGTAAGTCGAGGGGCGGGGTCGAGGGGCTATGTATAAGGTATTACCGAGATCAATTGGTGTTTGAGCAAGTGGGTTCCATCTATCAAATACGATTCGCCCACCTCGCCCAATTCTTCCTCGAAATCTGTATGTCACTGCTGAACCACCGTTCCTCGACGATGGATCTGCTGGCGGTACTATCCCAGCCGATGCCAATTTGTCAGGTACGAGAGGTTTCGTGAACAACAATACCGGTTCATTTGGATCCTGTATTTTGGAAAGAAACGGTGAACTGATGAGGGACTGATCCAATGGCAGTTTCTGCTTATGAGAGTGAGCCACCAAAGAGGGAATGAGGGAAGAGATGGACAAAAAAATGCACGCACCATTTTGTGGAGCCATCCATCGATTGCATGCCGCCGGCGTAGCTCTTGCTTCATGGGTGCTGCTGGTGGGAAGTTGACCATGTTGCTGGAATCTGTTGTCATGGGGGGCAGGGGAAGGGGAGGACGCGTACGTGGACGACTGTTCACGAAGTCGTCTGAATCTAGAATTTCATCTTCGCTTGATGCAAACTTAGAGATGGGTTGTAATCCATGAAGAGCCAGGCTATCCTCAAGTAGCTCCGTCTCGTGCTAAATACATCAAAAGGATCTCTATTAATGTTCGACAATCTAAAAGGAATAATGAGATATTGCTATTAGCTTCTGCATATTTTGGTTCAAGTTGCCTGTTATTTGATGCACCTTAAAGTAGTGTTCGGCATATTAAACACATTTATAATGGATAAGCCAATAATAGGTTCAATAGTAGGTCAAATGCTGACAGCCAACTTAACAGAGAACAAGAGACACGAACAAAAACAAGTCACACATCAATTGATCATACCTTGTACGTGATTTGGATCCTCTGGAGACCGACTTCACTCTCTATCACCTCTCTTTTCTTCTCTTCTCTCTGCAAAAGGAAGCATGATTTTATGACAGAATGCCAACATATAGGAAACAAAAGGGCCAAAATTGACTAAATCTTAATTATCAATGAAGTGTAAGCAGATTAAGCACCTTAATCAGAGCCTCGAGTATAGTCTTGGCTTGCTCAAGATTGCGCCTGACCTGAAATAGTAATGTCAAATGACAATGAGTTTTACTACAATAAGACTAGAGAATGTTCATCCTATTTGGTTTGGAATGAAACATTTGCAAGTTCTGCATAGACCATGATATGTGTATGCATGCATGTAGATGTATAAGATTGCGTGTATAAGAGTTGGGAACTAGTGATCAAAACTATACAGAAAGCAAAATTGAACCACTCAAGAAAAGTATGCGTAAGGCCGCCTGAGTGAAGTTGGTATAGAATCTAGCGACCAAAGGAATGTAGAGAGCACGGCACATTCTTCACCAACAATTCAAGATTAGCATGCTGCCTAGACAACACATGATAAAGGTTCAATCCCCATAGACCATACAAATTGGAATACAGTGCAAGTCTGCAACTAATGCTCGTGTGGCAGCTTATATGAAAGCATTTGACTGACAACTCGTTTCTCAACAGCCAAAGGAGCCTTGGGAAATCATGAAGCTTGTTCACAAGACAAAGAAGGCAGAAGGTCGGCCGATGTTGGCTGCTATGAGCAGCCTCTTGATTCCAAACATCACAATCATACAGGTATACTTAAGTAATGGCCTTACAGAAAATAGCTTTTCTGATCTTGTATGTTGTACCACACCTGTAGACAAATGTAGCTTTCAAAGAAAAACTAAACTGAGAAGACATCAACACTGACCTGGCGAAGCTTTTCAAATGATTGTACATTATTTTCCCTCCTCTGCATCTGTAGAGAGGAGCATTAAGAGTTTTCGCATCAATTGATAATTGTATTGCTTTTGGGAAAAATTAGAGAATCGAAGACACTATCCCTGGAATGTAGACGGATATGCCTACCCTTCTTGTATGCAGCCTGTGTGCTTTCTCACGTGGCCTGAAGACATTGTATGGGTTTGTGTCATTCACTGGGGGAGGAGGCTGTACCATGAAAGAGATGGCATTAAAATAAGAAAATGCTGAAATCCAGATGAGAGAAGTCAACCAAAGCACAAGCAACCTGTTTCTACAGACCTCAAAACTCGCTGAAACAACAATAAACCCCATAGTCACGATGAAACTACTTGTCCTCTCCTGTGGTCAACATTTTCTTCTTCGGGCATGCATAACCCATGGTTGTTGTGGCATTATCTATTTTTGTCACACTTGTCCAACAGTTTGAGTGTATAGCATATCTAATCTGATGTGGATGTCTTAGTATCTTACGTCCTCCTAGTTTCCTCATCTCAACAAACTATGATTTTGTTTATAGTCCTTATGGAGGGAAATCAATACTATATTTGCGGACATCAAGCCATGAAAACCCAACCAGCTGAACTGAACTATCCCAACTCTTTTTATGCATAAAAGTAGTTGCAGGTCAAAGAGACTCATGAAGTTTAACAACAGAAATATGTCGATCTGTATCAGAAGAATACATTTTATAAACAGTCATAAAAAATTACACAGCAGTGAAGAAAATTACAAACCTGCAGTCGGCGTAAAACAGGCTTTTGCCATCTTTCACGCTGGCCATAACAGGGGAAAAACGAAACTGTTAAACACTAAACTTCGATAATTGACATTATAATACAAATAACAGACCTGCATAGAAAGTGAGTGGTTATAGATCATCCAACCAAAGAGCAAAGCGAAGAACCATATCAAGACAGTAAATAGATTTTTAAAATGTTCCAGTTCATTTCCCCTTGCTAAAATTTAACAAGGACCATGCTGTAAAATTTATTGGAGGGTACTGTATAATCATGGATTTGATAACTGTAACTGCTCAAATAATCAAATGGAGACATAACATAACATCAAGTGCCATTGTTCTATCAAATATTACGCAAGGCATAGGTGATATTGTAACAAATACTCTTCTCAACAAGCCAAAGGATAGTGATAAAAGTACTTAAATCCTGATAGTACACAACTGACTAGTCGTAAAAGAACAGCAATCTGGGAAGCCAACACACAGAGCAACACCTCTAAATTTGTTAAATCGAAAAATATGGGTGCTTTGTTTTTAGGCTGTGCTGCAAATATAGGACATACAAGTTAAAGGTGCAAAGCTCAGGTAGGGGAAGAAGATTGATATTATGTGTATTCGTAGTAAGACGTTGTCAGTTTGACTTTTTTCGGAAACTCATCTTCAGTAGAGAACAGGGAGAAGCACAAAGAAACAAAGCCAGGTCAATGTTACTTGAAATGACAGATGCTAACATCTGCTGCAAAGCCTATTCCACATTCTACAGCCTCAAGTTCATATTTACTGAAGAATAGTTCAAATTACTTCATGATATGATTTTGTATATCTTCATTATTACTTATTTGATATAGAATACAACCTTTTCTTTCCAGTAACTATAAACCGACTGGAGTACCACATCTCTGACAGACTGAGCTTGCAGTGCCTGCAAGTAGAAGAGAAGAAAGAAAAAAAGAACAATTCAGAAACAAAGCCAAATTATATAAATCATAGATCATTGGAAGTAATATAGAATGAAGTGTCAGAACAAGAAGTAATATAGAATTAAATGTGCTCTGGTTGATGCGTTAACCATTATACTCATTACCAAGAACAAATATGTAGAAACAAAGTTTTACCTCAATAGCAGCATCTAGTTGTAGAAGTACAGGGATCGGGGAACCAAGGGTTGGTGTTATAACTCCAGCTCTTTCCCGAGCCTTATGATCTAACACCTCCAACTTGAATAGGAGTACTTCAAACCTACAGCAATAGGCAATACCAGTATAAGGAGACTATCCAGTAAGGAGTAAACTGTTGCTCGACTTTTAGTAGCCTGAAAATTGTTATGGGATCACCAAAATATCCAATTTATTGGAAAAAGGATACATAGACCAGGGGGGGCAGGGGCCAACTATAACTTCTCTAACAGGACCTTCCATACTTTAATGCAGCATGACAAATGAACGTTGTAAATAGGAGAAATAAGCCAAACTACATGAAAATTTGATGCAACGAGCAGCTAAACATATCTCAGAAACAGAAATGAAAGCATGAAACTCACAAAGGAAACCCTCAGCCCGGACTAACAGGCATAGAAGACAGAAATGCTGGTTGAGCTAGATAAGCCAAAAGTTGATTACCATTTGGATACATAATTATAGACCAAAGCATGTCCAGGCAAACTAATAACAATTGTGAAACAATCAATGATTAATGTTTACTTTTCAGGAGAAAGGTTCTTCCTGTCTTTGTTGAACTCTTGAAGCCAATCCTCATCTTCGTTGTCAATATCATATTCAACAAATTCTCCGATCTCAGCTCGAGCTGCAAAAGAATTAGCAACGGAACATAGGAGTTACACACTTACACTTAGTCAGAGCATAAATTCCAAATGCGTCAACAACACAATGTATAACTTGGGTTGATTGGAAACTGAAACTAAACAAAAAAGGTAACATATGGAATTCTATTTTCAATTCCAGCTGGATTTCCGATTAGACACTTCAATCCACCGAAATAAATAGTTTCTTAGACTACAAGTTAAGGAAGAGAATTACAAATTCTAACATGACCAAGTTCATCAGCTGAAAGCCAAACAAAGACACTGACCTCCCCTTGCTCGAATGTAAGAATTGGGCTGAGCGAAGGTGCGCTGATAGTCTCGTTCATAAGTATCAACAGCATCAAATTGGGGTGTGGGTATTTCAGAAGCTAATTTCTTGGTAGGAACGTGGGGCTGATGCGCCTTAAAAACAGAAAGGAAAAGTAAGAAATGAAGTAAAAAAAATGAGGACGAGAAAAAGCCCCGAACTTTCTCAAGCCATTTGGAGACTCAAATGATCGATCAGAGCAGTTAGCACTACAGTAATGCAGCTCAGAGGAATGCATTATACCTCATTCTCGAAGTCCGCAGAAGCAACCCGGAGCAGCTGAGAATTGCGCGTAGAACTGGGAGTTGAATCATCTTCTTCAAAATCCTTAACCGACTTCACAATAGGGAGCTTCTTGTGAATGTCAAGCGGACGCGGCCGGAAGGACAGCCTACTCATCCTCACTTCCCACCTCTGCCTCTTCTACTACTATCACTTCTCCAAGTCTCCTGCTAGCAGTTTGATGATATCTCATCTCCTGCACGCCCTCTCTTCGACAATGCGATGCTCATACAACGCAGGATTGAACATTAGCAAGCTCCCACTCCAATCAAGACAATTTAGGGTTTGCCACAGCAAAAAATGTGGCACCAATTAGTCGCCGAAGTAAGTATCTCTTCTTCTCTTTACCGCCCGCTGAGGTTGTCGGAATCCAATTACCGTATAATTATACGATAGTTTTGCTAAACTCTTCTCCGGTCCAGCTCGGTAGGAAATTCAATGGCGATGGTTTTGTGTTTTAGGGTTTGCAGAGAGAGAGCGAAGAAGAAACAGAGAGCGCGAACGCGAGAGAACGTTGCAGAGAGAGAAGAGAGCGCGAGAGAGAGAACGAAGGAACTGGGCTTGGAGAGAGAAGTTAACGGGCTTCGTGTCTTTACTTTGATACGGGCCGTTGTTTTTGGGCCTTCAGTCCGGCCCATTTATACTCGGCAACGGCAAGCGGGTAAATTCCGTCTTCATCCTGCAAATCAGTTAATCGAACAGTTGATTGATTGATTGATTCGATCTCCATTGGAGAAAGGAAGGAAGCAGGTGGTGGGAGAATGGAGGTAGAAGGAAGCCCCGTAATGAGGGTGCAGAGCATAGCACAAGCTGGGAAATCAGAAGTCCCACCGCAATACATCCAGCCACCTTCCGATCGGCCGAACAATGACGCCGGTGGTAAGTCCGGCGGCGGCGTAGATGTTCCGGTGATCGACCTCGGCGAAGATTCAGTCCGGGAAGCAGTCGGGCGGGCTTGCCGAGATTGGGGAGCTTTCCAGGTGACAAACCATGGGGTGCCCATTCGATTACTAGACGATATGAGGAAGGTCGGTCTGTCATTCTTCAACGAATGCCCCATGAAAGACAAGCTCATGTACGCCTGCTCGCCGGATTCCGCCGCGGCGGAGGGATACGGGAGCAAAATGCTCGTCGACAGCGATGAAAACCACGGGGTGCTGGATTGGAGGGACTATTTCGACCACCACACCTTGCCGCTCTCTCGCCGGAACCCTTCCAATTGGCCTCATTACCCGCCCAATTACAGGTAAGCCCTAGCTCTCTTCTTGTTCAGGCCATGTCTCGGATTTGGGAAGATGAATGGAAAATTGGGGTCTGGTTGCAGGGAAGTTGTTTCCCAGTTTAGCGATGAAATGAATGTGCTTGCCCAGAAGCTGCTGGGAATTATCTCTGAGAGTCTTGGGCTGCCGTCTTCTTCCTTGAAGGATGCTGTTGGGGAATTCTATCAGAATATTACTGTCAGTTATTACCCTCCTTGCCCTCAGCCAGACCTCACCTTGGGTCTACAGTCGCACTCGGATTTCGGGGCTCTCACTTTGTTGATTCAGGATCAAGTTCCTGGTCTTGAAGTGCTGAAAGACTCCCATTGGTACCCTGTCCAACCTCTACCTGAAGCCATTGTTGTCCTTGTTTCAGATCAGACAGAGGTATGCTGCTCTACTTTTATTTTTGCTTTGCAAAGGGATACTTGTCATTGAATGTTATCTTCTGTTTGAACACTGTGTCATAGCTAGCTGCTTTCATTATGAATAGGTTGTGTGTTAATTGGTGTGAGATTACATTGGCAACCTCACGGGATATTCTCTGTTCATCTTCGGGTGATCGGTTTGTGCTTTAAACTGGGTTTTGGGCTAGCTTGCAGTTGTTGCAGAAGAAACGTTTGAGATGTATGGAATATATGATATAATTCTGGGAATGAAATGATGGCATATAACACAGTTCCATAGCACTGCTGAAAGTTCGTGATGATTAATGGTTTGGACCATATATGTGGTGCTTGTGTGCCTTTTTGGCACCTCCTCTAGTCTCCGTCCCCCACTGTCTACAGTGTCAGGTGTGAGCACCTGCAATTCTTTGAAGAAATGGGGCATTTATATCCCCAGCATATCCTTCTCCATCAACATAGTTCAGTTCTTTGGAGCCATGATCTCTGTCTTTTTTGTTATGCTATTCAATCATTTCCATTTTGACTACTGGTGTGAGAACTGAGATCATGGTTCTTGTAAGTAAAGTTTCTATCCAATCCTGTTCCTAGGCACAAACCTTCACTGTCACTGGGTTGGGTGGGCAACATGTCATTCCCACTAAACCCCCCAACACAGTTCTCACTCCGTTCATTATGATGTTCCAATACAACCGAGGATTTTCTTCTAAACTCCACCAACCTGGCGTCGTACTTCCATTGATTGATTTAAAGTGAACAAGCTCTTGGCTGAATGATATAGTCCTTTATCACTAAGATAGAAGCTAGTGCTCGTTTCTGAAAGTACAACTTGTAAACATCACATTCTATTTGGCTTTGTGTGGATTGAGATAAGAATGCTTGGTTGTTTGCAGATCATCACCAATGGCAACTACAGGAGTGCTGTGCACAGAGCTGTAACCAATTCCACGGGGGCAAGGTTGTCAGTGGCTACGTTCCACGACCCATCGAAGACGAGAAACATATCCCCTGCTGCCGAGATCGTATGTCAGTCATCTCCTGCAAGGTACCGAGAAGTGAATTATGGTGATTACATGTCAAGATGGTATACCAAAGGCCCCGAAGGCAAGAGGAATGTTGATTCACTCCTCATTGACCCTTAGGCTTTTTGTAAACTCTTGCAGCTGCCGTCGTCACAGTGTTGCCAATGCAGAGATGTCTGCGTGATTGCAGCAAGAATAGATCAACTTATCTTTCTAATTTCAGTCTTTAGATTTCTTTTTGTCATACAAGTGAATAAAGTTCGATCGATCAATAACTTACATGGTGCATATGGCTTATCTGGTGATCCAGGGGTCAGCATTGTAGACCTCTTCCCACAAACAAAAGGGACTGTTGAAATTGTCAAAGAACAAGAGGAAATCATGAACTTACAAGTTACACTACAATGTTGAAATGTTATTGTATTATGTATAGCTTGATCGTTAGTGATCGAATATTGAATACGATGTGACTAGCATGTTAAGTTAGCTTTAATTATTATAAGTGGACGTTAACCTCATTTAGTCATTTTGGCACATATAACACACGTTTGTCTGGAAATTCGTTATTACACCACGTTTAACGAAGTTTATCAACACCTCGTACAATGTTGAGCATGATTAAGTCGAATTTCACATCGATAAAGTACGGGAGAAACTCATGATTCACAGGTAAGAAACTAACCTTAACCGACAAAACATGTTTTGGTATGAAATGGAGAAGTTCTTGAGTGAACTCCAAAGTTAAGCTTGTTCACTATGGAGCACTGCAAAGATGGATGACCTCTTGGAAAGTCACTTTGATATGCACCTCAATGCAAAATCTGAGAGGATCTCGGCCCAAAGTCGATAATTCTATTGAAAAAATGTTCTGAATGGTCACAATAAGTGGTATCATAACCTCTTCACGTCCTCTTGATCGATGGTGAGGCAATCCTCAACGAGCACGTTGAGTCCCAAAGGGAGAATGGTGTATGTAACACCTTAGGCGAATCTCAAATCGACAAAGCACGAGATATCCATGATTTATAAGTAAGAAACAATCTTAACTGTCTATATGTGTTTTGGGTGAATTGAGGAGTAATTTAGACCCAAAATTTAAAGTGAATTCTCGAAAAGTCACTTTGATATGCACTCGAAGATAATAAAAAAAATTTGTGAGAATCTAGACTCAAAAGTAAACAATATTGTGTCGGGAAAAGTTTCGATAGAGATTACGCAAAGTTTTTGGTTGGAGTTGATAGAATAAGAAAAAAATACAAACATTTTTTACCAATATGAAATTGCATATTTCTGTTTTTTCCTTTTTCTTTTCATTTTCCGTTACTGTAAATTTAATTTGGGGATGCCAAATTAATCCCTATCGAGACAAAAAGATCGAAGGTAGAAGACGCCTCGATGCCCTTTAATTAAACGCCGAAAAGGAAAAAATCCACAAAAAATAACTGAAAAAATAAAAATCGCGTCGTCGTCGTCAGCTCATCCTCCACAGCGCTGTTCCTTATTCGCTCATCCGATTATCCGTCTTTATTCTTCTTCTCCGATCAATCGCAGTTTGTCTCCGCCTTCAATTGTCCGCTCGCCGCCGTCCCTGCAAGTTATTTTTTTACCATTTAGGGGAAAAAAGAGGAAAACGGAAAAAACACAACGTAAGACAGCAGAGCGAAGCAAAACCGTGTCTGTTTCGTCAAAATTGGCACGTGCGCTTTCTCGGCCCCGCCCCTTTGCTTTCCCTCGTTCCTTCCCCCAATTCGCGACCTTCGTCTTCTCTCTCGCATCGCTGATTGCTTTCCAAAACCCAATCCCTAATCCAGTCTCGGAAATTGCCCTTTTGATCGCAAATCGCAATAGCCTTTTCCTCCTTTTCACCCCTGCACCCTCGTCCCTTTCAGGTTCGTTTAGGGTTTCTACCGAATTTCATTTGTCTTCGATTATCTGCGTTGGTGATTCCTGTAGTTGCTCCATTTTTCAATTGAACTCAATTGGTTTCCGTTTACTTCATCGGGTGTGAAGTTTAGGGTTTTGGTTTTTTGCTTTGGCCCCCAACTCTGCAATTTGGAGGGTGTTAATGAGGTCGTGTTTTCCTGCCCCCTCCCCCCTTCTATCGCGTCATATACTCTTTTGTTAGCTTCTATCGACGATCCCACTTGCTCAAGTTTTTGTCTTTGCTGTGATTGAATCTGTTGCTCAATGGTGTTTGTGTCTTGGTATCGATTCTATCATTTCGCCTGAACTTTTTTTTTTCTGTTACAAACTGAGCTCCTACTGATTCAGTGAATGCCACCATTTTCTGAACTAACCACAACAAGCTGCACCTTCAGCTCCTCTGGATTCAATTAAACATTCATGTGATCAGCCTAGTTCCAAGCTATAAAGTAAATGTTTGTTTGTGGTGGTTGACTAACTTCAATGCAGTGTCCTTTTTTTTTTTTTTTTGTGCAAGTTTACTTGCCCTGCTGCTAATTTAATGTTGCTTTTGCTGGATTTAGTCAAAGTCGGAAGCTGGGTCTTGGTCGGAGGCTCTTTTCATTATTGCACTTGGAGCTTGAGCAGCATGACTAGGTTTTAGCTTCATATAGGAGGAATGAATGTGCAGGCGCATGTGTCTGGGCAGATCTCAGGGCAAGTCCCTAATCAGCTTGCCCAGCAAAATGGGAATTCTCTCCCACCTGCTCAAATGCAGGGTTTATCTGTTCCTGGTGGCGGAGTTGCTGCTGCTAGCCATATGTACGTGGATAATGACCTTAACAGAGCTCGCATTTTTATCCGAGAGAAAATGTAAGTCTCCTTCTCAGTTTTCATGAAACTTTTTTAGTATACTTCGCAATGGCTTGATGATTGTTGGAACTTCAGCACATAGTGAACTCTTTGCCCACCCTCCAACATATGGATCATCACATTAATCTGCTTCCCACAAGTCCTGTGCAACGCCAGACTTTTAAATTTAGTTCTTATGCAGCTGATGGGTGCAGTTATTAGTTAATGACTGCTCTGTAATTTTTCATTATCTACACAAATATATACAAGTCTGGTATAGACCTTGGGTGACAGTGCTATGACCCTGGGTTTCACAGACTTGATGGAAGAGATATTTTGCTTGTCATTTACTTTCGCTACTCTAGTTGTTCGATTATCAATTTTCCTTTTGAAGTCCATAGTCCATGTCAGGAAAAACATATCAACTTGTTCGAGTGAGCATTTGCCTAGCATTTAGTTCTCAGATTCGACTTTTCTTGTACCCCTTATACACCTTCCATCTCTAATATCCACTCTCTCTACGCATGAAACATTTCATGAATAGTTACTGTTATCATTACTCTCTTGCTGGTCTTCAGCTGTAGATTTCTGATCTGGCTTCTTTTGATATTCAAACCTCTAATATGACACCATTAACTATCTTTTTGAATTTTCTTCTTGGCCTCCATTCACCCGTTTAACAGATTTATATGCATGCTTTCCAGATTTGTAATTATAACGCAGCGGCATCAGCTAGTTAGCGAAGCACATAAACAAAAATTTAGAGATATTGCCAGACGCTTGGAGGAGGGTCTATTCAAACAAGCTTTGTCGAAGGTGGTGAGCTATTTCCTTTAGAGCTACCAAATTCCCAGTGCCTCTAAACTACATAGAGAAGTTACAATTAAACTACTGGTTTCATTTTTTGTTCGGTTGACAGTAAAATTTTGAAAGTTCGATAGCTCTCTGTATTTTTAGTCACTATTTGCACTAACTTCACCTTTAACTCCCTTGTTGCAGGATGAGTATACAGACCTAGGTACTTTAGAATATCGCCTTGGTACTCTACTCAAGCGAACATCCCTGAACAGTCAAAGTCAACGCCATGCTCAAATAGTCAACTCTTCCTCTTCTGTTGGTACGATGATACCAACCCCTGGGATATCTCACAGTGGGAACTCTAACTTGATGACTTCTTCTGTTGATCCAATGATGATTTCGTCTAGTGGGAGTGACAGTATAGCCCCTACATCTGTCTCCTCTGGGAGCATGATGCCTATGAGTGGTTTGCAAGGTGGTTTTGCTTTGTACAGAATTGGTGCTTCTTAGTACTTGTGTAGACTATTTATGCACTTCTCTAACTGCTTCCTGGATATAAATGAATGCAGGAGCCATGTCGAATGGGTATCAGCAATCTCCAGCAAATTTCTCTATTAATTCTGGTGGGAACATGTCATCTATGGGGGTGCAAAGAATGGCAAGCCAGATGATCCCCACTCCTGGATTCAATAGTAACAGTAATAATAGCCAGTCTTACATCAATATGGATTCTGCTAACAGCAGTGTTGGTCATTCAACTGTTGAAACTACTATGTTACAATCTCCACAGCAGAAGCAGTTTCTTGGTGGTCAAAACAGTCGTATATTGCAAAACCTTGGCAGCCAAATGGGTAGTAGTATCAGATCTGGTTTGCAACAGAAATCATATGGTTTTGCTAATGGGTCTTTAAATGGTGGAATGGGGATGACGGGGAGCAATATGCAGCTTGTGAACGAACCTGGAACCTCCGAGGGCTATATAACTGCCACTCAGTATGCAAGTGCACCCAAACCACTTCAGCAGACCTTTGACCAACAGCAGCAACAATTAGTGCATGGTAAATCCTCAGTCTTATACTTTCCTGCTACAGAAACACACATGGGCACACACATATACACCTCTATGCACCTAGATATCCTTGCAAAGAGACCGACGTGGTCGTTAGGATGAAATATTTCCATTTGTGTTATGACTAGTTGTATCATGTTTTCGATGTCCAAACTATGACTACATGGAATTTGTTGATCCAGGTGATGGGTATGGCATGGCATCCGATCCTCTTGGATCTGGGAATTTTTATGGTGCCGTATCATCTGCTGGATCCATGATGAATGCCCAGAATATTGGTGGCTTGCAGCCTATGACAAAGTCTGGCTCTCATATGGTTAGTAATTCTTCAAATTTACATGGCATGCCACAGGCTGTGCATGTAAAGACTCAACCAGTTGAACAGTCTGACAAAGTGAACTATCCTGCCCAATTATCATCTAGAGAAAGTCTCATACAGTCTCATCAACAACAATTTCATCCAAATCCTCATCAGATGCAGCAGCAGCACTTCATTCAACAGCAACGTCTTCATAGGCAGCAAAGCCAGCAGCACCAGCAGTTACTGAATACAGATACTTTTACACAGCCTCAGCTACCCTCTGAAATTGCTCATCCAGTAAAGCGCGAGCCTGGATTGGAGATTCAGAATGAGTTGTTAAACACACAAACTTCTGATCAGATCCAAGTTCCTGCATTGCAAAACCAATTTCAACAGAATACTACTGAAGATCATTCTCGTGGTGCACAGAGCGTCTCTCTTGCTTCTGGACAGCATGAACCATATACACCTCAATTGCCTCAATGCTCACAGCAAATGCAGCAGATGTTGCATCCTCATCAGCTAGTGCCAGACTCCCAGAATAATTTTAACAGCCTTCCTGTTGCAACACAACCGGAGTCATTACAGGGTCAGTGGCACCCTCAGTCACATGACTGGGCTCACATGCCAGGGAGCATGTCACACGAGCAGCACTTCCATGAGGAATTCCGCCAAAGAATATCCAGGCAAGATGAAGCGCAACGTAACAACTTAGCATCAGAAGGACCTATTACTGGTCAAACTGTTCCACCTCGGAGCACAGTAGAGACTAGGATTGTAGGAAACAATGCCAATTATAAGTATGATAATGCAAATCGTGACCGGCAGTTCATAAATCAACAGAGGTGGCTTTTGTTCTTGCGGCATGCTCGTCGTTGTACAGCTCCTGAAGGGAAATGTCAAGAGAATAATTGCATTACTGTCCAAAAGTTGTGGAGGCATATGAGTAAATGCACTATTAAGCCTTGTCCTTATCCTCGGTGCCAACGCACTAGGGAACTGCTTCACCACAACAAAACTTGCAGGGATGCAGGATGCCCTGTTTGCATTCCTGTAAAAAATTATCTGGAGAGTTACTTGAAGACACACTGTCGTCCAATCCCTGATGCTGCTGCTGCTTTGCAGAACAAGCCCAATGAGAATACAGATAATGTATCCAGATTGATTGCTAGAGCTCCTTCGGTTGTTGAAACTTCAGAAGATCTGCAGCCATCTTTGAAACGCATGAAGATAGAGCAATCTCCTCAATCCGCTAAGCCTGAGAGTGAAAGTTCAGCTTCGGCAGCTAGTGATGCTCATATGACTCAGGATGGCCAATGTCAAGACTACAAATATGGTGATGCTAGTGTGCCGGTTAAGCCAGAGTACATCGAGGTAAAGTTGGATGGTCCACTGAGTTCCAGACAAGCGAACACTAACAATGCCGTTATGAAGAAGGATAACCTGGATGACATAACCAGCCAAAGGCCGAATGAATCTACTGTACAAGATGGGCCCGCTGATGTAGCTAGACAGGATATTGTCAAAGTTGAAAAGGAAACTGATCCTGTGAAGCAGGACAATGTTTCACAGCCGGCTGAAACTGCAGCTGGGACCAAGTCTGGAAAGCCAAAGATTAAGGGTGTGTCATTGACTGAATTGTTTACACCAGAGCAAATCAGAGAGCATATCACAGGTCTCAGGCAGTGGGTTGGTCAGGTATTTGCCCTTTCATGAGAATATATTATGTTCAGAACATTCATCATACTGGTTTATTTGGTATATACTGTTCTCTTGTTCTGTGATGCTATAGTTAGCAATCACGCTTGTTACTTATTTTTTAGCAGTAATGGTATACTATGGCATTAGGATTTCTATTGTTGTGCTTTTCAGGACCATTTTGCGTCTTTATTATGTTTCCATCTATTGCTAGACTTTTTTTTGTCTTTTCCTTCTATTGTCATAACCCGACCCTTTTAAGTTCTCAATGAATTTTTGTTGCTTCAATCTCGTCCGCAACACAGAGCAGCGTGTAAAAGCTGTTATGAGTTCAATGTTCTGGATGGTAGAGTCTCTTATATTGCTTTTTTTGGTCTTGTTTTATGCAGAGCAAAGCAAAAGCTGAGAAAAACCAGGCAATGGAGCATGTTATGAGTGAAAATTCTTGTCAATTGTGTGCAGTTGAAAAGCTTACCTTTGAGCCGCCACCAATATATTGCACGCCTTGCGGTGTTCGTATTAAGCGAAATGCAATGTATTATACTATGGGAGCTGGTGAGACACGCCACTATTTCTGTATTCCATGTTATAATGATTCCCGTGGTGACAGTATATCTGTTGATGGGAGTTCCGTTCCCAAGGCAAGGCTTGAGAAGAAGAAGAATGACGAGGAGACTGAAGAATGGGTGAGCTTTCTCCTTAAATTTCGAATAGATTTTCCTGTATGATATGATGTTATTGTTATGTTGTATTAATCTCTTGATACTTTTGCAGTGGGTTCAATGTGACAAATGTGAAGCATGGCAACATCAAATTTGTGCTTTGTTTAATGGTCGAAGGAATGATGGGGGCCAAGCCGAATATACTTGCCCGAATTGCTATATAGCAGAGATTGAAGAAGGAGAGCGCACACCATTGCCACAAAGTGCTGTTCTTGGTGCCAAAGATTTGCCCAGGACCATACTTAGTGACCACATAGAACAACGATTGGTTAAGAGACTGAAGCACGAAAGACTGGAGAGGGCCAGAGTTCAGGGGAGAAGTTATGATGAGGTAATGAGGTTGTTTCATCTGTTGTCGTGTATCATCTGTGTTCTTGGGCCTGACCCTGTAGTGTAATGGGACAACTTGTTCAATTTTATCTTGGGATGGTTTGTCGGAAGATGGGCTGGTCAGATTTTTGTAAGAAATAACATAGATAAGGGTTAAGGGAAGAGAAAGGAAGAACAATTAAATCTTATGAATATTTTGATTTAAAGTTCTGAGCCTTCTGGCAATGTTACTGTTTGGTGTTAGTTATAGTTGTTAGCATTATATTTACCAAGGTTTCATACTTGTCTGCTCATATAAGTTTCTTATCTCAGATAGTTGAAACCCTTCAGGAGTTGAATTCTAATAAGTTTTTGTTTTATGTTTGGTACAGTTTATCTACAGCCTTGTGTTGTCTTGGTTCCTTGTCACACATTTTTGTTTAATGTTTGGAAGTCTGAGTCTATGTTTTTGCCACTTTTTCAGGTTCCTGGAGCAGAATCCCTTGTAGTTCGTGTTGTTTCTTCTGTTGACAAAAAGTTAGAAGTGAAGCAGCGGTTCCTTGAAATATTCCGGGAAGATAATTATCCACTTGAATTCCCATATAAATCTAAGGTATGCAGACTAGCTCAGGTTTCTGTCTGCTTTTTCACAGGGTGTTTCTTCTCCCAACGTTTTCTGTTTCTCTCAAAAAACAGAATACTGTGAAAAATAATGAACTGTTGGATGCTCTCACTGCCATGTTGATTCAAGTAGTTATTCTTGGTGTTGGTGGTAACTGCTCAATTTCATTTAAAACTTCTTTTTCAGGTAGTTTTGTTATTTCAGAAGATTGAAGGTGTGGAGGTGTGTCTGTTTGGTATGTATGTGCAAGAATTTGGAACGGAAGCTCACTTCCCGAATCAGCGTCGTGTCTATCTGTCATACCTGGATTCTGTAAAATATTTTAGACCTGAAGTCAAAGCAGTTACAGGGGAGGCACTTCGTACATTTGTGTACCATGAAATTCTGGTCAGTACTTATCTGTCCACTCATCTTATTTGGATGTTGTTGAGGATAACTGGCCAATGATAATATTGCTGACTTGATTCTGTTTTTAACTATTTCCAGATTGGTTACCTAGATTATTGTAAGAAAAGGGGTTTTACTAGCTGTTACATATGGGCTTGTCCTCCATTGAAGGGTGAAGATTACATACTCTATTGTCATCCAGAAATACAGAAAACGCCCAAGTCTGATAAACTCCGAGAATGGTGGGCCTATTAAGCAGAAGTGGTGATTTCTTATTTAGTTCTTACCGTCAGTATTCTTTAGTTGTCTAACTCTAACTGCCTGCTGGTTATATCTCACTCTGCAGGTACTTGGCAATGTTAAGGAAAGCTTCAAAAGAAAATGTTGTAGTTGAACTAACAAATTTGTATGACCATTTCTTTGTGTCCACTGGTGAATGCAAAGCAAAGGTAACTGCAGCGAGGCTTCCATACTTTGATGGTGACTACTGGCCTGGTGCTGCTGAAGACTTGATTTATCAGCTTAATCAAGATGAGGATGGCAGAAAACATAATAAGAAGGGAACTACCAAAAAGACTATAACAAAGAGGGCTCTGAAAGCATCTGGTCAGTCAGATCTTTCAGGAAATGCATCAAAGGATCTGCTGCTGATGCATAAGGTAATCCTTTGTACCTCGCACAACAGGTCACCTTTCTGTTGTGTGAGAACAGTGTTTTTTTTTTGTTTTTTGCCATAACTCCGTTTCAGTATGGGCCATTCTTCCGAGCTCTCTGTTTGAGGAATGGATATGTAGCTCAGATTATTTTCTAAGTAGATGTTTTACTTCTCTGTCATGCCTATTTAGCTATCACTGTCTTTGTGCAGCTCGGTGAGACGATTTCTCCAATGAAGGAAGATTTTATCATGGTGCATCTACAGCACTGCTGCACACATTGTTGTACACTGATGGTATCAGGGAACCGGTGGGTTTGCAACCAGTGCAAAAGTTTTCAAATCTGTGACAGGTATATGCTCTCTTCGTAGGACTTAAGCAATGTCACTAGCATTACTTGATATAGTGTTACTTGATAACCCGTTGGAATCTTGTATCTTGTGTTTTGTGATTTTGAGTAGTCTAAGTGTCATCCATACATCATTGAAAATCAGTACATGGCTGCTCTTTATGTACAAAAGTTCTGCATATTATTGTGTCCGAGTATGACACAGCCTTTAGTAAATGCTGTCGTGAAGAAGAACCTGGTGTTGCAGAGAACAATTTTTTTTTGCCTTTGTAGCCTTAGAAACTTGAAGCCGTGACAACAATATTGATGATTTAAGTTATGATCATTTTACTATGTGAATCCCACCAAGATCACTAGCATTAGGTCATTTTATTGCTGTCTATAATTCTTACCGTTGACTTTGTTTTGAGACGTTGTTTTCTTCTGAAAGTCACGCCGTGCTGACTTGGTAATCATTTCATTCTCAATCATTGTGGAGGTTCACAATTTGAGGTCATCAATCAAAGCTCTAACCTTTGATTTCTTTGCTTGAACTGTTGAAGGTGTTATGAGGTGGAACAGAAACGTGAAGAAAGAGAACGACATCCTGTCCACCATAGGGAAAAGCATGGACTATATCCAGTAAGTTTCCAGCTTTGCTATTCTGTGTTCCAGTAGACCTTTCATCCATTGCGAGAGATTGTAAGCATGACTGGAAAATTCTGTAGGTTGAGATCAATGATGTGCCTGTTGATACAAAGGACAGAGATGAAATTCTTGAGAGTGAATTCTTTGATACGAGGCAGGCTTTCCTTAGTCTCTGCCAGGGGAATCATTATCAGTATGATACTCTCCGTCGTGCTAAACATTCCTCTATGATGGTCCTTTACCATCTTCACAATCCGACTGCACCTGCATTTGTTACTACATGCAATGTTTGTCATCTGGATATTGAAACTGGTCAAGGTTGGCGTTGTGAGGTCTGCCCAGAATATGATGTTTGCAATTCTTGTTACCAAAAGGATGGTGGTATTGACCATCCACATAAATTGACCAACCATCCATCTATAGCTGAGCGTGATGCACAGAATAAAGAAGCCCGACAACAAAGGGTTCTGCAGGTACGCTTCCAAGTGAATCATTTATGTTTTCTTTTTACCCAATGACTGGTATTCACATTCCATTTCCTAATGAACTCAAGTTTTATAGTTGCTTGATCATGTTTTTCTCGACTTTGCTTGTGATATCATCATATCAAAAGTAAACAGCTGACATGATATATGTGTGACATTGCAGCTTAGGAAAATGCTTGATCTTTTGGTGCATGCATCACAGTGCCGTTCTCCTCACTGCCAGTATCCGAATTGCCGGAAAGTGAAGGGGCTTTTCAGGCATGGGATACAGTGCAGAACACGTGCATCTGGAGGTTGTGTTCTGTGCAAGAAGATGTGGTATCTCTTGCAACTCCATGCTAGAGCTTGCAAAGAATCTGGATGCTATGTACCCCGTTGCAGGTTTGTGTATTAAACTCACACCATGCTAGGTTTTTGTTAAAATTTTTTAGGGTCTGTCCTGTTTCAACCACTCGGACTGTACAGTACATAGTTACAATGAATGCATTGTTTTGTTTTTGTCGTACAGAGATCTGAAAGAACATATAAGAAGACTGCAACAACAATCTGAATCACGTCGAAGAGCTGCAGTGATGGAGATGATGAGGCAGAGAGCTGCTGAAGTTGCTGGCAGTTCTGGTTAAACCAGTCTTCTGTACATACTAAAACATTTGGGCTTCGTTTTTCTTTTTTGGGAAGGAAAGGCTTTCCTGAAAAGAAGAGGGAGGCAGAGTCAGCAACAGTTTTGGTGCCTGCTTGGAATGAGGCAGTGGGAGTCAGGGGCGCAGCACATGATAATTACATAGATGGGGTTGGAGTGGGGGGATAAAGCAAGTGTTAGTACAGAAGATTGGTTTTTGATCGACGCTTTGTGTTAGGGATCGATTTTTTGATTCATGTCTCCGAAGTAATCTCTCCCCTTCCTTCCCCTCATGCAAAGGAAATGTGGACATAGAAATTTCATCGAGCAGACTAAAGACGGAGACGGAGAAAGAGCAGCAGCCTCACTTCCTGTGCCCCTTTCAGCAGCAGCTAACTCGATATATAGTGTTCCCTCCAGGGAGACGTAGCAGGGTATAGGATTACTGATGGTTGTGCTTAGTCAGGCGGCAGGCAAGGCATCTTATGACGAATTGGCGCGATTCTTTGATTTCTATGTTCAAAGAAGGAATGCTACATTTCCAGATTTTGCTGTTTAAAAGGAAACACACAATGTGAAGGTCCACCCCTTGGTGGCCGACTCTGTACCATAATTATTCTAATCATCTTCTTGCTTTAGTCTTTCCAAATGACACAGTCTCTGCTTTCCTCTTCCCTGTTTCTAATTGTTTCTCCTTAGCCCCCAAGTCACTTCCCTTCCCTTTTCTTTTGTAGTATGCTCTTGTTACCTTAAACCCGAAGATCCAGTGAATCGTCAATTAGAAAGCCTGTTTCCAGAACTCCTTAGGGTTTCAGAAGGAATGGGAATTGGTGGTTTTCATGTTTCCCTTATTTGGTCCGTTTAACCGTCTCCTCCGTATGCAGTATACTCCTTTCGGTGTCGCTGCAGCATCGATTGAATTCACTCGGTGCTTGCTGATCTTGCGCTTCGTAATTGTCTTCCAATTATGTGGTGTTGTTGCTTCAGTAGTATCTACTGTCTGCATCAAATAGATGCGCGGTTTCTTGCACAGGAAGAAACAGTCGAAAACGGAATCAGGGTTTGGAAAAGAAAGAGGCGGATAAGACCATGATAGCAGATGCTATGTGTATGGCTGTGTTTACAAATAGGATTCCAGACCACAAAATCAACAGCATTGACTACGTGGCCACAACATTGACACACATGATCATGTTAATAACTTTTCACAAAAGATCAAACGTATACGTTCAAGATCCCTCGTCGTAAAATGGGAAACTACTTTCTGCTAAATGAAAACAGTCAAGATAAAAGGGGTTGCTGCTTGTTTTGGAGCAAAGAATGAAAGGCTGAAAATGCTTGCAGGGCCAGGGAGGGAAAGATAAAGAACATCTATAAGAATGAGCAAGCAACCACCGGTGAGCTCTTTTGGGAAAAAAATGATAATACGAAGCCACCACCATTGTTACAGCTCAGAGTTTACAGAGAGAGCAGCAAAACCACACCAAGTTGGAGGAATAGCAGCCACATCTAGCAACAGGCTCGTCCTGAATAACAACAATACTTACCTTGTTGGAAGAGTGAATTGGTCTGCCACAACGACAGCAGCGATCAAAGGTAGCAGCAGCCGGCGCCGGCTTATAAGCAGCATTACGACGACGAGCGTGGTCGCGGCGGCCTCTGCAGTTGTTCTACTAGCTTCGCCGCCACCTGCCGTTGCAGCCGAGCGGCGGAAGAGGGAAGACGGTGGGGAAGAGGAGGAGGAGGAGACGCTGGGGAACGTGCCGCAGACGCTGGCAGGGGAATGTGAAGTGGAAGAGGGAAAGGACTGCAAGAAGGCGACGAGGATACAGAGACCCAAATCCAGGAAAGCTGAGACTTGCACCGTCAAATGCGTCAACACCTGCATCCGCGGCGGCGATGGAGAAGGTCCTCTCAATATCAGGAGGTGAGTAGTAATAAAATCAATGCAGTTTTCTGTATTTCAAAATATTGGATTACCATTTATGGTTGGTTGGTTGGTTTGTGGATGCTAGACCTCTGGTGGTGTTCAAGCAAGGTTTTCGCAGCCGCCATTACTGGTACTTCTTGCATTATTCTCCTCGCATCCATCTCTGCTTCTACTGCAAAAAAAAAAAAGTTGCACATAGTGATTCCATGACAGAAAGCAATAATCTTCATATTACTACGCTTTGCTTAACTTGTAGTCCTATCTTGCATTGGCATTTGCAGCCTGGTGGAGTGCTCTGAGATCTGCAATCTGATTGGAGATGGAGATGATGGACCCTGACCCACTATCCCTTTTTCTATCCAGTTTCAAATGTATCAGAGGGATGGATTGGAATTGGGATGAGAAGAAGCATCCTGCCTTCCTACTATTATTCTGTTACTATTCAATTATGCAGTGCCTGATTGGCTATATCGAAGAACGCCTGCTCTAAATTCACAATTTAAAGAACCGCCTGAACCTCTTGATCACCTGGTGGTACAGTATCCTTCAAACCCTGGGCGATGGCGAAGACTGGCTGCTATTATCGTAAGTGGCCATACCCTTTTCATCATCCTGCCGGCCACTTTCTCTGGGAAGCTGTAGTAGTGTTTTTTCTAACTGTACCATCCAGCCAAACTGAATATCGGAGATCAAACTAATAACGGTTCATCAGAGTTATGCTACTTCATTTTGAACCGTCGACCTCAGTCGGTTCCACCTGCAAAACAGTTTCACCAACTGGGCATATGTACACACAAGACTTAACCCTGCATGAGACTCTGGAAGATGCTCCCAAGTAGATGTCAAAAGAATCACATAGAGATTTTGATGTGGATTCAGAAGAAGAGTAACAAGCAATCACAATACAACACACATCAGCAGCAGCAGGAGGCAGTAAATCAGTAGAGCAGCAGAGAGATTTTGCAGGAACAGCAATACAGCATTGGATCTCATGTTATAACGAGTATACATGAGAGAGAAGGGAGGACTCTAACTCAAACAATGGCTACCATTCTCTATGGAATCTAACATGCATTTACACAGACCATTCACTCATCATTACCCTGGATGCATTTGGATCTGAAAAGGGCGTCAGAAAGTTGAGCCATTGAATCCAAAGAAGGAACGCTGTAAAAACAAGCGACACATTATCAGTAAAATCCATCCCACTGCAATTAGTTAGTTAGTTCGTCAGCTATATTACCACAAAACTTGTTATCTACAGAATTGGGTTGTTTGCTGAACCTTGTTTTAGCTCCAAGAAAGCAGTTCTCGGAGCAAGCAATAAGAACCAAAGACACTGAAATTTCAGAAGAGTTAGCGGAAAAAGGTTTACCTCAACATCATAAAACTTGATGTAAAACCGGGAGCTATCTATGGAGAGCTTGGTTTCAAGAATCTCAGCAACACTGAGCTTCCCATTGACGCTTGGCCCCAAACCTCCAATGGAGATCAACTCTCCGTATGCAGCAGGCTCCTCCGTGCCAGCGAATGCAATGGGCACGCCGCTATTCACCAAAATAATCACATACGCAACACAGCCACCAAAGACATCGCAATCTAATTATGCTCCTGAAGGACTTTTGTCAGGAGATACTGATATGGACGGATGGGCCTCCACGTCGTCAAGCCGTCATCAATTGGTGGAGGAGAAAACGCGTCAGAGTGTGAGGGAGGAGAGCCGATTCCATCGGCTGGGCCAAGCCCACTCCGACTTGCGGGGCCCGCCGGGCCACTAATTCAAAAATCCATAAAAAATTACCCTAAACCCTACCCCTTTTCACGTACTTCCCCAAATTACTTTCCCCCCTCTCTCTCCCTTTCTCTCTCCCTTTCCTCTCCCTTTCTTCCTCTCCCGAACGCAGACGAAGCGCCGCGCGGTGTAGAGAACTCGGCGGCCGTCGGCGACGATCTAGGCGGCGACGGCGACCTTGCAGCGAAGTCGGAGATCTCAGCGGCGACGACCTTGCAGCGAACTCAGCGGCGGCGATCTCGGCGGCAGCGAACTTGTCGGCGGCGACGAAGCAGCGATCTCGGCGGCGGCGCTTGGCAGGGAACTCGGGTTCTTGATCAAGTAAGTTTTCAAGCATAGTTTCGTGGATATTAGTTTTCGTTTGGATAGATTTGAGTTAGGGTTGCATGATTCGTTCTTTTGTTGATTTTATTTCTGGGTTTTGTGGAATGGCTTTCTGTTTGAGTCGATATTAGTTCTGTTTGTGTCGATATTAGTTCTGTTTGTGTCGATATTAGTTGTCTTTGTGTCGATATTAGTTCTATTTGTGTCGATGTTAATTCTGTTTGTGTTGATATTAGTTGTCTTTGTGTCGATATTAGTTCGGTTTGTGTTGATATTGGTTTTGTTCGAGCATGATATCAGTTGTGACTTTCCTGGATAGTTGTTTTATAGGATCTGGGTATTTGTCTTTGCAGGTGATTTATCAATGGCAAAGACTAAAACGAGCGGGAAGAGAGCGCCACCGACTTCACCCCCTCCACCACCACCACCGCGACAGCGAGAGGAAGATGAGGAAGAAGAAGATGCCGAATTCGAAGCAGAAGGAGCTGCACAAGAAGATGCTGAAGTCGAAGCAGAAACAACTGCACAAGGAGCAGCTCTAGGTCGGAAAAATCCAAGGTATAGATTTCAGACATTATATTATTTATTTTGCTTGGATTGTTTCTTTGATATATCTGGATATTGGTTTTGGCAAGCATGATATCAGTTATAACTTGCCTGGATAGTTGTTTGATATATGTGGATATTTGTTTGACGTGTCGGGATATTTGTTTGATTTATCTGAATATTTGTTTGACATATCTGGATATTTGTTTGATTTATCTGGATATTTGTTTGACCAATCTAGATATTTGTTTGATATATCTGTATATTTGTTTGTGCATGGATTTATCAATGGCAAGAAATAAAAGGACAGCGAAGAGAGCGCGACGGAATCCACCGCCATTGCGAGAGGAGGATGAGGAAGAAGATGCTGAAGTTGCTGCACAAGGAGCTGCACAAAGAAATAATATTCTAGGACAAGGCAAGTCGTGGTACAGATTTCGGTGTCATACAAAATCTCTGCTAGATGTTATTAATTACTGGAAGGAAGAGCCAAGGTACTATGAAGCATGCAAGAAAGAGTTGGAGAAGGCTGGATTTGGAGGGTTATTAGAGCTTCGATTGGCAAATTTTCCTAAGAAGTTGTTCGATACCTTGATGGCACAGTACGACTTAGTCACCAGTTCATTCATTTTCGGTGAAGGGGAGAACAAGAAGGTGCTTACAATCGAAACCGAGGATGTTGCCCGTGTTTACGGCCTTCCTATTGGTGGAGCTGAGATTGATGTCGTTAGGTCTAACGACAAGATGCTTGATATGTTCATGGAGGAGCTCAATATCGAGTGTAATCGAAGTCGAAATGTCGAAGTCATGCATCTTAGAGAGGCAGCCTTTGGTGGTCAAGATGACGCACCGAAAAGGAGACACCTGTTGCAGCCGCAGTGAAGCAGTTTTTGTTGCTGGCTATGGGTTCGATGCTCGTCCCAAAGATGTCACGACTTTGTGATCTCGATTATGCTGAGTACCTTGTTGGAAGGGTGGAAGACATTGCCACTTTTAATTGGAGTGGTTTTGTTGCCCGCAATCTGAAGTTTGAGTTGTCTCGTGATAAGGAAAACTAAGCTGAACCTAGGGCTAATGGTAGACAGCAATGGCCTCTCGGAGATATCCACTTCTTAATGGTAACTTCTCCTTTAACATTGTTGATATTGTTTATTTGATGTGCTTAGGATATTAGTTCTTTTCATTTCTGATATCTATTTTCTATGCCTTTGATATTAGTATCGCTGCTTAGGATATTAGTTCTTTTTATTTCTGATATCTTATTTCTATGCCTTTGATATTAGTATCGCCGCTTAGTATATTAGTTATTTTCATTCGTGATATCTGTGTTTGTTTGCTTGTGATATTAGTATCACTGCTTAGGATATTAGTTATTTTCATTCGTGATATCTGTTTTGTTTGCTTGTGATATTAATAACCATGCATAGGATATTAGCTCTTTTCATTCGTGATATTTGTTTTGTGTGCTTGTGATATTAATAACCGTGCATGGGATAACCATTTCTGTAATATAACTAAAAACATCACTAATAACCCTTGAGTTCTTTCGCATGGATGTTTTTAGTTATATTACAGAAATGGTTATCCCATGCACGGTTATTAATATCACAAGCACACAAAACAGATATCACGAATAAAAGAGCTAATATCCTATGCATGGTTATTAATATCACAAGCAAACAAAACAGATATCACGAATGCAAAATAACTAATATCCTAAGCAGCGATACTAATATCACAAGCAAACAAACACAGATATCACGAATGAAAATAACTAATATCCTAAGCAGCGATACTAATATCAAAGGCATAGAAAGCAGATATCAGAAATAAAAAGAACTAATATCCTAAGAAGCGATACTAATATCAAAGGCGTAGAAAACATATATCAGAAATTAAAAGAACTAATATCCTAAGCACATCAAATAAACAATATCAACAATGTTAAAGGAGAAGTTACCATTAAGAAGTGGATATCTCCGAGAGGCCATTGTTGTCTACCATTAGCCCTAGCTTCAGCTTCGTTTTCCTTAGCACGAGACAACTCAAACTTCATATTGCGAGCAACAAAACCACTCCAATTAAAAGTGGCAATGTCTTCCACCCTTCCAACAAGGTACTCAGCATAATCGAGATCACAAAGTCGTGACATCTTTGGGACGAGCATCGAACCCATAGCCAGCAACAAAAACTGCTTCACTGCGGCTGCAACAAGTGGTCTCCTTTCCGGTTCGTCATCTGGACCACCACAGGCTGCCTCTCTAAGATGCATGACTTCGACATTTCGACTTCGATTACACTCGATATTGAGCTCCTCCATGAACATATCAAGCATCTTGTCGTTAGACCTAATGACATCAATCTCAGCTCCACCAATAGGAAGGCCGTAAACACGGGCAACATCCTCAGTTTCGATTGTAAGCACCTTCTTGTTCTCCCCTTCACCGTAAATTAATGAACTGGTGACCAAGTCGTACTGTGCCATCAAGGAATCGAACAACTTCCTAGGAAAATTTGTCAATCGAAGCTCCAATAACCCTCCAAATCCAGCCTTCTCCAACTCTTTCTTGCATGCTTCATAGTACCTTGGCTCTTCCTTCCAGTAATTAATAACATCTAGCAGAGATTTGGTATGGCACCGAAATCTTTACCACGGCTTGCCTTGTCCTAGAATATTATTTCTTTGTGCAGCTCCTTGTGCAGCAACTTCAGCATCTTCGTCCTCATCCTCCTCTCGCAATGGCGGTGGATTCCGTCGCGCTCTCTTCGAGGTCTTTTTATTTCTTGCCATTGATAAATCCATGCACAAACAAATATACAGATATATCAAACAAATATCTAGATTGGTCAAACAAATATCCAGATAAATCAAACAAATATCCAGATATGTCAAACAAATATTCAGATAAATCAAACAAATATCCCGACATGTCAAACAAATATCCACATATATCAAACAACTATCCAGGCAAGTTACAACTGATATCATGCTTGCCAAAACCAATATCCAGATATATCAAAGAAACAATCCAAGCAAAATAAATAATATAATGTCTGAAATCTGTACCTCGGAATTTTCCGACCTAGAGCTGCTCCTTGTGCAGTTGTTTCTGCTTCGACTTCAGCATCTTCTTGTGCAGCTCCTTCTGCTTCGAATTCAGCATCTTCTTCTTCCTCATCTTCCTCTCGCTGTCGCGGTGGTGGTGGTGGTGGAGGGGGTGAAGTCGGTGGCGCTCTCTTCCCGCTCGTTTTAGTCTTTGCCATTGATAAATCACCTGCAAAGACAAATACCCAGATCCTATAAAACTACTATCCAGGAAAGTCACAACTGATATCATGCTCGAACAAAACCAATATCAACACAAACCGAACTAATATCGACACAAAGACAACTAATATCGCCACAAACATTACTAATATCGACACAAAGACAACTAATATCGACACAAACAGAACTAATATCGACATAAACAGAAAGCCATTCCACAAAACCCAGAAATAAAATCAACAAAAGAACGAATCATGCAACCCTAAATCAAATCTATCCAAACGAAAACTAATATCCACGTAACTATGCTTGAAAACTTACTTGATCAAGAATCCGAGTTCCCTGCCAAGCGCCGCCGCCGAGATCGCTGCTTCGTCGCCGCCGACAAGTTCGTTGCCGCCGAGATCGCCGCCGCCGAGTTCGCTGCAAGGTCGTCGCCGCCGAGATCTCCGACTTCGCTGCAAGGTCGCCGCCGCCTAGATCGTCGCAGCCGCCAAGATCGAAGACTTCGCTGCCGCTGAGTTCGCCGCCGCCGAGTTCGCTACACCGCGCGGCGCTTCGTCTGCGTTCGGGAGAGGAAGAAAGGGAGAGGAAAGGGAGAGAGAAAGGGAGAGAGAGGGGGAAATTAATTTGGGGAAGAACGTGAAAAGGGGTAGGGTTTAGGGTAATTTTTTTGGGGTTTTGAATTAGTGGGCCTTGCGGGCCCCGCAAGCCGGAGTGGGCTTGGCCCAGCCGATGGAATCAGCTCTCCTCCCTCACACTCTGACGCGTTTTCTCCTCCATCGATGGATGGCGGCTTGGCGACGTGGAGGCCCATCCGTCCCTATCAGTATCTCCATATGAAACTTGCTGAAATTCTTCTGAATGGCCATACATCGGCTGTGAATTGAAACTGAGGCAGCCTTCTGAACCCTGGAAATCACACCCCTAACAAGATAACAGCTTTTGATAGCACGAAAAGGGAACATTTTTCCTTGTCTTCCCATAATGAGAGCCATTCATCTCACTAACCTTACATCAACGACTAGCACAAACAACATAACCTAATGTGGGAACCAAAGCAATCCCCGCGGTTGGAGAAAGATTCCGCCATGGAAACAGCTCAAACCAATTGCCTAAGCTAATCAAATACTCGATTTGGAAGAGTAAAGGTGTGAGTTTTTTGCCGTATCTTACTGCAGTTGAGAAACGGGTCTGCACCGAATATATGGATAGATTATATGCGCGCATAAGATGAGCAGAAAAGAGAAGATTTACGCTTACCCGGAAGGAAAAGAAATCACTCGTTACTTTCGCCTGAGTCTTCTTCTCTACTAGCCCCACTTCCTGCAATTCCGTACTTGTATCACAGCGCACCAGGAACGGCGGGAAGGGTTGGCATAATTGAAATATCATTAATAAGCTTTTTTAGATTGATCTAAAAATATTAGTTGATCAACATATCAATTTGATTGGTGAATTATTTGGTTATAATTTGGTTGTAATGATGGTTTTACCCATCCTACTCCGCAACCCCTAGTCGGGAAGTCGATTATGCATTCTAGAAAAAAAGATGAGTGACATGCAACCGAAAGAAGATTGCTCTCGCAAGTAGTCATTTCGTCGAACACCAAGAGGACACCGCAGAAAGAACAAGCGCGACTCTTGTAACAGGAAACGAGAAACACGATGAGGGGGAAGGGGAGGAGGCAACGCAACGGATTCCGGCTTGCCAATGATTTTTGAAACGGCTTTGGTGGCGTCTTTCAGGACATCCGACGTTGTAACCGTGTCCACCGGAATATTCGTGTACAGATTCAAGGTCGGCATTGTCCCGCCGCTCTCTTCTTCTTCTTCTTCCTTCGCTGCCGGAGCCAGCGCCTGGATAGAGAGAGCTTGCTGCCGGAAATTGGGTTGGGTTAAACTATGTGCCCGAGCCCGACCCATCTATACGGCACCCGACCCGAGTTAGTTTGTTAAGCGCTGAAACGGCGTCGTTTGTGTATGAACATACAAAAACCTAAAACCTTCCATTTCTACACGTTCTCCGTTCCAGGCCAAGAAGCCGCAACCCGCCGTCCGTCGACATTCCCCTCCTAACTCCGAGTCCGGCTTCAGCTCCTTCTCTTCCCATTTCGGTAGCCTCCGCTGCTTCGTTGGAGGGCCTTCTTCCAGCTCTTCCTGCCATTGTTCGTTAGTCATCGACGCTGCCACAGTGAGTAATTCTACTTTCTTTCTTCTTCTTCTTCTTCTTCTTCAGTTTACATTAACGATTATGGCTGCTTTGTGCCCATTTTTCTCCTATTCACTTAGGCGGTGTGTCTCATGATCCAATTCCTTTTAACGGGCTGTAATAATTGGGGACTGGTGGAACGAGTGAGACTGGACTGAACATTTTGGGGTAGAACAAGTTAGCAACCGAAACTTCACTGTGTTTCTCTGTCTGTGTGATTATATGATTCTGTAATTATCCTTCAGTCTTTCATCGACCTGGGCTCGTATAAAGAAACGATCTTTGTGTGAAAATCATTTTGGGGAAAACAAGTTCACTAGTGCCCTTTCTGTGGGTTCATTGGCCCTATTATTATCATATCTGCTCTTTTGTAGAACCTACGATATAGTAGTTCATATGATGGGTCTCTGTTTGTAGTTTAGACATTGGTTTTGTGATCTCTGATTCATTTGCCTTTGTGGGTTTTCATGTTTGGTATTTGTTTCTACTCGACCTCATTTGAATTGGAAAAACAGCGTTTCCAAGTAAGTGGTGGAAGTAGAGAAAGGCCTAATATCAACTCGCCTTTTCACTGGTCTGGTCGAATTAGTTCAGCTATTTCTCTGTTAGTAAATGGCATCTTATGTTTGGAAATATAACATGTAGGGTCGTAAAAAGAAGGTGAAAGATGATGAACAAGAAGGAGATTCTGAAGCTAGCCAAAGGGTTTAGGGGGAGAGCAAAGAACTGCATCAGGATAGCAAGAGAGAGGGTGGAAAAGGCTTTACAGTATTCTTACAGGGATCGTCGAACAAAGAAACGTGACATGCGCTCCCTATGGATCCAACGGGTCAGTGCTGGCACCCGGCAGCATAATGTAAGCAACCTATTCCCTGCCTAGGCTATTTTGTATCAATTGATTGGTAACCCACTGAGCTGTCTTGTAGCCTGATTGGGCACATTGATTTTGTTTGTTCCTTTTGCGCTGCTGTTACTCATTAATTCGTGGGAACCTACAACTTTATACTAAATGTGTGGTTGAGTGGTGGTTATATTTCTTGTCATTCGATGCCACTGTCCGTATGGGTTTTTCTCTGATAAATGCTTATCTTTTGAGTTGGAGAATCAAGTTCATCATTAATTAATGCAAATATGGATTATGTTGTTGAAGTTCTACTAGGTGAAGCTAGTTCATTGGTTTTGAGACTACTAACTTGTTTGTAAGAGCATTTTTCTTCACGTGCTTTGCTTCTATGGTTGGTGTTTTAAGTATTAGCACAATGGAAATCATTTTCTTGGTTATCGACTATAATTAATTTGAGTGGTTAGTTTTTTGGTTCCTTTCCATTTACAGAATGTATTTCAGACCCGGTATTAGGTTTTCATAGTGAGCTCATGAATCCTTATGTACTTAGTATTGAAATCTCCAGAATTAAACTGAATGATAAAGGAAGCATGCCTAGAACCTTGCTCAACATTCTCAATCCTTGTCGATTGCAAAAAGTGTGATAAAAAAACAATTGAAGATGAAGAAAACTGCTCTAGTTATAGTATGTGTTTGTAATTGTTGAATGGTTGACATACTCCAGCTATAAAGGCTCTTATTATCTGTTAAAACTGCTCTAGTTATAGTATGTGTTTGTATCTTGTGACTAGTAGAACTCTCATCTTTCAATAGCGACTACCAGGTTCCCATAACAAATCATTTCGTCTTTCCCAGTTGTATGTGAATTACCCTGGTGGCTTTAGAAAACTTCTCAGTTACTGCTCTTGTTTAGCTGTATTCCTAAGTCAACCATCTTCGATGGTCATACTTAAGATCCATTTCTTACTTTGCCTCTCAATTTTGATTAGTACTCGCATCCTTCAAAGCATTAGCTTTTTGTCAAAACTCAAGGAGTGTGTTAATGTGAATCAAGAAGCCTCAACTGTTTCTAGCCCAGTACATTATGGTATGTGCTTCCTGGCTTCAACTGGGGGTACATAGTTCAGTATTCACCCTTCTGCGGGTGCCTAATTTATTCATGGCCTTTTTTTATCAAGAATTGTGGGCTTGCTAAAAAGATCCTCGACACTAGTAGACCTTTTGAAGTGTAAAATGGCATAAAAGAAAACAGAGGGTGATTGCATTTTGTGATAGTGCTTCTGAAGTGCTTTCTACTTGATTAGCTGAAGTAGTCAGTGGTTATGTGGAAATAGTAAAGTGCTTTCTCTTTTGCTTCATGCTCCACAAACTAAACACTTGTAAATTAGAACCAACCAGTTGCAATTTGAGCCTGCTTAGCACCTGGAGGGCGATTGCATTTTGTGAATAAACTGTGAATAGAAAGGTGGTAGTTGGAGGGGGCATTTCTGATTCTCTACTGCGTGTGATTCACAGGTTCATTATGGTCACTTCATGCACGGGCTTAAGAAGGAGAACATCCAGCTGAACCGGAAAGTTCTGTCGGAGATATCGATGCACGAGCCCTTCAGTTTCAAAGCTCTGGTAGACATTTCTCGCGAGGCTTTTCCAGGAAACAGACACATATATCATCGTCCGAGGAAGGTTGATATGTCGTCGATGGATGCATAACGGGTCGACTTCCTAGATAAAGTCTTGGTCGTGGGAGATTTATTAGATAAATCTGAACTAGATGTTTCTCCTGTTGGTTTCCTCCGTTAGGTGTCTTGAGTCAGGGAAGTTGTATTCAATTATGCAGCTGTGTATGATCTGGATCCTTTTTCTTTTTGCCAATGACAAAAGGCAAATTGCAGAAAAAATATTGCATGATCAGTAGGTTTCCAGTTCTTCACTTCGCCCTGCAGCTGGTGTATGATTTGGTGAGCCTAAGGTCTAGCCTGGTTGAATTATGATTGGCAAAGTAAGTCTCTACTGACTATGTTGTTAGAAAGGTTTGGTGTATCGGATAGACCAAACTCCTAAACTGGATTGATTTTAGCATTGTTCATTAACTTCAAGAGCTTAGTTTGGTTAACTTATCTCCCTGGAAATACGTTATAACTTAAGCAAGGTTGTCAAACCGGTTTATGTCAGTGTGCCGGTTTAGCAAGTGGAATGGTTCGACCGGTGGCACATACCGGTTTGTGCCGGTCAATATTACAAATAAAATTATAAATACTCATTTTAAACATGGCATTTAACGTCAATACCTAAACATTTATACTTGAATCCAACAAATAACATCAATATTTAACATTTATACTCATAAAATAAATAATAAAATAATTTTTAACAATTAAAGTAAGGTTATTTTACTTAGAGATTCGTATATCGATCATGCCGGTCATACCGATGGTGTCACGCCGGTTTTATGACCGGTACAGGTTGAACCAGGTACAACCAGTGGCACGCCGGCCGGCGTGACAACCCTGAACTTAAGTAAATATAAAATGGATTCAATCCCCAGAAAGGGTAGATTAAGTTTTCTAAAAGGGGATTAACCACTTAATTATCTATTTGTTATGAATTATTATAGTATTGTTTTATAAAAGTTTTCCAATAATTTATTTCGGTGAAGTCAAGGACAAAAAGCCCACTTACTCCTAATCAATAATTGTAGCCTTTAAAAGTAATGCATCATGCTATTCTCAAAATTGTAACATTTATTTGAAATCTATAATATCCAAAGTGTCAAAACCAGTATATAATATTTGATCAATATAGATATTTTTTTTTTATGTTAGATGTTCTATTATCAATATATCTAAATTTCTTATGAAAATATTATATTGCTATACTAATAAAATAGGGGGAAACCAGCTAAAAGTAATTCAGAGAAACTTTTTTTATTATAAGAATTCCAATCAGTAATTACCATCTAAATACCCAAAAAAATATTTGGTGAAAATCTCTCTTATGAATATTTTAGATGTATTGTAAATATAATTACAAAAATCTAAATCAGATTATGATCTCAGTTTTGTATGGGATCTAATTATTAGGAAGGTTATTTTAGAGTCGGATTTACAAATGACTATCAGTCTCATCCAGTCCGTGATGCTCCTCTCACCCATACTTCGTTCTAATCGATGAAATCCAACCCTTTTTGACTTTACCATGGGAGGTTCGCCTCGCCCGTGTGTTATGTGTATAGAGAAGGCAACTTTGTGCAATACTTATTTCTTACATCTTTTGAGCATTCCTTAGTTGTTAGAGTACACTCTTTCACGATTCTGTTTCCCACACCGGACTACAGGTTATACATATATCAAATAGCAGTTTCTATTCTCCGAATCATTTAATGAATTATGAAGGTTAGAAGCGCTCTTCCATCAAAATTTGAATACGACGATGTAAGAACAAATTATATTTTATCACCGTAATATAAGGAAGTGCTAACTGCTAAGTTCCATCGACAAGTGGATATGCAGCGCATTTCTCGGTTTTGTGCAATGTACTTGATCCCCATACTCTCCCTCTCCGTAGGAATGGCAATGGGCAGGTCTGGGGTGGGTATCTCGATACTCATACCCGCCCTGTGGCAGGTCGGGTCCACCAGGCACGTCGGGTAATTTACCATGGGGGCGCGAATCGGGGCAGGTCGACCCAATGGGTATGTAACTTATGTACGTGAAAAACATAAAAAAAAATATATATGATAAAATGTAGTTAAATTATTGGAGAAATTGAGGTTTTCTCTTACTTACAACTTTATTATAACTAAAATACAAGGCAATAAGAGAAAAATCCTAAATAATTTGAATAAGATTACATGTAATGTAGACAAGAGCGGGTTCAGAATGGGACGGGTCAGGGTAGGTTAGGTCGATGAGAGGTACCCATGCCCGCCCTGCCGACGGACCCACCCCAAAACAGGTAAACAGGTTGGATAAAACGAGTCAGGTCGAAATTGCCATCCCTACCTCTCCGTCGTCGGTAAATAATGAGCGGTGGTTGCATGTCAACTTGGTTGTTGGCTCCTTTCCTCTACGGCCGGCGACATTAATTTGGATCATCAGTTACAGTTGATTAGGTATGGAAGTAATCTACTAGCTCTGTATTTAAATGGTATTTAGCTTGATTAATTATCAATTTTTCTTGCTAGTTTGAACTGTTCATATAGAGTAGCTAGATGGGTACGTAGTGCCAGAGGGGAAAAATCAACCAAACAACCTTAAATTAATCACAACACTTGTAAAATTTCTATTCATTGAAAGAAAGAAAGAAAAACCAGACTTGTGTTCGTGGTTCCAATATTCTGTGTGTATCTTGTGTCCAATTGGCTGTATGAGATCGATGATGATAACCTATTTATATAATAATATGTCTCTGAAATCTCAAAGAAATTTGACTTTCCAAATTTTCTTGGTTATTATTGTATATGGTTGTCTTAATCCACCAACCACACCAAGAAAGGAGTATGAACTATGAACACGAATCTATGTGCTGTTTCTTCTCCATGCTAGCTACCTACTTCCTCCCCTCCCCCCGCTTATGCTGGCTCTCTTCGCGAGACTCGCTACCTCGTTTCTCGTATGAATATCTGACAAATTTATGAGATTGAAGCAATTTAGGGTGAAAATGAAGAACTGATTTCTTGAAAATGGTTGGCCGCGCGCGGTTTTAGGAAAATGTCCGGATTCATTCTGAGCAAACAAACAATTGATTTTATGAAATCGTAAATTTGACTTCGTAATGTAATCATTTCAGTAGTTGTTCTGACTTCTGAGAAACTTAAGGTTTTAGTGGCCGGGCCTTCTACTATGTTTAATAGTATTAGTGTTCGAGGTACGAATAAGGGTTTTGGTCTGGTAGTAATATCACTAGTATTGAATCTTCGAATCTCGTAAGAGTAGTACCTAACCACTAAAACTAAACCTACGTCACTCTTATCTGATAAAAAAGTATTCAGTGTTTCGAGAGATATGTACAGATTGACACATGTACCATAATATTAAAGGTACAAGTTCAATTTGTCTCATAACGTTAAAGATATCAATACAGTCTGTAAAACTTTTGTACCCGACTATAAAACTTGGGTAAAACTCATATGTAGGTAGTTGTGTCGTTGTGAGGAAAATTTACCAATGAGTAGTTGACCACGTCCGCCGCCAAATTAACAGAGACTCCAACATATTTGTACTCTTGAGTCGCCGTTGTCTAAGTCTACGATTAATAATTTAATAGTGTTGATGTTGGGAGCTAATAGCTGCTGGGTTTTGTGCCAGTTGGTGGCCGGGAGTTGACCGGTTCAGTTTCAGGGGTCTCGACCGATTTGGGTCGATTCGGTCCCCTGGAATCTTCGTTTGTTTTAGGTGGGGAAATTAAAGTGTCGTTTGCTTGTGGGATTTGGGTCATGTATTTGTTATCCAAATACAAAGCATTACGTATTTGATATAAAAACATTGTTTGTTGAGTCATACAAATCCGTGGGGCCCAAGGATTTGGACAATTTTTTTAGCCCCAAATCCATGGACCCCACGTATTTGCAAATACCACATTTCATTTGGTATTTGGTCATTGAAGGCAAGGAGTTGAGACCCATGATACAAAAATCTTTAAATCCAAGATCAAAATCAACTAAACAAACAATGTTATCTTTCAAATACCAAATGAAACAAATCCATCATAAATCCAAAGGTTTTCAAAACTAAAAACCTTCATTTTCAAATCCAACAAGCAAACGAGCCCTAAGTACGCATTAGCCATAGCCACTGGTTTGAGATTGAAAGTTGCCTGTTTGTGGAATGTTCTTCTGAGTCGCATTGCCTAAGGGGACTTTTTTTTTTTTATGGTTTCCACATTAAACTTAAACTTTGATGTTACTTCCTTCAGCTAGTGGGCTTGAATGTAGTTGACTTTTCTTTTTTGGGGAGAATTAATTTTAACGAAAATGTGCGAAAGCTGTATTTGAACCGTCTGTGAGCTTTTTCTCGTGCGTGTGGATTTCTAACTGAATATGAAATTACGAGTCGATTTTATCGGGGGGAAATTCAATCACTATCAGATTTGGCTAAGTTTTCTTCGAATCCGGTATTAAAGAGTGATGAGTTTGGTGGTGTTTTGGTATTTTAAATATTCACACGGAACCCAGCTGATGACTGTATATGTTATAACTATGTTCTAGCTAGGCTCGTTTGCTGCAATACTTCGGTCGTCTATATCACTCGCTGTTATATAAAAAAAAAATGTCAAGAACTTTATATATGATTGTTCGGAAATGGTGCAGGGTTTTCCATGAAACGCACATAGGTAGGTTTTGGTGTGTGATATCACATCTTTGCCCACTTTTATGTTATGGATACGATTGAAATTTTGAAATCGTTGTTGAGGAATGATATATATGAAAACCCATCTCATTGGATAAATTTGACAATTATATTTTTGACATCTCTTGAATTCATTATATAATTGTAAATATAATATAACATTCACAGGGATCTCCTACAGTAACTTGAGTATAATTTTAAGTTGGGTAACTTGCATAGATCTAAACCGTTAAAATTGACAAAACTTATTTTAAACCATTGATTAAAGAAATAAAAAAAATAAGTATGAAAATAAATGGCAACATGGTTGCCGGTCACCACATTCCCAAGTTACCTTTTTTTATTTTTTTCTTTCCTTTTTCACATTTAGTTGTCTTTCCATATTTTAATCTTTCCATTTTTAATTCTTATTGAATTAGAAGCATTACGTAAGCCTTCCGTAATAACTTAGCTCTTTACGTAACACGACGTTAATACTCATTACGTAAAGAGACCTTCTATTACGTAAGGCTTCCGTAATGATATTTTACAACGGTTACGTAAAATACACATTCGCTACGTAAAGGTTACGGAATGACAGTTATTTCCCTACGTAACAATTAAATCTGAAGCGTTACGTAAGGCTTCCGTAATGACTTAGCACTTTACGTAACGCAAAGTTAATACTCATTACGTAAAAAAAGACCTTCCATTACGACTTTTACAACTGTTACGCGAGGTTAATACTCATTACGTAAATACACATTCTATTACGTAAGGCTTCCGTAATAATGATCTTTTACAACTGTTACGTAAAATTATCATATGTTACGTAACCATTACGTAATGCCTATTGTATTTTACGTAATACGACCCGTATGAAACCTGCTGTAGTAGGTAAAAAAATTTCAAATTACCTTACTTCACGTTACCATAGGAAATCCCAAACATTCATAGTTTCATATCCATATTTTTTTCCAACCACTCAATTATTAGGATGTTCTGATTGATTCTAATAACCCACATACTAAATTAGAGAGCACAGAAAACAAGTAACAAAGCACAAAGATAATACGACGCGCCGGTTCCCCGAATTAATACACCGTTGACCGAACGAACAGGCGCGCACTTTTACGAAAAAATCTGTTGAGCATTCTATTTCTGTGTGTAGCTGGATATATTTAATTAATAATTACTAATTTGTCCATGAAGTTGTTAGGAGACCAATGGTTGACCTTACCGAAATGTACATAATAATAATAACATAAAAATACAAGTGGAGATTAATTTGTTTTTGTTTAATTACAACGACAAGTGGAGATTAGGTGATGATGATCACTATATTGCACCAAGTTTCCATTACCATAATCCCACTTGCATGTGTACGCAAATAGTAATTTGCATTATTAGAAGGCGAGAAGGAAAAATATATAAAAAATATATTTTAAGAAGTAATGATTGGTTAGGTAATTGTATTGGTCTCAATAGATCAAATTGTTGGGAGAGATTCCTCTATGGATCTTATATTATTTGCTAATTAATTAACCAGCTCTTTTAAATAAAAGTCAATTAACGAATTTGAAGTTCACAACAAATTTAAATATCATATGGATAACATTAGAGGTTTGATGGGATTCGAACGCAAAATCGATTTTCAAAGGCTTTGATATATTTCTATGTTTAAATTACTATAAATATATTTAGTTCACGAAAGTACCACAACTTGAGCTTAAATTCTTTCTGCCCAAACCCACTTCAATACAATGCGCGAAGTTAATGGTTTGTTAATTGTATGAATTTTATTCAACCAAAGCCAACAGAAACTAAAGAAAAGTTCGTGGTTTTTGTGCAGGTTAAGCTAACACATGATTTGCATATATTGAATTAATAAATAAACCATACGTGTTATTATTATGAGACAATCCAAATACCACATTCGTAATATAAGAGAAGAGACCATTGTATATAAGTGTCCACCTAACGCATTTAGTACGAAACCTTTTGGGGAGGATACTCAAGCGTAAAACCGTACGATCTTGGAGAAAGCAGACAATATCGTACTAATTGACCCTCACTCCCGCCTATAAATTCAGCCTCACGAACCCACTCCTCCTCCGCCTCAAACCAAATCCACCACCAACAAAAAGTTAATCACTCATTAACAATTAAATCACTCTTTAATCACGTACATCCGTACACAGATTATGGGTTCGATAGCCGAAGATCTCCCGCTGCTCGCCACCAAGCTCCACATCACCAACAACAAGAACACTCATCAGCCCACGCCGGCTCCTCCTCCTCCGGCGGCGCCGTCCGTCGGTTTCGCCGTGACGGCGGTGAAGAAGGAGCTGGTGGCGGCGGTGCTTCCGGTACAGGAGCACTGGCTCCCGCTATCCAACCTCGACCTCCTCCTCCCGCCGGTCGACGTCGGTGTGTTCTTCTGTTACTCCGACGGCGGCGGAGACGCCGCCGCCGCGGTGCTGAAGAAGGGCCTTGCGCAGGCGCTGGTTTCGTACTACGCCTTCGCCGGGGAGTTGGTGATGAGCTCCGGCGGCGAGCCGGAGCTTCTCTGCAACAACCGCGGGGTGGAGTTCTGCGAGGCGTACGCTGACGTGGCACTCCGGGAGCTCGACTTGTATAACCCCGACGACTCCGTCGAAGGCAAGCTCGTTCCCACTAAGAACGGTGGCGTTTTAGCTGTTCAGGTAAAATTGTCCTTGATCGCGCCATATTGTTGTTTATTCACGTAATAGTGTCGCTTATTCATTGCAATTTGTGTTTATTCACGAAGATATAAAATCATTTTTTTAATTTTGAAATATACCAAATGACTGTCATTGTGTAGATTATGGTTTACGCACCTCATTTCTACAGAAAAATTAAAAACTTAAAATATTTTTATTAATACAAATTATTAGGAGAAAATTTTTTGAAAAAAAATTATTTACATGAATAATAGTATTTCTTACATAAATAAATATTGAATTACATGAATAATCACAAAATGACGTAAACGAACACACAAAATGCGTGGAATTAAATGCCCTCGTGAAACTGTTAGAAATTCTAAATTTGGCGCCATTGCAGGTGACGAAACTGAGGTGCGGAGGCTTAGTAGTGGGATGCTCGTTCGACCACCGCATCGCCGACGCCTACTCCTTCAACATGTTCCTCGTCTCGTGGGCCGAGTCGGCCCAATCCAGGCCCATCACCACCCTCCCATCCTTCCGCCGCTCCTTGCTCAACCCCCGCCGCCCGCTCTCCCATAACTCCGCCACCCTCGACGACATGTACATCCCCGTCTCCTCCCTCCCGCCGCCGCCGCCGCCCTCCTCCTCCTCCTCCGTCCTCGTCAGCCGCATCTACCACGTCAGCTCCGACTCGCTCCTCAACCTCCAATCCCTCGCCAACACCAACACCACCAACAACAACCGCTTCTCGAAGCTCGAGTCCTTCTGCGCCCACCTCTGGCAGCTCGTCGCGAGATCCACGCTTGGAAACGACGACGACGACGTCGTTTCCAAGATGGGGATCGTGGTCGACGGGCGGTCCAGATTGGGTCCCAAGATGGGATCCTACTTCGGAAACGTCCTCTCGATCCCGTACGGCGGGAAGCGCGTGGGCGAGCTGGCTGCGAGCTCGCTGGGACACGTGGCGGGTGGGGTCCACGAGTTTCTGGGGCGCGGGGCGAGCCGGGACCACTTCCTGGGCCTGATCGACTGGGTGGAGGCCCACAGGCCGGATCACGCGGTGTCGAAGATATACAGCGCCGGGAATGCGGACGGGCCGGCGTTCGTGGTGTCGTCCGGGCGCGGGATGCCCGTGGGCCGGGCGGATTTCGGGTTTGGGCTGCCGGTTTTCGGGTCGTACCATTTCCCGTGGGGCGGGGCGGCCGGTTACGTGATGCCGATGCCGAGCCCGAAGGGGAACGGGGATTGGGTGGTTTACATGCACTTGTTTGAGGAGCAGTTGGAGCTGATTGAGAGGGAAGCTGCCGCCGTTTTCAGGCCGTTCGCTTGGGAATACGTCATCGTTTAATGCAAAGCCCCATTTGTAATTGTACGTGTGTATGCATGCATGTGTATGTATGTATCCGTCTATCTGTACGTATAAATTCTTGTTGGTTGGCAGTACGTATATACGTAGACGAGAGTGATCGATCTACGTATTTTGTACGTACTATTCATGGTATCGTTACATATGTAATGCTTGATTAGAGTCAGAGATAATTTTTCTCTCGTACATTATCTTATCTTATGTGTATATTTATTTCCAAGTAATTATTGGAGTCGTGAGTCGTCGCAAGTTGAAAAAACTAGATCTCTGAAGTCTCCCTCAAAAGACTATTCTGTTCTTATATGAGTTTAAACGAGAGTTCGAAGTTGGAACGTTGAATGAACATCACCATAAACATGAAAGGAGATGGTGAACTAGTTGAATGTTGGGTGCGATCCGCCATTGTTGTTATAATTTTTATATATATATAACCGTCTCATACTCGATCAATTATATGCGATTAATTTTCTTCATCGTTCATCCGATGACGAAGCAGTGGCGGATCCAGGGCTGGGCAAACCCAGGCCCCGGCTCAGCCCTCCTCCGGATCCAGAGTTAGTTTAGTACTTATAAAATTTTTCGATTTAGGTATTTGTCCCAGTGCTATTTAAATCATGTCTAGTTTTATTTGATAATAGGATTTTGTGTAACTAAGAAAATGATTTTGATGAACATATCCAAACAATTACTCTAAATTTATACTAAATTTTCTATAGCCTCAATGATTTTATTTGAAAAAAGACATGAAAACCTAAAAGTGTAAAGTTTCATTAAAATAAAAATAAAAACTCTAAACTGAAGCACACCCTTCCTTGCAAAATTCAAAAAAATTCCCAATCCCCCCAAAACAAAACAAGAACGAGGAGACGAGCACACCCAAATGGATTTCTCCGCCAGCCCGTCGAGCTGGTTTTCTTTCCATTCTTTTGATTAAGAAAATATTTACAAACTTGCTGAGTCATCATTTAGATTGCCTCAATTGAGTGCGGCACTAGATTCTAACCATTCTTTCTTGTGTTTTGATGAAGAAAATATTTACAAACTTGCTCAAGAGTTTAGCCTCGAGACTTTGAAGGCTATGAGATGCATTCTTTGGAGAATGCACTACTCATGTGAGGAAGATGAAGTTTCTTCTCTTGCAAAATTATTAGAGAAGCTGGAGGAAACATGGATGGACACATAATACAAATTGATATGTCGGTTGCTTTGTCTAGTGTTGACCTAGCCGTTTCAACAACTACCATGGAGAGAATATTTTCAGCAATTGAACATGAACATTGATTTGTGCAACAATATGAGCGATGAATTTCTCGTTGATTACTTAGCTATTTTCTTTGAAAAATAGTATATTATCAGTATGGATGGAGATTATCTTATTGATGAATTTGCTAAATTAAAAGACCTTCTTGTACAATTGGCATTGTAATGAAAATTATATTATTATATATTTTTGTTTATGGTATCTAATATTCTATTCAAATGCGGCCCAGTGCTCTCTTATGTCCTGGATCCGCCGCTGTGAGGAAGAGTATTGGATAACCATTTCAGAATTGTCGTAATATTTTTTTTTTTGGTCGTTGATGCTTCCATTTGGTTTATATATATATATGGTGCCGTATTCGGTGCACCCACTTTTTCGGGTGCACTCAGTGCACCCGCCTCATAATTGTCATTCTGATATGCGATTCATGTCAAAACGGTATCAATTGTTGCTTATGATATTATGAACAAGAAGCACAAGAATTTGAAAAAAAAATTCATTCAAAATTTACTTTAATTCGAAGGATTTAGGGATTTAGGGTTAGGGTTTAGGTTTATAATTTGGAATTTTGGGTTGGGATTCAAATTGAATGTTAAGGGGTTAGGGCAATGGATAGATTTGTTATGATTCTATGTCATATCATCATATTATATTGAGAGTACTAATTAAAATTCAAAATTTGATATATTATGAATACTTAAAAAAATGAGTGCACCGAAGTAGCCAATATATATATATATATATATATGAATTTACTACGTGTCCGTGCACTAATGAAAAATGAAGATACTTGTTGCCTAGTCTTTTTCATACATAGGTCATCATGTCGATGGTGAAGAAGCTATCAATGACGATATATGTATTTTATGCACATGGCGAGCCTTGCAAATGTAGACGAAATTGGTGAACTGTAGTACTTGCTAGATTCTATTCGAATCTACTATAATCCAATTGGTTAATGACGTAGCACTGGTTTTATGTTCGAATCCTGATAACTCTCGTATGTTATGTTAAGAAATAAGAACATAGTATTCGGATAAGTGAAAACTTCACGTCTATATGAATAGGTTTTCGTTTGAGAATGTGTATTAGCAAATGGTTTATGATCCATAATTGGACATCTTTCGACAACTGAAGTTATTGAAATCAACTGGTTCTTAACAAAGTCGTAGTTCAATCGTTTCATACCACTAAAACCGTCTATCCAAACCGAACAATAGAGTACGGTTCTAAAACACTACAGTCCCACCACCATGTGAGCTTCCAAAATAGGGGAAAGCCAAGGCGAGATAACTAGGGATGACAACGGGTCGGGGGCGGATAGTGCATATATGTTACCCTACCCAAAGTAGTTCGGATTTTACCCATACCCACACATAAATGAGAAACAGGTAGAAAAATCAAAACCATGCCCATACCCGTTCGGGTTTGGGTATCCCCGGTTATCCATGGCTAATAAATTCTCTTTATAACTTCAACCAATATGTTAACATTCACACGTATACTCACATTACGTATGAGAAAAAGTATGACAATAATTTACTAGAATGAAGAAAATTAATTAAAATATTAAAATATTATGAAAATATTATAATTATATGCTAAATAAAAAATATATTAAAGAAAAATAATGATTATTTCTAGACAAAATATATATGCATGTTTGTAATCGGGCGGGTTCGAGTTGGATAGCAAGAAAACCATGACTACCCATTACCCGCAATATTCAAGTTCAGATTTTTCCCGTACCCACTAAAAATTCTTCGAGTTCGTATATTATTCTACCTGATTAAGTCGTATTCGAACGGATATCTACTGTTACTACTGATATTTTTGTCATCATTAGAGACAATGGGCTACCATTGCCAATGCCAATGCCACACCTTTCCCACATGAACTAGTTGATGCGGCCAATTTGTTACCTTTTCCAGCCCGTGACGGAGAGTATCTGACATCATGTCAGAATTGGTTGGACAGGCTTGGGCCGTGGGTTGGATCCATCTTAATCCAGCTTTTGGTTGTTGGGCCTGCCTGAGATGGGGACTTTGCCTTCAAGACCACTAACCGTAAAGCGCTAAAGGCCGTTGAATATGACGGATCATTAGATGTTGACTTTGTAATTTTGTTTTGATATACGACGCCACACAATTTGGGTCTCGACTCTCGACTCTCGACTCTCGACTCTCGAGTAGGGTCAAGCCCAGAGAAGCGTACAACCCCTCTCAACCCTCAAAATCATCATGTAAAATTACATGTAAATTTGATGATAAATTTGAGAAATATAGTAGTAGTAAGGCTTTAGCTCCCTCACCATTTCAAATTCTACGAACGTAAATTTTTATCCCCTCCCTTCGTTAAGAAATCTGCCTCTACCACAGCTTTCGCATCGTCACAAATGTAGAGCGCTTCCACTCTTCATGGATGACATGTCTTCATAGTAAATAGGTCTCATTGATACAGTCATACCTATAAGCAGAAGCTAGTACACAAGCTCCATGAGCATCTTTGAAGCACAAATTTCGTCGTACCTGTCAGCCGCCCTATCGATCCGAGCGATTAAAGCAGTTGGATCTTTCAAAATTCGCCAAGACACGTTTGCCAATAAAAACTTGATTAAAGCAACCAAATCCCATGTAACCCAAAACCACCTTCTTGTTTGCTAGTACAAATGGATCTTCCCAAGCAGGGGCGGAGCTACATGTAACCTAGGGTGGGCCCCGGGCCCTCTCGGGATTGGTCCCGGTCTCTAGAATTTTAGGGATATTTAGTACAAATTTTATAAGTAGACTTGTTCTGTAAATCCTGTTGTATAATAGTCATGTGGTCTAATGATTTAAAGCACATGGGTTCTATCCACCTTAGCCACATACATTTTATTTTATTAGTTTAGGCTCCCGGTCTCGAAATCCTTGCTCTGCCCCTGTTCCCAAGCAATCCAATGAATCCATTCTGGACTCCAAACAACACTCCAGCAAAAATCTTGTCATACGTGCATTCATACGTCGAAGTAAATCCTTCGATAGTCCGAAAGCAGGACATAACGTAAATCGTTAAAGCCGCCACCACCGATTTCAGAAGTTGCTTCCACATTTGTAGGACTGACATCATCTTTCTCCTCCACAAATATGAAAGTTGACATTTTTTTATTGAGCCACTAACGACCGGAGCCCTGGATAACGGTCTTGCAAACCAATAGAGCCCACCCACCCCCAAAAACGGATCCATCTAATGTACCTATTTCTATTGGGCCAGCCCGAGATGGGGATGCTTTGAGCAGGTCCAGGAAGACTCTTCGGCTTGTTTGTACATGCGGACTTTGCGTTCCTTGACCGCTTACATTAAAAGTCCGAATAGACGTTTTGTGGATCATGTTGTTTGGATGGCGGGCCCAAAAAATACGTAGATTTGGACTTCGGAATTTTCTTTTCTTTGTCGCTTGTTATTAATGTACTGCACTGCACAATTTGGCCCAAACTTGACCAAATAGAAGCTTCCGTGGAAAACTCGATGTGCTGACTCCAAAGTCAAGCAAGGCCTAGTCCAAAGCAGTTGGCCCACAATTTGGTCCATGCGCTCGGCCCACGATGAGAGTGGAAATTGCAATAGTGCTGTGCGTCTCATTGGTCATTACTCATCCTCCAATAATATATGGTAGAGTTTTGTATACTTTTTTCCATTTCAGATTTCTTTCAACGAGAGTGAAAGTAGGAATTACACAAAACAAATTTATTGTATCTTTTTTAATACAATGCATACACGAAACTCAACTCTGAAACCCGGAGGATTTTTGTATCATGATTAGCAAGCTCAATAAGTCTACCGTATGTATTTTTATGGTGTTTGATACTTCAATTTTCATAGTAGAGTTTCATGTAAATTTATCAATTTTAAAATTTATTCTCTCTCCTTAATTTTCACTAAAGGTAAATTGGTAATTGGCGAACATGGAATAAACAAATTTTGTTACTACGTATTGTGTCTTGCATTTTTCAAGTTAAATTTAATTTTGTGTTTTTTTTTTGTCTTTGTTCCTAATCTCTTTATAACTTCCTCCGGAATTCCCTCCATCGTGCAATAGTTTGCGCCCCTTTCACTTCCCAATACAAGGCCGCATTTTGAAAATCAATCTTACGGTATCTATTGGCACTACGATTTTATTCTTGGAGATTTAAGCTACGCAAGTAGAAGATTTTAACTCTGATATCAATCCATGACGAATAGAATTAGTGGCGGAGCCAGCTCATTGATGGGTGAGTCCCCGGACCCACCTTGGGTCCCAAAAAATAGTCAATTACACACAGCTATACCTGGGAATCAACTTTGATTGTATTAGTCCTACTAAAAGTGAGTTTTAGAATGCAATATCCACGACAAATTATTTATTCTGATTCCTGAATTCCCAATCTCTAGTTTTAATTATCGAATTGCCTCTCCAACCAAAGGCAATCACAAAGATTTTTGTTGCCAATACAAGTGTTGAAAGAGCATTTTCTGCAATAACTTCTTGAAGAACACACTTCAAAATCGGATGAGTGATGAAATCATGGATAATTTTTTGGTTGGTTAGATTGAGAGAGACACTCTTGATACTTTGGATGATGAACGTATTTTACATACTTTTCAGAACATGAAAACACATCGTGCATTATTGTAGAACATTTATAAAAGTTATCAATTATTTTCTTTTTAGCATTGGACCTACCTTAGCAAAATTCCTGGCTACGCCACTGAATAGAATGGAGTTCAATATGAAGTTGTAGAACGAGGATTAGAAATTTAATTTTTGGTTGAAACATATGTCTCTTGAGATAACAAATTTGGTTGTACAACGGATAGTGGTGGCTATTGGATCTTTAGATTTATGGTTTTTGCAGCTATCACAACCTATTTCTATCTTAAAACAAGGAATCATTGATTGATTTTCTGAAGGAGGTCGATTCTTTATTCAACCTACTCGAACTGAGAGATAAAGAGTGTCTAATTTTGTGTCTTATTACTTTGATCGAGTCTATTAGTAATTTGGAGGTAACCCTAACTTTATTATTTACTCTTAAGTTTTGATGGTCCATCTCTTAGTTGAGTTGTTAGTATATAGTTGACTTGAATCAACAATTCTCCATTTCATTTTGATTAGTGGCATATTGTATATTTATATTTTTAATTGATGATGATATTTCTCCGAAAGTTTGACCTATATATTTTTTTTCTTTATGTATCATCTCGATGGAAGGATTGTCAATAAGATTAAACGAGCTGATAGACTCCAACGTAACATAAAAATATAAATAATCATATATGAATATTCTAGCCAACCAGCCGGGTTATAACCTAGTTAGAGAGTATTAATAACTCCAAATATTTGTTCGACATCCAATAAATTGGAATAAATCCACTAATCTATTTAAGTAAATTGGTGATGACAATGGTACATAATGGGGTGGATACCTTAATATTTATTCGTTGGTGAGACCAAGTAATACTCGTCCGGGTACAAGGTGGGTGCGTCAACCCATTCTTATATGTTATAACAATTTTTTATACATATATTTAACTCTTTTATAAGAACATATAGAGAAAAAACTTCATAAATGAACGAGAAATATAGTATAAATGATAATTGAGTCTAAATATTTGGATGATATATTCTTCAAATTTCTTAGGAATGGAAATATGATTCTAGAGATGCAATAAGAGAAAAAACACATGAAAATATTGATGCAAATCATGATAGAACAGGTCGAGAACGAAAAAGGGGCATAGCGGGACAGATCGAAAGCAATACCCAATGCCCGTCCAACGTTATCTATGGTCGTGCGTGTCAATTTACATATTCACAACCACTGATAAGCAAGCATGCATCATCATGTAGAGGTTAGGATAACTAATTTTTTAACATAGTGCTAATTCTACATCCTGAACATTTCGTTTTGATTACTTATATATTTCAAGGGGTTGACTACAATTAATTAGATTTGTAGGGCACACTTGTCATTATCAAAATTATAGAAAATCACAGAAACACAAGTATGCTGTAGAGGTGGACAACAAGCGAGCATGATGAGTTTTGGTCTAAAATTAACTCATCTACTAACTAGTAAGTTATTGTAAAAAAAAAAAAAAAACTAACTAGTAAGTTGGTATAATTGTGACATGCTATCCGTGCACATTCTTTTTCGGGTTGGATGGGTGGCGATTCGTGACTGCAGGTAGGGCTGTCAATTTGGTTTGGTTTGGTTAACCAAACCATAAAGTATGAAAAACCAAAAACCAAATTCGCAAAAACCAAAACCATTAAGGCCCGTATTGGTTTTTGGTACAAAAAATCAATAGGGGACTTAATGGTTTTGGTTTGGATAACCAACAAACCAACATGTACTCATACACTCATATTTATTTCCATTTCCCTCCTTTTTATTGAATAAACGTCCTAATAATTGTAAATGATAAAATGACCATTACAAATTATTGGTTGGCATGCATATCAAAAGAAAAAAAAAATTGTTGATAAATAATTTTATTATCATTATGTGTACAATTGTACATTCTTATTGGTTTCTATTGGTTTTTCGGTTTTAATCGAACTAAACCCATAAAGTTGCTAACCACTGCAGACCAGGAAACGATTGGAGGGATTTGTTGTTTGTTGTGGTTTCTTTGGGTGGAACGAAACAATCAAGTTTTCAATGGCCCTAAGCTTGAGGAAGAGGAAATTGCGAGAAAGGCAGAAGCTATGTTCCGGGAATATAAGAGTGAGCAGGAAAAGCTGCAGGTGAAGAGGGAAGGCCTGAACCGAAGAAGAGTACAATGGGAACCACCAAGTGTTGGGGTATTGAAGGTGAACACGGATGCAGGGTGCTTTGGCAATGAAGGAACCAACCTAGCGATGGTAGTCAGAGATTGGACAGGGGAGTTTGTTTTCGCAGCTGCTAGGAGGGAGACCGAAAATTGGAGTCCGCCGATTGCTGAGGGAAGGGCCATTCTTTTCGCGATGGAGCAAATGAATGAGAGGGAGTTTGGCCCTTATGAGATTGAATCGGATTGTCTGGTTATTATAAACAGGCTGAAAAAACAGAGTGAGGATCTCTCAGAGT